>JAGSMP010000246.1:639405-1278810 GCA_029286625.1 Parnassius orleans | reverse complement strand
AACTCTTGTAAATATTTACAAAATACGTTATTTTATTTAATAATCGCAACTGTATAACTGAAATAACCTCTATTCTCACCTCTATTAATGGAACCCTCTGTAAATACGACAGATATTTAATTATACCTGGATATCTGAGACACTGGGTAAGTGGAATACCTCTTTAAGTGAGACAAATTTGCAGGTCCCTTAAGGTCCCAGTTACCCAGGTTTCACTGTACATAGTATGAAATGTTATTTTATTGTAAATTATTGTTAAAAAAGTCCTATAGGGTTTTAGCTGGTTTTAAATTTTAGAAATGGTAAATAAGTGCTAGTTCTAGACACTATAGTTACCCAGTACTGGTTCCCTACTTTTCGTGGAGACCGTGTAGGAAGAGTTTATTTAACTTTTATTTGTTCTTGTTAAAACCAGGATTTTCTTCTGTATCGTAGAAACGGTTTACGTACATATATGCACAAGAACATTATCCATATCTAGAACAATTATTTGTAGATTGCACAAACACTTGTTCTGTGTGGAACTCAATTCTGGGTCCTCGTAGCACCGCCGTCAAACGTTTAGCAACTGCGATACCGAGTCGTCAAAGATACATCTGGCTAAGAGATATCGGGTAGGAGCTCTCCTCATCAGCGAAAGAGGTCACCTCTGTGGGTGGAGGAACCACGCACCGCAACCGAGGAAGGACAACGCGGTCAAAAATGTTTTTTTTATTGTGGGACGATTTTCTTACCCCGCAACATGGAGCAAAATATGTCAGAACAGATAGTTTTTTAACCAACTTGATGCTATAGTTCTTCTTTTAAAAGAACATCGGTTAAATAGAATTATCGTTCACAAATGGAATAAAAGTTTTGTATACATTATATTTTATTTCTAAAACAACGTACCTAATATACAATATTAGAAAATTTTATTAAACGCCTCGTAATATTGAATTAATTATTTTGTTTGTTTCCCTCGGCCTGGTATAGGATTTATAACATTCCACAGGATGGTCAAAAGATATAAAGATTGTTTTGATGCTTTTTATCATTACAGCATATAACAGTCCACTGTTGAACGTAGGCCTACCCCATAGATTGCCTCATAGTTGCAATCCTTTTGCCTTAGTTGATACGCCTGGCGAGCGGGTTGTCAACCGCAGTTTTTATTATTTTGAGTTGTTATCAGGAAGATATGGGGATAGGGGATAGGGGATAGGGGATAGGGGATAGGGGATAGGGGATAGGGGATAGGGGATAGGGGATAGGGGATAGGGGATAGGGGATAGGGGATAGGGGATAGGGATATTGGGTATTCTTACACCGCCACTACACAGCTTAATTATTTTTATTCACTGTGATATAATGTTTGATGTCACATTGGTCTAGTAATCGTAAACGTGATTGCTGATAATGTCCCATGTTCGACCATGTGATGCCAAAATCACTTTTATTAGGTTTTTCTGCCATAAATTATCATTAGCAGCTCGGATTTAGGAGATTGGCGCTGTTTCAACCCCGTCCCCAGAAAACACGTAAAGCGGAGGATCTTGCGCCTGATTTCTCTCCGGTGGTGTCGGATTGTCATCCCAGCGGGCTCTGAGAATGAGGGAATAGAGAGTGCACCTGTGTTTACGCACACACTCGTGCACAACAATTCTGTCTTGCGTAGACGAAAATTCGCTTTTGAGACTGACCACTGTTTTTATAATGTTTTAAAAGTAAAATAAACATTACGTCATAAAAAATAAATGTGAATAAAGTACAGGAAAACGAGGATTAAAAACGGGTGTGGGTGCGATCGATCCAAACCACCTACACTGTTTTTAGGTTATGGTGGATTCAGACTGTATCCGGGCAACGTTTAGTCTATAAAAATTTATTGCGTACTGTTGCTCGCGTGCTGTGAAATTTACATTGGGCGCTTAGCTCCTGTGCTACCGCGGCTCTCAAGATATACAATAAAATATTTATATGTGGTATAGACATGCGGCAGCTATATGATGGTTGTAGCACGAATGGGTAGACTCGACCGGCGTAGAACAACACTCTCACAGAATACCACCGTAAATAGCAGCTTAATGCTGCTGTGTTATGTATGGTGAGTGTAGAGAACCGGAGACCCCTCTTACTGGAAATGAGGCATTGCATCTTAGTCCTCAGGGGTGGCAACGCATCTGTATTAAGATTCTTAATCGGGAATAAATGTCTATGGGCTACAGCATCCACTTGCCATCAGGTGGACTGTGTGCTCGTTTGTCTTGCAATTGATGTCAGCATCATCAGGGTAATTACAACTTTTTATCATCAGGGTCCCAATGATGCCGTGAGGCAAAAGCGGTCGCTGTTATAGTATGTATGTTAATAATTTAAAATAAATATTGTGAAACTAGTACAAGTGTTTACCCAAATCACAAATATTAAATATTTTCAATAATTAAAAATAGGGCCCACTAGATGGAGTAACGATCGTGTTTTGTGGCATTCCATGAGAGAGTGATATGTTCAGGTGTGAACTTGTTAGTGGTGTAATGAATTTAAAGAAGATGTGGTACGTTGGAGCGTATTAATATATGTAAGTACTAGCTGTTCCCCGCGACTTCGCCCGAGTGGAATTGATTACGATTGGATTTCATGCGTTTTCATTTACCTGCGCGGAACCCTAATTATTTTTCTAAAATAAAAATAGCCTTAGTTACTCCTTATAACATCAGCTATCTGCCAGTGAAAGTCCCGTCAAAATCGGTCCAGGTGATTCGGAGATTACCCGGAACAAACAGACAGACAGACAGACAAAAATTTTAAAAATTGTATTTTTTTTTATAATTACCGTATATACTTTCATATACATTTAGTAAAAAGCTGTTATTTTGACATTACAATGAGACACTTCAATTTTATTTATTTGTAGTATAGATAGATGCATTAGCCATGGTGCAAATGCTGTGCAGTTGACGTCTTCATCAGATCGATTTAGCACCATCACTCTGTAGACAGTCATGTTACCTTGATCGCTTATTATAAATAAAGTTAATAATTTCTTATTTTTACGTTGTTTTGCTCCATTAGATTGATCATATAAGATATATTTTCCATTCTTGGCAGGTGAGTAGGTAGCCGCAGTTTTTTAATATTTCGAGATATTATCAGGTAGATGCTGCTTGCCTTCTTATGTTCCGTTTCCCTCTGTCGCCTCTTGCGCTATCTACGGGATGACATAATAGAGGGGTAATAGAGGGTAGTAGATTTTCTTACATCTTCAGATGCGCCTCTTTAAAACTATTTTGTCTTAAATGGCTTTATTATTTACAAATTTTTATAACAGTGGCAGTGACTAAGCATTTGTTAGTGGAGCTTCGGTTTTTAACGTAACCATACGTACCTGCATCTCTTACCAGGTCGTCACTCCATCTATTGAGGGGTAACCCGCTTACCGGTACGAAGCTGCTATTCGAGAGAGAAACTTTCTTCCCAACGGTTGTCAGTCCTTCGAGCTATATGGCGGCCCATTGCCACTTCAGCGATTCGTTTCTACATAATTATGAATAATTTGTCAACTGTGATATCACCACAGGCGTTGATTGCGACGCAAGCGTGTTGAAGCGCGGACATTCATTGGAATTAACATAGATAGCGTTACTTTAATGACGATTTGACGCCCTGATTAACTTCATTACGAACTATATTCCGCGTTTAATCTATTTTAGCATTTCGCATTACACAGTTGAGTGGGATTTTTCGCGCTCGTCTGAATTAAAAAGCGGCCTGTTGCGTTATCCTTAAAGAAGATGTCGTAGGTATCTTTATTGTTTTCATCCATTTTACCTTTTCGGCCTAGGAGTCTGTATGGGTAAATACCACCTTCTAACTGTTTCTGTTCCCATACAGCAGAGCCTGGAATACTGTGATCTGGTCTGAAGGGTGTATGAAGCCAGTATATGTACTTTCAGGCTGTGAGGCATTCCGTCTTAGTCCTTAGAGGTGACGACGCATCTGTATATGAGACAACGCAACTGTATATGCCATCTTAATTGGGCTGTTCATTCCATGGCTTGCCTTCTTCCATGAATTAGCCTCTTACCATCAAGTGGACTGTAAGTTCGTTTTTCACTTAAATTTAAAAAACAATTGAGAGAAGATCCAGGTGTCTATATACCACAGTGGCTAGTTCCTGTCTGATAGGCTGTTTGAAATCTTTATATTAGGTTTAATTTTAACAATACCTTATTACATTATACGAGTACATAAATTACAAATACTGATTCCACGTAGGAATCGACCAGCGGCCGTAACAAATCTCATTTAAAGAACAATGTATATTTAAAACCTCTTGCTAATAGTAAATTTAAATTTTTATAAATCTCAAAGTAAATCTACTTCGTCTTGTACATGTATGTTATATTATATTTCCTAAACAAATTACAAATTGTAATTATCTCTGCTCACAGCCATTCAATCTCCGTTGCTGCTTAAACTAATAACGAGGAATAAGCTGTGATTAGGTTTCCGTATAGAAAATTATAAGAGGATACAGGCTAATCCGTTTTAATTTTCTTTAGATTATAGGATTATAATTTCGCTTTTTCTATATACCGTTGTATATAGAAAAAGCGAAATTAATTTTTCTGTATGAACGACAATTTGCCACATGACGCAAGTTGATGCCATGCTGCATGATTTCTGCTATAATGTGGGATATTGTTAATAATCGTAGCATGCGGTACTGTGCCCTCTGGATTTTGCATGTTATTGCTTGTACGTGATTGTAGGTATGTCGGAGCAACTCACGTTGCGTCATGAGGCAGACTGTGGTACCTTGTGTCCGAACCCGATGGATTGCATGCGACATTTTGATTCGCCAAAACAGTTTCAAGGTCATGTTGTGTGTCTATTTGTATTCTCAAAATCTATTTGTACTCTCAAATTGAACAAAATAGAGATTCTTGATCTTGGAGAAAAATATTTTTATAATACAGAAGCTTGAAGAAGTTCCTTTCTACTAACGATTCCTATTCCGTTGTTTAGCTGTATGGACTATTATTAAATAAGTTGCTGCTAAATTTACTTGATCCTCAGCATTAACAGATCAGCTTCTCCTACGGTGTCCCAATCCATCCAATAGACCAAAAATATTCCAATTCTACGGCAATTTGTTGCCTTGACGTAAAATAGACTGAGGTGCTAATATTAATAAAAATACACGTAATAACGAACAAATAACACGAACTTATTTTATTATTGCTATGATACTGACAATGTGACCACAAGGTGACGCACGCCACAAAATGTAACAAACCACAATTTCACATGTAGTTGCTTCGGCGTAAACTGGGCCTAAACATTTTCTTGCCCCGCTACGGGACCGCGGTCGCAAACTCTGCTCGGAACATAAGCTTGTCGACATTAATAGTAATGATTTTTACTATTTACACAAATTCTTGACATCGAATAAAACTAATTTTACGGATTTAATAGAAAATGTGGTCTCTCTTTATCATTACAGCCCTTCACAAGTCCACTGCTAAACATAGGCCTCCCCCAAGGTCTCTCTTACATAGGACAAACATAAAAATTTATTAGAGAAGATGGATAAATATAACCGTCTGCTTGAGATTGCATAATTAATAAAATTAAATCGAAACCCAGGCATACCACTGCGAAACTTCAAGATACAGTAAGCTCGTTCTGCGTAGATCAGACTAAAAATTAATATTTATAAGCTGAGGGAGGCCTCGGCCCTTACACCGAGTCATTTTTTGAATACCGCGCCTTTATTGTCATTACCTGCAGCTGAAGTCAAATCTGACAGTCTGTTACACAGACATTCTCTACTGGATAAATTAGTCCAGTCATTTTGGGATCGGTGGAGGATAGAATACCTCCATGGATTACAAGTTCGGCAGAAGTGGAACACTCCATATACACCTATAGCACCAGGTACCGTTGTAATTGTGATTAACGATAACGCACCGCCCCTTGCTTGGCCATTAGCTACTGTTGAGTCTGTTCATCCTTCGAAAGATGGCGTAGTTCGAGTAGTAACCGTGAGAACTTCTAAGGGAACCTACCTCCGTCCGGTTGTTCGTATTTGTCCTCTCCCAAAACAATAAACCACGAGTATCTTAATTACAGTTACTTATGTAAATTAGCAATTAAGATTATGTATTATATTAGAAAATGTTAAACCGCAATATTAAATCTATGTACACCTTTTCTCGCTTGCCAAGCAAGCTTAGTAAATCAAATATGTGAATTGAACGCACTCTCTCACTTTACATACCGCTCTATATTCGCTTACTATATATACTCACTCTATATACCGCAAAAGTATTTGTTTTGCTCTTTTTTTTCTTTATCTTACGGTTGTCTTTTAAAGGGGGGATGAGTCGCTCGCATACGTAGGCTTCGACCACCTAATCCTAGGCCCACCCTACACGTGTCCCCCGGGTGGTGCTAAACAAGCGACAAAGCCGAAAGAACAGACTTGGCTCCTCGCCGTGTGGTAGCGGCGTAAAAAATACCACCCCCTACTTTCGCACCATGAGGCACAAAATAAAAGAAATGGCCCCGAGTTCCCGGCGCCCCTTTAATAGGGCAGGGGTGCGAAGAATCTCCAGGACGAAAACCGGCGATGAGGTTCGCCACCCGTCACGTTCTGTCTCCCGGAGGGGCGAAAAGTGGATTGCGGAAGCCCGTCTGGCTACGCTGAATGTATGTGGAGCAATGAATGATAAGATGGATGAAGTATGCGATATGAACACAATTTGAGATCTTCCTAGCACGACTTATTTGTGGAATTGTTTACCACCAGCGATTTTTTTTAATTGATACGTCATAGGTACCTTCAAGAAACGAGCTTACGTCTTCTTAAGTGGTCGGCAACGCACCTGCTATTTCCTTGGTGTTGCAGATGTTCATGGTTAACACTTACCATCAGATGAGCCGCATGTTAGTTTGCCCCTCTTTTATAAAAAAGCCGAATGTGTATATATTATTGGGACAATAAAGTAACTTAAAAACTTTTTCTTAGAGCACTTGGTTATCAATTAAGAGATATTGTAGAAAATTAAAAAAAAGACAAACGTATCTGATTTTGAAAGAGGAATATTTTGCAAATTCATATTTTACTTTAGAATTCCTATTTGAAATATAACTATATCAGTTTTAAGTAGCCAGTTCAACAAAACGGAATTTTATAAGAAAAGGCCTAATAGCAGCATAATTCCGCTATTTTACGCTATTATTCGGTGAGGATGTAGAATTTTTCTATTTGTTTGCATACAGCTGACTACAGCGTGGTTTTATCACGCATCCTAACACAACATTTAACAAAATAATAAAATCAAATCATGGAATTAATACGCATAAAATCCAAAATTGAAAAACCTTTTATGGTTATAATAAAACAAAATAATTTCATCTTATATAACTCCAAAGGCATTGATGTGCATAAAAAGAGAGCCATGTGTGTTTGTTGCCGTTAAGGAAGGAAAAATCATGTATGTATGTATAACATGATTTTTCCGAAACTCTTTTTTAACTACATTAAAGCATTTTGATCACGTTTATGCCTGTAGACTCGTTTACCTTCCATTCTAAAGAAAATGTTAAATAAACAAATACTTTACGTTGTTTTTACCCTTTTTAATATTAAGAAACCAATTTTAATTATTGTTGTTTTCTTAGCAGTAGTTAATTTTTAAAGCCCTTTAAATTTAATTAATGCTGACGTCATAGCCAGTTCGCTACCTACTTTTGTCAAGCATAAAAAAGTTATTCCTTTTTTTATGTTTGCTAATTTTTTATGGCGCTGATAGTACCTAACGCGTATTTTACGGAGATGACAACATATTTTATTAATCTACGTAATTTCATTAAGTTCTTATAAGTTTGTGGTTTTGTATCCGAGTACATTAACCAAAGACAAGCAAGACAATTTGGTTTTTAAATTACTAGCCGCACTTGGTTCAGAAATTCAGTATACTTTATGACGTACCTCTTTAATTTTCAAACTCAAACGGCACTCAATTAATTATGACGATGTAAATAATGCTCTATCGAAATTATTACATTAGTTTTACGCCATCAATATTATTTAGCTAACAAGACAAAATTTATTAAATTTACAATACTTAATGTTAAACATTTGAATACTAATGTGCTCTTAAATGACGAGGAGTTTAGTCTTGTGGATACCACTGTTTTTCTTGGTATTACTATTGACGCGAAGCTTCAATGGGTCCCCTATATATCTAAATTAGCAGGCAGACTTAGTTCTGCAGCATATGCTGTAAGAAAGATTAGAAGTCTCACCAATGTTGAGACAGTTAGACTAGTTTATTTTAGTTACTTTCATAGAGTAATGTCTTATGGAATTTTGCTATGGGGTAATACGACTGATATTGAAGTCATATTTATTTTGCAAAAGAAAGCCGTAGGGGCGATTTATAACTTAAATTGTCAATAGTCCCTCAGAGAAAAAATTAAGGAAATAAACATATTAAATTTGGCATCGCAATATATTTATGAAAATGTAATGTATGTACATGAAAACATAAATAGCTTTAATAAGAATAAGGATGTTCATACTTTAAACACAAGGAATAAACATAAGCTTGTAATGCGAGTTACTAGACTCCACAGAATCAGTAATTCATTTATGGTGCAATGTATGCGCTTTTACAACAAAATCCCAGAACATGTGCAAAGTCAATAACCAAGTCTATAAACAAGTTTAAAAGTTTTATTAAAGAAAAACTGTACAAAAGGTGTTATTATAATATCAAGGAATACATAAATGAAAATAACCCCTGGGAATAAGGTGATCGCCACCATGCTGATTCTATGAAAATTCATTTAAAAATTGTACAAACAAAATTATTGTAAAGTAAAATATGTTTAAAAAAAATCCCGCTGGGTTTCTTGCTGGTTCTTCCCAGGACAGAGGTATTTTCCGAACCAGTGGTAAATATAAAATGACTAATATTAAATGTAATAATCAATATTGAATAAAAAATCATTCTATTCATACTATTCTCTTCTGTTATTATTGAGCAGTTTTTATTATTATTATTGAGTTGTTAACATGAAGATGCTGCTCATCTCCTGTTGCGAAACCCACGAGATAATATGAAGTAGTAGATGGAACCTCTTACGTCGCTACATCACGTCATTTAAAAAAAATAGCTTTTCTTAAATTAATGTATTAATTAAGATAAATGAACAGTGTACGTTATAATTAATACGCATTGATTACAATATACGCTTTGGTTGTAATTGTCAAAGGATACTTACTTGTAATTTTAAACCAAACATTTTAATACCACTATTTCTATTTGTATGCCAAACAAATCAGTTATTGGTTTGCAATAAAAACACTGTGCGGTCTCGTTAAAGCTAAATGTGGTATATTTTAAACAATATGTGAATTAGCATAAATTGCAATAATAATGGTATGAGTATGTGAGTATATCTATACATATAAGCTAAATTGAAGTGTATGTCTGTTATATCTATTAAGTTTAGGAGGTTATTTGTATGATATTATAACATTAATAATAATTTTAAAAAAATCTCGAGTCTGTCTGTCTAGGGTTAATCTTCGGAAACTTTACGAACAGATAGAGAGCAATGCTAGGTGGAATCTAGGCTAAATTTCTATGCGTGAACACTTGAGGGTTTTTTGGAAAAACAAATAATTGATAAAATAAATCGTCCTTGATTATCTTAAGACTGATTATATTAAATACACCATGTTTAATGATCCTATCCAGGCGAAGCCGATGTGAATCCCTAGTAATGTGATATATATCATATGGATAAGAGCAAAATGTATATAAAAAGTTAAGTTTATATTACAATTTATTTATTTTAAATATCATACTTTATTTCCATTATATTCTTACAAATAATATTAGTGAATAAAGTAAGATTACTCATATTAACATCTCTCGGATTCCGTACAGAAGTATATCCGTACATCTGGCAAGAGTAAGGGATAATAAAGTGGTTTTACGAGCCGTTCAGACTTGATGCACCATTTCAAGGGGCGTAGACATCATTGGATGAAGCAGCCCAAGTGTGATTTATAACCCCGATATGAGGACGGTCTGCTAGACCCTCTAGGATTACATAAGTTTCACGATAAAACCGTCTTTATACTCAAGTATTGAAGCAATTGTGGGTGAAGAGAATTGCGGTAAGTCGAAATAAATATCGAAAAAATATTAAATGAAAACATTTTAAATTTTTTCTTAAATACTTAGATCAAAAATAGTTCAGGGGTTAGGCACTGATGAAAATATTTCTCTGCGGTTAACGAAAATATGAAGAAAACCTGCATAAAATATTTCAAGAACATGATGTGAATTCCTTCAACATACAATAGAGCGCACCGTTGGAGGCGGGGAATGGATCAACTGCCTCATAGCTCTTTGAAATACAAGATAAGGTCCAGTGTGCTCAGTAGTGGAGAGTGGGAGTTTATGCACACACATACACACATATAGATAAATTATATTTCTAAAGTTGTATTAGCTTTGTTCGATATTCCGTAGCAGCACAACACTGTATTATCTTTGGAAAAATAGGAGTCCCTTCCCCCTGACTCCTACTTTCTGAGATCATATCATATAATCCGATATTTCCTATAGTTAAAATGTAAAAAGGCTCTTCTTTATTAGTGGACTTATAGGGGCTGGCAAAAAAGAACCCCAACTCATCCTATACTCCTGCATGAAGTATTTACAGTCATCTCTGGTCTGGTATTGCCAAGTACTATCGAGTTACTTTGGAGTCAGTTAAAAGAGGCACGCTTGTGGGTGAAAAGCGTATACCATGTTTTTCGGCCACAAGCGGTAGCTGTAGGTGATAGGAATCCTTTTCTGTCTAGGATTTCATCTGAGTAGATAGATGTGTGCACTGCTATGAAACAGAAACAGAAACAGAAACTTTTTCATTCAATATAGATTATAAATAATACTTATTGAAAGTCACTCTTTTCTTTAATTACCACTGGTTCGAAAAAAAACCTCTGTCCTGGGACGAACCAGCAAGAAACCCAGCGGGACTTTCTTTTTAAATAACAGCTTACAATCATGTATGTTACGCAATTAAAAACACAAAAAAAAAATTAGAAATAGCTTGGTAGCGATCACCTCATTCCCAGGGGTTATTATCATCCATAAATTCCTTAATATTTTAATAACCCTTTTTATACAAACTTTGCTTAATAAAGTTTTTGAACTTTGAGCAGGTCAAATTTTGCATATTTTCTGGGATTTTGTTGTAAAAGCGTATACATCGCCCCAAGAATGAATTACTGACTCGATGGAGTCTAGTAACTGGTACTACTAGCTTGTGTCTGTTCCTAGTATTTACAGAATG
Source organism: Parnassius orleans (assembly GCA_029286625.1). Taxonomy (NCBI): domain Eukaryota; kingdom Metazoa; phylum Arthropoda; class Insecta; order Lepidoptera; family Papilionidae; genus Parnassius; species Parnassius orleans. The sequence continues at coordinate 1,267,440 of JAGSMP010000246.1, read as the reverse complement.
AATATCACTTATTTTTGTAAAACTACTTTTATTTTCTTGTACGTACATTACATTTTAATAAATGTATTGAGAGGCCAAAGTTAATATATTAATTTCCTTAAATTTTTGTCACAGCGACTCTTTAGGCTTTAAATCATAAATTGCTCTTATGCCCCTCTTCTGTAAAACAAATAAAATTTCAGTGTCAGCTGCGTGTCCCCATATCAAAATACCATACGGCATTATGCTATGGAAATAGCTAAAGTAAACTAGCTGTTTCAACACTGGTAAGATTTCTAATATTTTTTACAGCATATGCTGCAGAACTAAGTCTGCTTGCTAGTTTTGATATATGGGGGCTCCATTGAAGCTTTGCGTCTAGTGTGATTCCAAGAAAAATGATGGTATCTACAAGACTCAGTTCCTCCCCATTTAAAATCACATTAGTATTTAATTGTTTGACATATGGAGTCATGAATTTTATACATTTCGTTTTAGTGCCATTTAAATGCAAATTATTAACATTGAACCAATTTACTAATATAGATATAGCATTATTTACTTCATCATATTTTATTAATTGTCGTCTTAATTTGAAAATTAAAGAAGTGTCATCAGCAAATAATACTATATCATGGTTATCCCCTACTATGTAAGGTAAGTCATTAATGTATACAAGAAACAGAAAGGGGCCGAGAATTGAGCCTTGAGGTACACCCATTTGTACCATCGACCCGGAAGAGCTCATACTGTTAATGACAACTTTTTGCGTTCTGTTACTTAAATGTCAAATAATTAATTTAAGAGCATCGCTTCTTACATCGTAGTGTTGAAGTTTCCTGATTAATGTTTCATGGTGAACACAATCGAAGGCCTTGGATAGGTCACAGAATATACCCAAAGCATCCTGTAAATTCTCCCATGCATTAATCAGCTCAACGCCGGCATCAGTTGTCGAGCGCGCCCTTATGAAACCAAATTGATTTTTATGATGTAAATTATTTATATTCATCATCATCATCATCATCATTACAGCCCTTCACAAATCCACTGCTGAACATAGGCCTCCCCTAAGGAATGCCACAAAGCACGGTCCTGAGCCACCTGCATCCATCGACTTCCTGCATGTCTTACCAGGTCGTCACTCCATCTAGCGGGGGGACGCCCTACACATCGTCCGCCGGTACGAGGCCGCCACTCGAGAACCTTTTTTCCCCATCGGTTGACGGTTCTTCGAGCTATATGGCCGGCCCATTGCCACTTCAGCTTACTAATCTGTTGGGCTATGTCGGTCACTCTGGTTCTACTGCGGATCCTCATTTCTAAGTTTATCACGCAGTGAGACCCGAGCATAGCCCTCTCCATAGCTCGCTGAGCGACCTTGAGCTTCCTCATCCGGCCAGCAGTGAGGACCACGTCTCAGTTCCGTAGGTCATCACTGGCAACACGCACTGGTTGTACAGCCTCGTTTTCAAGTTTTGAGGTATACCTGACGAGAAGATGTGCCGTAATTTCCCGAACGCTGCCCAGCCGAGTTGAATCCGTCGATTGACCTCTCGGTCGAAGTTGGACTTACCTAGTCGGACTATTTGTCCCAGGTAAACATATTCGTCAACAACTTCGAGCTTAGTGCTCCCAACAACTACCGGCATAGGTGTGACATGGACATTAAACATGATCTTTGTTTTGTCCATGTTCATCTTAAGACCTATCCGTTGGGAGGCACTATTGAGGTCATTGAGCATAGTGCTTAGGTCCTCAGCGATTCTGCCATAGGACTATATCATCGGCAAATCGAAGGTGGTGATGTACTCGCCATTGATGTTAATGCCGTATCCTTTCCAGTCCAGAAGCTTGAAAACGTCTTCCAATGCAGCGGTGAAGAGTTTCGAGGATATAACGTCACCCTGTCTTACACCTCTCTGCAGTTGGATAGGTTTGTACTCTGGTTCTGTACTCGGATAGCCATCGTGGCCCTACTGTACAAGCACTTCCAGCACTTCGATACCGACAGTCAACTTGGCACCGCTGAAGGACTGCAGCACCGCCAAATTTCGACGGAATCAAAGGCTTTCTCATAGTCCACATACGCCAGACATGGTGGCAAATTGTACTCCTCGGACTTCTGTACAATTTGCCGAAGGGTATGTATGTGGTCTATGGTGCTAAAACCTTTTCAAACAACTTGTTCGGGAGGCTGGAAGTCGTCGAGTCTGCGTGCGAGACGATTCGTAATGACTCTCGAACAGCACGTAGACGCGGCTCAGAAGAAAATCGGTCTGTAGTTCTTCAAGAGCGTTGTCGCCTTTCTTGAAGAACAAGACCACCACACTTCTGCTCCACGCCTCGTGTAGTGCCACCATGTAGACGGAATTAAGAGCTTCTGAAGGACTTCAAGTACCGGTTTTCCACCCGCTTTCAGAAGCTCCGCTGTAATTCCATCCTCGCCTGGGGCCTTGCCGTTTTAAGGTGCTGGAAGCCATTCTAATCGCTCAGACTGACGTCCGGGATATCATCGGAATAGTGTCGGATAAGACTCGCTCTTGGATCGTTACTCACTTGCGTGTGGCTCCAACGATGATGTGTACAGCTGCCCATAGAACCTCTCAATCTCACTCAAAATCTCAGGTGTCCCGGAAACGACGCTGCCACACTCGGTCTTCAGCTTCGACAGTTGGCTCTTTCTGGAGACAGATCTCTGGCAAGACTTTGGAGCCCTGGTTCCGCTCGATCCTTCTTCAATACGAGCTGTATTGAAGTTGCAATCCCGCGCATGCATTTGGAGATCTGTCTGTTCAGTTGCCTGTATGCTATCAAATCTACTGAAGATTGCAGCTTCATTTCCCGTCTAACAGCCATGCGATTAAGGTGTGATCGGAGAGTTTTGTGTTCTTCTGCGGCGGGTCTTACAAAACTGCTCCGACCGCATGGACAGTTTCCACGAGCTTGTCATTCATATCGTCCACTGCATTGCAATCTTCTAGGCACTGAAAACGGTTTTGTAACTCGAGCTGAAAGGTTTCGGGACTTTGGATTAGAGCACGAGGGGACGGGCGTTGACTTCATTAGACGACACCTCTCCAACCGTTTGGTTCAGTGTGCCTCTAACCATTCGGTGATCGCTACCAGTTTTCACCTCGCGATCACTGAGACATCACTGAACAGTTGGCGTCTAGTCGTCATAATGAAGTCAATCTCATTTTTGTCGAACCGTCGGGGCTCGACCAGGTCCACTTCCTGTGGGCCGCTTCTGGAAGAAAGAGTTCATCATAAAGGTCCTCTTTCTCCATGAAGTCGGCCAGCTGCTGTTATGGGTTCCGTTGCCTAATCCGTTTTTCAGCTCACATTCTCTCTTGTGCCTAGCTTTGCGTTAAGTCTCCATTAACACCGTATAGTGGGTTTTAGAGAATGCATGGCTCTAGAGATATCTCATACATTTCCTCCACCTCCTCATCAGGGGTGTGCCGAAGTTGGTGCGTAAACCTGCCTTCAGCGAATACCGTTTGGTGATTCTGAGTATGGTACGCAACCCTCGTCGACACACTCCCAATTTTAACGTTGTTAACGAGAGACTTGTGGACGATAAATCCGACACCTCCTTGGGACAGATGGTCGCCCTCCCGGTGATAGAACAAGTTGCCGGATTCGAGGATTACCGTGTCCTCCTTTCTTCGGACCTCGGATAATCCTGTATTCCAGCGCAACTTGTCTATCTCTTCTTCAACTCAGGATCTTCTCGTCAGTCCTCAGGTGCGTGCGTTATAAGTTGCCAGGTCGAGTCGTCGTGGGTGGCAGAACCTCCACCGAGATTAGCACCCCGCCGTTACCATGGTCGCCACCGTAGCCAGGAATAGCGGGGCCGCCGGAACTGGGGCCGTTTCTTCGTAACTTTCTTCATTGGGGATATTGCCGTAGTTGCCACGCTTGGCGAGCGGGTTGGCAACCGCAGTTTTTATTATTTGCTGTTATCAGAAAGATGCTGCTGCCATCTTCTGCCTCAGTTTCCCTCTGTCGCCTCTTACGACACCACGGGAAGATATGGGGTAGTGGGTATTCTAACCCGCCACTACACGGGGTATTTATATTAAAGAAATTTAACTTTTGATCAAGAATATTTTTTTCAAAAATTTTACTAAGTGTTGGTAGTACAGAAATAGGTCTAAAATTGGCGGGGTCTAATGTACTACCAGATTTAAATTTCCAGTAGTGGAGCGCAACAAATTCTCAAAGGCGTGCTTTAAAAGCGATACCAGTCAGCTGGCTTGCAATCAAAACCGTAACGTCAAACTTCCCAGATTCACGAATGGACCGTGGACAAAGTTGAAGAAGAAAATAGGACGGTACGTCAGATAAAAAAATAGAAGAAAATTGCACCCCCTGTACCTCAATTTCGAGCGTTTAGAGTATATGAAGACAAGCCCTCTAAAGCGGAAGGTAGTAAACGCGAGTCGACTATCAAACCATTTATTGCTAAGGAGATTAGAAAAGATAACTTAAATTCTGCTGAGAATTTTGAAGCTCTTTGTGATCTGGTTGCAAAAAAAACAGCCAGATCAGCCTTATAAAACAACTTCAGCCAGGCTTCCACTTTAATTACAGGCTGCAAGAAATTCCAACTTAGTAAGATGTGACAACGCATTTGCAACCTTCTTTGTTTGAAGTTGGTTCTAGATATCCATAAGCTGCAGGAGCCACTTAAGATCAGATGGATAGTTAGTTCGTTTGTCACTACAATAAATAAAAAAGTATTTTCAATAAATTTGTCATTGAAGTTGATTAATGTGTCGTAAAATGGGGCATAAGATACATTATAAAAAAGTTATTACAAAATTTTAATTTACATTTAACGGAGCGGTTGGGATATTGATAGTATTGCATATTTTTATTGAAGGTGAAAAAGGAAGAGGATGAAGAGAAAATAAACATTACGTTTTAAGAAATGGAATTTCATAATAAGTCAGCACTTAAAACAGGAAAATGTGAATTAAACCTCTCTGAAGTCAAGAGTTCACTTATTTGTTCAATTTTCTTAAGTGCGCAAGATAAAGTACGCTTCCTCAGATAGATATTGAGAAAACAACAAGACATCACGAGTGAGTCTATCTTAACCTATATTTATTAAATAAGATTTAAAATGTTTTTTTTTTTTATTGAACAATAAGGTAACGAATGAGGTCCTATTAATTAATTATTTATAGATTTGGTAGAATAAGGGTGACAAACGAGCACACAGTCCACCTCATGGTAAGTGGATACTGTGGCCCATAGACATCTACATCTATCGTCAATTAAGACTAAGATTATGAAGAAGATAATTACCCAGTGTAGTGGCGGGTAAGAATACTCACTACCCCATATGTTTCCGTGGGTGTCGTAAGAGGCGACAGAGGGAAACTGAGGCAGAGGATGGGCAGCAGCATCTCACTGATTACAGCAAAACAACAATAAAAAAACAGCGGTTGCCAACCCGCTCGCCAAGCGTGGCAACTATGGCAATATACCCCCCATGATAGTAATGAAGAGACGGCCCCCAGTCTTCGGCGGCCCCGCTATTCCTAGCTACGGTGGTGACCATGGTAACGGCGGGGCAGAGGGTGCTAAGAATCTCCGGTGGAGGTTCGGTTGCCACCTACGATGACTTGACCTGGCAACTTGTAACACACGCACCCTGAGGACTGACGAAAATATCCTGAAGCTGGAAGAAGAGATAGACAAGTTGCGCTGGAATATTATAGGATTATCTGAGGTCCGAAGAGAGGGGGAGGACACGGTAATCCTCGAATCCGGCTTGTTCTATCACCGGGAGGGCGACCATCTGTCCCAAGGAGGTGTCGGATTTATCGTCCACAAGTCTCTTGTTAACAACGTTGTAAAGATTGGGAGTGTGTCGACGAGGGTTGCGTACCTTATACTCAGAATCACCAAACGGTATTCGCTGAAGGTCATACAGGTTTACACATCAACCTCAGCACACCCCAATGAGGAGGTGGAGGAAATGTATGAGTATATCTCTAGAGCCATGCATTCCTCCAAAACCCACCATACGGTGTTGGTGAGCTGAAAGTAGGGAAATTCGGAATAGGGCAACGGAACCCAAGGGGACAGCAGCTGGCCGACTTCATGGAGAAAGAGGGACTCTTTATGATGAACTCTTTCTTCCAGAAGCGGCCTCATAGAAAGTGGACCTGGTCGAGCCCCGACTTCATTATGACGACGAGACGACAACTGTTCAGTGATATCTCAGTGATCACGAGGGTGAAAACCGGCAGCGATCACCGAATGGTTAGAGGCACACTGAACCTAAACGTTAAGTTGGAGAGGTGACGTCTAACGAAGTCAACGCTCCGTCCTCCTCGTGCTCTAATCCAAAGTCCGGAAACCTTTCAGCTCGAGCTACGAAACCGTTTTTAGTGCCTAGAAGAATGCAATGCAGTGGACGATTTGAATGACAAGCTCGTGAAAACTGTCCATGCGGCTAAGTTTTGCAAGACCCGCCGCAGAAGAACACAAAAACTCTCCGATGACACTCTTAATCTCATGGCTGTTAGACGCGATATGAAGCTGCAGTCTTTAGTAGAATTGACAGCATAAAGGCAACTGAACAGACAGATCTCCAAATGCATGCGGCGAGACTTACGCAACTTTAATACTAGTCGTATTGACGAAGCGATTGAGCGGAACCAGCGCTCCAAAGTCTTTGCTAGAGATCTGTCTGCCAGAAAGAGCCAACTGTAGAAGCTGAAGACCGAATGTGGCAGCGTCGTTTCCGGGACACCTGAGATTTTGAGTGAGATTGAGAGGTTCTATGGGCAGCTGTACACATCATCGTTGAAGCCACACGCAAGTGTGAGTAACGATCCAAGAGCAAGTCTTTTCCGACACTATTCCGATGATATCCCGGACTTTAGTCTAAGCGAGATTAGAATGGCTCTCCAGCACCTTAAAAACGGCAAGGCCCCAGGCGAGGATGGTTTACAGCGGAGCTTCTGAAAGCGGGTGGAAAACCGGTACTTGAAGTCCTTCAGAAGCTCTTTAATTCCGTCCTCCATGGTGGCGTTACACCGAAGGCGTGGAGCAGAAGAGAGGTAGTCTTGTTCTTCAAGAAAGGCGACAACGCTCTCTTGAAGAACTATAGACCGATTTCCCGTCTGAGCTGCGTCTACGTGCTGTTTTCGAGAGTCATTACGAATCGTCTCGCACGCAGACTTGACGACTTCCAGCCTCCCGAACAAGCCGGTTTCCGAAAAGGCTTTAGCACCATAGACCACATACAGACACATACCCTTCGGCAAATTGTACAGAAGTCCGAGGAGTTCAATTTGCCACTATGTCTGGCTTATGTGGACTATGAGAAAGCCTTTGATTCCGTCGAAATTATGGCGGTGCTGCAGTCCCTTCAGCGGTGCCAAGTTGACTGTCGGTATATCGAGGTGCTAAAGTGCTTGTACAGTAGGGCTACGATGGCTATGCGAGTACAGAACCAGAGTACGAAACCTATCCAACTGCAGAGAGGTGTAAGACAGGGTGACGTGATATCCCCCAAAGTTAATACCGTATCCTTTCCAGTCCAGGTTTCTGGACTGGAAAGGATACGGTATTAACATCAATGGCGAGTACATCACTCACCTTCGATTTGCCGACGATATAGTCCTTATGGCAGAATCGCTGGAGGACCTAAGCACTACGAGTATACTCAATGACCTCAATAGTGTCTCCCAACGGATAGGTCTTAAGATGAACATGGACAAAACAAAGATCATCTTTAATGTTCATGTCACACCTATGCCGGTTGTTGTTGGGAGCACTAAGCTCGAAGTTGTTGACAAGTATGTTTACCTGGGACAAATAGTCCGACTAGGTAAGTCCAACTTCAACCGAGAGGTCAATCGACGGATTCAACTCGGTTGGGCAGCGTTCGGGAAATTACGGCACATCTTCTCGTCAGATATACCTCAGAACTTAAAAACGAGACTGTACAATCAGTGCGTGTTGCCAGTGATGACCTATGGAACTGAGACGTGGTCCTTCACTGCTGGCAGGTTGAGGAAGCTCAAGGTCGCTCAAAGAGCTATGGAGAGGGCTATGCTCGGAGTTTCTCTGCGTGATAAACTTAGAAATGAGGATATCCGCAGTAGAACCAGAGTGACCGACATAGCTCAACGGTTAAGTAAGCTGAAGTGGCAATGGGCCGGCCATATAGCTCGAAGAACCGACAACCGATGGGGAAAAAAGGTTCTCGAGTTGCAGCCTCGTACCGGCGGACGAAGTGTAGGGCGGCCCCCCACTAGATGGAGTGACGACCTGGTAAGATATGCAGGAAGTCGATGGATGCAGGTGGCTCAGAACCGTGCTTTGTGGCATTCCTTGCGGGAGGCCTATGTTCAGCAGTGGACTTGCGAAGGGCTGTGATGATGATGATGATGATGATGGAGATTAAGATTGTAAACTAGGAAAGTAAAATATAAGCTTAAGATTATGTTTTACTTTCCAAGTTCATTCCCATCCCGATGAGAAATATATGTATTATATACTATATAAACATACACAAAAATTGCTCGCTTAAATTATTTAAATATGAAAAACAAATTCGTCGAGAAAATACAAAACAAACATTTCCATTTGCGATCTGCGAAAAATGATATTGAACAGCGCCGAATACAATAAACATATAAGGATGTACGGACGCCTATAACCTCAGGCTCTCATATCACAATTTGTATAAAAATATAGCTATAAAGTTAATCATTCCGCCGATTTATGACAAAATGCGAGTCACATGTTTAGTCTCCAATGATTTTTTTTTTTATAGAAAAGGGACAAACGAGCATGCGGCTCACCTGATAGTAAGTTTCGACTGCCGCCCATGAACAACTGCAACACCAGGAGAATTGCATGTGCATTGCCGGCCTTTTAAAAAGCAGTAAGCTCGTTTCTTAAAGGTTTTTCATAGGTCTTATCGGTTCGGAAAATTTGCTGATGGTAAACAATTCCACAAATAAGTCGTGCGAAGAAGAAAATACCTAGTAAATAATGGTCCCAGTAGTGGACCGCTAAGCATTCAGATGATATGGATGGTATCGTAAGAATTTGGTGATAATAAGTCGGAAGGAATACCATGTTGCCAAGTAAAAGGTATACATACATTTACAGTTAAATATGTATATAAGCCTTTACCCATTAGAGGCATGTGCCTCTGATGGGCAAAAGCCTCCTGCGACAGCGTTTTTTTAAAAACTGAAGTGGTTAACGAACTTACAGTCCACCAGATGGTAAGTGGCTACATTGCAGCTTACTCCAAACAAAAAAAGCAACGAATGCGTCACCTCTAAGGACTAAGATGGAATCTCTCACAGCCTGTAATTATTCTGACTCTTTTTACTCTTGATACCGGAGCACAGAATTCCAGGCACTTCTATTCGGCAGCAGAAATAGGGGAAGGATGGTACATACCCAGACGGTCTCCTAGGCACAATTAGAGTCCTACCATCTATTAGCAAACTCGTTCAGCTGCTCCATTATGTGATGGCGGATTGGAAGACTGTGAACTTCAAAATATTTTATATTTAGGACATGTATTTTTTTGCGGGAACTCGACTACCGGTGAATTGCTGCTCTTATTTTATCGCTTGAGTAATGGCCAAACTATTATTCAGGGATGGGTTTTGATACGTAAAAGTGGTGCGATTTTGTGTATTAAAAGTGAATGCATGTGAACCATGAGCGGGAACGATGAAATAAGTGCTCTGATGGTGATATGAAACTCAATTTAGTGAGTCTGCTTTGGCGCAATGAAATACTATCGTCATCGTATATCTGTTAGCTCGGGCAACCGATAATATCTCTAAAAGAACTTCGCAATGTGACGCATTAACATATTGTGAAGAAATGTTGAAACAAATTATAATAAAGAATAATTTCTTATTACTTGACACGGGCAAAAATTCAACAATACGAGCCATTAACAAAGTATAACGTTAAGGACATGTAGATTTCCTTTCGATGTTTTTCTTCACCCTGAGCATGTGGTGAATCTGCGCTAAAATTGCCATAAATAATTACGTAGATGCGGGCAGGATTCGAGTTTTACGCATACGAAGATTACGGCGAGTGCTTAGGAAACTACTACCTTTTAATTGTTAACCTTGTATTTAATTAAGTTTGTAAAAGGATTAGATGTTATTCATATACCAAATTAATTTTAATTGAACAGTCTTCTCTAAGATTCTTACGTTTCGAGTATCGAAAATGCTGGGCTTGGGCTCAGAATTATACAACATTGCATATAATACTTGCTTATATAACATTTGGAAATTATCTATACACGTATCTTTGATCAGAACATGCAATAAAACTACTACGTAAGCCCTACGTACTGGATGCACTGAATCAGGTTACGCTGATAACATTGGACGAAGCAGCTCAAGTGTGATTTATAGCTCGATACGACACTACAAAGCCCTTAGAATGACTAGAGCCTTTCGATAAACCCGTCTACGGTAAGGTGTTTACGAAAAATGTAGGTAAAAGAGTATGAATTTATTTATTTAATGTATTTACATAATCAATATAGTATTTATAAATATACATACAATAGAATATATAGCAGTAGTATAGTCATGTTTAGAAGTCAAATCATATTATATTGTGTTTAAAATATTCTCCAATTTTCTCAAATAAAATGTTTTTCATTATCTCTGTATATAAAAATCAATTGCTGTCCGTTAGTCTCGCAAAAACTCGAAAACGGCTCGACCGTTTTTGATGAAATATTTTGTGTGTGTTTGTCCATGGATGTTTTAGATTTACATTTGGACCCGGTAGGTGGCGCTGTTGACGTGATCCAGAAATCATCCGTGCGGAGCCGTCTCGGATCGCTAGTTTTTAATAAAATTTTCAAGTTTTTTTACACTGAATTTCTGCAATGTCTGCAAAAGTAGAATAAACTACCACTAAATATTTATTAATGTGACCGTGTAGTGGTGCAATAAGAATATCCATTACCTCATATTATCACGTTGATGTCGTAAGAGGCGACAGAGGGAAAAAAAACAGTAGATGGGCAGCAGCGTCTTCCCCATAAAGACTAAAAATAAAAAAAACTGCGGCTATTATCCCACATATGAGGCAATCTATAGGGGATGCCTATGTTTAGCAGTGGACTTTAGCTAGTTTTAGTTAGCAGAAAAATCTAAACAAGGTGTAAAGTTGGAATAAACATTAGGTGACCCCTTGTTATTATGCTGTAGCAATCAATTATGCATTAAGTACCAAAATGCGTATGACAAATTTAATAATGCACAAAATTCATCTCGTATCGCTGCTACAAAGTACCATACATTTGATTAATTATGCTATAGAATGAATGAACGTTTTGTCTGATGCAAATAATATTTCGAATATTTCCATTTTTTACTTCCATGTTTTGTTATCCTACTTACGAGTATCATATTATAAACGTGAAAGTATGTGAGGATGTATGGATGTTTGTTACTCTTTCACGCAAAAACTACTAAATGGATTTTAATGAAACTTTACAATTATATAGCTCATACATCAGAATAATACATAGGCTATAATTCATAAAGATATTGTGTAAATTGGCCAAAATATAACAATTTATTCTAACTTTACATTATTCCAACTTTACACTATGAGTACGGTATGGGTTACAACAATCGCTTACTAGAGGACTGTGCTCGTATGTCACCCTAATATCCATAATAAAGTTGAATGTGAGAAAAACAAATAATAATTTTCCATCCTTTCCTAAATCAAGAACCTTATATATTTGAAACATTTTATATATTAAACTTTTTTAAAATGTGTACGCTACTATTTTCAGAGCTATATACATCTCTACAATAAATTAACTGCAGTTTCATAAAACTTTTTTAAGCTCTGGTCAGAAATTTATTGCAGACGCTGCGGTCAGATATTATCACAGTAAGTGCTTAGATATAACGGAGATTACGGTACATTTGCATAATTTATTATAGCGCAAGAGCTGAACGTACATTAACTATTTCAAAAGATTAAACATATTTTTCGCATATTAGGTACTATAAGAGGATGGATAATGGACTACATTATATAGGTAATAGTAATAGTAACTTTCTTCATCTATATTAAGAAATAGATATTATGTTTAAGTTTGTGTGTTATTCAAGCGTCTCGCTGTATGTATCTTAAAAAGTGTGTTAAGTAGGATACATTTTACTAAAGCTATAGTGAGACACTTGCATTGCTTGTATGCAGCTTCCACACTCTCGTTCAATCTGATTCATTACATTTTTCACTCAGTTTAGGGTTACACATTTTTTTTGATTTCCATGGCCAACACCAGACTTTAAATTATTATATAGCACTGAAATTATTATTAAAAATAATACATAATTTAAAGGCTGCATCGTCGTTATAATCTCTTTGCCAACATCAAATTTCAATAAACAAGTTTTATTTCTCTGTGAAGTCATTCAACAATGTTTTGATTAAAATTTAACTTCAGGAATTCCAGTTAAGCGTTGCAATCGAGGGCAGCTTAGAATTGCTGTACCAATGTTTTAACAAAGTAAGTAATGACTAATAATGATTAATAAGCAAATTGTTTTTATTAAAATAATGATACGTAATGTATAATACTAGCATGAAATAACAGCATTGTGCTGCTGTGTTTCGTATGGTGAGAAACGAAAACTAAAAACCCTTTTTACAGGTATTCCATCTCAATTTTCAGTAGTGACAACGCATCAGCATTGTGATTCTTAATAGAGGATGAGTGTTTATGTCTATGGGTTACAGCAATCACTTACCATCAGGGGATTTGTATGTCACCTCAATATCCCCAAACATTGAATTGAACGTGAGAAAATAACTAATAATTCTTCATCTATACAAATATCTATACATCTATACAAATAAATAAAATTGATGTGTCTGTTTGTAATGTCAAAATAACAGCTTTTTGCTAAATGCATATGAAAGAATATACGTTACATATAACAAAAAAACAAATTTAAAATTTTTGTCTGTATGTCTGTCTGTTTGTTCCGGTAATCTCCGAAATGGTTGAACCGATTTTGATGGGACTTTCACTGCCAGATAGCTGAAGTTATAAGGAGTAACTTAGGCTACTTTAATTTTAGAAAAGTAATTAGGGTTCTGCGCAAAAAAATTAATACCCTATATTACACGCGGGCGAAGTCGCGGGGAACAGCTAGTTCTTAAATAAATTAACTGTAGTTTAATAAAAAAAAATTAAGTTATAGTCAGAAATTTATTGCAAACGTTGCGGTCAGATATTATCACAGTAAGTGCTTCGATATAACGTTGATTACAATACATTTACATAATTTATTATAGCGCAAAATGAGATTTTATGTGTGTATACGACTCCTGAAATTCCTAAAGAGCATGAGACCTATGGATCTGAGACGTGGTCCTTTACTGCTGGCCGTATGAGGAAACTCAAAGTCGCTCAGCGAGCTATGGAGAGCTCTACTCGGGGTTTCTCTGCGTGATAGACTTAAGAACGAGGATATTTGCAGTGGATGTAGAATAACCGACATAGCCCAACGGATTAGTAAGCTGAAGTGGCAATGGGCTGGCCTAATAGCTCGAAGAACCGACAACCGATGGGGAAGAAAGTTTCTCGAGTGCCAGCCTCGTACCGGCAAACGAAGTGTAAGGCGTCCCCCCACTAGATGGAGTGACGACCTGGTAAGACATGCAGGAAATTAATGGATGCAAGTGGCTCGGGACCGTGCTTTGTGGCATTCCTTGGGGGAGGCCTATGTTCAGCAGTGGGCTTGTAAAGGGATGTAATGATGATGATGAATGATGAAAAAGAATAGAGAGACGGAGACCGAAATTATATGTCTCGTTATTTGACAACGGAACTAATGGTAAAAACATAATAAATTATGGTTTTTACCATTAGTTAAAATGTACGTTACATTAATTGTTAAAAAAATTATGCGTGTAATTTTGTACACACATACGAAGTGAAACTTCTTTACGACATATCATTCTTCTTTTATTTTAAATTTTACAGAAGCAGGTTACATTATAATATATTCATGCAGCTCCGGCGGTGAAATGTTACAAAAAAACGTAACGCTTTTGTTTTTTTAATACCATACTAAATTTCTCCACTACGTCGATAAAGAAGTTTCACTTCAATTAGTAATGTACATATCGAATATTACTGTAAGAGGATGGACAATGGACTACGTAATCTCGGCAATAGAAATAATAACTTACTTCAGCTATATTAAAAGATAGATAATATGTTGAAAATATAGTAATCAGTAAATTGCGTGAAATATGTACCAGGTAAACCAGACCTTTCATACTGAACTTGTACAAAATAGAATACTTGTACTTATAGAATCCGTCACTACACGTGCGTACACTACACTGTATCGAATTACACCGTGTAGTGGAAGTGTAAGAATAACAACCACTACCCCATATAACGGAAGGAAGGATATGACGCACCGTGTTAATACGTGTAAAAAAATCTATTTTAGACTTATTGACTGCGATTAAATACCAAGAACGTTCAGTTCATTAAATATGAAGAATAGATAATCCTACAAAGGTATAAAATTCCATTATTCACATTCTGTTGCCATATTTGGCAGTAATAAATGCATTTATTGATAAAGGCATATATCTTGTTTTAATGAAATACAATAATAAAATAATTCCTATTTTAATTCTGATAAAAGACCCCAGCAATTTCATTCTATATCTATATTACCGGCGCCATAAAATATAATATATCGAGTACCTCGCGATCCTATATACATATATGATGACTGCAAAAGGATACATTGAAATTGACAAACTTATCTTATGATTTGCACCTATGTCGTCATGCTCTAGCGACCGAAGCAAATTCAGCGATGTTTGAAATGAATAAAGATGTAAATAAAATCTGTGAGTGGTCTAGATAATAAGGACTGGTTACAAACCCTAAAAATCAATAACAATGATTTTAGACACCAGGTTTACTCGTAGCTTACTTGATTTTTCTATACTCCCAACACTGCAAATTAATGGCACGCCACTAAGCATTTCAGAAACAGTTAAGAATTTCGGCATTACCATGGATTGTTGACATCGAATGAGCCCATTACAGAAATTAGCAGGAAAATCAATTATACTTTTCATTCCTAAAATGCCTTCTAAGCTTTCTGTCTTTATCAACGAAGTTTCTCTTGTCCAAACACTTATTTTCCCGATTATTTATTATGCTGATGTCTGTTATTTATATGCGAATGAGGAGCAAGGTTATGGCATTCTCTTCCTGTTGTAATTCGTGAGACTCTCAAACAGTGTCAGTGTTTAAAAAGAGAGATAAAGAGCACTATCCTTCTTTATCATCCCAATGATCTAATGCATGTCTTTTATAATAATATATAAATATTAATAATATATAAATATATAAATATGTATATATTAGGTCCTTACACATGAAATTAGCGTTTTGTCGTAGTGACCACTTTGATCTGAAATATCTCGTCTTTGGTTAAGAATTCCAAATTCAAATTACTATTACCTACATAATGTGGTTCATTATCCATCCTCTTATAGTACCTAATATGCGAAAAATATGTTTAATCTTTTGAAATAGTTAATGTACGTTCAGCTCTTTAGAAATTTTAGAAGTCGTATACACACATAAAATCTCATTTTGCGCTATAATAAATTATGCAAATGTACCGTAATCTCCGTTATATCTAAGCACTTACTGTGATAATATCTGACCGCAGCGTTTGCAATAAATTTCTGACCAGAGCTTAAAAAAGTTTTATTAAACTGCAGTTAATTTATTGTAGAGATGTATATAGCTCTGAAAATAGTAGCGTACACATTTTAAAAAAGCTTAATATATAAAATGTTTCAAATATAAAAGGTGTTTGATTTAGGAAAGGATGGAAAATTATTATTTGTTTTTCTAACATTCAACTTTTTTATGGATATTAGGGTGACATACGAGCACAGTCCTCTGGTAAGCGATTGTTGTAACCCATAGACACATACACTAATCCTCTATTAGGAATCAGAATGCAGATGGGTTGTCACTACTAAAAATTAAGGTAAAATACCTTTAAAAAGGGTTACCAGTTTTTGTTACTCACCCAAAGAATCAGTGCATTGAGCTGCTATTTTATGCTGGTATTTAGTGCGTGCGTTTTCTTCTGCAACATGGCTCTGCGAACAATGAAATTTTGCTTACCATCACCAATCTGCGAAATTCAGGTTTTGTATTTTTAAATATACCTAAAAACAGTCGTTTCTCGGTTGCCAGTCTCGTTTGTTGGTGAACAGAGAGTACGAATACGAGTTGAGAATAGTGTTTGGAATAGATGGCATTCTGCTTCACAACGTATTAAAATTTTCAAATAATAATTTTACATGCATTTAAATAGTGAGAGACGGGTTAACAGATCACCTGATGGTAAGTGGCTCCTACTGCACATGTACCTGCAATTGACTTCAAACAAAGAAAGCTATAGATGTGTTTTCACCTCCAAGAACTGAGATGCAGTGTCTCACAGCTTGTTATTATACTGGCTCTCCATATCCTTCCGACTGAAACACCGCATTGCATGCACTGCTGCTTGGCAGCTATAATGACGATGCAGCCATTACATAATTTATGTTTAAGAGTAAGTTTTCAGTGATACATAATGTAAAGTCTGGTGTTGGGCAGAAAAAAACAAAAAAAAACGTCCGTTACACTAAATTGAGTGCAAAATGTAATAGGGCAAAGTGAAAGAGAGTGCGGAAGCTTCATACAAACGCCTCCATTCACTCCGCCACCAAGCGTGAGAGCATGGTCCTATCCCGATCAAGTCATCCAATTAATGCTGCAACCATAATACGGTAGCAGCGTATTAACAAACAAATAATCTAGCTTATCATCCTAAATCTAAATCCTAAAATATCTTGATTTCGCCGTCCCTTTAGGAAATAAACTTCGGGATTAATTATTCACAAAACTATAGTGCACTTTTTTTTAAAAACTAAGGCTTACTTCGTGAATCATTTCTATTACTTTGATTAAATAAAATTAACTCGGTGGTTAAGGTTTCAATGTGTTTCAGATATTTTAATAGTGTTTTTTTCGGTAGCGCAGTGACTTATTATTAGGCCGAAACGCTGCAGCGACGGGGGTTCGATTCCCGCACGAAAATAAAGTTTGTATGGCCTACAAATATAATTGATCCAATTGTTTGTTCAGGTGAAATTGATGTGCAGTGTAAAATACGGCTTCATAATACACTAGATAATACTAGGCAGGTAACGTTTTTTCTTTCATAAGAAAAAATTGTGATGAATTAGTATTACCGAATGACATACATACCATATATGTTTTCAACTAGCTATCCGAGGCTTTACAAAGAACTGATCCGGTTTTAAATAGAATATTGTTCTCATTTCGGTTCCGGGGCACCCCGGTGCCAACTCCTTTTTTACATAGAATAAGGGCGACAAACGAGCACACATTCCAACTGATGGTAAGTGGATGCTGTGGCCCATTGAAATCTACATCTATTCTCGATTGAGAATTAAATGCAGATGCGTTTTTGTCTCTGAGGACTAAGATGGAATGCCTTGTTTCAAGTGAAAACGGTGTCTAGTTCACTTTACTTACTATATTATGAATCACAGCAGCATTAAGCTGCTAATTTATTCCGGTGTTCTGTGAAAGCGTGGTCATGCCGATCTTGGTCGAGCCAACCTATTTATGCTACAATCATAATAATAGTTGTAGCATGGCTCTATCAAGTACAACGCCATGCCGCTTCGAATTAAGGCTGCAGCTCAAATAGGACTCGACTGACTGGACTTGACTCGACCGCAGAAGAATCACACTTGGACGAAATAGCAGCGTGATCTATAGTAGTGATTTATAGTAGCGAAAATAAAATTAAATTTAACTATTTTCAGGATATTTCAGTCTGTGGCGGCGCTGTCGTCGCGCCGTTAACACTGAAGCCTGAATCGGGCTATCAAAGTTTTGAAATTAACGCGTTATATATGGAAGGAAAAGAGGAGCGCGCCTCGCAAAGTGTTCAACCCGGGGAGCGGCCAACGCTCTGTGTGTTATTTTGGAGCTGTTCTATATATAGCGCGTTAACTTCAGAACGTTGATAGCGCGATTTAAACTTCGGTGCGTTTCGCTTAGGCAGACGAGCGCCGCCAAAGTCGGCATCACGAAATGAAAACGCGGCATACTAATTGCTCCAGGACTCTCTCATAAATGAGAACCTTACATTTTATTTTTATTTAAATTATTCGGATTTTTTGGACTAACTTCACTTAACAAAAATTCTCGAAAAAATTTACCGTAACCTCCACACTAGGATTTTCTCCTGTATAGTGGGGGCAGCTTACTCACATAAATTGCACAAAGATAAACACCCAGACCCGAAACAATTATTTGTAGGCCATACAAATACTTGTTCCGTGCGAGTTCGAATCTCAGGTGTCCCGGAAACGATGCTGCCACATTCGGTCTTCAGCTTTGACAGTTGGCTCTTTCTGGCAGACAGATCTCTGGCAATGACTATGTAGCCCTGGTTCCGCACGATCGCTTATTCAATACGAGCAGTATTAAAGTTGCGTAAGTCCCGTCGCATGCATTTAGAGATCTATCTGTTCAGTTGCCTGTATGTTAGCAAATCTACTAAAGACTGCAGCTTCATTTCCCGTCTAACAGCCATGAGATTAAGAGTGTGATCCGGAGAGTTTTTGTGTTCTTCTGCGGCGGATCTTGCAAAACTTAGCTCCGACCGCATGGACAGTTTCCACGAGCTTGTCGTTCATATCGTCCACTACATTGCAATCTTCTAGGCACTGAAAACGAATTTATAACTCGAGCTGAAAGGTTTCCGGACTTTGGATTAGAGCACGAGGGGGACGGAGCGTTGACTTCATTAGACGACACCTCTCCAACTTCACGTTTAGTTTCAGTGTGCCTCTAACCATTCGGTGATCGCTACCAGTTTCCTGGCGATCACTGAGACATCATGGAACAGTTGCCGTCTAGTCGTTATAATGAAGTCAATCTCATTTTTTGTCGAACCGTCGGGGCTCGACCAGGTCCACTTCCTGTGGGGCCGCTTTTGGAAGAAAGAGTTCATCATAAAGAGTCCATCTTTCTCCATGAAGTCAGCCAGCTGCTGGCCTCTTGGGTTCCGTTGCTCTAATCCAAATTTCCCTACTTTCAGCTCACCGTTCTCTCTTGTGCCTAGTTTTGCGTTAAAGTCTCCCATTAACACCGTATATTGGGTTTTGGAGGAATGCATGGCTCTAGAGATATCCTCATACATTTCCTCCACCTCCTCATCGGGATGTGCCGAGGTTGGTGCGTAAGCCTGTATGACCTTCAGCAAATACCGTTTTGTGATTCTGAGTATAAGGTATGCAACCCTCGTCGACACACTCTCAAACTTTACAACGTTGTTAACGAGAGACTTATGGACGATAAATCAGACACCTCCTTGGGATAGAGTCGCCCTCGCGGTGATAGAACAAATTGCCGGATTCGAGGATTACCGTGTCCTCCCCTTCTTTTCGGACCTCGGATAATCCTATAATATGCCAGCGCAACTTGTCTATCTCTTCTTCCAGATCCAGGATCATTTCGTCAGTCTACAGGGTGCGTGCGTTATAAGTTGCCAGGTCGAGTCGTCGTAGGTGGCAACCGAACCTCCACCGGAGATTCTTAGCACCCCTGCCCCGCCGTTACCATGGTTGTCACCGTAGCCAGGAATAGCGGGGCTGCCGTTGACTGGGGGCCGTTTATTAGTGTCGTTGCTCATGGAGGGTATATTGCCATAGTTGCCACGCTTGCCGAGCGGGTTGGCAACCGCATTTTTTTATTGCTTTTTGCTTTTATCAGAAAGATGATGCTGCCCATCTTCTGCCTCAGTTTCCCTCTGTCGCCTCTAACAACACCCACGGGAAGATATGGGGTAGTGGGTATTCTTACCCGCCACTACACGGGGCATTATTGGTGTCAAATTATACCGGGTGTTTGTGAAACGCTCCCGAAAACGGAGACAGATGATAGTACTAAGGATACCTATGATGATGGGTCACGAAGAAATTCGATCCCGAGGAAAAAAAATCATCTTTTCACAACGTTTTATTAACTTTATTCACGCTCCATCATGTTAGTACAGTTAAATGAAACGATAATTCATAAAAAAAAAACATGAAAATACTTAAACATAAAACCAGCAGTGACTCTTAAAAAAGAAAATCAGCTGAGAATAGGGTCAATATCCTCGCGGGCGCCGAACTCTTATATAGATCGGTACGAAACAATGAATTAGGTACACTACTCACTCTTCCCTTCCCTTTCACACTCACGTTGCCTCGTGTCGCCTCGCGCTGTGGAATTTACATATGCTTCAAGGACGTTACCTCGTGCGCACTTGTTTTGGTGGGATTGATTAATAATTTTAGTTTTTGAGACAGTTCCGTGTTGACTATCACGAGCGACAGTTCAATTGTTTTGTTTATTTAATTATTGTCGTTATTACTTGTTATTTATTACTTAATGATATTGTTCTTGTTGTTACGTTTTGTGTTGTTTTGTTTTAATAATGCCTAACGTGTAGGTACGTTTATAGTGCTCGTGAATACGGCAACAAGTTAATGTGCCTTGGAGAATCTCATAAGGCCTGTAAGCTGTTTCATACCTATTTTTTTTAAATAACCTAGTATTGAACAGATCTGAATAGGTACATAACTGAATACATCAGAATAATAAACAAACCTACACAATGGATAAAAAGTATGACTCTAACCTTGTTAACATTTTTTTTAAGTATTTTTTTCATTAGCGGGGAATCGAACCAGTTATTTGGTTTATTTAACCAATTTTTTTTAAATAACTTATTACTGAACTGATTTGAATAGGTACATAACTGAATACATCAGAATAATAAACAGACCTTACCGTTTTTATGATGAAAAACCGTCCTTATTAAAAATTAATAATGCCTCTTGGGTCGTTACTCCACACTTCAGTGTCACTTCATTTCTGTGGCTCTCAATCTCTAAAATGAGGAAATGACGCTACCACAATATATACACAAGTCAAAATAGAATAGGGTTGACAAATGAGCATAAAGTCCACCTGATAGTAACTGGATACTGTGGCCCATAGACATCTATATCTATCTTCGATTAAGAATCAAAATGCAGATGTGTTGTCATCCCTGAAGATTTAGATAGAATGCCTCGTTCTCAGTAAAAAGAGTCACCGTTCTCTACATTCACTCTTCGCAACACGGCAGAATCAAGCTGCTATTTTACGTTGATACTATATGAGAACAAGGTCCTTCCCAGGTCGAATCGACCCATTGGTGATACAAACATAATATAGTTGCAGCATGGCTTTACCATGTATAAATTTCTTTTTTAAGATCGTTTTATTTTGTACGTGGTAGAGCCATGCTGCAACTATATTAGTAGTATAGTTGTAGCACGAATGGGTCGGCTCGACTCGGGAAGACACCGCTCTCTGAATACCAGCGTAAAATAGCAGCTTATTGCTGCTGTGTTTCGTATGGTGAGTGTAAAGAACCGGAGAACCTTTTTACTGGAAAAGGGGCATTCCATCTTAGTCCTCACGGTGACAACGCATCTGCATTTTGATTATTTATTGAGGGCAGATGTAGATATCTATGGACCACAGCAACCACTTACCATCAGGTGGACTGTGTGCTCGTTTGTCGGCCTATCCTATAAAAAAATATTTTTCTTCATAAGAATGCTTTTTACATGGACCTTAAATTTATGCAAAGGAAAATCAGTAATATTACATGCTAGTTTAGAGCAGTTAATAGAAGTACTAGTAAAGTATTATATATAAAATGTTAACGTGACAACCCTAATGATATTTTTCTTAAATCTATTTGTTTTATGAGCATCAATTAAAAATAACAAAAGTTTATCGATACTTATTACACACACAACTCGAACACTATATTAGTAATGAAAGCCTTAAATGGCGGCCCTCACGAAAGCAATCTAGTAGCCAAATACGCGTCGTTTCTTCAAACGTTAGAAAACACTTGCGCCAAAAAGCTATTATCATTTACTTTAATTATTTTATTATAGTTATTTATTACATTGTGATGTTGATCTTTCACTGCTGGCCGTATATGAAAGCTCATGGTCGCTCAGCGAACTATGGATAGGGCTACTCGGGGTTTCTCTGCGTGGTAGACTTAAAAATGAGGATATCTGTAGTAGAACTAGAGTAACCGATACAGGAGAAAATCTTTTAAAAATTAAATGTGGTAGTGGATTCTTTCACGTCATAAAAATCTCGATTTAAGAAACGTTTAATTTTCTCTCTCTCTTTCCACCAAATTAAAGAAGAAAGAGACAGGTGTAGATATAATTAAAACTTAATTAAAGTAAACGAAAACCGATGATTATAAGTTAAGCCGTAAATTAAAATTAAACAAACATACATAACATAAACACTGGCGCCTGTTTCCCAGGTGAGTAGGCAGAGACTACAGACTTCCATTTGTCACGATACTGACACACCTCTCTCACCACATTTACCCCGTCACATTTACCTTTATGCTCGTCGGTCAAAGTTAAGAGTAACTTTTGTCCATCTTTGATATATCACCAATTTGGGTGATAAAATTTCGTCGAGGGCGTGCCTTGGCGTCTCTGCCATTTAACTTCTGCAACATAATTTGATAAATACTATGGAATATCTATAACGCGAACCTCGTTAAGTCGTCACCCTCAGGACGAATAATTATAACTTTTAACAAAAAGTAAAAACCGATTTCAAATTGCTAAAAAAAGAAGTTATTTATTTGCTACCCTTAGGGGTGGAACTTTTTCTCCAAATTTATATGGAAACAACCTTGAAGTATAACCTATTTAAAAAAAAAATATCAAAATTGGTTCACAATCTGCCAGGATATCGCTTAACATACATACTAAACAAATGAGAACCTCCTACTTTTTGAAGTTAGTAAAAGTTAGTTAAAAAATTGCCATACCCTTCTGATGAACCCATAAATACGCGATATCTCGAATTATTTAGACATTGTCTCAACTCGAAAAAAATGTTGTTTCCCTACGAGGTGGTTATAGAGTATAAATATGTACTATCAAAGTAAGTACATATTTATACTCCATAACTCGAATTTTAAAATGCAGACTTCAGAAGTGGAAGGTAAGTAAACTATAATGAAGTTTTAATGATTTCTTATATTTACGCGAACACTACACATTGAATAAAACTACTTTTACGGATTATATCGCGTTTAATAACTAATTAAACGCGATATAATCCGTAAAAGTAGTTTTATTCAATATTATGAAGTCTTACTTGGAATTCCCCGAATTCATAACAATAAAATCCAAAAGGAATGTTTGTTGCTTCTGTACTATTGTTTGTGTTTGTACACGTGGAATAAATTAATACATTACTGTATCTTATGTTTGTTTATGTTTATGCTTCCTTATGGGAAAAATCTCGACATACTTGTTAAGTCGAAAACTCATTAACTCGAAATTTAGCTTTTCTCTTGAAATTCGAGTAATCGAGATTCCACTGTACATATTATTATATATTATAATATAACATAAATATAACAAAAACATACAATATCAGTAATCTAAACGTAAGGGAAGTGGACGAGCTGTCAAACGATGCTGCCGCTAGCAGGGACCTTGACATTCTCAACCACACATCTATATCGTTTCTACAATTAAATTGGTTTGACCTAATACCCAAATCAATGAACTCGTAATTAAAATTTAATTTCCTAAGCATGTTTACGATTATAATTTCTATAATTAAATAAAATTTATTTGCTATTGATATTTGATATATTTCTTTGTGGCAAACAAATTGAAAATAATAATTTTTACATAAACAAAATTGTAATTTACTTTGTACTCGCGGTGTAAGGATATCCACTACCCCATATCATGCCGTGGGTGTCGTAAGAGGCGACAGAGAGAAACAAATCAGGCGATGGGCAGCAGCGTCTTTCTAATAACGACCAAAAATAAAAATTTGCGGCTGATGACCCGCTTGCCAAGCGTGGCAACTATGGCAAATATCCCACGTATGAGGCAATATATGGGGGAGGTCTTAATAGGCTGTAACGGTAACAGTAACGGTAAATAAATTTGAAGTTTATGTCTGTAAATATAGAAATAACTGACTTCTATTAATTTTATATTATATCATGTAACTATTTCAAAATTTTTGTCTGTCTGTATGTCCTGATTATCGAAATGGGTAAACCGAATATAATGAGACTTCACGGATAGATAGAGAGCAATTCGTGAATGGTCTAGGCTATATTTTATCCAAAAACTTTGAGGGTTTTTTGTGTATTCGAAAAAATTATAATATAAAGGTCTATGATGACAACACATTAATAGATTCCACTTAGGCGAAGCTTTTCAAATAATACCGATGTAAATTTCTTTTTCATCATTTTAAGTGTGGCTTCCAAATTCATCTGTAATGTAAGTAGACGTATTGTTCCTATTATGAGTGTAATTAGACTACTCCCTTATTGTAAACTTAACTTTAATTGTAAATCAATCATAATTAAATGAAATATATTTTTAGAAACAATTCCACTTCTGAACAAAATTATTTAAATATGTTACTCGTATTGGAATTTACTCTGAAGGTTAATTGTTAAAAACAATAAAAGTGTGAGAGCGGATGTTCAACTTGCTCTCTTGCTTACGCAATTAATCATTATCAGAAATAAGACAGCGTACAGCACTACACATTCAGTATAGAGCAAATACAGTTCGACCAACCGTAATATGTACCAGTCACAATCACACATTGGTGTAACGTGAAGGATATAATTACATGATAACATCCAAGTATGCAA
This sequence comes from Parnassius orleans, assembly GCA_029286625.1. Taxonomy (NCBI): domain Eukaryota; kingdom Metazoa; phylum Arthropoda; class Insecta; order Lepidoptera; family Papilionidae; genus Parnassius; species Parnassius orleans. The sequence goes on along the minus strand of JAGSMP010000246.1, from coordinate 1,242,532 downwards.
AGCAACAGCAACACTACTCATCTCAATGTAACACAGGGCAGCCTCTCAGCAATACGATCTTCCTTGCTTACAATAGAAGAACTACTACACGAATAGAACCACATCACTTGTCTTATTTAGGCAGAATCTCAGTGTGGAGTTAATGCTTTAACCCAACGGGGATAATAACGACATGAGACTCATAGAATTACAGACTGATCCCTCTCAGTCGACTGCGCGATACTTTATACTGCTAGAACAAGTGGGAGATTACACTTCCATCCTCGATTCTTCTTATTTTCCTTTATTATTTTACCCTCATTCCTAACACGGCCTCTCCTGACGATTCACACGTCCCCGTATGAAGGCTAAAGTAACGTTACCGGCTTTACCGTCTCGGCCCCTTCTGATCATGAAATTCAGACTAAGTTTTTGCAAAATTAAAAACATCGTCCAAATCAGATTTTAGTATACAACCCTTCTACTAGAGCTCGACACACGCTACAGATAACATAAGTCTTCTCCGAGGAACACTGCACACATGGCACAGATCGTATCACAGATACACTGAAGACAAGGGCCAACCAGCTGAACGCGCTCCAGCGAGCGGTTCCGCTGCGTTCAGCACTCGTGCTGCACGCGCGGTAGCGAGCAGTCGCGCAGCACTCGCGGCAGCGAGCCGTCGGCACCGCACTCGCGGCAGCGAGCCGTCGGCACCGCACTCGCGGCAGCGAGCCGTCGGCACCGCACTCGCGGCAGCGAGCCGTCGGCACCGCACTCGCGGCAGCGAGCCGTCGGCACCGCACTCGCGGCAGCGAGCCGTCGGCACCGCGGTCGCGCGGGCCGTCGGCACCGGTCGCGCGCGGCGAGCCCTCGGCACCGCACTCGCGGCAGCGAGCCCTCGGCACCGCACTCGCGGCAGCGAGCCGTCGGCACCGCAGTCGCGGCAGCGAGCCGTCGGCACCGCAGTCGCGGCAGCGAGCCGTCGGCACCGCACTCGCGGCAGCGAGCTGTCGGCACCGCACTCGCGGCAGCGAGCGGTCGGCACCGCACTCGCGGCAGCGAGCCGTCCAGGCTTGAAAACTGTAGGCATAGGCACCATGTTTGCATACCCCTCAGTGGCTGTTGACATAGTCACAAAGTTAGCGTATCACACAGACTTCAAAACTGTAGGCATAGGCACCAAGTTTGCATACCTCCCAGTGGCTGTTGACATAGGCACAAAGTTAACGTATCACACAGACTTCAACACTGTAGGCATAGGCACCAAGTTTGCATTCCTCCCAGTGGCTGTTGACATAGGCACAAAGTTAGCGTACATTAGTACCCGAAACCTTTTTCATATTGGATTTTACTCCAAGTAGTTTTAATGTTAAGTTATTTAATGTTAAATTAAAGTGCACTTGAGGTGCGCGCTTGTGCATCCAACACTGGTTTCACAAAATAGAAAGTCAAAGTAATTTAAGATTGGAATAGATGTAAAAAGTTCCAGGCGCACGAAACAAATAAATAATCTGCTTTGCAAAATAAAAATTTAAAAGAAATGAAGATAAATGTATTGCAAACCATGGAATCCCACACTTCTAAAGTTCACCACACATTGTCATAAGAAACGGCAACTGTGTGACATGGCACTTACAAACCATTATACACATTGCAAAAAGGAAGCTGTATATAGAGGTGTAGGGCCAGGCTGTGCACCATTAGCAGACGGCGATGCGTCCAGTGTGGCTGCTGCGCGGCTGCCACACGTAGAACGGCAAGCGCCATATGACACAGTGGAAACAGAGCACACGCCATAGGTAGCCGCCATAAGGCAGGCGCACGTGGCCAAAACAACAGCACACGCTATGTATATCATACGCGCTCTCCGGGACGGCACCAGGCCATTCTACGGCTGGACCCGGCAGTCCGCTCCGACCAGCAAGGCACACACCTTCCCCACACTCGCGCACATGTAATCACATGACACGTGCTACTGTAACACACAAAAGAAAACATATTAAAACGATTCAGTCGGAAAACACTTTAAAAAAAAATGCAGCACAACTCTCGCGACACCATTCGCCTTTCCAGGGCACCATATACTGAGCTGCGGTCTAGATATTCTTGCGTCTAGCTTTAGATAATAACTTCAGCTCGTACCGATCACTTGGTGACAATTTGGTAACTCGGTATGGACCCTTTTGTATCCCCTGTCGATTCAAAAGGTTGCTCAGGAAAAAGCATTCGATTTTCCAACAAAATACCTGATCCAATGGTTGACTTGCCTTTACATAAATTTAAAATATATAAATTATTAAATAAATGTTACTCATCCCAGGATCAAGTTTCCCAAGCGGTCGGCAGCCGCCCGGTCGTCCCGCCGTAAGATCCGCCAAGAAACAGCAGGTAGCAGTGGCGTAGCCTCAATCTTACCAAGGCTCGGCCACGCAACTGACCATGTCCAATTAGCCGTCGACTATTTGGAGTAAACTGTAACACTCATCAGCACATTAGAATACAAACAGGCTATTTATTTTTCAATTCATAGCACGTTAAAGTTAATCCTTCGTTTGACATATCGCTTATACATTTCGAACTTTAAAATGTATGGGCTACATTATTTCGTGAGCTACGTATTTTCATATCATTTCACAAAACATCAACATCGACATTCATCAATTATAACAAAACTCTAACAAGTTAAGTTTTCACTGGATGCAAACTATAAATAATTTATTTGTTTACATATTTGGGTACGTTAAGGAGTAACAAAAGTACTTGCGGGTACCTCTAATATAAATCGAATAAATTTAACTTATTGTTCAAAACATTTTACTTTAAGCTTTTAATTTACACTTTAGTGGTACGTCAATGTCGTAAATAGGACAATAAATTTAATTAAGACATTATACATAAAAACAAAGGTATCAATGCGGGGCGCATTGTAGTCTTTCACGAACGTAATAAAATTAAACAAAAGGATTTAACTTTTGGCTTAAAAAATTTCACTTGTAAACTTTCATTCTACACTTTAATGATTCGTCAATGTCGTAAATACGACAACAAACTCGATTTAAGACATTGAACATAAAAACAAAACGCGAGGCGCTTCATAGTCTTTCACCAACGTAATAACCCTCACACTATTCAAAGATTATATGCGAACAGTAACAGAGACTTTATCCCACTTCTGATTTTAGAAACTATTCCACTTCTGATGTTAGAAATTATTCTCTAAATTATATAAATAAAAGAATGTTACTCGTATAAGAATTTACTCTGAAGGTTAATTGTTAAAAATAATAAGTGTGGGAGCGTTCAACTTGCCCTCTTGGTTACGCAATTAATCATTATCAGGAATAAGACAGCGTACAGCACTACACATTCAGTATAGAGCAAATACAGTTCGACCAACCATAATATGTACCAGTCACAATCACACATTGGTGTAACGTGAAGGACATATTTACATGATACCACCCAAGTATGCAAAGCAACAGCAACACTACTCATCTCAATGTAACACAGGGCAGCCTCTCAGCAACACGATCTTCCTTGCTTACACTAGAACAACTACTACACGAATAGAACCACATCACTTGTTTTATTTAGGCAGAATCTCTGTGTGGAGGTTAGCCAAACGGGCATAATAACGACATGAGACTCGTAGAATTACAGACTGATCCCTCTTAGGCCGGCCACATACATACGGAATTCCGTTTCGGGATTCCGTTTCGATATTCCGATTCGAGATTCCGAACGCAGCAAGTCCATATAAAATCTATGACCCCGCCACACACGTATGGGTTTTTTCCGTACGGAATTTTCTCCGATTCGAGATTCCGTATGACCGCCTGTGCGTTCGGAATCCCGAACGGAAAGAAGCCGCTCCGAACGCAAGTCTTCCATAGATTTTGTACGAGTCGCAACACACATACGTAAATTCCATACGGAACGCGCTCAGTGTTCGTCGCACGACCGAAGTGAGTAGGTGTGTTTATGTACCTTTTCGTAACCTTTCGTCTTATTTTATTTAATAATTCGTCGAAAGAGTTTACAGAAATCCATATTTAAAACATATCTCTGGATAGATAGATCTTTTTACATAATATTGACTATGACAATATTATGTAAAAAGATCACAATATTATATACAAGCTTAGGGTGATAAGGGAATGCACCCAGTAACAATAATACAGCAACAATGGAATCGCAATCAGAAAATTGTCGTCATTATTCGCTGGCGGAATGTCTAGACTCAATGGCTAATCTCTCTCAACTGAGCCTTGTTATTCCGAACGGAAATAAACGTATGTGTGTGATGTGTTCACGGAATTCCGTTTCGGGATTCCGTTTCGATATTCCGATTCGGAATTCCGTATATATGTGACCGGCTTTAGTCAACTGCGCGATACTTTATACTGCTAGAACAAGTGGGAGATTACACTTCCGCCCTCGATTCTTCTTTTTTTCCTTTATTTTTTTACCCTCATTCCTAACAATATTTATTTCTTTGACGTAAGAATCTAAAATTTCGTTTGTCGAATATTGTTTTTTAAATCTCCTACCGTTTCGAAATGAATCCTCGAACCGGGGAAGAATGGTGAAGGAAATTCAGCAGATATCCACTTTTTTTAAAGATAATATTACATAGCATAGTACATACAGAATGAAAAACGATAACAGACACTTTAGTAACTGAAATATGTTCCACGATGTACTCAAAAAAGGACTAATAAAAGTTTGTGGCCTACCAGTGTATAACGAATCGACGCAGACCAGCAATACTAAACGAATCGCCTCGGTGGCTGTCTATTTTGCTGTCACAAAAGCTTTTCTGTGAAGGTGTTTCACTTTCACATAGATGATAAGATTAGAGCGTAGTTACAAAATGCGGTTACGCAACTATAGCAGTTTAAAATTCGAATTTTCAAATGGATAAGTCTCGGAACGCAATAACGGAAGTTGAAAATATTTTTTTAGATATTAAAATAGTGTAGGATTAAAAAAGTTTTATTCATTATTTTGTTCTTGTCACATAATTAAGGCGAGCAGGGAAGGGAGGAAGGCATTAATTGTGCATATTATTAGTTCGATTTTGTGATGTGTATGAAATTATTTTACTTATGAGCCGTGGAAGAATCAAGAAATCGTGAGGGATCTTGCATGTCTGATAAATAAAATCTAGGGCATCTGAAGTCCACCGACATGAACATGAGCAGCGCAGAGATCTGTTCTTTTTTTTCGTTATTTATTTCGGGATTTTTGTTTGTGAACATGGTCAATCCCATTATGACTAACTTAAAATCGATACATTTACAATTAGTCTGCACATACTTAATGCAATATTCGAGGTGGGGTGATCTGTTCTATTACAAAGCCCTCTCAGAAATGGACCTTTATATATTATATAGTATATTATGTAGTATGTACACATACAACACTTAAAAACATATTGATATAAATTAGAGCTGTGCTTTTAAAACAAAAGGAGGGAAAATAACCAAAATGAACGGATATGGAACGTGGTGGATTCACGCTGCAGCTATATGGTTGTAGCACGAGTGGGTCGGTTTGAAAGGGGAAGGAACACGCTCTCAGAATACCAGCGTAAATAGAATTTAGTGCTTCTGTGTTTCATATGATGAGTGACCAGATATCCTTTTACTTAAAGCAAACGAGGCATTTCAACTTCGTTCTCAGGAGTGGCAACGTATTTGCATTTTGATTCTTAAGCGAGGATAAGTTTAGATTTCTATGGGCCACATTATCCATTTACCATCAGGTGAACCGTGTGCATTCGTCACCTTATTCTAAAAAAAAATTATACTAATTTAATTTTAGCTTTGAGCAAATTCATATATTTTCATTATATAATATGTAATTTACTTTCGTTAAGATGAATGAAACTCACAATAAGAAGAGGTCGGTAATATGAAGTATATCAGAGATGTATAACTGGCCATTGAATAGCACGATCTTATTTCAAATCCAGCTTAATTAATATTTCTATCTATCTATAAGTATCTTTGATCAGAACATGCAATAAAATTACAACGTAAGGCCTATGTACTGGATGCACTGAATCAGGTTACGCTGATAACATTGGACGAAGCAGCTCAAGTGTGATTTATAGCTCGATACGACACTACAAAGCCCTTAGAATGACTAGAGCCTTTCGATAAACCCGTCTACGGTAAGGTGTTTACGAAAAATGTAGGTAAAAGAGTATGAATTTTTTTATTTAATGTATTGACATTTATTTACATAATCAATATAGTATTTATAAATATACATACAATATAATATATAGCAGTAGTATAGTCATGTTTAGAAGTCAAATCTTATTGTGTTTAAAATTTTCTCAAATAAAATGTTTTTCATTATCTCTGTATATAAAAATCAATTGCTGTCCGTGTTAGTCTCGCAAAAACTCGAAAACGACCGTTTTTGATGAAATTTTTTGTGTGTGTTTGAATAGGTCCGTGGATGTTTTAGATTTACAATTGGACCCGGTAGGTGGCGCTGTTGACGTGATCCAGAAATCACCCGTGCGAAGCCGGGTCGGATCGCTAGTTTTTAATAAAATTTTCAAGTTTTTTTACACTGAATTTTTGCAATGTCTGCAAAAGTATAATAAACTACCACTAAATATTTATTAATGTGACCGTGTAGTGGTGCTATAAGAATATCCACTACCTCATATTATCACGTTGATGTCGTAAGAGGCGACAGAGGGAAAAATCAGTAGATGGGCAGCAGCGTCCTCCCCATAAAGACTAAAAAAAAAAAACTGCGGCTATTATCCCACATATGAGGCAATCTATAGGGGATGCCTATGTTTAGCAGTGGACTTTAGCTAGTTTTTGTTAGCAGAAAAATTTAAAAAAGGTGTAAAGTTGGAATAAACATTAGGTGAGGTTATTATGTTGTAGCAATCAATTACGCATTAAGTACCAAAATGCGTATGACAAATTTAATAATGCACAAAATTCATCTCGTATCGCTGCTACAAAGTACCATACATTTGATTAATTATGCTATAGAATGAATGAACGTTTTGTCTGATGCAAATAATATTTCGAATATTTCTATTTTTTACTTCCATGTTTTGTTATCCTACTTACGAGTATCATATTATAAACGTGAAAGTATGTGAGGATGTATGGATGTTTGTTACTCTTTCACGCAAAAACTACTAAATGGATTTTAATGAAACTTTACAATTATATAGCTCATACATCAGAATAATACATAGGCTATAATTCATAAAGATATTGTGTAAATTGGCCAAAATATAACAATAAATGTTAAGTAAGTCGGAAAGAAATCTGTCATCTGCGAGCTAATTTGGCGTGCGGCGCAGTGCGATCGGGCGCACTGCTGGCGAGTGTGGGAAAACATCGCGCATCGCTAAATATGATTTTACGCATGGCAGACGCGTGAGCCTAGATTATCTATCTTATTTTATCTATACATATAATAAAAATGTAAATAGCAGACGTCTGTACATTTTATATTTATGTAATAAAAGTGATTGAAATGTATTTAATTATTTATTTAATTCAATACGGTAGCAGCGTATTAACAAACAAATAATCTAGCTTATCATCCTAAATCTAAATCCTAAAATATCTTGATTTCGTCGTCCCTTTAGGAAATAAACTTCGGGATTAATTATTCACAAAACTAAAGTGCACTTTTCTTTGTAGTTGAGCAGTTGATGTGAGATAACGGGAAGAGGTAAGGCTACAAAAACTAAGGCTTACTTCGTGAATCATTTCTATTACTTTGATTAAATAAAATGAACTCGGTGGTTAAGGTTTCAATGTGTTTCAGATATTTTAATAGTGTTTTTTTCGGTAGCGCAGTGACTACGAGGGTTCGATTCCCGCACGAAAATAAAGTTTGTATGGCCTACAAATATAATTGATCCAATTGTTTGTTCAGGTGCAATTGATGTGCAGTGTAAAATACGCCTTCATAATACACTAGATAATACTAGGCAGGTAACGCTTTTTCTTTCATAAGAAAAAATTATGATGAATTAGTATTACCGAATGACAAACATACCCTGTATGTTTTCAACTAGCTATCCGAGGCTTTAGAAAGAACTGATCCGGTTTTAAATAGAATATTGTTCTCATTTAGATTCCGGGGCACCCCGGTGCCAACTCCTTTTTTATATAGAATAAGGGCGACAAACGAGCACACATTCCACCTGATGGTAAGTGGATGCTGTGGCCCATTGAAATCTACATCTATTCTCGATTGAGAATTAAATGCAGATGCGTTTTTGTCTCCGAGGACTAAGATGGAATGCCTTGTTTCAAGTGAAAACGGTCTCTAGTTCTAGTTCACTTTACTTACTATATTATGAATCACAGCAGCATTAAGCTGCTAATTTATTCCGGTGTTCTGTGAAAGCGTGGTCATGCCGGTCTTGGTCGAACCAACCTATTTATGCTACAATCATAATAATAGTTGTAGCATGGCTCTATCAAGTACAAAGCCATGCCGCTTCGAATTAAGGCTGCAGCTCAAATAGGACTCGACTGACTGCACTTGACTCGACCGGAGAAGAATCACACTTGGACGAAATAGCAGCGTGATCTATAGTAGTGATTTATAGTAGCGAAAATAAAATTAAATTTAACTATTTTCAGGATATTTCAGTCTGTGGCGGCGCTGTCGTCGCGCCGTTAGCGAAACGCACTGAAGCCTGAATCGGGCTATCAAAGTTTTGAAATTAACGCGCTATATATGGAAGGAAAAGAGGAGCGCGCCTCGCAAAGTGTTCAACCCGGGGAGCGGCCAACGCTCTGTGTGTTATTTTGGAGCTGTTCTATATATAGCGCGTTAACTTCAGAACGTTGATAGCGCGATTTAAACTTCGGTGCGTTTCGCTTAAGGCGAGACGAGAGCGCCGCCACAAGTCAGCATCACGAAATAGAGAAACGCGGCATACTAATTGCTCCATGACTCTCTCAGAAATGAGAACCTTACATTTTATTTTTATTTAAATTATTCGGATTTTTTGGACTAACTTCACTTAACAAAAATTCTCGAAAAAATTTACCGTAACCTCCACACTAGGATTTTCTCCTGTATAGTGGGAGCAGTTTACTCACATAAATTGCACAAAGACAAACACCTAGACCCGAAACAATTATTTGTAGGCCAAATACTTGTTCCGTGCGGGATTCGAACCCGCGGCCCTTAGCCGCTGCAACTCAATTGCTAAGCCACTGCGCCGCGGAGCCGTCGCGGAATGTTATGTTAAAATAAAAATAAAGACAGTAGATTAATCTTAGTTATATTCTTAACGTTATAATTACAAAAGTTATTCAATGACTATAAAAAAGTTTGTCCATTCGCATGTATCCAATAATAGTATTCCTTGCTCATCTCCGAATCTCACGTCCCTCTGGGAAAAGCCGGCCATCGTTGAATCAATTAAATATCCATGCAATCGTGGAAGCTCCCCCAGGCATCTTATTCCCCTAGATACATAAGAAGCCTTTTTTATTGCGGCCAAACCTTTACTTTGTTTTTTTTTTTATCTACCCGATACCAAAGGAATAGGGTTCAGGGTGCATTACATTATCTTATATAGAGCCGTAGTAGCGCAGATATGTAGTTAGTGTATGTTGTGAATTCCACAGTACGCGAGCAAGCCAAGTTCAAAAGAAATTTTTAATTACAATGATTCATCACGTGCTCGGCGGTGAAGGAAAACATCGTGAGGAGGTTTCCTCACGATGTTTTCCTTAACATATCTGAGGAGTAGAAATATTCACACTTACACTTCTTACACTTTCTTGCTCTAAAACTCTCTCAGAAATGAGAGCCTCCTCTCTCCTGGGTACAGATTTGGGACGTACACAGGTTCCTCCTTTACTTTACTTTTGATGTGACAAAACAATTCTTTATTTTCTGCATCATAAGTGCGAACAAGTCTACTGCTGGATACGGACTTCTCGTCGTGGGAAAATTGCCTTAATCGCCAGGCTTGGCAGGCAGATTGACGATCGCAGTACCAGACGTTTTGCACCTTTGACGCTGCTTCCCAAGGCCGGCCCGTATATTTTACGTCTGCGTAAACAAAATAGCTTAGTGTAGTTTAGTTTAATTTACGACGGGCTATTTTCCGCAACTCCACGTGGCTTAAATAATCAAGAACATTGTGATTATTTGTCAGACCTGTCATTTGATGTTGCTAACGGCCTGTATGCGAAGACTCATGAACATACCAGCAACACGTGCGCCGCTGTTTCCCCATCCCTCATACATGCCCCGCACAGGAAACTGTCTGTAATACCTATGATGAATAAATGTTTGTCAAAAGGACCGTGCATTGTAATAGCACTCCTTGCTATCCCGATCTGTGGTTTATTGATTCTCGTTAAAACCTTGGTTAAACGACTTTTAATTGCTGACAGGGCTTCTCTAGCTTACCTACAGTCTTCTAGATGTTTTTCAAAACAGACCGTGTTGAGAAAGTGCTTACCAGTGAACGAACGTTCCCAAAGGGAATCGGAATCGGTCTAGAGCCAATCCCCTCTTAGCTAGATCGTCTGCTGCGTCTTTTCCCCTGGATCCACTGTCTCTTGATATATTGTAAAGTTAAATTGTTATACATATTGACATACTTCATTTAATCGTTAAAGGCATTCTTATATTAGCCTCAAATTTATCACATTCACACGAGAAAACGAGATGGTTATACCACGGTCTATTAGAAGCCAACATATTTCTCTGGCATTTCTTATAGTCGCTTTTTACGCCACCTACGGGACGAAATGGGACGATGGGATCTCTCCCTCTCTCCACCACCCGGCCAGATAAAACAATTATGAAATCCTTAATGTATCTACATATTTAATTCAGAATGTTGATTGAAGTTGAATTCCAGGTAATTTATGGCAATGCAATTTGATTGATGTGTCATACGGCTTTATGAAAGTTTATATGCAGAGACATATTGTAAACTAGCTGTCCCTCGCGACTTCGCCCGCGTGGAATTTACTACGATTTCATAGGTTATAATTTTTTGCGCGGAACCCCTAATACTTTTTCTAAAATAAAAGTATCCTAAGTTAGTACTTATAACATCAGCTATCTGCCAGTGAAAGTCCCGTCAAAATCGGTCCAGCCGTTTCAGAGATTAGCCGGAACAAACAGACAGACAGACAGAAAAAATTTTTTTTTGTTATTAGTACCGTACCGTACTTTCATATGCATTTAGTAAAAAGCTGTTATTTTAACATTACAATCAGACAGTTTAATTTTATTTATTTGTATAGATTAATTTTATAATTTGTTTGTATGCAGCCATCTTAAGTTGTTTGGCTATTATTATAAAATAACTTTCATAATTTTTAAATAAAATTGAAGTGACAAAGGTACGTCTTTACCCACCTGAGCCATCTAATTAGAGCTACAATTTACAATTTGTTATTACTCGTACTATTTACATCTTACGTTTTTACATATTTCTGTTAGTTTTTAACAACAAAGAGGCTTTAAGTTAATAGTTTTTTTTATTATTATTATTTTGTTCTAATATACTTTATCAATTTATCCAATAACGCAATTAATACAAGTAATATTCTAATTATTTCTATTTTCATGCAGTATCTACGCATTTTATGCAACAAAATCTTATTTTTTAATCAAAAGGCTAAATACTAATTTTCATGGTTTTGCTCCACAAATAAAGTAATTCCTATACATGACGTCCATATTCCTATACAAGTTTTACCCCCTTTATTACCGCCTAAATGAAATTATTTCAACAATCTTAGAACACGTATTGGTTTTCTCACCAAAAGACCAAATTCCTATTTTCTAGAACTTACTTTAAAAAAAATGACGGATTTTCATACAAAATTACATCCTCTATTTAACCATTTTATGACAAGAATATCGCAAAATCTTAGTTGATACTTACATTAAGAAAGTTACATTTCGAATTTTATGTAATTAGCTTCAGCAGTTTCGACTCGGCGATGATGAATCAGTCAATTGGGACCAAATACTTCTACATAGAAGTCTTTGATTGGGACATGTTCTTTCATGTAAAGAGATAGTTTTTATTTATTAACGCGATTTATTTATTTGTTATTATGTATTATTTTATTTTTCCGATATATTTTAAATTAAAAATAAATATAATGAGAAATATTTTTAATGATTTTAGACAATTGAACATACATACAGGATTATTTTTCAAAGAGTATCTAAATTTTATGTTTAAATTGAAATATATAAATAATGATATACCGTAATTACAATTTTTGAAAATACGAGTAAATATTATATATATAATTCAAATGTGGTAGAACCATGCTGCAGCTATATAAATTGTAAAGTTGTAGCACGAATGTGTCGGCTCGACCGGGGAAGGACCACGCTCTCACAGAATACCAGCGTAAAATAGCAGCTTAATGCTGCTATGTTTTGTATGGTGAGTGTAAAGAACCGGAGACCCTTTTTACTGGAAAAGGGGCATTCCATCTTAGTCCTCACGGCTGATAATGCATCTGCATTTTGATTCGCAAACGAAGATCGATGTAGATGTAAATTGGCTACAGCAACCACTTACCATCAGGTGGAATGTGTGCTCGCTTGTCACCCTTATCCTATTAAAAAAATAAGACTTCTACTTTTATTTAAAATTATCTCAATGTTAATGTGATTCATAAGCAACAATTACGCATACGCGCGCTCCTGTGTGTGCGATTCAATTCACAACGTTTTTGCCGACCGAGCAACCCTTACGAATGCGTGCGTGCGTAGTAAATTAGTATACGTTAGATATTTATGAATGACAATCGGTTAAAATAATGCGTTAACACGCATTCTTAATTTAAAAGATAAAAAGGACAGAATGATTGATTATTTTATTAGTAGAATAAGTATTTATTTATACAATTATCGTATCAATAATTATTTTTAATCATACAATTATCATATGATCAGCAACAGCCTTATAAATAAATATAGTTTACAAGCAAATAATAAATTAAGTTAATGTCGCAAATTTGTGCAGTCAAACAATGAAGTCAAGTCACCCTCAACTAATAGGTCACCAACAAAGCACTCTCAAGATAAGCTCAAAGTAAAGGGTGCCCACTCAAATCGAGCACCACTTACCCTTCCTGAAAGTCAACACAGCGTCCTTTATACGAATTATTGAAGCTTATGAGTGTGTTTTTAATAATTTTCAAGGGTACTACAAGTAAATGGACTAAGAAAGTCGAATGGCTGCCTAGTGATATAATTAAGAGCCCTTGGGAATGATTTTTATAAGAAAAAAAAAAGGTGTATTTGTACTTATGTACGCACTTAGGAAGTTACACTTCTTCCCATCAGTTCCCACGAAAACTTGAGAGACAGTTACCCACTGAAGTTGTCGTTTTTAGCTGAGGGAACTCACACGAAAATACATGTTTATATAAAATGTTAAGTTTGGTCTTTCAATTTCCAGCGAATAATTCTGTAATATATATATATATATATTATCGTCGTAAATTACTTTTCAAATAAAACAAAACACTTTTACCTACCGTGTAGTGGCGGGCAAGATTACCCACTACCCCACATCTTCCCGTGGGTATCGTAAGAGGCGACAAAGGGAAACCGATACAGAAGATGGGCAGCAGCATCTTTCTGATAAAAGACAAAAAACAATAAAAAACTGCGGTTGCCAACCCGCTCGTACCTCCCATGAGCGACGACACAAATAAACGGCCCCAGTCCTCGGCGGCCCCGCTATTCTTGACTACGGTGGCGACCATGGTAACGGCGGGGCAGGGGGTGCTAAGAATCTCCGGTGGCGGTTCGGTTGCCACCTACGACGACTCGACCTGGCAACATATAACGCACACACCCTGAGGACTAACGAGAAGATCCTGGAGCTGGAAGAAGAGATAGATAAGTTACGCTGGAATATAATAGGATTATCCGAGGTCCGAAGAAAGGGGGAGGACACGGTAATCCTCGAATCCGGCAACTTATTCTATCACCGGGAGGGCGACCATCTGTCCCAAGGAGGTGTCAGATTTATCGTCCACAAGTCTCTCGTTAACAACGTTGTAAAGATCGGGAGTGTGGCGACGAGGGTTGCGTACCTTATACTCAGAATCACCAATGAAGGTCATACAGGTTTACGCACCAACCTCGGCACACCCCAATGAGGAGGTGGAGGAAATGTATGAGGATATCTCTAGAGCCATGCATTCCTCCAAAACCCACTATACGGTGTTAATGGGAGACTTCAACGCAAAACTAGGCACAAGAGAGAGCGGTGAGCTGAAAGTAGGAAATTCGGAATAGGGCAACGGAACCCAAGGGGCCAGCAGCTGGCCGACTTTATGGAGAAAGAGGGATTCTTTATGATGAACTCTTTCTTCCAAAAGCGGCCCCACAGAAATTGGACCTGGTCGAGCCCCGACGGTACGACAAAACATGAGATTGACTTCATTATGACGACCAGACGACAACTGTTCAGTGATGTCTCAGTGATCGCGAGGGTGAAAACTGGCAGCGATCACCGAATGGTGAGCACACTGAACTTAAACGTTAAGTTGGAGAGGTCACGTCTAATGAAGTCAACGCTCCATCCTCGTGCTCTAATCCAAAGCCCCGAAAACTTTCAGCTCGAGTTACAAAATCGTTTTCAGTGCCTAAAAGATTGCAATGAAGTGGACTATATGAATGACAAGCTTGTGGAAACTGTCCATGCGGACGGAGCTAAGTTCTGTAAGACCCGTCGCAGAAGAACACAAAAACTCTCCGATCACACTCTTAATCTCATGGTTGTTAGACGGGAGATGAAGCTGCAGTCTTCAGCAGATTTGACAGCATACAGGCAACTGAACAGACAGATCTCCAAATGCATGCGGCGGGACTTGTGCAACTTCAATACAGCTCGTATTGAAGAAGCGATCGAGCGGAACCAGGGCTCCAAAGTCTTTGCCAGAGATCTGTCTGCCAGAAAGAGCCAAATGTCGAAGCTGAAGACAGATTGTGGCAGCATCGTTTCCGGGACACCTGAGATTTTGAGTGAGATTGAGAGGTTCTATGGGCAGCTGTACACATCATCGTTGGAGCCACACGCAAGTGTGAGTAACGATCCAAGAGCAAGTCTTATCCGACACTATTCCGATGATATCCCGGACGTCAGTCTGAGCGAGATTAGAATGGCTCTCCAGCACCTTAAAAACGGCAAGGCCCCAGGCGAGGATGGAATTACAGCGGAGCTTCTGAAAGCGGGTGGAAAACCGGTACTTGAAGTCCTTCAGAAGCTCTTTAATTCCGTCCTCCATGGTGGCATTACA
Source organism: Parnassius orleans (assembly GCA_029286625.1). Taxonomy (NCBI): domain Eukaryota; kingdom Metazoa; phylum Arthropoda; class Insecta; order Lepidoptera; family Papilionidae; genus Parnassius; species Parnassius orleans. Next base: position 1,227,224 of record JAGSMP010000246.1, on the reverse strand, counting down.
CCGGAAGCCTGGAGCAGAAGTGCGGTGGTCTTGTTTGTCAAGAAAGGCGACAACGCTCTCTTGAAGAACTACAGACCGATTTCCCTTCTGAGCCGCGTGTACGTGCTGTTTTCGAGAGTCATTACGAACAAGCCGGTTTCTGAAAAGGCTTTAGCACCATAGACCACAAACATACCCTTCGGCAAATTGTACAGAAGACCGACGAGTACAATCTGCCACTTTGCCTTGCGTATGTGGACTATGAGATAGCCTTTGGTTTCGTCGAAATTTGGGCGGTGCTGCAGTCCCTTCAGCGGTGCCAAGTGGACTATCGGTATATCGAGGTGCTGAAGTGTTTGTACAGTAGGGCTACGATGGCTGTCCGAGTACAGAATCAGAGTACGAAACCTATCCAACTGCAGAGAGGTGTAAGACAGGGTGACGTAATATCCCCGAAACTCTTCACCGCTGCATTGGAAGACGTTTTCAAGCTACTGGACTGGAAAGGATACGGTATTAACATCAATGGCGAGTACATCACTCACCTTCGATTTGCCGACGATATAGTCCTTATGGCAGAGTCGCTGGAGGACCTAAGCACTATGCTCAATGACCTCGATAGTGTCTCCCAACGGATAGGTCTTAAGATGAACATGGACAAAACAAAAATCATGTTTAACGTCCATGTCACGCCTATGCTGGTAGTTGTTGGGAGCACTAAGCTCGAAGTTGTTGACGAATATGTTCACCTGGGACAACTTGTCCGACTAGGTAAGTCCAACTTTGACCGAGAGGTCAATCGACGGATTCAACTCGGCTGGGCAGCGATCAGGAGATTACGACACATCTTCTCGTCAGACATACCTCAAAACCTTAAAACTGGATTATACAACCAGTGCGTGTTGCCAGTGATGACCTATGGACCTGAGACGTGGTCCTTCACTGCTGGCCGTATGAGCAAGCTCAAAGTCGCTCAGCGAGCTATGGAGAGGTCTATGCTCGGCGTCTCTCTGCGTGATAGACTTAAAAACGAGGATATCCGCAGTAGAACCAGAGTAACCGACATAGCCCAAAGAATTAGTATGCTGAGGTGGCAATGGGCCGGCCATATAGCTCGAAGAACCGACAACCGATGGGGAAGAAAGGTTTTCGAGTGGCAGCTTTGTACCGCCAAGCGTATTGTAGGGCGTCCGCCCACTAGATGGAGTGACGACCTGGTAAGACATGCAGGAAGTCAATGGATGCAGGTGGCTCGGGACCGTGCTTTGTGGCATTCCGTGGGGGAGGCCTATGTTCAGCAGTGGACTTGTGAAGGGCTGTAATGATGATGATGATGATGAAAACACTTTTGGCTTTCTATCACTATATTTTAATATTTTTGTATAAAATATGCAATGTTCATGAAAATTTTACAACTAGAAGATGGCCGTCGCATTTATCTTTTCTCTCCGCTCTACCATTCACAAATCAACGCCTCCACGTCACACATGACAGCCCACAATGTGACACCATTTCAATACAACCTCTTTTTTCTTTATTACAGAATACAGAGGCTGCGTAAAATAATGTGTGTTTGGTACTGCGACCATCAGTCCTCTACTGATACATAATTGCAGTCTTATTCACTCATACCACGCCATGCTCTCACCGAATTCCAGCGTAAAATAGAATCTTAATGTTGTTGTGTTTCGTGTGGTAAGTGCAGAGAACCGGAGACCCATTTTATTGGAATCGCGGCTTTCCATCTAAATCCTGGGGTGACAACGCATCTACATATTGGTTCTTAATCAAGGATAGATAAAGATGTATATGGGCTAACAGCATCTACTTAATATCAGGTGGACTATGTGCTTGCATATTATCCTTATACAAGATAATAAGTATCTTGTATATTACTTATCTTGTTATCTTTATTAAAAAATTAAATTTAAACTTGGTGTTCTGGACGTGTATAAAATATGTAACTGTGTGCTCTTTTTTAATACTTATTCTATGAAAAATGTGTGTATATTACGTCATCAGTAATGCAACAACAAACATGCATCCAACTCAGCTACAGTGTAATACTGTACTACACTGTAGCTGAGTTGGATGCATGTACTGTACAGTGTAATATGTGTACGCGAATATTCTGCAAATCTGCTGATTAAGGTAAAAAAGAGAATAAAGATATTAAAAATTATCAATTTTTTTTACAAAAATATAACCATGGCATAATCTCATCAAATTCCTCTGTAGGCTTATTTTATAATAAATTATCATTTACCAATATCTCAGTCCGGTAATCTGCTGTTAGGACATTTTTACCTCAGGCGCGAGGCGGCCAGGGAGCGCCTGAGGACAGAATTTAATTCACAAGAAATGCGAAGTATTTAGCGTTTTTTAACAATTTCATGTCTACTGCAGGAAAAGAACCTTCAAAAAGCAAAATTTATGTACCTAATTGCGTCGATCGTCGTCAGTTAGCGTTAAGACTTTTAAATTAGGTTTTTAATTCTTGCCAAGCTGGTTGGCGAACATAGTTCCAAAATACTCCTCGTTTTTAAACTCTATTTTAAAATCAGTTTTTTTATTATAAACGAATTTTTTATTATAATGAATTAATCATTATATACCTTTTAACTTAATCTTATTTTGCTGGAACGGGGTAGATGGTTCTTCTTTCTTATAACTTGTCACATAAATTATATTTCATCATCATCATCATTACAGCCCTTCACACGTCCACTGCTGAACATAGGCCTCCCCCAAGGAATGCCACAAAGCACGGTCCCGAGCCACTTGCATCCATTGACTTCCTGCATGTCTTACCAGGTCGTCACTCCATCTAGTGGGCGGACGCCCTACAATACGCTTGGCGGTACAAAGCTGCCACTCGAAAACCTTTCTTCCCCATCGGTTGTCGGTTCTTCGAGCTATATGGCCGGCCCATTGCCACCTCAGCATACTAATTCTTTGGGCTATGTCGGTTACTTTGGTTCTACTGCGGATATCCTCGTTTTTAAGTCTATCACGCAGAGAGACGCCGAGCATAGACCTCTCCATAGCTCGCTGAGCGACTTTGAGCTTGCTCATACGGCCAGCAGTGAAGGACCACGTCTCAGGTCCATAGGTCATCACTGGCAACACGCACTGGTTGTATAATCCAGTTTTAAGGTTTTGAGGTATGTCTGACGAGAAGATGTGTCGTAATCTCCTGATCGCTGCCCAGCCGAGTTGAATCCGTCGATTGACCTCTCGGTCAAAGTTGGACTTACCTAGTCGGACAAGTTGTCCCAGGTGAACATATTCGTCAACAACTTCGAGCTTAGTGCTCCCAACAACTACCAGCATAGGCGTGACATGGACGTTAAACATGATTTTTGTTTTGTCCATGTTCATCTTAAGACCTATCCGTTGGGAGACACTATCGAGGTCATTGAGCATAGTGCTTAGGTCCTCCAGCGACTCTGCCATAAGGACTATATCGTCGGCAAATCGAAGGTGAGTGATGTACTCGCCATTGACGTTAATACCGTATCCTTTCCAGTCCAGTAACTTGAAAATGTCTTCCAACGCAGCGGTGAATTTCGAAAGATTCGTAATGACTCTCGAAAACAGCACGTAGACGCGGCTCAGAAGGGCATCGGTCTGCAGTTCTTCAAGAGAGCGTTGTCGCCTTTCTCGAAGAACAAGACCACCGCACTTCTGCCCCATGCCTCTGGAGTAGTACCACCATGGAGGACGGAATTAAAGAGCTTCTGAAGGACTTCAAGTACCAGTTTTCCACCCGCTTTCTGAAGCTCCGCTGTAATTCCATCCTCACCCGGGGACTTACCGTTTTTAAGGTGCTGGAGAGCCATTCTAATCTCGCTCAGACTGACGTCTGGGATATCATCGGAATAGTGTCGGATAAGACTCGCTCTTGGATTGTTACTCACACTTGCGTGTGGCTCCAACGATGACGTGTACAGCTGCCCATAGAACCTCTCAATCCCACTCAAAATCTCAGGTGTCCCGGTGTCAGGTGACCGGGGAAGAATCACGCTCTCACAAAATACCAGCGTAAAATAGCAGCTTAATGCTGCTGTGTTTCGTATGGTGAGTGTAAAGAACCGGAGACCCTTTTTACTGGAAATGGGGCATTTCATCTTAGTCCTCACGGGGGACAACGCATCTGCTTTTTGATTATTTATTGAGGGCAGATGTAGATGTCTATGGACCACAGCAACCACTTACCATCAGGTGAACTGTGTGCTAGTTTGTCGCCCTATCATATAAAAAAAAAATATTTTTCTTCATAAGAATGCTTTTTACATGGACCTTAAATTTATGCAAAGGAAAATCAGTAATATTACATGCTAGTTTAGAGCAGTTAATAGAAATACTAGTAAAGTATTATATATAAAATGTTAACGTGACAACCCTAATGATATTTTTTTTCTATTTATATTATGAGCATCAATTTAAAATAACAAAAGTTTATCGATACATATTAGACACACAACTCGAACACTATATTAGTAATGAAAGCCGTAAGTGGCGGCCCTCACGAAAGCAATCTAATTTCCCAGCGCATAGCTTGGTGCTCCATTAATTGTGCATTACTTTGAGAGCTACACGCCCTACCACTTCAGTTGCCAAATACGCGTCGTTTCTTCAAACGTTAGAAAACACTTGCGCCAAAAAGCTATTATCATTTACTTTAATTATTTTATTGTAGTTATTTATTACATTGTGATGTTGATCTTTCACTGCTGGCCGTATATGAAAGCTCATGGTCGCTCAGCGAACTATGGATAGGGCTACTCGGGGTTTCTCTGCGTGGTAGACTTAAAAATGAGGATATCTGTAGTAGAACTAGAGTAACAGATACAGGAGAAAATCTTTTAAAAGTTAAATGTGGTAGTGGATTCTTTCTCGTCATAAAAATCTCGATTTAAGAAACGTTTCATTTGCTCTCTCTCTCTTTCCACCAAATTAAAGAAGAAAGGGACAGGTGTAGATATAATTAAAACTTGATTAAAGTAAACGAAAACCGATGATTATAAGTTAAGCCGTAAATTAAAATTAAACAAACATACATAACAAACACTGGCGCCTGTTTCCCAGATGAGTATGCAGAGACTACAGACTTTCATTTGTCACGATACTGACACACCTCTCTCACCACATTTACCTCGTCACACTTACCTTTATGCTCGTCGGTTAAAGTTTTGGGCGATAAACTTTCGTCGAGGGCGTGCCTTGGCGACTCTGCCATTAACTTCTGCAACATAATTTAATAAATACTATGGAATATCTATAACGCGAACCTCGTTAAGTCGTCACCCTGAGGACGAATAATTATAACTTTTAACAAAAAGTAAAAACAGACTTCAAATTGCTAAAAAAAGAAGTTATTTATTTGCTACCCTTAGGGGTGGAAAATTTATATGGAAACAACCTTGAAGTATAACCTATTTAATAAAAAAATTATCAAAACTGGTTCACAATCTGCCAGGATATCGCGTAACATACATACAAAAAAATGAGAACTTCTTGAAGTTAGTAAAAAAATTGCCATACCCTTCTGCTGAACCCATAAATACGCGATATTTCGAATTATTTAGACATTGTAACTCGAACAAAATGTTGTTTCCCTACGAGGTGGTTATATTAAGTATAAATATGTACTATCAAAGTACATATTTATGCTCTATAACTCCAATTTTAAAATGCAGACTTCAGAAGTGGAAGGTAAGTAAACTATAATGAAGTCTTAATGATTTCTTATATTTACGCGAACACTAAACATTGAATAAAACTACTTTTACGGATTATATCGCGTTTAATAACTTATTTTTATTAATTCCCGCCGTTTCTAGTCCCCCGTGACCATGGGTGCTGTAAAGCACCCGAAACGTCGGGAATTAATAAAAATAAGTTATTAAACGCGATATAATCCGTAAAAGTAGTTTTATTCAATATAATGAAGTCTTACTTGGAATTCCCCGAATTCATAACAATAAAATCCAAAAGGAATGTTTGTTGCTTCTGTACTATTGTTTGTGTTTGTACACGTGGAATAAATTAATACATTACTGTATCTTATTATGTTTGTTTATGTTTATGTTTCCTTATGGGAAAAATCTCGACATACTTGTTAAGTCGAAAACTCAATAACGCGAAATTTAGCATTTCTCTTGAAATTCGAGTAATCGAGATTCCACTGTACATATTATTATATATTATAATATAACATAAATATAACAAAAACATACTATATCAGTAACCTAAACGTAAGTGAAGTGGACGAGCTGTCAAACGATGCCGCCGCTAGCAGGGACCTTAACATTCTCAACCACACATCTATATCGCTTCTACAATTAAATTGGTTTGACCTAATACCCAAATCAATGAACTCGTAATTAAAATTTAATTTCCTAAGCATATTTACGATTATAATTTCTATAATTAAATCAAATTTATTTGCTATTGATATTTGATATATTTCTTTGTGGCAAACAAATCTAAAAGAATAATTTTTACATAAACAAAATTGTAATTTACTGTATACTCGCGGTGTAAGGATATCCACTACCCCATATCATGCCGTGGGTGTCTTAAGAGGCGACAGAGAGAAACAAATCAGGCGATGGGCAGCAGCGTCTTTCTAATAACGATCAAAAATAAAAATTTGCGGCTGGCGACCCGCTTGCATAGCGTGGCAACTATGGCAAATATCCCACGTATGAGGCAATATATGGGGAGGTCTTAATAGGCTGTAATGGTAACGGTAACGATAAATAAAATGAAGTTTCTGTCTGTAAATATCGAAATAACTGACTTCTACTAATTTCAGGGATTTATGTGCATGTCATTATATTATGACATGTAAAACCATTTCTAAATTTTTGTCTGTCTGTATGTCGTGATTATCGAAATGGTTGAACAGATTTTAATGAGACTTCACAAATAGATAGAGAGTAATTCCTGGATGGTCTAGGCTATATTTTATCCAAAAAACTTGAGGTTTTTTTGTGTAATCGAAAAATTTATAATATAAATGTCTATGATGACAACACATGAATAAATTCCAATGAGGCAAAGCTGGGGCGGGTTTCTAGTTTCAAATAATACCGATCTAAATTTCTTTTTCATCATTTTAAGTGTGGCTTCCAAATTAATCTGTAATGTGAGAAGACGCATTGTTCTTATTATGAGTTTAATTAGACTACTCCCTTATTGTAAACTTAACTTTAATTGTAAATCAATCATAATTAAATGAAATATATTTTTAGACACTATTCCACTTCTGATGTTAGAAATTATTCTCAAAATTATTTAAATATGTTACTCGTATTAGAATTAACTCTGAAGGGTACATACATACATAATACATAAACACTCACGCCTGTCACCCAGAGGGGTAGGCAGAGACTACGGACTTCCACTTGGCACGATCCTGGCACACCTCTCTCGCCTCCTTTACATCCACTGATTTACTACATTTACTGAAGGGTAATTGTTAAAAACAATAAAAGTGTGACAGCGGATGTTCAACTTGCTCTCTTGCTTACGCAATTAATCATTATCAGGAAGAAGACAACGTACAGCACTACAAATTCAGTATAGAGCAAATACAGTTTTACCAACCGTAATATGTACCAGTCACAATCACACATTGGTGTAACGTGAAGGACATAATTACATGATAACATCCAAGTGTGCAAAGCAACAGCAACACTATTCATCTCAATGTAACACAGGGCAGCCTCTCAGCAACACTATCTTCCTTGCTTACACTAGAAGAACTACTACACAAATAGAACTACATCACTTGTCTTATTTAGGCAGAATCTCAATGTGGAGTTAATGTTTTCACCCAACGGGCATAATAATGACATGAGACTCTTAGAATTACAGACTGATCCCTCATAGTCGACTGCGCGATACTTTATACTGCTAGAACAAGTGGGAGATTACACTTCCACCCTCGATTTTTCTTATTTTCCTTTATTGTTTTACCCTCATTCCTAACACGGCCTATCCTAATGACTCACACGTCCTCGTATGAAGGTTAAAGTAACGTTACTGGTTTTAATGTTACTTTCCCGTCTCGGCCCCTTCTGACCATGAAATACAGACTAATTTTTTGCAAAATTAAAAGCATCGTCCAAATCAGATTTTAATATACTACGCTTCTACTAGAGCTTGACACACGCCACAGATAACACAAGTCTTCTCCGAGGAACACTGCACACACGGCACAGATCGTATCACAAATACACTGAAGACAAAGGCCAACCAGATGAACGCGCTCCAGCGAGCGGTTCCGCTGCGTTCAGCACTGGCGCTGCACGCGCGGTAGCGGGCATTCGCGCAGTGCTCGCTCCAGCGAGGCGTCGGCACCGCACTCGCTGCAGCGAGCCGTCGGCACCGCACTCGCTGCAGCGAGCCGTCGGCACCGCACTCGCTGCAGCGAGCCGTCGGCACCGCACTCGCTGCAGCGAGCCGTCGGCACCGCACTCGCTGCAGCGAGCCGTCGGCACCGCACTCGCTGCAGCGAGCCGTCGGCACCGCACTCGCTGCAGCGAGCCGTCGGCACCGCACTCGCTGCAGCGAGCCGTCGGCACCACACTCGCTGCAGCGAGCCGTCGGCACCTCGCTGCAGCGAGCCGTCGGCACCGCACTCGCTGCAGCGAGCCGTCGGCTGCACTCGCTGCAGCGAGCCGTCGGCTGCACTCGCTGCAGCGAGCCGTCGGCACCACACTCGCTGCAGCGAGCCGTCGGCTGCACTCGCTGCAGCGAGCCGTCGGCACGCACTCGCTGCAGCGAGCCGTCGGCACGCACTCGCTGCAGCGAGCCGTCGGCACCGCACTCGCTGCAGCGAGCCGTCGGCACCGCACTCGGCTGCAGCGAGCCGTCGGCACCGCACTCGCTGCAGCGAGCCGTCGGCACCGCACTCGGCTGCAGCGAGCCGTCGGCACCGCACTCGCTGCAGCGAGCCGTCGGCACCTGCACTCGCTGCAGCGAGCCGTCGGCACCGCACTCGCTGCAGCGAGCCGTCGGCTGCACTCGCTGCAGCGAGCCGTCGGCACCGCACTCGCTGCAGCGAGCCGTCGGCACCGCACTCGCTGCAGCGAGCCGTCGGCACCGCACTCGCTGCAGCGAGCCGTCGGCACCGCACTCGCGGCAGCGAGCCGTCCAGGCTTCAAAACTGTAGGCATAGGAAACAAGTTTGCATACCCCTCAGTGGTTGTTGACATAGGCACAAAGTTTGCGTATCACACAGACCTCAACACTGTAGGCATAGGCACCAAGTTTGCATACCTCCCAGTGGCTGTTGACATAGGCACAAAGTTAGCGTACATTAATACCTGAAACCTTTTTCATATTGGATTTTACTTCAAATAGTTTTAATGTAAAATTTTAAGTACACATCAATCAAAACAAAAGACATGGAAACAACTACGTTAGATGCACAAGCGTGCACTCAAGTGCATTCAACACCGGTTTCACAAAATAGAAAATCAAAGTAATTTAAGATTGGAATAGATGTAAAAAGTTCCAAGCGCACGAAACAAATAAATAATCTGCTTTGCAAAATAAAAATTTAAAAGAAATGAAGATAAATGTTTTGCGAACCATAGAATTCCACACTTCTAAAGTTCACCTCACATTGTCATAAGAAACGGCAACAGTGTGACATGGCACTTACAAACCATTACACACATTGCAAAAAGGAAGCTGTATATAGGGGCGTAGGGCCAGGCTGTGCACCATTAGCAGACGGCGATGCGTCCAGTGTGGCTGCTGCGCGGCTGCCACACGTAGAACGGCAAGCGCCATATGACACAGTGGAAACAGAGCACACGCCATAGGTAGCCGCCATAAGGCAAGTGCACGTGGCTATTAAAACAGCACAGCACACGCCATAGGTAGCCGCCATAAGGCAGGCGCACGTGGCCAAAACAACAGCACACGCTATGTATATCATACGCGCTCTCCGGGACGGTACCCGCCACGCGTGCAGCACATGCGTCCGCCAAAACCAGGCCATTCTACGGCTGGACCCGGTAGTCCGCTCCGACCAACAAGGCACACATTCGCCTCACACTCGCGCACATGTAATCACATCACACGTACTACTGTAACACACAAAAGAAAACGTATTAAAAGATTCAGTCGGAAAACATTTTCAAAAAAATGCAGCACAACTCTCGGGACATCATTTGCCTTTCCAGGGCACCATATACTAAGCTGGGGCCTGGATAGTCTTGCGTCTAGCTTCAGATAATAACTTCAGCTCGTACTGATCACTTGGTTACAATCTGGTAACTCGGTATGGACCCTTTTGTATCCCCTGTAGATTCAAAAGGTTGCTCAGGAAAAAGCATTCGATTTTCCAACAAAATACCTGATCCAATGCTCGACTTGCCTTTACATAAATTTAAATACATAAATTATTAAATAAATGTTACTCATCCCAGGATCAAATTTCCCAAGCGCTCGGCGGCCGCCCGGGTCGTCCTGCCGTAAGATCCGCCAAGAAACAGTAGGTATCAGTGGCGTGGCCTCAATATTACCACGGCTCGGCCACGCAACTGACCATGTCCAATTAGCCGTCGACTATTTGGAGTAAACTGTAACACTCATCAACACATTAGAATACAAACAGGCTATTTATTTTTCAACTCATAGCACGTTAAAGTTAATCCTTTGTTTGATATATCGCTTAAACATTTCGAACTTTAAAATGTATGGGCTACATTATTTCGTGAGCTACGTATTTTCATATCATTTCACAAAACATCAAAACTCAACATTCATCAATTAAAACAAAACTCGAACAAGTTAAGTTTTCACTGGATGCAAAGTATAACTAATTTATTTGTTTACATATTTGGGTGCGTTAAGGAGTAACAAAAGCACTTGCGGGTACCTCTAATATAAATCGAATAGATTTAACTTATTGCTCAAAACATTTGACTTTAAGCTTTTACTTTACACTTTAGTGGTACGTCAATGTCGTAAATAAGACAATAAATTTAATTAAGACATTAAACATAAAAACAAAGGTATCAATGCGGAACGCATTGTAGTCTTTCACGAACGTAATAAAATTAAACAAAAGTATTTAACTTTTGGCTTATAAAAATTCACTTGTAAACTTTCATTCTACACTTTAATGATTCGTCAATGTCGTAAATACGACAACAAACTCGATTTAAGACATTTATTATTGACAACGCGAGGCGCGTCAGTCTTTCACCAACGTAATAACCCTCACACTATTCAAAGATTATATGCGGACAGTAACAGGGACTTTATCCCACTTCTGATTTTAGAAACTATTCCACTTCTGATGTTAGAAATTATTCTCAAAATTATATAAATAAAAGAATGTTACTCGTACTAGAATTTTCTCTGAAGGTTAATTGTTAAAAATAATAAAAGTGTGAGAGCGGATGTTGAACTTGCTCTCTTGCTTACAATAATAAGAATAAGACAGCGTACAGCACTACACATTCAGTATAGAGCAAATACAGTTCGACCAACCGTAATATGTACCAGTCACAATTATACATTGGTGAACGTGAAGGGCATATTTACATGATAACACCCAAGTATGCAAAGCAACAGCAACACTACTCATCTCAATGTAACACAGGGCAGCCTCTCAGTAACACGATCATCCATGCTTACACTAGAAGAACTACTACACGAATAGAACCACATCACTTGTCTTATTTAGGCAGAATCTCAGTGTGGAGGTAATAATTTAACCAAACGGGCATAATAACGACATGAGACTCGTAGAATTACAGACTGATCCCTCTTAGTCGACTGCGCGATACTTTATACTGCTAGAACAAGTGGGAGATTACACTTCCGCCCTCGATTCTTCTTATTTTCCTTTATTATTTTACCCTCATTCCTAACAATATTTATTTCTTTGACGTAAGAACCTAAAATTTCGTTTGTCGAATGTTGTTTTTTAAATCTACTACCAATTCGAAATGAATCCTAGAACCGGGGAAAAACGGTGAAGGAAATTCAGCAGTTATCCACTTTTTTTTAAAGATAATATTACATAGCATAGTACATACAGAATGAAAAACAATAACAGACCCTTTAGTAACTGAAATATGTTCCACGATGTACTCAAAAAAGGACGAATAAAAATTTGTGGCCTACCAGTGTATAACGAACCGAAGCAGGCCAGCAATACTAAGGTAATCGCTTCGGTGGGTGTCTATTTTGCTGTCACAAAAGCTTTTCTGTGAAGGTGTTTCACTTTCACATAGGTGATAAGATTAGAGCGTAGTTACTAAATGCGGTTACGCAACTGTAGCAGTTTAAAATTCGAATTATCAAATGAAGGGATAAGTCTCGGAACGCTATAACGGAAGTTGAAAATATTTTTTTAGATACTAACATAGTGTAGGATTAAAAAAGTTTTATTCATTATTTTGTTCTTGTCACATAATTAAGGCGAGCAGGAAGGGAGGAAGGCATTAGTTGTGCATATTACTAGTTCTATTTTGTGATGTGTATGAAATTATTCTAGTTATGAGCCGTGGAAGAATCAAGAAATCGTGAGGGTACTTGCATGTCTGATAAATAAAATCGAGGGCATCTGAAGTCCACCGACATGAACATGAGCAGCGCAGAGATCTGTTCTTTTTTTTTTCGTTATTTATTTAGGAATTTTTGTTTGTGAACATGGTCAATCCCATTATAACTAACTTAAAATCGATACATTTACAATTAGTCTGCACATACTTAATGCAATATTCGAGGTGGGGTGATCTGTTCTATTACAAAGCCCTCTCAGAAATAGACCTTTATATATTATGTAGTATATTATGTATTATGTAGTACGTACACATACAAAACTTAAAAACATATTGATATAAATTAGAGCTGTGCTTTTAAAACAAAAGGAGGGAAAATAACCAAAATGAACGGATATGGAACGTGGTGGAGTCACGCTGCAGCTATATGGTTGTAGCACGAGTGGGTCGGTTTGAAAGGGGAAGGAACACGCTCTCAGAATACCAGCGTAAATAGAATTTAGTGCTGCTGTGTTTCATATGATGAGTGACCAGAGATCCTTTTACTTACAGCAAACGAGGCATTTCAACTTCGTCTTCTGCCCGGCTAGCATGGGTGGGGGACAAAAATTTTATCCCCCGATTATATCCACTGACAAGAGATAAAATTATCTTGTTATGTCAAACGGGGAGAAGTATATCCCCGTTTGACGTAACAATGAACATATATCCCCCGTCCGTAGCATGGAGCTAAATGAAAGATAAAAAATTATGCTTTTTTGACATTTGAAAGGGATGATTTTATCCTAGTTCATTGGACGTGGGTTGAAGTTTATATTCATACAAAAAAATCTATCTATGTCTAAGTTTATCTCCCATTTTATCTACTGCGGATATTATATCCACCGGTGTGCCCATGCTCTAAGGGTGGATAAAACTAAGCGAGGGGATAAATATTTTCTCCTTTCCCCGGGGATAAAATTGTCTCCTGCCCATGCTAGCCCTGCAGGAGTGGCAACGTATTTGCATTTTGATTCTTAAGCGAGGATAGGCTTAGATGTCTATGGGCCACATTATCCATTTACAATCAGGTGAACTGTGTGCATTCGTCACCTTAATCTATTAAAAAAAATTATACTTATTTAATTTTAGCTTTGAGCAAATTCAACGATGAGCTCAGCTTAACACTTCTGTTATATAATATGTAATTTACTTTCGTTAAGATGAATGAAACTCACAATAAGAAGAGGTCGGTAATATGAAGTATATCAGAGATGTATAACTGGCCATTGAATAGCACGATCTTAGTTCAAATCCAGCTTAATTAATATTTCTTCAACTTATCGCTTCAGTGAAACAGGAAAAAGTAATTATACCGTTATTTTGTCGATGTGATATAATGGCGTAATCTGTAGCGAACTTTATCTGTATCTTCTTATATCATACATTCGAATAAACGGTTCGCTTTGTAGTGCGCATAGCAAAGGGATGGAATAGTTTGTCAGCATCCCATCTGATCACAATGTGTGTGTCTTCAAGGTAAGAGTTAATGCAGTAGGAAGTGACAAATACAGCGAACATTTCTTTAGCTTTTCTAGATGTTTTAGTCATCTGAAATCCTGATAACACTATTGGTCATACTGTGTATAGAAAAAAGACTCATACCAACCGATATTTAAATGGTGAATCGCACCATCATCCATCACAGTTAGCTACCGTGAGAAAATCTTTGTTTCAGAGAGCACGAGAGATCTGTGACAGAAAACATCTGGCCGCCGAGCTTCAGCACGTCGAGCAAGTACTGCAAGACAACAAGCTTCGGGTCCGAGTGACCGAGTGAAGCCGGCCACAGTCGAGCGTGTGCCTGCTGTACTACCCTATGACAGAGGAGTCGCAGACAAGGTTGGCTATATCTTGAAGCGAGCTTCCATTAAAACCTACTACAAGCCGCCGAAGAAGATTAGTCAATTTTTACCATTCGTCAGGTGTCATATCCCTCTTACATAAGACAAACAAAAATATCTATAAAAACCCGCGTGAAAGAACATATAGCTGACATGAAGCACCGACGCTCTAGGAAGTCTGCAGTATGTGAACATGTTCAAGATTACCACCACCACCACCTACCACCTCTACCTAGACCTCACCTACACCTAGGGGACCACCCCTAAAGTATAAGCTTATTTAGAAATAAAGAATCATGTAAATCACTTCACATAGCATCAAGACATTTTCTGCCATTTAAGAATGAGGTGTTATATTTGACAGATGTCTTTTTGTGCTATTAGTTATATTTTATATTAATAAGATTAAACATAAATAAACCTGTAGTGACGTGTAGCCTCCACAACGATAGGTATATATTTTAGTTAAGTTTATAATAAAGTGTAGTCTAATTAAAATCATAATAAGAGTAACACGTCTTCTTCTCATTTGACATATATTATATATTCAATATTCATAAAAGTTTGAAAATTAAAAAAATAGAGTAAAAAATGTGCAAAGAAAATAAAGACCAAACCATTGAGGCATTGTTTTGTGTATTAATATAATACTCTAGAAACTGAAAACAAAAATTAAAACTAACTTTTCACTTAAATAACATTGTGTAACAAAAAACTTCAACTCAGTGTCAAATAGCGACACCTGATGAACGGAAGATTATTAGCCCTCATTGGCGAAGATGTCATAAAAAAAGAACATACAGTGGAATTGCGAACCTTCTTTTATTTGGAAGTTGGTTAAAAATAGTATGTGAAATGAGGGCAAATCGATCGAAATTTCTTGCATGGTAAACGAATTCCAAATTAGAATAAGGAAAAAGGAATTGAACTTTTTAAATTGTGGGTATCATTTTTTACGGCGAGACTAGTTATTTCCAAGTAATGCTTTCGAATTGGTGCATTCTTGGAAAAATTATGCAGTAGAATAAGAAAGACTACTGATATAATTAACTAAATTAGATAGTTAATTTTACTTAAAGTTTTTGATTGAAACTAAACACATTTTAAGTTCTAACACAACTGAAAAAAATATCTTTTAATCTCTTAAATATGTAAGTGTCCTTTTATTTCTATTTAAGAGATCTTTTATTTTTACAGGTCTCTGTTATGTCGTTTTGATATTTATTGGTAAAATGACAACATAATATAATAAAAAGGCGCTCAAGGATCTAAAAGTATATTAAATATACAGTCAACAAGTCCCCGGCTAAAACAACAGGATGAACGAAATCATTTGAGAATTTATGACATGACATTTCAGCTAAAAGCGTCCCTTGTTTTTATGAAGGAGGAACAGATAACATTCAGGAAATAATATAAACACGTAAACGATCACAGCTTATATAAATTTTGTGGTAACATTAAAAATATTTTTTAAGAGGACTCCTTTTTCTGCCTATGACTCCGTCTCGGTGGGCACAATCCTCTTATCTATTTTTGCCGCCAATTATCAGTACTTTAACTACTGTGATCTGGTCTGAAGGGTATAGACATCCAGTACAATTGCAGGCTATGAGGCATGAAATCCTAGTATTCAGAGATGACTACGTATCTGTAGGTTTCTTTGTTCCAAGGTGGCTGCTGATGTCCTTGGATTGCAGTGGTATTTTACCATCTGGTGGACCGTATGTTCGTTTATTACTTCAGTTTTGAATAAAAAATATGTACTTGTCCCGACCGTCTATAAAATACCGGAAGAGTGAGCGAGAGGTTGCATCACTCTAGCGGAATGTGATACCGATGATGGCGTGATATAATTGAGGGTATATCGAGAAACCCCCACTTGTTTGTGCAGTATAAAGTTCACAGTAGGCGCCGTGCGCGAGAGATTCCGCCTAACCTAAGTCATTCAACGAGTATCATAGTCATTCGTAGAATGACAGTATCGTGGTTCTGTCCATATATATTATACTATATAGGGTTCTGTACCTCGAGCACGAATAATAAACAATTGCGTCAAGAATTCGTATAGAGTAAACTATGCGAAAACTTTTACCAAACTGTGACTAAAGTCATCGGCAGCACGAACGCTTATCTTTTATTCAAGTGTACTCGATACTACAATGTAACTAAATGTAAACAAATCTTAGAACTCAATATTAAAAACGAACGAATTAAAACGAATGATACGTTTATAAATTGCTATCATTGTATTTGTTGAGTATTTTATTGTGCGTATAAATAAGAAAACATGATGAAACTTATTAATAATAGTGTGTTAATTAATGTAAAACAGTTATTTGACAAAACACTATTTATATAATTATATATGGAGAAACATTTTTTATGTTTATAAAACCATGTTTCACGTCTTATGAATTGTGATTTCCGAACGCGGATTTCTTAAGATAAACACTTTGTGTTTTGAATTTGTTTTAGTTCATTTCTGCTAAATTTTGTAATGATGTCGTCATGAACTAGCCACACACAGTTTACAATAATGGTAGAGTTCATGGAAAATTAAGTAACTATAATGAAACAAAAGTTTTGATTATATTTTAGTCTGTATATTCATTGTATATCGATACTGTTTTATTCTGTTAAATAATGAATATTGTTTATTTCCAGGGAACGGTGATTTTTTGACTGTTGATTGAAAAAGAAACCACTTGGATCATTAGAAAAATATTGATTTTTGAGTGAGGAGAATATATAGTATGATAATAAGGAAAGAAAGGGAATGGTATAATTAGAACGAAAGAGGATTTGACAGAGACATTGGCCTTCGTGAACATGATACTGAGCTACAGTTGCAAGCTCAGTGTAATAATATATATAATAATAATTGTACATGTTTTTAATAAAATCTCTCATTGAAATTTTTAATGTACTTTTTTATTTGAACTTAATATTAATACCGGTAAAAATAGACAACACTTAAAATCTAAAGTCGTAATAATAAAAACAAATCAAAAAATTATTGAAACTATGTAGATATACCTACAACACAATAGAGAAACAAATTAATTTAAAAAAAAATTGGATTCAATAGAAATAGAAATGGATTTTTTTCTTGTTCAGTGTACATTATTAATAGTACTTATTTAAATTCATTCTTATGTTTAATTTACCACTTGTTCGGAAAATACCTGTGTCCAGGGAAGAATTAGGAAGAAACCCAGCCATTTAAAAAAACATTTAAAAAATAATTGTTCACAATCGTCTTTTATGTTACACAATTAACTATAAAAATTATATTAAAAATAACTTGCTACTACCTCATTCCCAGGGGTTACTGCCATTCATAAATTCCTTAATACATATTAAAATAACCCTTTTTATTTATATTTGCTTAATATTTTTTTGAACTTGGCAGTGGACGAAATTTGTTAAAATATTTAATTTAAATTATGAATAAATTAATAAATATATTATTAATTAAATTAAATTAATCATTGTTATATTATTATTAACATAAAAATTAAATCTGGGCATAAACACAAATTACATACAAATTACATGCAGTAGTCACTGCACTAAGTCTATCTCTACAAGAATTCCTCTTATAGCACGAACTCTTATTAACCCTGACTACTGTCACCTCTCATAATACATAAAGCAGGTTGCTCATGTGGTCATTTAAATTCTTACCGTACACATCTGCCTCTGGGTCTGGTACGCCAAATTGCATAGCTATGTTATGTAAGACACCACAAGCTATAATTATTTTGGCGTATTTTTCGGGTTTGTAATGCAGAGTGCGATCCCTGTTTACGCATCTCCACCTATTTTTCATTCATTAAAAAACCTAAAAATAAAATATTGTAAGTATGTAAGTACTTTTATGACGTCTCTCTCAGCCCCTGAAGTGGGGAACTTTCTGAAGGGGGGTAACTTGAGAGACACATTTGCTAACACTTGTTTGGCCCAAACTTACTCGTAACGACTAAACGTTGATAAGAGCCTGTTGCGTAAAATAATAACAACAAAGAACCTAAAACATAAATGAAAAAAATCTGAGGTTAGGTACATAATACTCGTAACTACAGCAGGTAAATTAATTCTAAGCATTATTTTTTTTATACCTTAAGTTCTAAGCTTATTCTTTTATTCCCTCTCAAGTTTGTTTTAGAGCGAAGTTCAAGGCAAAGGAATTTAAATGCACTTTTACTTAATCTGTATCTTTCAGAAATATCCGTAGGTTCTTCAGTTTGGCGAAGAAAAACTCGTTGAGTAATACCACTGGAATGATGTAGATATACATATTTAATTTAAATAGCTATTACGTACCTTAATTCACTTCTTTGCTTTCTTGCCTCGACTGCCAAACGCCACGCAAAATAATAAAAAACCGTGGATCTCATTCTATTTATTCTTAATAAAAAAATTTTTTACTTACATCAACGAAAAACCCAGAGAAACTTAAAACTAAGACTTCTCGATAGCGTTCTCGCTGTAAAAATGTCAGTGAGAAAACTTTCGTAGTTCTCTACAGTGGATAGACGATAACGTACGTCAAAAATAGATTCGTGCTGCCGAAATCCATACATTTTGCGTCTTACGATTACTTAAACTATATGATAGATATGCATAATGCAGCTTTAGATATTCGTGCTTCTAAATTTTAGTTCCAAATACGCTCACGGAGCGCTGTTCAAATTCCCATACAAAATTTTACTTAAACTAAACTGTCTCGTAAACTATACTATAGAGCAAAATGTTCGTGCTCGGGGTACTGTCCGTTGTAGTAATTCTTCTTGTGCAGGCAAGGAAGATGGTGTTGTTGAGAGACTGCTCTGTGTTACACTGAGATGTGTAGTGTTACTGTTGTTAATGGCATACTTTGGTGTTATCATGTAAATACGTCCCTCACGTTACACTACTGTGTAATTTTGACGGGGACATATTACGGTATGGTCAAATTGTAATTTCTCTATATAATACTGAATGTATAGTGCAGTACGCCGTATTATTGTTGATAATGATTATTATTGCGTAAGCAGGAAAGCAAGTTGAACATCCGCTCTGACACTATTATTATTTTAACAATTACGTCCTAATGCATTTCCGATATTTTCGACATGCTTTTTAAGAGTATGGAAGCGGTATATTGGAAAGATAATCTTTTACCTCATTTTGTTCTATGTGTGTCATAACAGGCGACTATGTGAAGTTCCAGAAAAGCTCATGATCTCCGATGGGCAGTGGTGTAACTAACAATCACGTACAATAATGTGAATTGTGTCTTATATAAAATTACTTAATAAAATTGCTTCGAGAGTTCAGTACTCAATATGCGCAATACTTTCTAGTGTAAGTTAAGAAATCAATCACCCACTAAGATCTGAGAGCTTTTGGGATTCGGGAAATAATTTGAGTATAAAAGCAAATCTACAACCTTAACACGTCCCACTGCTGGACACAGGCCTCTAATTTCTGAAAGGGTTATGAAGTAATAAGTCCACCGCGCTGCTCCAGTGCTTGTTGGAGGACTTCACATGCTATGAAAAACGATGTTCCCCTTCCCTAACGAGAACGTGGTAAATTATATTAAACAATTAACAATTTAATTGGTGCTTACGGGATCGAAACCGGTTTGCTAGCATACTGTAAAATTTATAGCGAGCGCATATCTTATGAGCTACCACAGCTCTCGCAATTTGAATAGTAATAGTGAAAAATAATTAAAAACCTTCCGTAACCTCAGAATGTAAAATAATAATACTTGGTTTTTGAGACTACGATCTAATTTCGAGAGATTTTATCACGCTTTCTTTATAACTTCAGACAGCATGTTTTGCCCAAAGAGTGTTCTATTATAATATATGCACAAAATGTAGATGTGATATCATCTATGAGAATTAAGAACGTGGTAGAGCCATGCTGCAGCTATATTAGTAGTATAGTTGTAGTACGAATGGGTCGGTTCGACCGGGGAAGGACTACGCTCTCACAGAATACCAGCGTAAAATAGCAGCTTAACACTGCTGTGTTTCGTATGGTGAGTGTAGAGAACCGGAGACCCTTTTTACTGGAAAAGAGGCATTCCATCTTAGTCCTCACGGGTGACAACGCATCTGCATTTTGATTCTTTATTGAAGATAGATGTAGATGTCTATGGGTCACAGCAACCACTTAACATTAGGTGGACTGTGTGCTCGTTTGTCACCCTATCCTATAAAAAAAATGTCTCGTTAAAAAGTCGACTAGTAAAATGAATCTCCGGTGGTTCTGTACTCACCATACGTTACACATAGCATTGAGCTGCTATTTAACGCCGCTATTCCGTGAGCGTGTATTCCTACCCCGGTCGTCCCGATCTGCAGTTGCAGTTGCAGCCATAATAAAGCTACAGCGTGGCTCTACCACGTTAACTGCTTCGTCTCAAACTATATATTTTATTATAATTTACACACATTTTAATGTACAATGCGTCTTTGAAATATCCATCAATCAAAATCACACATGAATGCCTTGCAAAAATTCAATCGTAGGTATACCGAAAGTTTGGCTTGCGAAGCGAAAAATGCGTGGAGGAATGCTGTACAATTAAAATGAAAATGGCTCCATGGAAAAGTTCGACTGGCGGTTAGCTTTGCTGTTTGCAAAACGTTTATTTATTTGTGAGTGTTTTCATTACAATTTTAGAAACCAAATTGTAAACCGACTCAAGCCGATTAAATATCGATAAATCAGTCAATTAGGTTCATCATTACACCTTTTCTCATTATTTCATCGATCCTTGAGCTCTGTTGAATCCTACAATTGAGGAATCCCATCCATTCCACAGTATTTTACCGCTACTCTGGGCGTGCAATAAAATGTGGAATTTTCTTCCTACCATTCATCCGCCATGCCAAATCCCTGCCAATTTTCAAATCCTTTATTCATCATCATCATCATTACAGCCCTTCACAAGTCCACTGCTGAACATAGGCCTCCCCAAGAAACGTCACAAAGCACGGTCCTGTGCCATACCATACTTGGCCTACCGGTACGAGGCTCCCACTTAAATCCTTAGTTATTAGGCAATATCTGTCATCGCTATCTATTTCGTCTTAATCATATTTATTTTTTACATATTAAAATATATTATTTAGTGTAGAATTTTTATTTAAAATAAGAAGACATAACTATTTATGTAGCTAATTGCTTTATGTTATAAATTTTTAAATTTACACCTCCGTCTGTACGTATTAATATTTTTTATTTTTAGCATTTAGGATAAAAGGATTATTTTGAGATTTTTGAGTTAATTTGATAATTTTACTGTACCTTAAATATTCTAAATAGAAAATATAAAATGAATAGCTGTGGTAGCTCAGATGGTTAGCGCTCGCTGTATATTTCACAGTACGCGAGTAAACCGGGTTCGATCCCCGCCGGCATCAATGAAATTGTTAATTGCAATTTTAAGTGCTGATTTACCACGTGCTCGGCGGTGAAGGAAAACATCGTGAGGAAACCTGCATGTCTGAGAAATTAAAAAAATATTTCGAAGACATGTGAAGTTCGCCAACACGCATTGAGGCAGCGCGGCGGACACTTCCTTTACTTAAAACCCTCTCAGAAATGAGGGAAGGCCTGTGCTCAGCAGTGGGACGTACATAGGCTGTAACTTTAACTTTAACTTTTAAATATTCTAAGTGTTTTAAAAAGTAATTTATTTTTAAGGTTGGATGATTTTGATGTTGGGTTGATGATAGTAATGAAACTTTAAGAACATAAGAGCAATGCGAGAAGTCATCTAGACTATATTATATTTAATAATTGATAAAATAAATGGTCTTTTAGTGTTTTAAATCTAATTAACGCTACATTAATAGATTCTCTCCAGGCAAAGCCACGACGGGTCACTATTTCTATTAAGTAAGAACAATTTATAAAGTACCTATGTAGTAAAGAATAAAACATGGATTAACTACAAGGTCCTCATTAAGCGAATCTCCTAGCACTTAATCACTGCCTATTCCAACTATGTGAAAAGTAATAAAATGTAACGTAACAATGTTCTAGGCTGCGCCTTTCTTCATTAACGTTAGAACTACTATTGTTACAACTTTCGGGACTTCGTGTCATTGAGTTTTATTAGCCTTAAGTAGGCCGGTCAGTTGCTACTGATGTATTGCTAAATATTTTTCAATTTTCGAAGTTTTATATATTTTCAGCACAAAGGTAATAAAATAACTAAACTTTAAAAAAAGTAAAAACCTACATAAATGAACTAAAAAGAACATTAACATGAAAATCGGTTAACGTTGTAAATAATTATTCATCGATATTATGTCGTGCAGATGCCCTTGCAAATTAAAAAGTAGGATGATTTTAAAACTGTTTAATCACTACGTTTTAGTTCATACTGCCAATTTCTCAGTAAGGAAAAGCAAATGCATGTCGCACAGTAGAGATTATCGCCAAATAATTTATATAATATATAAAAAAAATAATGTTTGTTTGTTCGTATTTTATGCACCGCCATCCGTTCATTAGACTGCGGTATAAATTTGTCAACTTATTGCTTGCACTTGCGCGAAGGTTATAGGCGTAGTACAATAAACTTACAGTAGTAGTGGTGCGCGTATCGTGCTGGCAAATTTATTTGAAATTTATAAATTCAATGTATGTATTATTATTTCTAATTAAAAAATATAACTCTTCCAAATTCAAAACCACATTTTCACAATTATTTCTTCTGCGGCAGTATCGCACCGGGAACCAGTCAGTTATATTATGTATATTAAAATGCTGACAACAAATTATTACTGGCAGTTTGACTGAATAAGCTGTGAATTTTGTGTAATTTCAAATGTTCTTTTTTCAATAATGAGTGGAATATGGAACACTATTAACCTCTTGGGTGTGTATGTATAAAAATATTATATTCAAATCAAAATCATTGCGCCACCTACCGGAAAGGGCAAAGTAACGTCTGCCGAGCAAGATAATATATTTATATATTTTTATAAGGATTTATGATTCTCTACTAGACGAAAACACAATAAATACTAAAAGCAATATTTTTCATATCCATTTTTGGCGGGTGCTAGTGAATGAATGGATGCACCGTACCATGTCATGGTTTTGTCAATGAATGACATCCAGAGCTGAAACCCTAGAAAATTCAAAATTCGTGACATATCGGTCATGCGTAACAAAAGACACTAATTTGGACAGGTATTAAAATCCTTTGAGCGAACCAGATTCCGATTAATCAACTACTGTGACATTCACATGTAACGCTACAAAGACTAAATACCGTTATCTTATAAATACCGTTGCATATATATTAGGTCCTCACATATGAAATTGGCGTTTTGTACGGTAGGAATATAAAGTCAATCCACCTTCATATGTAAGGACCTAATATAATGTTGAAGGAATATATATGTTGAAAGAGGGTGTGATTGCTTGTCGTTAAAACCACTATTACCTTCTATACTGATAATTTATTACAGATTACACTTATTTTTATAAATTTCAATTACACTATTCACAAAATATTTACACAATTATTTGTTTACAGGTTAATTACACAATTATTTGTGCACAGTTTCATTAGTTCACTTACAAAATAATCACTTCACATTTATTGTTAAGTATTTGACAATGTTTTACTTTACTAAAACACTCACAACACTTTACTCGACACGACTTTAACGCGAACAGTGCTAGAGAGAGAGTTTTTTTTTGCGGCCAAAGCAAGGGGCTACCCTCCAGGAAGCGGGGGAGGGAGGTGGTGAATGCCGGCATACTACGCAGCCGGCTGCGTGGTTATG
This sequence comes from Parnassius orleans, assembly GCA_029286625.1. Lineage (NCBI taxonomy): Eukaryota > Metazoa > Arthropoda > Insecta > Lepidoptera > Papilionidae > Parnassius > Parnassius orleans. The sequence continues at coordinate 1,203,005 of JAGSMP010000246.1, read as the reverse complement.
TGGGACTCACTATGAAGTGCCTACCCACTAACTAAACACCACCTGTGGGACTGTCTTTGGCCTGTATGGCCTTTCTGCTGAATCGGAAGCGACCCCCTTAGGGAAAGGGGGCGCAGACGGTCCGCAACACGCAGTGAACGCCCATTTTATACAGTCGTGTGGCGGGAGCGCGACCGCGTCACGTGATCTGACGTTATCGCTTCAGGTCTCGTTGCGGCTGGCCACTTTCGCCGATATATATATATATATATATATATATATATATTATAGGATAAAGGTGACAAGCGAGCACACAGTCCACCTGACGGTAAGTAGTTGCTGTGGCCCATAGATATCTACGTCTATCCTCGTTTGCGAATAAAATGCAGATGCTTTGTCAGCCGTGAGGACTAAAATGGAATGCCTCTTTTCCAGTAAAAAGGGTCTCCGGTTCTCTACACTCACCAAACGAAACACAGCAGCATTAAGCTGCTATTTTACGCTGGTATTCTGTGAGAGCGTGGTCCTTCCCCAGTCGAGCCGTCCCATTTGTGCTCCAACTATACTACTAATATAGCTGTGGCATGGCTCTACCACGTATAATAATATATACAACCTATCAAATAATTATGGTTTACACTACCCTAACTTATTTTGTTAAGTGGTTTTCTTAAGAGGGGCAAACAAGCATGATGGTAAGTGACTAGTGCTGCATATGAACCACTGAAACATTAGAGGAACTCCAGACGCGTTGCCGGTCTTTTAAAAAAAGAGTAGGTTTTTTCTTAAAGTTCATTAAGTCGTATCGGTCCGGAAAAATCGCTGGTGGTAGCCGATTCAACAAGGAAGTTGTGCGAGGAATTAATTTCCAGAAGAAAAGATCGCCCATCATCCAGATGTATGTATGTATGGATGTATGGATGGTATAGCGAGTTTTGTCGTGATGTGCGATTGTGAAATTTAGCGACTGCAATTAGTCCGAACAATTCTTCTGAACACTCCCCGAGGTAGATGCGATAAAATATGCAAAGATATGCAAAATGTCTTCGCGGCGCAAGTGTGGTGACGACTCGAACTGCTCCGCGCCGGATGCGATGCAAGTGGTGTCTTATAACAGAATCCATTACCCCATTTTATTCCGTGAGTATCGATAAAGGCGACTATAAGAGCTTCAATAGGTGACGTTGGTTATTTACACCAGCGTAGGTTTATCAAATCTAACATCAAATGTATTGGCGGGGGTGATCTTGAACATGTTTTCAGTCTGCAGATAGTACAATATGTTTCTTTTTCAATTTCATTCAATAATCAGTTTTTGACAGCGCGCAGGGGGATATACTCGTTCGTGTCCAGTTTAGATATGAAATAATTGTAATGTAAGTTCAATATATAACTATTACGTTTGATATTTTTTAATATCATCTTAGACTTCGTTTAGATTTTATGTCAATAACTGGTAAAATATTATTTTTATAAAATTAAAATGACAGGAAATCTAACAATATATCTGACGTAAATTGGTTATCCTAGTTCATGTACGCCTGCAACCTACTTTAAATGAAGAAGCGAAAATGCTTTGTCACCACCGAGGACTAAGATGGAATGCTTCTCAGTATGTAATTATACTGGTTCTTTATACCCTTCGGAACGGAACACAGCAGGGTACGAACTGTTACATGGTGTCAGAAATAGTTAAACATTTCGTCTTGGGCCTACCGAGATGAAATCCTAGGCAAGGAAAGGAGTCCTACCACCTAGTACAATATAGTCAGATTGATTCTCTTGCTGAATAAAGAACGGTATAAGTACTTTGACATACGTTAAGTTAAACAAAATAAGAGAAATACATACTTAGGTGTTTTTGCAAAAAGTAAAAATATACATATAATAAAGCATAAATATTTTTGTTAAATCTTCATCGCATTCAATATTGTGTATATCGTTTAATAAATCATCAATTAATATTCATATTATACTAGATATTAAGCTATTACGCAGCACATAATATATAACGACTTTTTTACATAGAATAAAGGTTAAAAACGAGAACACAGTCCACCTGATGATAAGTGGATGCTATGGTCCATAGTCACCTACATCTATCCTCGATTATAAATCAAAATAAAAAATGCATTAACACCCCTGTGGACTAAGATGGAGTGCGTGGTTTCCAGTAAAAGGGTCTCCAGTTCTCTGCACTCGCCATACGAAACACAGCAACATTAAGTTGTTATTTCGCGCTGGTATTCTGTGAGAACGTGTCGTCTCAGATGGAGCCGATTCATTCGTGCTACAACCATAATATAGCTACAGCGCGGCTCTACTATGTATAGACCAGATAGACTTGAATGTAACATTCTTTGAGGGTAGGTAATTTGTTTTGAATAATATATTTTTTTGTTAAAGTTTGAATTTGAAACAAGGAATTGCGTCGCAGTACTCACGTTCTTCGAGGATCGAGCTATATGTTCATCGAGTTTGGTTTGATCATAATCTTTAAGAAAAACAAAAAATACAAAATTTATTATCACAGAGACAGTTTTCAATTCGAAACTGTGTCTCTCCACTTATGGAACGAAACGATTATCTACCTCGATTCGGTTCCATTCAATTTTGACAGCGCAGCGCTGATCTAGATCCACTCGCTTGCCTTTATTTGCGCAATCCAGTTTTCTGTCGTTTGTAGTTTGTTGACCCGAAGCCTCCCATCATTATTAAAATAAAAAATGAAATAAAGTAAAAGTTAATTTTTCAGACAAAATTTAAATATTGGATATTTTGGGTCAACTAAGATAAATAATTTTAGATTTATTTTATACTAGCGATCGCTTTTATACTAGTTTCGCACGTGTGGTTTCTGGTTGTCGACAACAGTGCCACCTATCGGGTCCATTTGTGAATCTGAACCATCTAGATACCCCCTCAAATACACAAAAAAATTTATTAAAATCAGTCCAGACGTTTAGGAGGAGTCCAGTGACAAACACACGTACAGAAGAATATATTATTTATAGATATGTATTATATAAAAATATTTACGTGCAATTTATAAGTAAGTTGAAGTGAAAGTGGGCCGGCCAAATAGATAGAAGGATGAAGAAATATTCTCGATTCGATAACCTTACATCACTAAATGGAGTAACGAACTAAGATAAACGGGAAGGTTAGCGGCACTAGGCAGTTTACTAGTGAAAGGCTGTAATGATGATGATGATGAAGAAAATTATCACAAATAAAAGACAAGGATGAGATAACAGCATTTTTTTGAAACGGCTCATGTACCAGTACTTTACAGCATTCAAAAAGATTTTAATTTCATCGTCTACGCTGATACTACACTGGTAAATATAGATGATGCTGCTGTCCACCTCCTGTTTAATTTCCCCTGTTACCTCTCATCCAAAAGATGACATGGGGTAGTTGATTATCTTACGCCTCCATTAAATGACGTCTCTATATCTTAATTCAAACCAAAACAACTGGCTATAGGCAAAAATACAGGTAAAAGGGTCTTATGAATTCAAAACCTAGGCTCACATCAAATTAGCATTACCACGAAGCGAAACACTATAAACGATTTGACTTTTTGAGTGAATTTTGGCTTTGATTTGACCACTACTTCCACCCTCTTACCTATTCCTACCACCAGTATGCAGTGCTTGCGCTGCTGTGACCAGGTCTGAAGGGAAAAGAGCCAGTATAATTGCAGGTGACAATACATCTGTAGATTTCTTTGTTTGAAGTTGTTTGCACATGTCCATAAGCTGCAATAGCCACTTACCATCAGGTAGGCTGTAAGTTCATTTGTCAATTGATTGTATAAACAAAAAACTTGCTTCTACCAAAAGTTGACTTAAAATTGAACTTACATTAAAGCTGATCGACTAGCAAGGCTGTTGAAAAAAAAATCATAATTACTGTGTTAGAAAATTGTTTTTTTAAGCAGTCAAGCCCTCGCAAAATTACTTTCAGGAAAAGTTCTAAGGCTTTTCGTCGCCGTGAAATCCAATAAGTACTTGAAACCTGCTCCGACTTATAATGAAGATTTTGTCATAATTTTACAACTTTGACCGTAGTAAAATCCTACGGTTATACGTTTGGACAACGAATAATTTTGTAAAAAGTGTAAAACTTTTAGGAAGAATATCACTTTTCTTAATTACTTGTTTGAACAGTAATGAAATTAAATAAAGGGTGATTGATTTTTTATATTTCCATTACCCCATACCGTCCCGTGGGAGTCGCAAAAGCCGACAGAAAATAACCCTCCAGGAGATGAGCAGCAGCGTCTTCTTAACATACGATAACAGCATTGAAAGTTTAACTAGTTCTAACAAGAATGACGAATTTCATGTGTTATTAGTAGAAGATTATGAAAAAAATATAATTAATTGTAAACATGAGTTAGTATTATTACGAAGCAATACGAATCTTAATGCGATCAAGTTAAATATAGGTGAAGTCGTAGATGATTTCCACACATCGAAGTATCAGATCGTGAAAGAATCAACCTATTAAAAACATTTAGAGAAAGACAGAGCTATTCCATTAGCGTTCCGTTCCTGGGACTTATATGAGTATCCATTGCTACCCAAAACACGTAAACATACTTGTTCTATAAAAACTTCATCGAAAATTGAGAAACCACGATTTGTTGTCATCGCCTTACAAACCAACCGCAAATATAACGCGGCATTATCAATGGCAGAGTTTGACCATTGTCACGTACGTGATGTAAGAGTCTTTTTAAATTCACCATATTATCGTTATGATGGACTGAATGTCAGTTTTTCAGAAGATAAGTTTTCTTTATTATACGAACAGTATGCGAGATTTCAATAGTAGTATCACGGACGTCGGTCAGAGCCGTTGATGGGTTTAAAGGAATTCAGAGACGTAGCGCCATTATTTGTAATTGATTGTTCAAGACAACATGAAACTTTAAAAGGTTCGATCGACGTGAGAGTTTAAATCAAAACAGACCGAAAATACCAGATCAGACAGCTGCTTATTGCTTGATTTTAAACGATTTTATATTCGAATACAAACCACTGAGTAATATCGTTAAGAAACTATCATGAATAGCAATACAACAATCGTAGACATTCAAGAATTAAAAAATAACAAAAATGAATTTATAGTAAAAAAAATCGCTATAGCCACTCTAGTGTACACCATAATATTCCTAATATAAAATCCTTACCCATTCACTTCACTATCTCTTGAAGAGAAAAAACAAATTTGCTGGATTAAAAAGCACAGAAGGTATCGATGGAGTGAGGGCTTTGTTGATTGTAGAGAGTTTCACAGAATTATCAAGACATATTTGAAAGATTATGAATGGATGTGAAAAAATAAAATGGGTACAAGATCTTTGTGATGAAAATAATACAGCTATCATAGATATAAGTTGCTTAGGAGCTCCCAATTTAAATACTCTTTGTGAACTTTATTGTAAAGATAGTTTACTGTGTAACTGTTTTATTCATAAGAAAATCTGTGCGTTAAAAAATGTTTCATGTATTAAGAAATGATGTTTTGAAAACAAAGTGATTGATTGATTTTCAATAAAATATATGTAAATAAAAACTTTATCTTTTAATTTAAACTACCTTTGCGTTCGAGGAGAAGAAAAAAAATACTTTCAGACCAGCAACGATTAGTATTATTAAAGTGACTGTTTTTTTTGTACATCATTCCACTTGAACGATAAAGTGGAACTGGAGAGAATTGGGGCCTTCAGCGGCACGTAGCTCGAGCGAAGCGAGAGCAAGTGACGCAGAAGCCTCAATTATATCCTACTGAGATATTTTATTCATATCATTGGTCCTATTTAATATTCATTGGCACCATAAAATAGATGTAGATATTTTTTTTACGTTCGAGTAGACTTCAAAATTTCATAAATGCAGTTCTATAATGATATATATATACACACACATACACACACACACACACACACACACACACACACACATATATATATATACAACGTGTCCCAAAATTCAACGATAAACGGACACCAGAGGGTGGACCTGCTCATGACTACTCGAGAAAAAAGAAAAAGAAAAAAAAGTTTTTAAAATTATTAAATAAAAATAAAATTCTTCGAAAATCGATACCCTGATATGGTATTTTTAACTACCATGAGCGCATTTTTAATTTTTTTTTTTGTTTTTTTTTTTTGTAACGGCAACCTTAGTAGTACTGCTATTTACCACAACCCTTATAAATCCCAGAATACATGTAGTTTTTAAACAAAAATCAATCAAAATAATTTTTTCCCCTAATATTTTGAATTCAAACCCAAGCATACTACTGCATTTATTCTATTCTATTATATTCTTATTCTCTTCTAACTATGACATCAGGTCGTCAAACAACTCAGTTCTCTCGTGACCATGGGTGCTGTAAAGTGCCCAAAACATCGGAAATTAAAAAAGTTAAAATTAAACGCCATAAAATCCTTAAAATTTGTTTTATTCCTTATAATTTTTATTCACAGTTAACGTGGGAAGCACTACACTCATGAACGGGAATAGAAAAATGTTCGCCTTGTTGTGGCGGTGAAAGAAAATCCGCCACCTCATATCGTCCCGTCGTAAGAGGCGATATAGGAAAACAAACAGGAGATGGGCAGCATCATCTTCCTGACAACAGATCAAAATAATAACAGCTGCGGTTGTTAACACACCTACCAAGCGTGGCAACTATAGCAAATATCCAGCTGCTTGACAATTTATGGGGGAGGCCTATGTTCATTTCAGTGGACTTTTGATAGGCTAACAATAATGAGTTCTACTCATCTTTGCAATCCTTAATATTTACGGTAGAGAGAAACAAAAAAGTAACACACCCATAAATATGAATAAAATAAAAAATGCATATATTGCCCCATGAAAAGTAAAAAAAGTAGCAGCTTACATACATGTTACTACTGGGCACAGGCCGCAGAGAGTTTTTGGCCAAAACGTGTTCGCTGCGCTGATTCCAACGCGGGATGACCTAAACTGGGAAACTTCTCAGATATGCAGGTTTTCCTTCACCGCCGAGAACGTGGTAAAGCGACACTTCAAATTGCAATTCAAATATATGCTAAAATATATAATTATGCTTAAATTCCATGAAATTTAATTTTTAATCAGTTTGATTACCGCCTTTGACAAGTAAAATCAAATGAACATTTGTTTTAGTAAAATCTGCTTTCTTTAATTAAAGTATTTCATATCAGCTATGAAACCAGGTCTGTCACAAATATCTTAATATATCTGAAAATATAAAAGCTATCTTAAATTACAAACTGATTTATAAGTCTCATTAAAGGTAAAAAAGTAAAGTAGCAGCTAATATACGTCTTACTACTGTGCACAGGGCTCCTCATTACCCATAGTGTTTTGTGAGCAGAAAAATAGAGAATGGTGCAATGATTCATTACATATTAACGGTTTTCACATCTCCACTACTATTTTAATTACTCAGACATCTAGGTTTCCCCACGAAGTTATTCTTCACCACTTTAACGGAGACGTGTTAAATCAGCAGGTAAAATTTTCCATAATAGATTCATCCTCGAGGGAATCGTACACGTTTTGCTGTCGTGCCATGATGAAATCTCACGGCGAGCTACACGGCCCTCGTATTTGTTTAAATACACATCTACCTAGTAACTACACATCCAACGATGCCACGAACGAATTTTCAATTATATACATCGTATATTCGGTAGCATTCTACTATTTAATTTTATCAGTGACTTACTATTTTAGTTTATTTTGTAGTGAGTAGATGGCACTATTATTAGATGAAATAATGAAAGCCAAAACTATACTATCTAGTAATATAAGCGATAGAAGCGAACATTTATTTATTATATCAATAAGGCATAAATTGATGTCAATTCTGTTCAAAGTTCTGTTTCTGTTAAAAAATACGCGATCAGCGCCGCTAGCGGTGAAAAACGATTTAATGATATTGTTATATGACCATATCATGAAATAGCAACGTTGTTTTTAGTTATTAATATCTTCAAACGATTTCTATTCATTGATTTGATCAAGTTATATCATAACATGGTCAACAAACAATGTTAAATATCATGAAATGGCCCCACCATTTAACGAAATGATAGACTACTTTATGATATACATATGATCAGTTCTACGATCTGGCCACGACATATACAAAAATCTCTTTAACAAAACTATAATGATAATGAAAATTTTGCAATAATTGCAGACAGACAAGTTTTAATCAGATTATGTACATATAGATTAGTAATTGAAATAAAAACCTTATCAATTTTCACATTTTTGATAGATATCAATATTATATATTGAAATATTACACTTTTAAAATAAAATAACAAAAATACTACAAAACTAAACGTTAGAATTTTTAAATTATTTTATTTACCGAATTATTTAAGCATATAAATGTAAGTTCTTTATATTATTTAATTTATTGGTAACTGAAGGAAAAATATACTACTTAGTCCATTTGATGATAGATGGCGCTCTTTTGATTACTAAATCGATGTAGTTTCAAATTATTTTACCAAGGTTATAACTATATTTTAAATTTTATTTATAAATATGGTATTTATTTGAAAAATACCCGTCATCCCGCCTATAACTAAGATAGATAGAAAATTAACATCTAAAAGAAGGAAAATTATACTTAACCTTATTTTTTGAAGTTCCGTAATCGGATAAAAAGTAGCCTATTTATTTTATTTATTAATTAATTTAACAAGTACACTTACAATATACATATATGACATTGTCACAAAAACATACACATTTTTATTTTTTCTGATATGCATATCAATAACATGTGTACATAACATTCACAGATTGGGTCGTGCAACTTAATTTAGTATTAATTTGGAGTAGGGAAAACATTCAATCAATACAATAAAATGATAAATACTTTAAGTAAATTATGTGCCTAAATAGGAAAAAAAAACTATTTGAAAAAAAATCAGGTTCAATTATTGGGAAAGAAAATGGTAGATATTGTACTCTCTTTAGAAGTATGCACATTTTTAATTTAAATATAAAATAGCTTCTATTCAAAATATAATTTTTAACAGGAACTAGACGATAAACGATTAGTAAGTTTAATTTTGAAAGTCATATAAGTGTCGTGAAATATATCGATGCTAGGTATGGTTTTAGATATTTCGTTATATTTGCTACATACACGAACAATAGGAGCATGATTCCCGAGATGAATTTTCACGTAAGGAATATAAAATGTTTTAAGATGCGACAACGGGGATATTTATGCGGAACTGGTAACTCGGAAAATATGCGATCAAGAAGGTCACTGCACTTTATTGTGTACTATTTTATGTAGAAAACACAGATCTAGAATTTAGCGTCTATTTCGGAGAGACATCATTTTAAATTTAGCCAGTCGCTGATACTAAGGCTGCCTATGTGAGATACCACTGGCATGCAAGGCAAGATGTCGAGTGAAGGCACGCTGTACACTTTCAACGCCTTGGGAGTGCACACTAAAAGATGGACTCCATATGACACTAGCGAATTCAAGGTGACTTCTCACGAAAGCATTATATAAAATAATTTTTTTCCTAGAAGAAACCCATTTGTATTGCGTTTAATAAATCCTAAGAACTTCGCGGATTTATTAGCAATAATGTTTATATGAGATTTAAAGTTTAGCTTTCTGTCAATAGTTACTCCTAAGTCTTTAATCTCCGGTAACTCTTGCAAAACTACATTACCAATTGAGTAACTAGAGACAAGCGGTTTTTTTCTAGGTATATTTTACGTGGAAGCATTTGTTAGCATTAAAAGTCATACTATTAACCTAACACCAATGAGATACTCTATTCAAATCATCCTGTATGAGCTTTATATCCTCTACTGATTTTACTGGTTTATAAATTTTCAAATCATCAGCAAATAACGGGCAACGACAATTTTTGATTTCTGTGGTGATGTCGTTAATAAAAGCCAAAAATAATAGATGACCCAGATGCAAACATTGAGGCACCCCGGATGAGCTCGATACATTTTAGATTCGAAACCATTGGCAACAACAATTTGGGATCTATTCTCCAGATAAGATCATCACCATCTAATGAAGGAGGGACCAATATCATACAGAGAAAGTTTGTTAATGAGTTACTTGTGGTCAACCTTGTCGAATGCACTGCTAAAATCAGTGTATATGACGTCGATCTCTTGCCCCTATCTACTTCTTTTAAAAGATCAGAAGTAAAATTGCACAAATTAGTTTTAACTAACAATTCACTTCTGAATCCATGCTGCGAGCTGGTAAGAAAATGATAAAGGTGCTTGGCAAAAGCTGGGTACACAAGACTTTCAAATAGTTTGGAAAAGCAAGAAAGAATTGATATATGGTGACAATTTTTTATAACCATGCGATCACACTTTTTAAAGACTGGAACTATTCTTGAAACCTATAAGTTGCCCCGGGTTACTAACTACCTACATACAACATTTCATGTAAATCAGTCCCGTAGTTATTGCCTGAATCCGGAATACACAGACAGACTGACAGACTAAAATTCTGAAAACCACTAATTTGGCTTCAAAACCCTTTATTTAGTCCCCTGGATTTGTTTTTTCAAGAATATATTAGAATTACAGACACGAATTTTCCACAGATTTATTATATGTATAGATTATTGGATTCAATAATTTAATCAATCAATCTCTGTATCCATTAACAATAAATTGTGTACGAATATTAGAGCAATGTCTTTATTATATTGCTAAGCCTTAACTTAGTGAAACAAAATATTTTTTTTATAGGACGAGGGTGACAAACGAGCACACAGTCCACCTGATGGTAAGTGGTTGCTGTGGCCCATAGACATGTAGATCCATCCCCGATTACGAATCAAAATGCAGATGTGTTGTCACCCGTGAGGACTAAGATGGAATGCCTCGTTTCCAGTAAAAAGGGTCTCCGGTTCTCTACATTCACCATACGAAACATAGCAGCGTTAAGCTGCTATTTTACGCTGGTATTCTGTGAGAGCGTTGTCCTTCCCCGGTCGAGCCGACCCATTCGTGCTACAACTATACAACTAATATAGCTGCAGCATGGCTCTACCACGTATAAAAAATAATTCGATAATCAAACAAAAAATAAAATAAATTAACTAATAAATGCCATAGTATCTTTCTTATTAGTATAATAATATTAGTAAGTTAAAAACAAATAAGATACTTTTGTATTAAAAGCAATCTTCTTCCAAGGCTCCGTATAATAAACCTCAGATTCTCAGATTGACTGAGCCAAAATATGAATGAAAGGTTTTCATCGTAATCAGGAAGAAATATCCTCCTATTTCGTCGATATACTCTTACACGTTTATCTGAATTCTTATACAAATTATTAATTCATTTGATAAATCGTTTTCTTAAGGGCTGATTTAAGATTTGTGAGAAAATGAATATAAAACTGAAATAATGGAACTATGTTATTTTTATCTTTTTATGTTGTATTTTATCCTATGAATAACTTAGAATAAGTTATTCATAGGATAAAATATCCACTACCCCATATATCCCGTGTGTGTCATAGAAGGCTGCTATATACAAGGCTGGACCACCGCCTGGACTATTTTATTGTCGTTTCGGAATCGAATCAGGAGATGGGCAGAAGCGTCTTCAACCCGCTTGCTAAGCGTGGCAACTATGGCAAATATTCCGCCTATGAGACAAGCTATGGGGGAAGCCTATGTTCAGTGGTGGACATTAATAGGCTGTATAGGTAACGGTAATAACTTTATTGCTGGATTGAAAATTTGTTTTTTCTGTAAATAATATTTTGAACCGTTTTATATGTAGACAGGTATTTCCTTTTTAAGTTTCTAAAAGTATATTGCTAGCGTGTAGTTTATTTTGTTGGTTGAGAAATAGAGTCTTTATTTGTCAGATATTTAACAGACAAAAATTTTAATGAAAGAAATATTATAGAAATCCGCCTGGACTATTTTACTGTCGTTTCTAAAAACGATCCCTAAGGGAAGCGTTTTATTGTGTGGGGTTTAATTTTTTTAAGGTCCATCCCTATTTACAAGACTTTTCATTTCCACTTCTGTATCTGCTAACAAATAAAAAACCTATTTTTTGTACAAATTTATATTTTTTAATATAAGGCAACGGATTAATAATTTATTTAATAGTTTCTTAAAAATTTTAATGCGGATATTTGCAGTAGAACCAGAGTAACGTAAACTCACGAGTCAATGGATCAGCAATATAGCGCAAAGAACCGAAAACCGATGGGGTAGAAATATTCTCGAGTGGCAGCCACGTACCGGTGAGCAAAGTGTTGGGTGGCCCTCCACTAGATGGAGTGATGATCTGTAAGAGATAAAGGAAGTCAATCAGCAGAAATAGATACTAGTGGTTTAGGACGTGCTTTGTGGCATTACTTGGGGAGGCATATCTTTAGCAGTGGACTTGTAATGATGATGATGACGAAAAGTTATTTAAAATTAGAAGTTTATGAAGTTATATTTCCTTAGTGTATTTATTTTTGTTGTTTAAAACTATTTAACACCGAAACAGGAAATCAATCACTATAGAGACTATAAAAAGACAAATGAAGCAAAATTATTGCTCGCATTAATAGCCAAGCAATTTAGAGCATGGAATTGAGTGCTTTCAGTGGTAATTGAGAGTTGTCGGTTGGAGTATCGATCGAAGTCTATGATGTATTTAGCTGCAGAATGAAACCTGAAAGCTTATACATCACGCGATGTAAACGGGACCATGTTATGACACAAAATAACTCATAACGTTTTATACACGTAACAAGCGGTTTTAATTATTTAACGGGACCATGTTAGGAATCAAAATAACGAATAACATGTCATATAACAAGCGGTTTCAATTTGTGAACGGCGCGATGTTAGGAATCAAAATAATGAGTACATGTTACATACTCGTAACAAGCGATTTTAATTATTTAACGGGACCATGTTAGGAATCAAAATAACGAATAACATCTCATATAACAAGAGGTTTCAATTTGTGAACGACGCGATGTTAGGAATCAAAATAACGAATAACATCTCATGTAACAAGCGGTTTCAATTTGTGAACGGCGCGATGTTAGGAATCAAAACAACGAGTACATGTTACATACTCGTAACAAGCGGTTTTAATTATTTAACGGGACCATGTTAAGAATCAAAATAATGAGTAACATGTTATATAACAAGCAGTTACACTTATTTCAATTTTTAACTGACTTCAGAAAAAGGAGGGGATTTGAATTCGTGTATATTTTTTTGTCATTTAATGAACCGGTCATTAAAAGAAAGAGGTATGAAAGTGAACGCAAGTAAGACGAAAGTGATGGTTTTTGAAAGAGAAGAAAGTAAAACGTTATGTGAAATAAGAATAGAAGGGGAGTTGATTGAGCAAGTGGATGAGTTTGTATATTTGGGATGTTTATTTAGCAGGGATGGTAGATATGATAAGGATATAGAACGACGAGTGAACGCAGGAAATAGAGTGAATGGGGTTCTACACGCTATTGTGAAGAGTCAGAATGTGTTAAAAAAGGCACGTTTGGCAATTCACAATGCTGTGTTAGTCCCTACTTTAATGTATGGTAGTGAAAGTTGGGTCTGGCAGAAGAAGCATGAGAGTAGAATAAATGCTGTACAAATGCGGTCATTAAGGAGTATGCTAGGGCTGAATCTGAATGACAGGGTGAGAAATAGTGTGATAAGAGAAAAGTGTGGTTTGCAAGATGACGTTGTGACCAGCATTAAGAAAGGAATGCTTCGGTGGTTTGGTCATGTAGAAAGAATGAGCGAAGAAAGAGTGACAAAGCAAATTTATACTGTAGAAGTGAACGGCAGAGTCGGAAAGGGACGCCCTAGACGAAGGTTTATCGACCAAATTGGCGATATATTGAAAATGGGCCAGATTAGGAGTACCCTTAACCGACGAGCGTGTATGCGTAGATATATGGATGTAAAGGAGGCGAGAGAGGTGTGCCAGGATCGTGCCAAATGGAAGTCCGTAGTCTCTGCCTACCCCTCTGGGTGACAGGCGTGAGTGTTTATGAATGTATTTTTTGTCTATGCATGTTACGAAGATTGTCAAATGTGGGCCGATTTAAATGATTCTTTATTTATTGAATAGGTTGTACTTCAAGAGTTTTCCCACATAAATTTGGAGAAAATATTCGACCCCTAAGGGTGGGAAAATAGGGGATTAAACTTCTAATGATACTTTTTTGACGACAATGAGATTGTATCCTTAGTTCATTCAAAAAAATAAAAATTCGTATGCGTGGTAGAGCCACGCTGCAGCTATATTATTGTTGTAGCACGAATGGGTCAGCTCGACCGGGGTAAGGCTACGGTCTCACAGAATACCACAGTAAAATAGCAGCTCAATGCTATTTTACTGTGTTTCGTATGGTGAGTGTAGAGAACCGGAGACTGGTAACGAGGCATTCCATCGTAGTCCTCAGGGGTGACAACGCATCTACATTTTGATTCTTAATCGAGGATAAATGTAGATGTCTATGGTCTCGTTCATCACCCCTGTTCTATAAAAAAAAATCACGTGGCATAGCAACAGCTTCTAAATGTTAAATTATTTTATTCTTTTAGTTCTTAGAATTTGGCTTTTACTTTATATTATTAGTTATTTTTTGCGTAAGAGAATCCAACACTTCCTTTTATCCTGTGAGTATCGTCTATGACGGTAAATTTTTATGACACTCGCAGGATTACTTGTGTTTAAAAAAATCTGCGTATAAAGTTCCTATGGAAAAAGCTAGCACAATTTCGTAGTCACCGATGTATGGCGATAGAATCAGGCTTTACTTTGCGGAAATCCATTATATAGAAGTCGTTCGAACTTAATTTGCTTATTTCCGCGTAATAAAATTAAATGATGTGTCCTGCCCAGTTTGATGTACACCAAGCAAGTGCACGCAATTGAGGGAGTGTGGGAGGTGCTCAGCAAACTGGGCGGAACACATCATTTTATTTCGTTACGCGGAAATAAGCAGATTATGTTCGAAAAACTTCAATTTAACCATCTCTTATTTATGTTAGATGCTTTATTGAGGGTTCAGTGGCGTAGCGGTTTAGTGTTGAGTTGCGGCGTTCCGCGGGTTCGAATCCTGCACTTAGCAAATATTTGAATGGCATACAAGAATTGTTCTATGTCTGAATGTTTGTCCTTGTGTAATTCGTGTATGTGAACTACCTCCTCGATACAAGAGAAATTCCTCGTGTAGGGGCAATTTTTTTAATATAAGAATTAAGTTTGAAAAACAAATAATTATTATCTAAACGAGTCTAATGATGAAATGTAAATACACCAACCGTTTACTTAAACCGTACTATACATCATTAGTAGATTTTTCATGCTAAATGGACAGTAATTAGCTCCCAAATTAATACAACTCCAAATGCCTAAGGCGAGATCTATTAAATTCAAGATTATCACTAATTATAATAGGATGTTGTCTGCTAATTACACTCGTGCTCTAATTCTAAGGATTATGCAAAGACTGAGCAGTAGAATGCAATTCATATTGTGAGTTGACATTTTCTTTCACAAATATAATAATGACTTCCTTGACGACAACTTCTCAGTTCTGTCGGAATCATTCAAGTGTACCCAAGTAAGAAAACCGGACAAGTGCAAGGAGTTCTCGCGGCCTCAGGATTCCACATAAATCTAGTTAGGTATGTAGGTAGTTCATCCAATCCGGGAATTATAGGTAAAGTAAGTACTGAATGAAAAGATAAGTCGGATTGAATGACAAACTTAGAGTGGAAATGTTTTCCCATACATTTATCTATATCACGTTCGATGCTTCATCTGTTAAGGTAAGTTTGTAATCGCAAATACTTATATTTTTTATAATCTTAATGTATTTTAATCTACCTTATATATATATAAGCCCTAGAGACTTGAAATTTGGTAGGAATTTTCTTTTCGCCAAGTAGAGGTCAGCTAAAAACGGATTTTAAGAAACTCCTCCCGCAAGGTTGGTTGCGGGGGCGTTAATTAAAATAAATCACATTTTCAAACTATAGCTCTTATAGGTATTATTAAGTGTTTTGAGTGGGGTCCCTGGATGGTTTAGATTCACAATTGAACCCGGTAGGTGGTGCTTTTGTCAAGATCCAAAAATTACCAGTGCGAAGCCGGGGCGGATCGCTAGTGTGATAATAGAACAAAATAACGATTTTTAGTTTTTTTTTTTATTTGTGAGACCTTGGTTCATGCCAAATTTTATGATTCTAGATCCTTGGGAAGAACCATATAGGTCTTGACTAGTGAGTTTGCGTTTTGTAGTATAATTGGCCCTCATCATTATTTGAATGCGTTTACTTTAAAAAAAACATTTCGATCGATCTGCATTAAACTCATAAATAAAATAAATAAAGTCACATTTCTTTCAGTCAATCAGTGATTCCATTGAAACCTCAAATAATAAATACAAAAATTAACATATAAAAAATAACTAACAGTACAAAATTAAATGTCCAACATAAGTATCAACACGGAAAGCAACTGTGAACATGACGCTGGTAAACTACGTGTGGACGTGCGGTCTATAATAATCTGTCAAAACAAACACTGGACGAAGCAACACTAAAATGTATTTTGGGTTTAAATATTAAATTTTAAACATAAAAGTAATAACATCGCGAACATTCTGCAGGGCTAGCATGGGCAGGAGACAATTTTATTCCCGGGGAAAGGAGAAAATATTTATCCCCTCGTTTAGTTTTATCCACCCTTAGAGCATGGGCACACCGGTGATATAATATCCACAGTAGATAAAATGGGAGATAGACTTAAAGTTAGATAAATTTTTTTGTATGAATATAAACTTCAACCCACGTCCAATGAACTAGGATAAAATCATCCCTTTCAAATGTCAAAAAGGCATAATTTTTTATCTTTCATTTGGCTCCATGCTACGGACGGGGGATATATGTCTACTCGTTATGTCAAACGGGGATATACTTCTCCCCATTGACATAACAAGATAATTTTATCTCTTGTCAGTGGATATAATCGGGGGATAAAATTTTTGTCCCCCGCCCATGCTAGCCGGGCTGTTCGACAAAATTAAATGTGGAGTCTAAGATCGTTTGAGTAAAGCTACGAGTACATTGAGAAGGACGTAGGCGTTTTGACCTAGACGTCAGAGTTTCCCGCATCTTCGTTTCGAGTTCCCTTTACATGTTTTATTACACGTATAATTTAATTTAACAAAATTTTACATATAATTTTTTTTAAATCCTTACACTATAAAATTCCGAGTAGAACATAAAAAAAAAAATAGGAAACAGAAATTTAATTTTCATAATATATTAAATATATTTTAAGAGGTGGTGGGAAGGATTCCCTAGAAGTTCAACTGTTTAGATACGACCTCCTTAAAAGTTCCTGTCACTGTCAAATAGCAGTGCTTGCACTGCTGTGTTCTGGTCTGAAGGTTTATAGAGCCAGAATAAACACAGCACACGCAGCTTAGGACTTTGCCTGCCCCATCGGGGATCACAGGCGTGTCTTTATGTATGTATATATGTATGTATGTGTGTATATATGAATGTTTGAATGCATGTATAAATGTTTGTAAAATTACAGTCTGTGTGTGGCAGCTTAGTCCTCATAGGTGACAACGTTTCGGTATGTAACCTTTGTGTTTGAAGTTGCAGACTGCAGTAGCAACTTAACATTATGTTTGACGTGGTAGAGCCATGCTGCAACTATATTATGTTGTAGCATGGCTCACATTCAGCCAGCTGCTGTGTTTCGTATGATGAGTGTAAAGAACCAGAGACCCTTTTATTGGCAACGAGATATTCCATCTTAGTCCTCGGAGGTG
The DNA here is from genome assembly GCA_029286625.1 of Parnassius orleans. Lineage (NCBI taxonomy): Eukaryota > Metazoa > Arthropoda > Insecta > Lepidoptera > Papilionidae > Parnassius > Parnassius orleans. The sequence goes on along the minus strand of JAGSMP010000246.1, from coordinate 1,185,134 downwards.
CCAACGCATCTTCATTTTGATTCTTAATCGAGGATAGATGCAGATGTCTATAAGCCACAGCACCCACTTACCATCAGGTGGACTGTGTGCTCGTTTGTCACTTTTATTCTTTAAAATAATTTAGAATATAAGTTCTTTTGTCACTTTAATTTTATAAAAAAATATTAAATTCATCGGACAAGGAAATTAATAAAGATTAGCTTAAATTAATTAAATATCCCTTAAGCAAATTATTTTAAACCAAATTGCATTTTCCTTTCTTTAATAAACTTTTATATGTTGTGTACTAAATTAATTACATATGTTATCTAAATGGAATCTAGATATTTGAAAAGCCATAAAAATGTAGAAAGATAGTTATAAAATTCACTGCCTAATATTAAAATTTGTTTAAGATGTTTTTAATTAATTTTATTGCTTCCTAATTAATTTTCATGTTTTTAGCAAAATTATGAAGAAGCACCTACAACAAAGTTTTACATTAAGAGACACTCAGCTTTAACCCACAAATTCAAACAAAATTCCATTTAAGTATATTTTTTGTACGAATAATTACATTAAGTAAAACTTGAACAACGTCTATACGTGGTAGAGCCATACAACAGCTATGTTATGGTTGTAGCACGTATGGGTCGGCTCGACACATTCGGCCAGCTTCTGTATTTCGTATGGTGAGTGTAAAGAACCAGAGACCCTTTTATTGGAAACGAAACATTCCATCTTAGTCCTCTGAAGTGACAATTCATCTGCATTTTGATACTTAACTGAGGATAGATGTAGATTCACTTACCATCAGGTAGACTGTGTGCTCATTAACTTACATTTCGTAAGGTCCGTAAGGTCTATAGAGTCGTATTCCTCCTGCTGCTTTCTCCTTGAGTAACAATACTAAAGAAAGCATGTGTTAAATATTTAAAAAATCAAGTTTCCATATATTTATAAATTTAAATTTAAATTTAGGTATTTTATAATTTGAACACAGGTATAATAATTGCTATGAAGTCTTGACTTCATAGCAACATAAAATAAGTAATTGTCTTGCTTATTTTATGTGTAATGTTTTTTTTTCTGTAATAATATTTCTTTATCTATTGAGGCCAAACAGAAAATTTCATAGAGCACCTCTCAATCAACCCTGTTCATCTCTCGGTATTTCACTGAATCTGCTTTCTCTTAAGCGGTGACTCTTTGCTTCAGGATATCTGTGCGCTTTTAAGTTATATTCGGCCGAGACAGGCTGATATTTATCTTAGCAAAAGCTATCTGGACGGTGCATAGAATTCTTTACCTATTATTTTAAAATTGAAGGTAACCTTGTTTGCCGAGGAGAGCTACCAGTATTGTGTCCAACTGTGGGAAACTTGGTGCGAATAAAAAGACAGATTACCACAGGTACTAATGTTACCGTTATAGCCTATTAAAAGTCCACTTAATTTTTTTTTGTTTGGAGAACAAATTCTTAAACTATTAGTTATTTTTCCGGGTCTTATACTGCAAGTGCAATTATTTTTGTAATATTATAAATCTCCACGATAACCGTGTAGTGGCGGTGTTCGAATATTATCAAATTCATAATTCGATGCGCTATTTCTTTGTTCCATAAGGAAATTGTTAAAAACACCTTTTCATGCAGTCATAGAGCCATCCTGCAGCTATATTATGGTTGTTGTCAGCTCGACCGGGGAAGGACCACGCTCTCACAGAATAAGAGCGTATAATTGCAGCTCAATGCCGCTGTGTTTCTTATGGTGAGTGTATAGAACCGGAGGCTTCTTACTAGATACGAGGCATTCCATCTTAGTCCTCAAGAGTGACAACGCTCCTGCAGTTTAAATTGTAATGAAGGATAAAAATGTAGATGACTATGAGCTACATTATCCATTTACAATCAGGTGGACTGTAAGCTCGGTTGTCACCCTAATGACATACTTGATTTAAAAGAAAATCAAGTACGTCATCACACGTAACAAAGAAGGAGCGTGAGTTCTTTTAGTGAATACTTTTACATAATTATCAGCAATGAGTTCAGAGTCCTTATTTTATAAGACTTTATATAGCCGAGTATTGGTGACGTAAGATAATCCATTGCCGTATTATTCCGTAGGTGCTGTAAGAAGCGTCAAAGGGATGATAAACAGTATCTTCCTGATAACAATTTTAAATAGATTTAAACTTCGGTTGCCAAACTGCCTTCGAAACGTGGGAACTATAATAAATCCTATCCATAATGGTAGCAATCTGTAGGGGAGGCCTTTATTCAGCAATGAATTCTGATGTATTTTGGGTGGTACAATTTGTATGAAAATATTCATAGAAATTGTTACACTCTGTTGTACCCACTTGGGGGTAGAATTTTTCAAAATGCTTTCTTAGTGGATGCCTACGTAATAAAAGGAACCCATTTTGTCCCAATTTCACACTTCTACGTTAAACGGCTGGAGCTGTGATTCTTAATACAATATTTATCCTATCAACTATACACCCTTGTTTTAAAATCTTTTTACAAAAATGAAAAATAGATATTTTATCATTTCAATTCAAGAGTTTTCAAATTGAAAGAAAAACATTAATTATTTTTTCTCTATACAAAAACTCCTCGTTAGGGGTTGCTTTGAAAAATCGCGAAATAAATTTTCATTTATGTTGTTTTATAGAGTACTTTCAGTAAGTGTAGAGTCAATCGCGCTGTAAAATAAAAAGTTTCATACAAACTGTGCTCAAACAACCTTCTTAATGGATGCCGTCTTATAAGGCAGCTACTGTCCAAGCACTGTTGACTGTGCGTAGATAGATGAGTCAGTAACTCGGGACATCCCAGTCTCCAAGACCGAATTTCGATCACGACAGCCAGTCTCAACGGAGTCTAGTAGGACAGGATTGTAGCGCACAAGTGCATTCTCTATTCCCTTACTCACATCGTCCGATATATATATATATATATATATATATATATATACATATATATAATGTAAATATTCCCCGAGCTTAACAGAAGCCACTTATTTCAATGTTACAGCAGACACTTTTATTTTATTTATATTGAAAAATTACTTCCTGATAATAAATGACCAAGCGGTTACGTGACCAATACGTCGTATAATGAGGTTTAACGCAATCTTGCTATAATTATGTATAAAATGCTCTTATATAATATCATGTGCTCCAAATCGTTTGAATACGACTATAATACGACTAATTTTCAGTTAAGTAAATGGTCGGCTGGAGATGTGCTGTAATAAATAAATGAATAATTTTCTCTAATATTTAAAAAAAATATACTATACGTTTTCTAATAAGATAAAAATTAACATTAATACACTTAATACGTGGTAGAGCCATGCTGCAGCTATATTATGGTTATAGCACCAATGAGTCGGCTCGACCGTTGAAGGACCACGTTGTCACTGAATACTGTACTTGTGTACAGTGTGTACAAAAATGGAGACCCTTTTCACTGGAAACGAGGCACATCCAATTTAGCCCTCAGGGGTTGCAACGCTTTCTGCATTTTGACTCTTAATCGAGCATATTATTTAGATGGATAATAACAAAATAAATGTTTATGGGCCACAGCGTCCACTTACCATCTGGTCGATGCAGGAGCGTATTAATCGGAAATGGCGCCTAGGGAACTCATGGAAGTTGCAACCCTTCGTAAATTTTTCAATTTTAAAATCAAATACACTCAATATATCAAACAGTCATAAATCTTACAAAATATATTTATTTTCTATTTTATAGCGAAAGTAAATCCGTAAAACCATTACACACATTCCTGCTCTTCTACGACACAATCACATCGATGATGTTGTCGAAAGTTTTATACGAGGTAGAGCCACGCTGCAGCTACGAGTATATTATGGTTTTAGCAATAATGGGTCGTATCGATCGGGGACCACGATCTCATAGAATACTAGCGTGAAATAGCAGCTTAATGCTGCTGTGTTTCGTATGGTGAGTGTAGAAAACCGGAGACCGTTTTTATTGGAAATGAGACATTCCATCTTAGTCCTCAGAAGTGACAACGCATCTGCATTTTAATTCCAAATCGAGGATAAATGTAGATGCCTATGGGCCACAGCATCCACTTACAATCAGGTGGACTGTGTGCTTGTTTTTCACCATTGTTCTATAAAAAAAAATCTGATTTTTTCGCTTCTTCTTGCTCTACACTGAGCGAAACTAGGTCACGTAACCTTTCTTGACCCATTGTAGCCCTCAAATACGAAAGTAATATTTCTTGTTTCAATGGTTTGATCACTATTGTCTGTCATGTGTTGGAAAAAAGTCAACATATTGAGGATATTTAGATCAGCCAACGATCCGAAGACACAAAGGTGTCGACGGAGATCTGATATTCGTCCGGATGAGAGATTAGCAGAAGTTCGAACAGGAAGGTGCATGATCATCCACATCTGGAATCCGCGTAGGCGAAATAATCAGTTGTGTCAAACCATAGGCCAATCAGTGAGAGATCTGTTTATGACGTTTATAAACAGATCGCTCACTAATCCCCGCATGATCGGTTAAGAGTGAGCCGAGCCATTCAGCGTGGTGGGCGTTAAAATCGCCAAGGATCATGATCTCTGCGGTGGAGATCTGTTGTAGCACAAAGTCTGTAGCCATTTAGACGTAGTCGATGAGTCGGTCTGTGTCGCCATTACCGCTGTGGGACCTACAAAGGCACCCGTAGACGCGAGGATAGTCATCGCTGTCTACGCACAGCTAAGGGATGGACAGATCCGTAGATTTAAGACTGCCGAGGCGTTAAGAACAGATATCCTCTCTAACGTTTACACAAAACCAAGTTGGCGCAAACTTGGCGCTAAGCCCCACTCAGAAACGAAACTTAATTTCATTCCAAGTGCACCGCCAGCGCGCACTACTCACTGCCTCTCGCTCCTTCGCGAAGCGCAGGAATTGCGAACGGGATTGTTTGATATGAATTGGTTTATTATGTTTTTTTTAGACTTTTAAATTAAAAAAAACTGGCAATTTTTCGCGCTGCCTTTTAAAAGGCGCCTAGGGCACGAGCGCTACTTGCCCAACCCTAGATAAGCGTCTTGGTGGATGGTGTAAAAAAATCACAAATCATAAAGTTCTGTTTCAGTACAAATACGTCTTATCAGTCTTATATAGAACTATCCCTGTTTTTAAGCTGACATTCAAAGTGCATTAGGGATATCGCAGTAAATAAGTCTGAGTCTTCAAGCGACAGGAAATGAAAAGCACTTGTCATTGTCGACGTCAATCTGCCGACGTGGTTAGTTGAGGCGCGAATATTATTTTTGTGCAAAATAATATATTAACTTTAAATTTGTTATAAAATATTTAAAAATAATTATTTCTTATATTTACGCCAATACTACACAATGAATAAAACTACAATTCACAATTTTACCATCTGATAAAGTAACTGCATTTTTAGACCACCTCAAAAATATAATTCACAATGGAGTTAGAGGCAAACAATTCTTTAGCTTTCCTAGATGTTTTAGTCATCCGAAATCCTGATAACTCTATTAGTCACACTGTGTATAGAAAAAAGACCCATAGCAACCGATACATAAATGGTGAATCCCACCATCATCCATCACAGTTAGCTACCGTGGGAAAACCTTTGTTTCAGAGAGCACGAGGGATCTGTGACAAAAAACATCTGGCCGCCGAACTTCAGCACGTCGAGCACAACAAGACATTAAGCTTCTGGTCCCGCGCCTACGTCACAGTGACCGAATGAAGCCCACCACAGTCGAGCGTGTGCGTGCTGTACCACCCTATGTTAGAGGAGTCACAGACAAGGTTGGCTACATCTTGAAGCGAGCTTCCATTAAAACATACTTCAAACCGCCGAAGGAGATTAGTAAATTTTTACCATCCGTCAAGTTTAATAACCCTCTCCAAGATGCAGGAGAATACAAGCTTGATTGCGAATGTGGTGTCTCTTACATAGAACAAAAGAAGATCTAATAAAACCCGCGTGAAAGAACATATAGCTGGCGTGGGGCACCGACGCTCTTGGAAGTCTGCAGTCTGTAAACATGTTCAAGATTGTCCCCGCCATTACATCAGATTTGATAGACCACAAATCCTCGCAAAAAAAAAACACCGATTCCTACCAAGGATGATATGATATTGAAATTAAAAAACATCCTAATTTCAATAGAGAAGATGGATGGGTGCTGCCATCTGCTTGGGATCCCATAATTAACAAAATTAAATCCAAACCCAAGCATACCACTGCAAGACTTTAAGATACTGTAAGCTCATTCTGCGTAGATAGAACCATAAATTAATATTCAAAAACTGAAGGTAGCCGTGCTATCTATGACATCGGGAAGTCAAACATCTCAGTCCTCCCCGTGACCATGGGTTACTATTAAGCATCCGAAACGTCGGGAATTAAAATATCGCGTTTATTTTACTTATTTTAATTAAATTATTTAAACAAAAGGAAAGGAAACAAATCAGGAGATGGGCAGCAGCGACTTCCATAATTACGACTAAAAAATAATACTTTATTTTTTATTTGTTGTCGTTTTTGCTTCGTTTTTTGTAATGCGTACAGCAAAGGAGTGGAATAATTTGCCGGCGTCTTCTCTCCGCCCGAATACAATCTGGGTATCTTAAAAGGCAAGAGTGAATAGGCTTTTGTTACGCTAAGACAGTGCGATTTACCATCTAAGGCTGCATTAACACTTACCACCAGGTGGGATTGTGGTCAAGTTCTGGCTTTTAATACGTTAAAAATATTATTATTTTTATTAGTATTTTTTACATACATAAACACTCACGCCTGTCACCCAGAGGGGTAGGCTGAGACTACGGACTTCCATTTGGCACGATCCTGGCACACCTCTCTCGCCTCCTTTACATCCATATATCTACGCATACACGCTCGTCGGTTAAGGGTACTCCTAATCTGGCCCATTTTCAATATATCGCCAATTTGGTCGATAAACCTTCGTCTAGGGCGTCCTTTCCGACTCTGCCGTTCACTTCTGCAGTATAAATTTGCTTTGTCACTCTTTCTTCGCTCATTCTTTCTACATGACCAAACCACCGAAGCATTCCTTTCTTAATGCTGGTCACAACGTCATCTTGCAAACCACACTTTTCTCTTATCACACTATTTCTCACCCTGTCATTCAGATTCAGCTCTAGCATACTCCTTAATGACCGCATTTGTACAGCATTTATTCTACTCTCATGCTTCTTCTGCCAGACCCAACTTTCACTACCATACATTAAAGTAGGGACTAACACAGCATTGTGAATTGCCAAACGTGCCTTTTTTGACACATTCTGACTCTTCACAATAGCGTGTAGAGCCCCATTCACTCTATTTCCTGCGTTCACTCGTCGTTCTATATCCTTATCATATCTACCATCCCTGCTAAATAAACATCCCAAATATACAAACTCATCCACTTGCTCAATCAACTCCCTTCTATTCTTATTTCATAACGTTTTACTTTCTTCTCTTTCAAAAACCATCACTTTCGCCTTACTTGCGTTCACTTTCATACCTCTTTCTTTTAATGACCGGTTCATTAAAGTAACCATCATTTGTAACTCGGCCGCCGACGATGCAAATATGACTTGATCATCGGCGTACAAATGGCATTTGACGGTTAACTCACCCATTCTCAACCCACATTCTTCAACTTTCAAAGTTTGCAAACAACTGTCCATAAATAGGTTAAACAGCCAGGGGGAAGCTACACAGCCCTGTCTGACACCTTTTTGGATGCCAAACCAGTCTGAGTAGACCCCGTTGATCCTGACACAAGCACTAGAGTCCCTATAAAGAGACTTCAATGCCTGTATCAAACCAGCGCTCAAACCAAATGAGTTAAGTGTTTGCCATAACACATTCCTGTCCACTCTGTCATAAGCCTTTTCCAAGTCCATGAAAGCACAAAAAACTTTCTGGTTTTAGCCAAAAACTTCTCCGCCATCATGCGCATACTTGATCCGTACACCCCATTCCCTTTCTAAATCCAGCTTGCACATCCCAAATTTTTCCATCAGTTTCTTCCACAACTCTTTCAATTAACACCTTGGCATACAGTTTACCCACAATGTTAAGCAAGCTGATACCACGGTAGTTTTTACAGTCCTGCTGTGACCCTTTTCCTTTATATATTGGGACTGTAACAGCTTTGCACCAGTCTTCCGGTACCCTCTTCAGTTCCCAACATAAATTAAACAAGGTGAACAGCAGGCCTGCCACCACTCCCTCTCCAGCCCTTAGCATTTCGAGTGATACTCTATCATATCCGGCTGCCTTACCTGCTTTCATGCTTTTCATTGCTTTCATTATTTCATCTACACTTATCTCCCTACCTCTCTCCACTTCTTTCGGAATTTCTTTTTCACTTAATTCAGACGGCCCTTCACTCATAAACACGCTTTCAAAGTATTCCTTCCATCTCTTTAAATTCGAAACTTCATCATTCAGCATACAGCCATTCTCGTCTCGTATAGCATTCATTCTAGGCTGTTTTGAATTTCCCCTAGCAGTTCTTACGAGTTTCCAGAACATTTTAATATTTGCCTGGAAGTTATATACTTCTACTCTCTTATTTATAAGTCTAAAGTCTGCCTTTCTTCTTTCAATCTCATCATTCATACCGCCAGAATTACCAGCTTTGGTTGCCAGTAAATCTAGCCATGCTCTCTTCTTTGCTTCAACTTCCATCCGAATCTCATCATCCCACCACAACGTATTATTTTTCCTTTCATTCGTTCTCTTACTTACACCACATACTTCGGTGGCTGCATCCACCAAAACTTTCTTAACATTATTCCATACAGTCTTCAGGTCTAAATAATTCATACATATTTCATTCAAACCATTTATATCAGTCTACATTTGAACTTCTCTTTCACACCTTCATCTTGTAACCTCTCTGTTCTTATACGCTGTAACGCAGTGGTAGACACAGATGTCCGATGCCGCCAACGCCTGTATAGACCATTAATTTGGCATAAGACCAAGTAATGATCCGTCCCTACGTTGGACCCCCGGTAAACTCTTGTATCTAACACTGCGCTCCGCATTCTTTCATCCACAATTATGAAATCTATCATGCTTCTATCATCACCTCTTTCCCATGTATACATGTGAATCCTCTTATAGCGAAAGAAAGTATTCGTCACAAAAAGATTCTTTTCCTCACATACGGCGAGGAGGTCTTCACCATTCTCATTTACACTTTCATCGCCAAACATTCCTAATATCCTTTCATATCCAGATCTCTTCACCCCAACCCTTCCATTAAAATCTCCTAACATAATGATATTTTCATTTCCCTTACATTTCATCAACACCATCCTTACCATGTCCCAAAACTGCTCTCGGATATAAGTGGGCTTAGACATGTCTGGGGCGTACACCCCTAACACAAACAACTTCTTTAAGCCCACTTTCATTCGTATCCATAGCAGCCTTGGGCTTACACATTCATAGTCTTTCACACATTGACCCATTCTTTCTGAAAGGATGACACCGACTCCCTGGCATGCCCGCTCGGTCTCGTCTACACCAGACCAGTAAGCGGTATACATGCCATGTGTAGTGGCATCCTTTCCCTTTCGTTTCGTCTCATTTACACATAACACATCTATTCCTCTATCATTCATCATTTCACATATTTCATCCATCTTATCATTCATTGCTCCACATACATTCAGCGTAGCCAGACGGGCCTCCGCAATCCACTTTTCGCCTCTCCGGGAGACAGAACGTGACGGGTGGCGAACCTCGTCGCCGTATTTTTTATGTTATATATTTCTATGGCATATAATTTATGTATTATATTTTACTACTGACCATATGAGGAAGCTCTAAGTCGATCAGCGAGCTATGGAGAGGGCAATGCTCGGGGTTTCTCTGCGTGATAGACTTAAAAAAGGGACATCCGCGGAAGAAACAGAGTAACTGACATAGCCCAATGGATTAGTAAGCTAAAGTGGCAATGGGCCGGTCATATAGCTCGAAGAACCGACAACCGATGGGGAAGAAAGGTTCTCGAGTGGCAGCCTCGTACCGGCGGACGAAATGTAGGGCGTCCCCCCACTAGATGGAGTGACGACCTGGTAAGACATGCAAGAAGTCGATGGATGCAGGTAGCTCAGGACCGTGCTTTGTGGCATTCCTTGGGAGAGGCCTATGTTCAGCAGTGGACTTGTGAAGGGCAGTAATGATGATGATGATGAAATCCCCATAAATACACACTATTTGGCGACGAGGACCTTATTCACGCATTATTGAGTGCAATAAAGTTAAATAGTTACAAATAAATAATGTCAAATAAAGAAAATATGTTGTTCGGCAACAACCTCATATTTGATCACCACATGCAAGAGTGGAATATTTTTAAGAGTCGATTTGTCCAGTTCAGGACCGTGAGGCATTCCATGGGGGCTGTAATGATGATGATGATAAATATATTTTATCAAATCTGTATAAATATATATATGGGTTAATTTATTTCCTTTGCCTATTGTTTATTATATATTTTAATACAATCTTTTTCAGGAGTAAACTCCAGTCACGCGTCAGAGCTGACACGCAATTTTTTTTAGACTTACTTGGCATAATAATTTAACCATCAACGAAGCCTTAAAATTAATGGCGAAACTTGGTTGATTTTGGTTTGCCTAAGCCCTAGTGAAAGGTAGAATTGTCAAGTCATGTTGCGAGCGAGCTTAGCTACAACGCCTAGGATAAGAAATCCGCGTGAATGATATGGCGCTACGTTTGCTTCCAGAGAAGCTGCACTTGTTTAGTACGATTTCGCAGCGAAAAGATAGTGGAGATTAGGCTTTTCATTCACTGAGGATACAGGAGAAACATATGTGCCGATCTTACTATTGATCTAACTTCACAAAGACCTCAATATAGCCTTGGCTTTATCTACTTGGGGATTTGCCCGAGGTATGGGCCTGACTGAAAATCAGTGCATACTGAAGCAGGTCCATTTCCTAGTTTTGTATAATATCAAAAATATATAATTGGTTAGCTCAAGACCATAAGTTTTATTCTGTTGTTTTTTTTATATATTATACTTATTTTCTCGTAAATAACTGTTATATTTATACCACATAAACCAATAAATGTGTTTTTCTTTCTTTCTTTCAAAACAAAGCCGCGAAGAAAACGAAACCACTGGGTGAGACAACACTTCTCAAAAACAATATAATTAATTTACAATACTAGTATAATATACGTCTTATAGATGTTATACACTCAAGATTTTCTCAAATATTTGAGAATAGAGGCCACACTTCTCAAAAAGAGACAAATTTTGTTACAACACCAGTAGGAAATATTATGGGATTATTAATATTATAGGATTATCCGAGGTCCGAAGAGAGGGGGAGGACATGGTAATCCTCGAATCCGGCAACTTGTCCTATCACCGGGGGGGCGACCATCTGTCTCAAGGAGGTGTCGGATTTATCGTCCACAAGTCTCTCGTTAACAACGTTGTAAAGATTTAGAGTATGTCGACGAGGGTTGCGTACCTTATACTCAGAATCACCACAAGTTATTCGCTGAACTCTTTATGATGAACTCTTTCCTGAAGCGGACCAACAAGAAGTGGACTTGGTCGAGCCCTGACGATTCGACAAAAAATGAGATTCACTTCACTATGGCAATCAGACGACAACAGTGATGTCTCAGTGATCGCGAGGGTGAAAACTGGTTGCGATCACCGAATGGTTAGATGCACACTGAACCTAAACGTTAAGTTGGAAAGCTCTCGTCTAATGAAGTCAACGCTCCGTCCCTCTCGTGCTCTTATCCAAAGTCCCGAAACCTTTCAGCTCGAGCTACAAAACAGTGTTCATTGCCCAGAAAATTGCAATGCAGTGGACGATATGAATAACTAGCTCGTGGAAACTGTCCATGCGGTCGGAGCTAAGTTTTGCAAGACCCGCCGCAGAAGAACACAAAAATCTCCGATCACACTCTTAATCTCATGGCTGTTAGACGAGAAATGAAGCTGCAGTCTTCACTAGATTTGACGGCGTACAGGCAACTGAACAGACATATCTCCAAATGCACGCGGCGGGACTTACTCAACTTCAATACAGCTCTTATTGAAGAAGCGATCGAGCGGAACCAGGGCTCCAAAGTCTTTGCTAGAGATCTGTCTGCCAGAAAGAGCCAACTGTCGTAGCTGAAAACCGAGTGTGGCAGCGTAGATTCCGAGACACCTGAGGTTTTGAGTCATATTGAGAGGTTCTATGGTCAGCTGTACACATCATCGTTGGAGCCACACGCAAGTGTGAGTAACGATCCAAAAGCAAGTCTTATCCGACACTCTTCCGATGATATTCCGGACGTCAGTCTGAGCGAGATTAAAATGGCTCTCCAGCACCTACAAAACAGCAAGGCCTCAGACGAGGATGGAATTACAGAGGAGCTTCTTAAAGCGGGTGGAAAACCGTTACTTGAACTCCTTCAGAAGCTCTTTCCGTCTTCCATGGTGGCACTACACCGGAGGCATGGAGCAGAATTGCGGTGTTCTTCTTCTTCAAGAACGGCCGCAACGTTCGCCTGAAGAACTACACACCGATTTCCTTCTGATCCGCGTCTACATGCTATTTTTGAGAGTCATTACGAATCGTCTCGCGTGCAGACTCGACAACTTCCAGCCTCCCGAACAAGCCGGTTTCCGAAAAGGCTTTAGCACCATAGACTACATACATACCCTTCGTCAAATTGTACAGAAGTCCGAGGAGTACAATTTGCCACTATGTCTGGCGTATGTGGACTATGAGAAAGCCTTTGATTCCGTCAAATTTTGGGCGGTGCTGCAGTCCTTTAGCGGTGCCAAGTTGACTGTCGTCGTCGAAGTGCTGAAGTGTTTGTACAGTAGGGCTACGATGGCTATCCGAGTACTGTAGACTGCAGAGAGGTGTAAGACATCGTGACGTAATATCCCCGAAACTCTTCACCGCTGCATTGGAGGACGTTTTCAAGCTACTGGACTGGAAAGGATACAGTATTAACATCAACGGCGAGTACATCACTCACCTTCGATTTGCCGACGATATAGTCCTTAAGGCAGAATCGCTGGAGGACATAAGCACTATGCTCAATGACTTCAATAGTGGCTCCCAACGGATAGGTCTTAAGATGAACATGGACAAAACAAAGATCATGTTTAATGTCCATGTCACACCTATGCCTGTAGTTGTTGGGAGCACTAAGCTCGACGTTGTTGGCGAGTATGTTTACCTGGGACAAATAGTCCGACTAGGTAAGTCCAACTTCAACCGAGAGGTCGCCGGATTCAACTCGTCTAAGCTGCGTTCGGGAAATTACGGTGCATCTTCTCATCAGGTATACCTGAAACTTGAAACCAGTGCGTGTTGCCAATGATGACCTATGGAACTGAGTCCTTGAACGTGGTCCTTCACTGCTGGCCGTATGAGGAAGCTCAAGGTCGCTCAGCGAGCTATGGCGAGGGCAATGCTCGGGGTTTCTTTGCGTGATAAACTTAGAAATGAGGATATCCGCAGTAGAACCAGAGTGACAGACTTAGCCCAACGGATTAGTAAGCTGAAGTGGCAATGGGCCGGCCATATAGCTCGAAGAACCGACAACCGATGGGGAAAAGAGGTTCTCGAGTGGCGGCCTCGTACCGGCGGACGAAGTTTAGGGCGTCCCCCCACTAGATGGAGTGACGACCTGGTAAGACATGCAGGAAGTCGATGGATGCAGGTGGGTCAGAACCGTGCTTTGTGGCATTCCATGTGGGAGGCCTATGTTCAGCAGTGGACTTGTGAAGGGCTGTAATGATGATGATAATGATGATGATGACTAATACTAAATAACAGTTGAAAGCAAGTGTTTTAATTGATGTAGTAGAAATTTTAATTTAAGTGTGTTTAATTAAGTGTGCTATAGTACGCACTTATGGACGCCACTGAAGTTCGTTGTCTGCCTGGGTGATAGAACCTCAATGTCTGCCATGCAAAATATATATGTGAGTTACTGTCACTTAATACGTCACTAATATCATATATTTTCTTAATTGTACAAAATATCACTAAATAATTTATCTTCCGTGTACGTATTTTCTACTCGACAGTTCTTGAAAAACTGCCCCCACAAGCCGACGTCATCTCTATTTTAGAGGATTGTCATTTACCATTGCCAAACTACAGATGGCGCTGCTTGTTTGATTTCCGTTACAAATATATAACTCAACTAAATCTAAAATATTAATTACCCACAATGTTAGTTATAACAATACATATTATTAAAATATGCTAACAGATTCGGCCATCTGACAGATTGTGTGTCCTCGCACAATTAAACAAAAATTTTTGAACACTCCTCTAAGTTATCCACAGGCTCCTTTCGCCCTAATTACAAAATTATAACATAGTGCAGGCCCCTCTTGTCCTGAACACCATTAGAACATTTATAACTTTAGTGCAGGCCCCTCTTGTCCTGAACACCATTAGAACATTTATAACTTTAGTGCAGGCCCTCTTGTCCTGAACACCATCTGAACATTTATAACTTTAGTGCAGGCCCCTCTTGTCCTGAACACATAACTAAACACAACACTAAAAAAAAAACAACTTGATGTCTAGAAATAATTCTCAAAAGTATTTAAATAAAAGAACACTACTCTGTAACAAACCCTGCTTACTATCAGGACCCCAATTACATGATAACACCAAAGTATGCAAACCAACAGCATCACTACCCATCTCAATGTAACTTTCCCGTCTCGGCCCTTTCTGACCATGAAACGATAAAGTCTTGTTTTCAAATCTTTACCAATTGTTATTTAACAGCACAATGAGTGAGCTCTTGAATACATTTCATACAGACTAAACTTTTACAGAAGTGAAAACATCGTCCAAATCAGATTTTAGTATACAACGCTTCCTACTAGAGTTTAACGCACGTCTTAGATAACACAATTTTTCTGAGGACTGCTGCATACGGCTTAGATCGTACTATACACACGAAGACACAGGCCAACCAGCCAAACGCTCCAGCGAGCGGTTCCGCTGCGTTCGCGCCAGCAAGCATCCACTGCACTCACGCAACGAACGACGCCGCACCAGCGCCAGCAAGCCGCTGCGCCGCACCAGCGTCACCGAGCCGCTGCGCCGCACCAACGTCAGCAAGCCGCCATGCTGCGCTCGCACCAGCGAGCTGTCCAGACTTCAACATTGTAGGCATAGGCACCAATTTTGCATGCCTGACAGTGGCTGCGCGCCAAAGCACCATGTGCTCGTCGGCCGCCCGGGCCGTAGCAGCGCAAGATCCGCCAAGAAACAGCAGGCTGCAGCGGCGTAGCCTCAATCTTACCAAGGCTCGGCCACGTACCATGTCCAATTTGCCGTCGACTATTTGGAGTAAACTGTAACACTTATCAACACATTAGAATACAAACGGGCTGTTTATTTTATTCAATTCATAGCACGTTAAAGTTAATCCTTTGTTTGATGTATCGCTTAAACATTTCGAACTTTAAAATGTATGGGCTACATTATTTCGTGGGCTACGTATTTTCATATCATTTCACAAAACATCAAAACTCGATATTCATCAATCATAACAAAACTCGAACTAGTTAAATTTTCACTGGATGCAAACTATAACTCATTTAGTTAACACATCTTTTCAATATTTCTTTCAACATTTGTTAACATATTTGGGTACGTGAGGGAGTAACAAAAGTTACTTAAGGGTACCTCCAATATAAATAAAACAAAAATATTTAACTTGTTGCTCAAAACATTTGACTTTAAACTTTTACTTTACATTTTAGTGGTACGTTAATGTCGTAAATAGGACAACAAATTTAATTACTGCAATAGACATAAAAACAAAGGTATCAATGCGAAGCGCATTATAGTCTTTCACGAACGTAATAAAATTAAACAAAAGGATTTAACTTTTGGCTTAAAACATTTCACTTTTAAACTTTCACTCTATACTTTAATGATTCGTCAATGTCGTTAATAGGACAACAAACTTTATTAAGACATTTAATATAAAAACAAAAGGCGATAATATGATACGAGAGTCGCATCATAGTCTTTCACAAACGTAATAATCCTCACAATATTCAAAGATTACATGTGGACGGTAACAGGGATCTTTATCCCACTTCTGATTTGTGAATTACTGTCACTTAATACGTCACTAATATCATATATTTTCTTAATTGTACAAAATATCACTAAATAATTTATCTTCCGTGTACGTATTTTCTACTCGACAGTTCTTGAAAAACTGCCCCCACAAGCCGACGTCATCTCTATTTTAGAGGATTGTCATTTACCATTGCCAAACTACAGATGGCGCTGCTTGTTTGATTTCCGTTACAAATATATAACTCAACTAAATCTAAAATATTAATTACCCACAATGTTAGTTATAACAATACATATTATTAAAATATGCTAACATATATGTCAAATAATATTATCAACGACATATAAAAATTGCAGCTTTATTGAAATAACGTAAATTATAAAGAAAAATTTGTACTTTTCAACCTGTCTGCCATGACCTTGCGACCGCCATAGGTGTCTGCCAATGTTATTTTTGGGTAACTTTATTGAATATTTCAAGATGTCAAAGCGGCAGACTTATTACTATCACGTTAAAAAACGTGAAGCTTATTGAAATACCGTAAGTCTGCCGCTCACTGGCTCTTAAACTATATAAAAAATCTCAGGAAACAATTGCTCAACTTAAATGTCATACTAAACTAGCAAACCGTGGTTAATACCAACCAAGAACAATGAAATTATTAATAACAATTTCAAGCGCCAATTCCCACGTGCTCGGTGGTAAGGAAGAACATCTTAAGGAGACTTCGATTTCTGAAAATTTTGAAAAATATCTTGAAGACATTGCAAAATCGCCAACACGCATTGAGGAAACGTGGCGGACTCTGTCCTGTCCCAAAACACTTTCAATAACAAGTGGTAAAATTAAAAAGTTTGTAAAACCGACTTCAATATAAATAAAATGAGAACATCATCAATGGAGTCGAAGTCAATTAAATACGCATTATTAAGGGTAACATAAAAACTACTAATCATTAAATAAATTTATACGGGACCACATGAGAAGCACCAGAATTTAAATAAAAAACGAATCATCAAAATCGGTTCACATAGAAATAAATTCTGAGGTAACACACATAAAGAAAATACATTCGAATTTAGTACCTCCTCCTTTTTTGAAGTCGGTTAAAAAGAAGATCAGTGTCCAGCCATTTGGTGTCTAGATTTTAACGAGATTATTAAACACATTAGACATGTATAAGGATTCTTTTATATTCAGGAAATTTTAAGAAGATACATTCATGGAATTCGAAAAGTCACTTGTTACTTGGGATCATGGTGAGAAAATAATTGACAGTATTTTATGGTGTCATCATCGTCATCATCATATTTATATTGTATATAAGCCAAAAACTCTCCTTTAAACAAATAAGGCTACAGATGCGTCGTCACGCCTGAGGACAAAGATGGAATGCATCAGAGCCTGTAATTATACTGGCTCTCTATACCCTTCAGAGCTGAACACAGCAGTGTAAACACTGCTATGAAGGACTCCCCATAGATAGACTCATATTTGTAGATATTTTCCATATTTGGCAGGCGGTTTGGCAACTATAGTCTTTTATTAGAGCTCAAAAGCTCTTTTCAGAAAGATGCTACTGCCCATTTCCTGTTTCATTTTTCTCTATCGCCTCTTACGACACCCGCAGGATGACGTGAGGCAATGGACATTATTACATCGTCACTACACGGTTAATTTGTTGTTATGTTATATCAATGAATACTTGCGATATTTGATAATATATGTGTCAAATATCGCAAGTAAACATTTCACCGTGAAATTAAGTGAAGATTACGTAATCCCGAATTGTCATTGTATTTTACTGACATATTTACTTATTTCTATAAAATATACAATAAATAATCATTCGTCATTATTTACTAACAAGTATATCTACAAAATATTTTGCTTGAACAGAAGTTAGAAGTTGTGAGGCTGTAAAAGGGACAGAAAGACGGACCGAAATTATATGTCACCTTATTTGACAACGGAACTAAAGGTAAAAGCCATCTCTCTTTAGAAACAACTGCAATGCATTACGAATGTTAGAGCTTTGCGTAGAACTGTAGTTATAAATGCTTTGTTTTTTCTTTTGATAAATCAAATTTAATAACACAATTTGATGACACACAATTTGATAAATCAAAATAAAAAGAAGAAAAAACTCTTGATTTATGTGTGCATTCAAAAAGACTAGTCGTTTTTTCCCCTTTACTTATTATATGCAGTCAACCATTCATGTCTACCGCTACTAGACCAACTAACTAGACCGCTATATACTACTGCGACCATTGTGATCTTAGTTATGTGGTCACGATATTTTGTTTTTGGTCATTATAAAACAGATGAAAGTGTAACGTTATTTTAATTAAAGATACCACCACTGCAATTAATTTCGGAGTATAAGCCAATTTTTTTTCACGTTATTGTTTTGCCTCATTATGGTAACTATGATAAGACTGTTCCTGTCGACATTTTGGGTTGGTCAACCCGAAGTGTGGTTAGTTAATTGCACGTAAATATATTGTTGGAACTGATGCAATTTTTATTTGAAGCACAAAATATTTACTACAATGAAAAATAAAACTGAAATTATCAATCAGTTCTGCTCGCCGAGGTATGTGCCAATAATTTTCACAATGAGAAAGCGTTTCCTCGCTGAATAGCTAAACTTAGCCATTGAAAGATAAAAATACCTGCCCACTTGTCTCCAGCGGCGACGACTAGTCGTAAATACAGTTCCTTTAGAAACTTTCGTCTTAACGGCGAAATGGCACAAATATACATGTAGTCATTTCTAAGAGCCATTTTCTCAGTTCATCTACCTCTAATGTGAACCCGGTCCTAAACGGTATATACGAATATTGGTCACAATGGCCGGTCTCAACGTAGAATAGCCATCTGCGCACGACGGGATTAAAGTGTAGCTCAAGTGTATGCGCAAGCAAAGGTGCACTCTCTATTCCATATCATTCTCATAGTCCGATGGGACGGTAAACCGACACGACTGGAGGGAGAATAGGCGTAGGACCAACGGATTTACGTGCACGGGGTGTAACACCGCCAAATTCCTGACTCCGGGCTCCTACTGAGAATTTCTTTATAGAAAAATCAATTACTGATTTTTGGTCCGACCCGGGATTTGAACCCGAGACCTCATGATCAGTTATTGCGATTACGACCACTAGACCAATGAGGCAGTGAGAAATGACCTTGAGATGAGATCCACATCAGGGCTTTGCCAATCTCCTAACGAACCAAAGTCATACCGTTCTTCCTCCATCATCTCTAAATATTCGACAAGAATCTAGAACTAGAGGAACATTTATAGGAATCCCTCGGATAACGTTCAGAGAGTTTTAGTAAATTTGATGTGTAATATTAATTTGTTTAATATTGATTCAAGTAAATTTCGGCATACCACATATTTTTACACTGTAAACAAAACAATAGCTTCAAACTAAATACCAAGTCACTTCCATCAGAAATGTTGCTCAACATTTTTAACGGTTTCCTTGCTTTAATAAATTGCCTATTGTGAGCACTCACTTTAATACTTGTAATATTACATCGTTACAAAAATAGGAGAACCCTGAATCTCCCTAAGTTTCGTGACAAACATATATATAAATTATTATTTTTATTATATCTTAGTTATTTGAACAGCAGTTTTTTTACAAATTAAAATTCAAGTCTCAATCTGATATAATAACAACCATAGAGAGAAGAACGAAAGGCGGTCTTATTGCTGTAAAGCAATTTCTTCCAGACAACCTACGACGTCTAGTAAGTTATGCACTGGACAGAATGTCCCCTTCTGAGGCTGTCTTAAGCTCGCCAGAAAATTGTATACAATTACTAGCAAAGTTCAGCTCTAAGTCACTTAATATAATTTGCCAAAATATACGTAGTGTAAATGCAAACATTGACAGTTTCCTATTATTACTGACAAGAATTAGCATCGAGTTTGACATAATAGTGCTTACCGAGTGTTGGTTACAGTACAATCATGGTATTCCTCCTTTTAAGGGATATAATATAAGCACATGGCGTCTACAAATCCATTTAGCCAAAACGATGGTGTCATAGTTTTCATAAAAAATAACACATAGAGAGGATTTCGGTGGAAGAACCACAGCTCTTATATTCAAGCTCTCTTTTAATTAAGATAGGTAGAGATACCGCGGTTTTAGCAATTTATCGACCTGATGTTTTGTGTAAACAAACTGACTCATGTTTTCAATCGATGGATACTCTACTTGGTTGTCTAAGCTCATTTCGAAACGTGATTTTGCTGGGTGATATTAACATTGATATATCTCCCACTAATACTGATGTAAACTCTCCTGCATATCTTAATTTGACAGCTGAACATGGTCTTCTTCTTTCACACTTAATACCTACGCATAACCGTACGTACCTTGACCATGTTCTACTTAAAACCACTTACCCAGCCTTCACTATTATTGTTGAAACTACTGTAACTGATCACTTTGCGGTGGTATTCTCTCTTTGAAAGAAAGTAAAGTACATCCCACCCAAAAGTGTTAGCAAGATAGACGAAGAAAAATTGAGTCAAAGTCGTAGATCGTAGAAGTCGTCGTGTAGATTTTGAGAACTTGTTTAATTTAGATGATCCAAATTCTGCAATGGAATATTTTATAAATGCTATACGTAACTCCATTTCCTATGCCACTATAACTTACATCCCATCTAGCAGGCGTAGAATTATTTAGCCATGGATGACTCCAGAATTAATAATGTGTCTTAGAAATAGGGAAAACTTACACAAAAAGCTGAAGAAGTCACCCAATAATGTTGTTCTCAAAATCACCTATAAGTGATACAGAAATTATTGCAATTCTTTCCTCAAGAGAGTCAAACGCGATTATGAAAGAAGTAAATTTGCTGAGACTGGTAAATAATCAAAACGTATTTGGGATACAATAAAAGACGTTACCAATACGAACTCTAGAAAAACACCAGCCCACAAATTGTTACAATTTTGTCCATCCTCAAGTGAATCGGCCGATAGAGTTAACTTTTTCTTTATTAGTGCTGATAAGTTTCTTGCTGAAAAATTTGACCAGAGGACAGCTATCTCTACTTATGCCGTTTCTGCGGTTTCAAGTCCTAATTTAGTATAAAAATCTTTCGTTCTTTTAAATACAAATGAAGAAGAAGTTTAAAAGATTATGATTGCTTTAAAATCAGCTAAAGCTGTTGGATGGGATGGAATCTCCACTGGTCTACTGAAAAAGTATAAAAACATCCTTGTGCATCCTCTGACCTTTATTATTAACTTGTGTTTGACGGCGGGTGTTTCCCGGGGTGCTGAAAAGAGCTGTGGTACACCCAATTTACAAAAATGTCGACTGAAGTCTACCCAATACCTATCGCCCTATATCAATTCTGCCGTCAATATCTAAGTTTTTTGAAAAAATCATAAATTCTAGACTGGCGAACTACCTTGAGCAAAAGAATTTATTATCAAATTCCCAGTTTGGTTTTCGTGCGAAAAAACCACCATCAGATGCATTACTTTAGGTTACCAACTTCATAACGCAAAACTTAGATAGGGGTAGAAAGAGATTAGCCATTTTTCGATCTAGAGAAAGCATTTGACACAGTTTCAATCCTACTGTTGCTACAAAAGCTTGAGAATATTGGCGTGCCAGGCCACCAACTTGCATTATTTTCCAGCTATCTCAGTGGCAGATCTCAGTGTGTCAAATTGTTTAATAATGTTTTCAACTCTGATTCTCGTGTCTCTTTTGGTGTTTCTCAGGGTAGCGTACTTAGTCCGACATTATTTCTCGTTTTTATCAATGACTTGTGTGACTTTTATCTTCGCGATGGCAAGATAATTACATTTGCTGATGACACAGCTCTCCTTTTCTCTGGAAACACCTGGGAGAATGTTTTCCGGCAATCTCAGGTTTTAATATAGTATGTGATTGGCTTAGTGCAAACTTACTAACTCGAAATTGTTAGAAAACTAAGTATATGGCTTTTGCTATCCGTACCTCATCTTTACCTGGAGACACGCACAAAATCATTGCTCACTGTTATGGTAATCCCAACAATTTCCAATGTTCCTGTCCCGTTTTGGAGAAGACAAACAGTATCAAATATCTTGGTATATTATTTGAAAATACTTTAAAATTTCACTCTCATATTTTTGTAATTAAAAAATTGAGACATGTTCCTAATAGAGAAGTCCTAAAATTGGCTTATTATGCCTTGTGCCAATCTTTATTAACATACGAAATTTAAGTCTGGGGTGGAGCCGCCAAAACACATGTTATTGAACTGGAACGTGTGGAAAGATGACTTTTAAAAGTCATACATTTTAAACCTTACTTATATCCAACTTTAGATCTGTATAAAATTAGCGAAGTTCTTACAGTTCGACAGATATTCGTGCTGCATATACTTTTAAAACAACACACAATTACAAAAATAACTCAAAAGGAACATCGCCGTAATCATCTTGTAGCTCGATTAGTGCCTTGCAAAATGTCTTTTGCAAGGAAATTCTTCACGTTTTTGGGACCGTATTTGTATAATAAATTACACCAAAAATTGTCTATTTATGAAGTCAACAAATGGTTATGTAATATTAGACTCGTGGAATATCTTCAGACTCTTTCATACGCAGATACTGAAAAATTACTCCAAATAATCTCATAAATATACACAAACATACACACTGACATATTAACAGTCACACACTCTCATAATCAATAAATATACATAAATATATATTAAATAAACTAACATTAATAAATAAAGTCCCAACCAGATGGAAGCCAAAGCCTAGACCAAACGGCCTAGGGTTAGGGGGAAAGGGAAAGAAACCGGCGGACTATGCGGGCGGTATCGAGGAGCACCGCCTTCTGCATTTGAGCCTGAAGCAGTCCGTCACGGAGTCCCAGCCGCGTCAGATGACCCGAGAGGCTGATCGAGATTAGCCCGTTCACAGAGACGACTACAAGAATAATTTCGGTCGGCAGACCACCCCACATGTCGGTCACCTCGTGAGCCAGATGGCCCGGTCCTAGTAGAGCCTGGCGCGGTCATTTTCGAGCACGACCTCCGGCAAGTACTTATAATAAGGCAGTTTCCGATCCACAAGACCGTATTTCAGAGCGAGCTCCTGGTGTAGAATCCTAGCTACAAGGTTGTGACTGTGCAAATACTCAGAGTTAGAAACCGCCGAATAACCGGAGATGACATGCCTAAGTGACTCGCCGGGATGGCGACAAGCTTAACAGATGTCGACGGTGCCATCCTTTAGGATGTATCTCCGATAGTTGTTCGTCTTATAGGATAGGATAGGTCACCGAAACGTAGCCAGTGGAAAGAGGCGACTGTATCCACGAAAGGATCATGTTATTACAATATATTGATGAAGCGGTAAACCTCGGCTTGACTGTTCCGTGGCGCAGTGGCTTAGCAATGAGCTGCAGCGCTAAGGGCCGCGGGTTTGAATCCTAAGTATATGTACGACCTATAAATAATTTTTCCGGGGCTGGATGTTTTTCCTGTGAAATTTATGTATATAAACTTCTTCCACGATACATGAGAAAATAGTGTAACGGGGTAACGTTTTTTTAATAAAAAGACAGTAAGAAGTCGACTGCTCGCCCGTTGAAAGGAGGATTTGTCATTATTATTGTTTTGTTTTAAATATTTTAATTACTATCCAATCAAGATTTACTTAAATTAAACTTCTTCCACGATACATGAGAAAATAGTGTAACGGGGTAACGTTTTTTTAATAAAAAGAGAGTAAGAAGTCGACTGCTCGCCCGTTGAAAGGAGGATTTGTCATTATCATTGTTTTGTTTTAAATATTTTAATTACTATCCAATCAAGATTTGATGTATTCATATACGGTAAGGCGTGTTGACGTCAGAACAGTAACAGCATTTAACTAAAGGACACAAACAAAGACGGTTGTTGAAATTGTAGCAATATTAAATGGACAAGAAACACCATAATGAGTTGTAAATTATTATTTATTTCCCCTTTTACAAAATGTCTAGGCAGTTAATGAAACGGCGCCGTTTGTTAAACGGCCTCATGTTCAGACAGAATACTGAGATAATAATGGCAACTTGCCAAGTATATTTCGATGATTAAAATTTGCTATAGTTGAAAATACCATCTATAAAAGTTAAAGATTTAAATCTATGATATATAAAAATGAGAATGGTATATTGATAGAAAAGAAATTTAAATAAAAAATTGGGGGACCATTTAAAAAGTTCCTTTAAAAATATCGTGAAGCTACTTACAACTTTAAACATTGTCTCGTACTACAGCGACATTCACATGTCCTTATACAAAATACGAAGATACATTTTCTTCAACTTATTTTTTACATAAAGTGCTTAGTACCATTTGTAATTTATCAAAAGACCTTAGTGTACACTTCACTAAATGAACACATATAGAGATATAGATATATTGAGATAGAGTAAGCAAATATATACCTGAATACTTGAATACATAGGACATATTTAAACTATCAAGTAATAATTTATTTGGTAGCTATTTAAAGATTCATATCCCAAAATCAAATAAGTGAATACCTGTGAGTTTTGTTATTAAAAAGTACCATACATTTCGGGAATTGTCTCACCTTACATAAATTACATAGAGTAAAATGGAGGTATTTCCCATATATGAATACACAAAATACATAATATATTATACTAAACGTCATCTCCCACGTCTGCCACCCAACAGACTTTCATTTGGCACGATCATGACACACCCCTCTCGCTTCTTACACATTCATATATCAACGGATACGTGCTCGTCGCTAAAGAGTACTCTTAATTTAACCCAACTTCAATATATCGCCAGTTTGGTTGATAAACTTTCATATAGGGTGCCCCTTGCCGTAGTGCCATTTAAATCTACAGCATGAATTTGCTTTGTAAATCTTTCCTCATTCATTATTTCTCATTAAAACCAACGAGGCATACCTTTCTTAATTCTGGTTACAATATATTTATTCTATTTAGCTCTTGCATTTGTGCTCAAATTGATTTAATGCGTATTAAGGACCTAAATTATTAACGATTACACAAACTACCTATAAAATCATCTATATAATCCTCCTATATAATCCTCCTTCCCTTATATTAACTGCTGGACGTAGTCTTTTTGAAAATTGCCGGCTTGCATAACTAGTCGACGACGATGGATTGTTGAACGCACAGGCGACGCCCTCATACCGGTTATTCTGCTCTCTATTATTAGTATGTAAATGGATTCAATGACTTTAATGGTTTTTTGTCATCTGTCAATTGATTCGACGTTTAAATTGGAGGGTGCACCGGCAAATACGATATACCTTTTTTTATAAAAACCTTTATATGATATACAGGCCTTTTTTATAGAATACCGGAGACGTGCTCGTAGCATACGGGCCATCTGATTGCAACTGGATGCTGTGGCCAATAAACATCAATATTTATCCTCAATTAGGAATCAAAATGCATATGCGTTTTTGCTCCTGAGGATTGAGATGGAATGCCTCGTTTCCAGTAAAAGGGTTTCCAGTTCTTTTCACTCACCATACGAAACATAGCAGCATTAAGATGCTATTTTACGCTAATATTCTGTGAGAGCGTGGTCCTACCCCGGTCGAGCCGACCCATTCGTGCTGTAACAATAATATAGCTGCAGCTTGGCTCTACCACGTACACTTTTTATATAGAAGTACAACATAGAAATAAGACCTGTTTCATATAGAATAAGGGCAGTAAACAATTACACAATCTACTTCATGGTAAATTGATGATGTGGCCCATAAACATCATCATATTAAGATTAAGATGGATTGCCTCGTTAGCTATAAAAAGGTGTTATGTGGCAAAGACAAAAACTCTTTAAAAATAAATTTATTTAATACTTTTAAACTAACTTAAAATATAGTAGTTGATGCAGAGAACTTGGGAAAGGAATTATATTGAGGGATCGAAAGATTTGGTTTAAATAGTGTAGGAAGCTAGGAGGTGGGGGTAAACATAAGGGAACAACATTGTTCTTGGTGTTATGGTTAACTTATGGTAAACTATAAACATTAGCATATAATATTACAATCAAATTAGTGTGGCTTCTAAGGAAGTAAACAGATAGATATAGAGACAGAGATTTATAAAGTACACAGGTCTTATAACATAAAGTAAATAGTATCCTATGACATAACATTAGTTTGGCTTCTAAGAAAGTAATTTAGCTTTTAAGTAAATAAACAATATAAAGTACACAGGTCTTATAATATAAAGTAAATAGTATCCTATGACATAACAAAAGGTCTCCAGTTCTTTACACTCACCATACGAAAAACTGTAACATTAAGCTGCTTTTGAAAAAAAATCAACTTCTGAAGTCAGGGGCTTTATTCTTCGATACACTATGTCTTGGCGCCGACTTCAGAAGCTCATAATTATTTTGTTCTTTTTAGTTCTTTGAAACGGACTTCACTTTTTATTTTGTTATATTTTCAGGTATAAATATTTGAATTCATTTGTACGGTGTAAAAAAGGTTATTGTTTATATTTATGTAAGTTATTCATTCTATTGACTCCATTGTCAGTTTATCAACAAATAGGTTCGTGTAGATCTACTTAGACGAGTTATGTGAGCGCTATATCAAATAGCTTCTTTACCATTTAACTTTCCACCATATGCGTACACTTACTCGTAAACGGTTTATTTTGTTTGATGCTCAATAAGCCTTAAAATAGATTTTTTTATATTACTAAATGTTTCTTATTTCTCCGTCTAAAATTTCATCAATGTGAAAGTACGGGACAAAGTTTTTTCAAGTCGGTTATTTGCTTTTTTAAAGTTTAATAATTATTTTATTAAAAGTAGTTGTCAATGTTAAAGTAGACTTCTAGAAATAAATTACAGATACTAAAGTTGTCAGACGTCAAATAAGTGATTGCTTTTCTAGACGGCGCATTTCAATTTTACGATCATCAGTTTTTCTAGTCTAAGTTTACTGAATCTAAATTACTACTGACACCAAATTACATATCAGAGACAAAATTACATCGCGAATTTGAATATGTCTTATGGAGGTTTTATCGTAGCGGTAACTTGCTCGAACTTATAAAAAGGCAATTTGGTTAACATATCTTTAATTTGTATCGGATTAGGCATGAAAAAATTTGTAGTCATAAATTCCTAACTAATTTTACCTTTACACAATACAAGCTGTTTCTTTAATGAATCATTAATTATTTTTGTATAGAATCAAACAAACATAATTAAGCGAATCGTAGAGTGCGGTAGTAAAATGTTTGCCCAGTTTTAGATAAGTAAAAAGTTTGTCTCTCTTAACATTCCCTTACTTTTTATATCTCTTGACATTCTCAGAGGTCTGGAATATTAAAGGTAATGTAACTAGAGGTTAGGTTTTTTCGCTTCTATACCTGAGATAGGTATATATCCTTCTGCCAACTTTTTAATCAACTTTTCTAGACCTACTCCAATCAAGAGAGCTATTCTTGGTAAAGCCAGGTTTTACTATGGTTCTACCACGAATAGGTCGACTGGGGCACTGAATTACATAGTAGCTGACTGCTTTGTTGGTCTATTAAACGTGACTGCTGATTACAAGGTCCCGGGTTCAATCCCGGGTCGGGCCAAAAAAAATCAGTTATTGAGTTTTTCTGTCAAGAAATTCTCAGTAGCTACCCAGAACTAAGAAGTTGGAGGAATTTCATCCCCGGGCTTCAGAAAGTACGTAAAGCCGTTGATCCTGCACCTGATCTCTCGCAGCGATTGGGCTGAAAAGGAGTCCTACCACCTAGTACAATACAGTCAGATTAATTCTGTTGCTGCATCTATCCTCGATTATAAATTAAAATGCAAAATGCATTAACAATTATCTCAGGGGTGACTGTATTTCTAGTAAAAAGGGTCTCCAATTCTCTGCACTCACCATACGAAACACAGCAACATTAAGTTGTTATTTCGCGCTGGTATTATGTGACAGCGTAGTCGTCTCAGGTGGAGCCGATTCATTCGTGCTACAACCATAATATAGCTACAGGGCGGCTCCACCATGTACGAGTATAGACCAGATAGACTTGAATATAACATTCTTTGAGGTTAGGTAATTTTCAGTTTGGATTTGAAACAAGGAATTGCGTCGCAGTACTATAGTTCTCTGACAATCGAGCTACATGTTCGTCGAGTTTCCTTTGATCATAATCTTTAAAAATAACAGAAACTACGCAATTTATTATGACAGAGAGAATTTCAAATTCGAAACTGTGTCTCATAACTTATGGAATTAAACGATTATCTGCTTCGAGTTCCATTCAATTTTGACAGCGCAGCGCTGAGCTAGATCCACTCGCTTGCTTTTATTTGCGCAATCCAGTTTTCTATCATTTGTGGTTGGTTGACCCGAAGCGTTCCATCATTATTAAAATAAAAAATAAAATAAAGTAATAGTTAAATTTTTCAGAAAAAATTTAAAAGTTTAATTGGATATTTAGGGACAACTTAGATAAATAATTTGTGATTTATTTTATACTAGTGATCCGCCCCGGCTTCGCACGTGTGGTTTATGGTTCTTGACAACAACACCACCTACCGGATTCAGTTGTGAATCTAAACCATCCAGATTCCCACTCAAACACATACAAAAAAAATCATTAAAATTGGTCCAGACATTTAGGAGGAGTTCAGTGACAAACACACGTACAGAAGGATATATTATATAAACGTATATATTACATAACGATATTAACGTGAAATTTACAAATAAGTTGAAGTGGCAGTGGGCCGTCCAAATATATAGAAAGACCAACAACCAATGTGAAGAAATATTCTCGATTCGATAGCCTGCTAAGACATACGGGAATTCTAGCGGCACTAGGCAGTGTACAAGTGAAGGGCTGTAATGATGATGATGATGATGATGATGATGATGATGATGATAATTATCACAATTAAGAGACAAGGATGGTATAAAAGCAATTTATAAAGTGGCTTATGAACCAGTACTTCACAGCATTTAAAAATATTTTAATTTCATCGTCTCCGTTGATACTACAATGGTAAATATGGATGATGCTGCTGTCCACCTCCTGTTTATTTTTCCTCTGTGACCTTTCACCCAAGAGATGATTATGGGGTGGTTGATTCTCCTATTACTCCATTACATGGCGTCTCTATACCTTTATTCAAACCAAAACAGCTAGCTACGGGGAAAACCACAGGTAAAAGGGTCTTATGAATTCAAAATCTAAGCTCACTTCAAATTAGCATTACCACGAAGCAAAACACTATAAATAATAATTTAACCACTTCTTACCTATTCCTACCACCAGTAAGCAGTGCTTGCGCTGCTGTGCCCCTGTCTGAAGAGAAAAGAGCCAGTATAATTGCAGGTGACAATACATCTGTAGATTTCTTTGTTTGAAGTTGTTTGCACATGTCCATAGGCTGCAATAGCCACTTACCATCCGGTAGGCTGTAAGTTCATTTGTCAATTCATTGTATAAAAAAAAGAAAAACTTGCTTCAAAACTTAGAACATTAAAGCTGATCGACTAGCAAGGCTGTTGAAAAAAAAACATAACTACTGTGTTACAAAATTGTTTTTTTAAGCAGTCAAGCCCGCGCAAAATCACTTTCAGGAAAAGTTCTAAGGCTTTTCGTCGCCGTGAAATCCAATAAGTACTTGAAACCTGCTCTGACTTATAATGAAGATTTTGTCTTAATTTTACAACTTTGACCGTAGTAAAATCCTACGGTTATATGTTTGGACAACGAATAATTTTGTAAAAAGTGTAAAACTTTTACAAAAAAATCACTTTTCTTAATTACTTGTTTGAACAGTAATGAAATTAAATAAAGGGTAATATTTTTTATTCCCATAACATCGTCCCGTGGGTGTCGAAATCGGCGACAGAAGAAAATACAACAGGAGATGGACAGCAGCGTCTTCTTAATAATAATAATAGTCTTTGGTCGGGTGTGAATAAGACACACGCATTTAACGGTTGGTCATGCCTGTCCTCATGTAGCATCGACATACTCAAGTGGAGTCAGACCGAACTGAACGCTCTGGATAGAAAAATCCGCACTGTTATTATGTCCCACAGGATGCATCACCCGAGATCGTCAGTAATGAGCTGTACTTGCCGCGGAAACATGGTGGGCGCGGCGTTTGAGCGCTCTCACCATGAATAATTGCGAAGTGTGCAGCCTCCGTAATTACTTCCTGGCGAGATCGGATGATCCATTCTACAGGGACGTCATTTCGTGTGATAAAGGCGTACTCCTCTATCCCTAGCAAACAAACAATGGCAAGACTTAGCATTACAATGCATTTCCGACCGGGAGACCGAATGGAAGGAGAAGGAGCTCCACAGGACGTTCTACAAGGCTCTACATGAGCCTTTCATAGATCTGATCGCCTCCCTCTACTGGCTACGTTTAAGTGACCTCTTTGGGGAAACCGAGAGTTTTTCTGTGTGTTACAGGATCAGGTCACTAAGACCAACAATTATCGGAAATACATCTTAAAGGATGGCGCCGTCGACATCTGTTGAGCTTGTCGCCATCCAGGTGAGTCACTTAGGCATGTCATCTCCGGTTGTTCGGCGCTTTCTAACTCTGAGTATTTGCACAGACACAACCTAGTAGCCAGGATTCTACACCAGGAACTCGCTCTGATATACGGTCTCGTAGATAGGAAACTGCCATATTAGGCATATTAGGCCGGAAGCCGTGCTCGAAAATGACCGCGCCAGGCTTTACTGGGACTGGGCCATCATCACATACAGGACTATTCTTACGAGTAAGTCTGACATTGTGCTGATGGACCGGGCACAGTCAATGATATTGATTATTATTTTTAAGTCAAGCGTGCATAAATTTTTATTAATAATTTATGCACGCTTGACCAAAGTGCTTAGCAGCCTTTTGTCGGGTCATGCCTATCATTATGTATACCTTTGGTATACTCAGATGGACTCAAACTGAAATTAATGCCCTGGATTGGAAAGTCTGCACTACTATGACGTCCTATAGGATGCACCATCAGAGATCGTCAGTAATGAGGCTATACTTGCAGCGGAAGCATGGTGGCTTTTTAAGCGCTCTCACCATGAATAATCGCGCAGTGTGCAGCCTCCGTAATTACTTCCTGACGAGATCAGATGATCCATTCTATAAGGACGTCATTTTTTGTGATAAAGGGCTTACTCCTTTATCCTTAGCCAACGGGCAATAGCAGGACCCGATAGTACAGAGCATTTCGGACTGTGAGACCGTATGGAAGGAGAAGGAACTCCACGGGAGGTTTTACAAGGTTCTACAAGAGCCTTTCGTAGATACGATCGCCTCCCTTCACTGGCTACGGTTAGGTGACCTCTTTGGGGAAACCTAAGGTTTTGTCTGTGCGATACAGGATTAGGTCATTAAGACCAACAATTATCGGAAATACATCCTAAATGATGGCGCCGTCAACATCTGTTAAGCTTTTCGCCATCCAGGTGAGTCACTAAGGCATATCATCTCTGGTTGTTCGGCTCTTTCTAACTCTGAGTACTTGCACAGACACCATCAAGTAGCCAGGATTCTACACCAGGAGCTCGCTCTGAAATATGGTACAGTGGATCGGGAACTGCCTTATTATAAATACTTGCCGGAAGCCGTGCTCGAAAATAACAACGCCAAGCTCTACTGGGACCAGGCCGTCATCACAAACAGGACTATTCTTGCGAATAAACCTGATATTTTTCTGATGGGGCGGGCATAGTCAAGGATATTTTTGGTCGATATGACCGACATGTTGGGTGTTCTGCTGGCCGAAATTATTCCTGTGGTCGTTTCTGCGAAGGGGCTAATCGCGGTCAGCCTCTCAGGTCATCTGAGGCAACTGGGACTCCGTGACGGACCGCTCCAGGCTCAAATGTAGAAGGCAGTGCTCCTCGATACCACTTGCATCGTCCGCTGGTTTCTTTCACTTTCCCTATAACCCTCGGCCATTTGGTCTCCCCTGCCGAGGGCTTCCATCTGGTTGAGTTTTTATTTATTAATGTATTTTTATGTATTTATTTTATTTTATTGATATTTATGTATGTTTATCATTTTCATTTATATATTAATACAGTCCAACCTGATGAGAAAAGTATATAAATAACCCATAATAATAATAACTAGAAAATGATAGAACTGCCGTTGCCAACGCACCTACCAAGCGTGGTGCCTAAGGGATTCCCCCTTCTAATGTCTAATGGGTGGCCTCTATCCGCGGGGTACTTTGATAGACAGTAATGTATGAATAAATAATAATAAAAAAAATCTTAAATTATGTACACTACAACTCAGAGACAAAATTAGATTAGATTAGACTTTAATCCAGTCAATAACTTTAATCCAGCAGCAAAGAAAAATACCTTTGTCGTTTGGACTATTTCCCGTTTTGTTAGTTTCGCTTTCTACTTTTAGTTTTTAATGTATTCTTTTATATCTAAATGTATTACTCATTTCGATCATTTTGCGTTAGTGTTCATGTTTTTATGATTTTTTGTGCGTTTTCATGTCCTTCCTTAACTTAAAGCTACTTTCTTTTGAAGTAAAGGTGATAAACGAGCCGTTCTCTTCACCGATACAGCTTATTAAATTCCATTGCTGAACATAGGCCTCCTGCATAGATTGTCTCATAGGAAGGATATTTGCCATAGTTGCCACGCTTGGTGCAGTTCTTTTTTATTTTTAGTCGTTATTAGGAAGACGCTGCTACCCATCTCCCGTTTTGTTTCCCTGTGTTACCTCTAACGAGAAACCGACGTGATGATATTGGGTAGTAGATGGTAACAGATATTCTTACACCGCCACTACACAGTAAATTTTGATCACGTTTCATAAACGAGCATCCTACCCAAATTGCAACTGTGTTGACACTCCCAGGTTGATTTTTTTTTATAATTCAACGATTCGTAATAATTAATTGAATTGTGGAAGGATTTTTAAAATTTTGGTAAGAAATATAGGTGCTGAGTTTTAACTAAGGAAATATTAGGTTTAAAAATAAAATAGGGTGTATTTTTCCATACATTTTATAAAAATTAGATCTAACTGAATATAAAAGGTATAATCTATGCTCAGAATCTGCGTTCATATCTTACCATGCCTTAGCGTAAGCATACCTTACCCTTATGATATCTATCGTATCCTTTCGGGTTCACCAAAATCACCAAACTACTCAAATATAGTCATTTAGTAACAACCGATGGTACAAATATACTTACAAAAGTTTTTCCACTATTTATTCCTTGTGTTATAAAAGTATTACCTTTTATTTTGTTACATACAAAATATTAAGCTTATTGGTGACCCAAATCTGGTTAAAACTAATCTCGAACACAGGCGCAAAGGATCATCATGTTGGTCAGTATTTTTTTTCGTTTGAGATTAATTGATGAGTCGGTTAATCTTTCTATTCTCCCTTTAAAGGCTACTCATCACAATATTGGAACCGATGGCTCATTGATCGATCTAATATTAGCTGCTTCTTCAGATCGTGTGATGATGCACGAACAGTTACCTGCTTTGGGCATCTCACTTCATGACTTGATTTATATAAATATTCCCCTTCTGTACTGCATCTGCGCAGTTTTTCTAAAATAGACTTTGACAAGCCAAGGGATGATGCCCTTTATCTCGATCTAGCCTCATTAATCTCAGCACCGACTGTTGACGTTAAAGTCTCTATACTTAACCAAAATATTCTCAGCCTTTATGATGCTCATGCCCCAGTTCACAAGGTTAGACTGAAGTGTCCCCCAGCCCCATGGATGACAGAGGGCGTAAGGTTGGCAATGTCTAGATGAAGTCGAGCTTTTCTTCGTTTTAAGAGAGAACGTACTGAAGAAAATTGGTTGTCTTTTAAAGCAGCCAGGAATAGGTGCAATCAAATAGTACGGGCAGCTAAACGCCGATATTTCCATAATTGTATTAATAACTCTTCTCCCTCCGAAGTGCGGAAATTTCTTAGATCTTTTGGTCTTTGCAGGCCAGCTACATTGGATTGTGGCCCTTCTTTAACACTTCATAAAATCAACCATCATTTCGCTTGTGTAAAAGCAATGGACCCTACAATTCGCTCTCAAACTGTGGCTTCCATTGCTTCTGTGCAAATTCCTAACATACCTAACATAACATACCTTAAATTTCTCTCCTGTTTCTCAGGATGATGTCAAAAAGTCTATTTTAGCAACTCAGTCCAAGGCGGTGGGTTATGATGAGATTAGTAGACACATGTTAGTATTTATACTAGAGCACCTTCTTCCGGCAATTTCCCATATTATAAATTTTTCCTTTCTTTGGAAAAGGGCTTTTATAAAGCCCCTCTCAAAAGTTCGTAATCCCATTCTTCCCAATCATTTTCGCCCTATATCCATTCTACCCTTTCTTTCCAAAATTTTAGAATCCTGTGTTTACAAGCAAATTTCTACATTTATTTCGAAACAAAGCCTACTGAGTATATATCAATCTGGGTTTTGCCCTGACCATAGTACAAGTACTGCTTTAATTAACGTCACAGACGTTATTAGACAAGGTATGGAAGCAAAAAATCACTACTGATACTAGTTGATTTCTCAAATGCTTTCAACACATTTGATCATGAAATCCTTCTTTCCATACTGTCTCATCAAAATTTTGGCCATGCAGCATTGGAATGGTTTGCGTCTTATCTCCGAGTCAGTATGTGTGGGGCAAATGATCTCAGCTTGGGCTGATGTGGAAGCTGGTGTGCCGCAAGGCGGTATTTTTTCTCCTATAATTTTTTAAATTTTTATAAACTTTATTACCTCCATCTTCGATTGCTCGTACTATCTGTATGCTGATGACCTTCAGCTTTACTTGCAAGCTGAAATTGGGGATATTAATAATGGGATTAAAAAATTTAATGATGACTTATCAGCTATCAAACATTGGTCTACTCGTTATGGAGTGTTGGTCAATCCTTTGAAATGCCAAGCTATACTGGTGGGTAGCTGAAGGTTGCTAGCCAAGATTAATTTTGCAGACTTACCTCCTATTTATTACAATGGGATTACAATACCGTTCAGTAAGTCTGTAAAAAATCTTGGCTTACATATTGACAGCACGCTGAATTGGAGAACTCAGGTTTCAGAAGTGAGTCGTAAAGTCATTGCCACATTACGTTCTCTGTATCGTTTAAAAAAAATACTCCCCACAAAGTCTAAGATCATACTTTTCCAATCGCTCCATTACCCATAATTGATTATGCAGATGTGTGTTACCCGGATCTGTCCCAGGATCTTCTGAACAAGCTGGAACGCCTTCTCAATAACTGTATAAGATTTATTTTCGGGCTTCGTAAGTATGACCATATTTCACAATATAGATCTAAGTTTAATTGTTTTACAATCCAGCAGAGGCGTAATTACAGAATATTACTTATATATATATCTTTTTTCCATATTAAATGAACCATTTTCGCCTTCTTATTTTAAGTGTAATATTCACTATCTCTCCTCATCTCACGATAGGGTTCTATGTTGTTCTTTTAGCAACAAAATATGTATTCCTGTTCACTTCACTGAGTTCTATGGCCAATGACATCAGAAAAGCTCCGAATAAGTTTGCTTTTAAAAAGTTGGTGTGTAATCACCTATTAAAGACAACGCTTCTTACATGAATCATCCCTGTCATTTTTAGACGTATATATTCATAGTTATTTGTATGTACTATTTATATATGTATGTTGATATTTATATACGTATGTATGTATATATTTGTATATATGTATAAATAGGAGATATTACTATAGTTTATTTATCTTATATATTAGTAAAATATATATATTATGTAGTTAAATATCATTTTTATTTTGTTTTTATTCTATATTGCTACACCTACGTCAAATTCTCACCACTACATGGGTTGACTGGTAGAGAATGCCTCAAGGCATTAAGTCCGCCCTTTGTATTTTTTTATATTAAATAATGCAATAAAGAATAAATAAATAAATACGTTATATCCTTTTTTTTTATAATTTTGGTGCGCCGCCGCGCCAACCCAAAAATATTATTCTTATTCATTTTTACTCTTTGAGTTTTGGAAGATTAAGTCAAGCAAAGCGCAAACATACGAATATGAATAAACCGGTACTAGTTTTCAGGACCCAATCAGTGGTTTACCTTGAAATCATGTTGTGTTAAAAATAAATAACGCTATTTACATGCAACGTGACGGTACATATCTTTCTTTATTTCCTTTTTTTAAAAACGTTATCCTTACACTAGGGTTTTCTCCCGTATCGTGGAGGCAGTTTACAAAAATAAATTGCACAAGGACAAGCATACAGACCCGGAACAACTATTTGTAGGCTATATTAATACTTGTTCCGTGCGGGATTCGAATCCGCGGCCCTTAGCGTAGTAACTCAAGCTAAGGTGGCGCCACGGAGCCGTCCGCAGTGTATCCGAATATGTGTGTCCGGTATATTTAAGTTCGAAGATAGTTATATATATATATATACTAAATAGTTAGTATATATACTAAAAAGGTAGGTTTTAATCAATTTTTATTTAGACAGGCAATTATAGGTTTTATTATTTATATTTATATTTAATTATTGTATTAGTATAATTATATTAGTAAGTTAAAGTTAAAAAAGCAAACAAGATATTTTTGTATTAAAAAAAAACTTCTTCCAAGGCTCCGTATAATAAACCTTAGCAAAATTCGCTTCTCAGATTGACTGAGCCAAAATATGAATGAAAGGCTTTCACCGTAGTCCGGAAGAAATATCCTTCCATTTCGTCGATATATTCTTACAAGTTTATCTGAATTCTTATACAAATTATTGGTCATTTGAAAAATTGTTTTCTTTAGAGCTGATTTTAGAATCATCAGATAAAATTAATACATTAAATAAATTATAATTTGACTGAAAATAAAACTGAAACAATAAAATTATTGTATTCATACAACAGTTATTTTTAATTTTTAATTTATATTTTATCATAATACGAATAACTTTACGTACCGTGTAGTGGCGGTGTAAGAATATCAACTACCCCATATCATCCCGTGGGTTTCATAGGAGGCGACTGAGGGAAACGAATCAGGAGATGAGCAGCAGCGTTTTCAACCCGCTTGCCAAGCGTGGCAACTGTGGCAAATGAGACAATCTATGGGGGAGACCTATGTTCAGCAGTGGAATTTAATAGGCTGTAACAGTAACGGTAATAACTTTATTTCAGGATTGAAAATTTGTTTTTTTCTATAAATATTATTTTGAACTACTACACATAGATAGGTATTTCCTTTTTAAGTTACTAAAAGTATAGCATGGTCGTGGATGCTCAGCGAGGAATTCTCCAGGGGTGCTAATACCCTCCTGGGGTAGTCTTTGATTTAATTCCGCTACTATGTTGACCACCGTTAAAAAGTCTGCAACTTCAGGCAGAAAGGCGACATATCGAAACGTTGTCACCTATGAGGGTTAAGATGAAATGCCACACATTGTAATTTTGCATACATATATACTTGCATTCAAACATTCATACATACACACATGCACTTGTCCGGTTTTCTTACTTGGGTGCACTTGTATCCTTCCGACTACACTGAGAAGTTGTCATCAAGAAAGTCAGTATTATACTTGTGAAAGAAAATGTCAATTCACAATATGAATTGCATTCTCCTGCTCAGTCTTTGCATAATCCTTGCAATTAGAGCACGAGTATAATTAGCAGACAGCATCCTACTAGGATTAGTGATAATCTTGAATTTAATAGATCTAGCCTTAGGCATTTGGAGTTGTATTAATTTGGGAGCTAATTACTGTCCATTTAGCATGAAAACTCTACTAATGATGTACTACGCGTAAGTATTATTAGTACGGTTTAAGTAAACAGATGGTGTATTTACATTTCATTATTAGACTCGTGTAGATTAATAATTATTTGTTTTTCAAACTTAATTCTTATTTAAAAAAAACATCCCCTACACTAGGAATTTTCCCTGTATCGAGGAGATAGTTCACATACATGAATTACACAAGGACAAACATTCAAACTTAGAACAATTATCATAGGCCATACAAATACTTGTTACGTCCAGGGTTCGAACCCGCGATATCTTTAAAATTTATTTTATTTAAATTTTATGTCTGTTAAACGCCTGATAAATAAACACTCTATTTTTCAGCCAACAAAATGGTCTACAAGATATATACGTTAGAACTCTGCCTGCCTCCTCGGGGATCATAGGCGTGACGTTATGTATGTACATAGGTATCTATGTGTGTATGTAAGAATGTTTGAATGCAAGTATATATGTATGCAAAATTACAATGTGTGGAATTTCAATTTAACCCTCATAGGTGGCAACGTTTCGATATGTCGCCTTTCTGCCTGAAGTTGCAGAATGTATGTTTGGTGGTAAAACGTGGTAGAGCCATATTGCAATTATATTATAGTTGTAGGACGAATGGCACAATTGGGGTAGGACCACGCTCTCACAAAATACCAGCGTAAAATAGCAGCTTAACACTGCTGTGTTTCGTATGGTGAGTGTAGAGAACCGGAGACCCTTTTTACTGGAAAAGAGGCATTCTATCTTAGTCCTCACGGGTGACAACGCATATGCATTTTGATTCTTTATTGAAGATAGATGTAGATGTCTATGGGTCACAGCAACCACTTACCATCAGGTGGACTGTGTGCTCGTTTGTCACCCTTTCCTATAAAAAAAAAAAAAAAGAACCGGAGACTCCTTATTATTTGAAACGTGGCATTCCATCTTAGTCCTCAGGGCTGCCAACGCATCTGCATTTTGATTCTTAATCGAGGATAGATGTACATGTCTATGGGCCACTTACCATCACGTGTACTGTGTGTTCGTTAGTCTGCCTTATTCTATAAAAAATGTATTATTCTGATATTCTATTTTTTTTTTAATATAAAAAACGTATTAATATCTTCCTACAATTCCTTGTATGAAGATATTAATAAAGCTTAGCTCATACTTATTAAATATCACTTAAAAAGTAAATTATGATTAAACCAAATTGCATTTTCCTTTCATCTTTCATCACTACAGCCCTTCACAAGTCCACTGCTGAACATAGGCCTCCCCCACGGAATGTCACAAAGCACGGTCCCGAGCCACCTGCATCCATTGACTTCCTGCATGTCTTACCAGGTCGTCACTCCATCTAGTGGGGGACACCCTACACTTCGCCTGCCGGTACGAGGCTGCCACTCGAGAACCTTTCTTTCCCATCGGTTGTCGGTTCTTCGAGATATATGGCCGGCCCATTGCCACTTCAGCTTACTAATCCTTTGGGCTATGTCGGTTACTCTGGTTCTACTGCGGATATCCTCATAAGTTTATCACGCAGAGAAACCCCGAGCATAGCCCTCTCAATAGCTTGCTGAGCGACCTTGAGCTTCCTCATACGGCCAGCAGTGAAGAACCACGTCTCAGTTCCATATGTAATTAATTAAATTTAATATATTATCTAAATGGAATGTAGATATTGGGAAAAGCATTAAAATATAGAAAGTTAATAATAAAATTCACTGCTTAATATTAATTATATTGTTTAAATTTGTTTAAGATGTTTTTAATTGCTTCCAAATTTGTTTTCATGCTTTTAACAAAATTATGAAGAAGCTCCTATAGCAAAGTTTCATATTAAGAGACTTACAACTTTTACTCACAAAATTAAACTAAATTCCATTTAAGTATATTTTTTGTACGAATAATTACAGTAAAACTTGAACAACGTCTATACGTGTTAGAGCTCTAGTTTGGTTGTAGCGCCAATGAATCGGGTCGACCGGGGAAGTGCCAACCTCTCACAGAATACCAGCGTAAAATAGCAGCTTAATGCTGCTGTGTTTCGTATGGCGAGTCTACACTCACCATTCGACCGGAGAGCCTTTTTACTGGAAACGAGGCATTCCATCTCAGTCCTCAGGGGTGACGCATTTGCATTTTGATTCTTAATTCAGGATAAATGTAGATGTCTATAGGCCACAGCATTCACTTACCACCAGGTGGGCTGAGTTTTTATTTGTCAGCCTTATTCTATAAAAACATTAAAAGACAGAAATGTAGGAACATATGTAGAAAATGATATCTCTAGTATTATTATTTATAAAAAAAGGAAAAGCAAAGGTACGCATTTCTATAAACCAGTCTGTGTCTTGCTTTTTTCCCCATATATTTTTTTAAAACTGTTGCGTGTGACTCGCAGCTGGAGCTTACTGCTTAAGAAACTGTGAGACCAATTTGAGTTAATGCTATATTGACAATCTAGTGCTATTTATTATTATATTTTTGAGACAACGAATGATACTCGTACTTTTTACAAATAGGGTGATCTTATTGGTTATTGTTGTCTTCAACTCGTTGAATAATTTATTTTCCCCTTTATCAAATAAGTATCTATAAAAATATAAGTATAATTTTAACCATTAATATTATTAGTTAATTTTTGGAACAAATAACTTTTGAATATTAAGGAATTCATACCCTATCGCCATCTTACAATGCGTTCAGTTTAAGATGCGGAAATATGTTGCGCGAGGGGCAACGTAACAATTTCACTTCTTGTTAACACTGGATTTCGCTCGCCATCTAATTTATGTACCGTGTGCTTTACATGAAAATCGATTCTTAAGGAATAATCTGCAATAAACTCCAACTATCATTGTAATATTCTGTACTTCTAAAATTCTGAATTTGCTTAATCATACTTTTCGCTGAAACTTGTCTCCACAGATTTTATTATAATATGTATATACAGCTGTGTTGCCTTACTTATTGTATTTCAATGCTTTTTTGCTGCTATAATATTTCTTCACATATTGAGGAAAATAATGTCTTAGAGCATATTTTAATCTACCCCGGTCATCCCTCGGTATTTTACTGAATCCGCTTTCTCTCAAGCGGTGAATCTTTGCTTCAGGTTATCTGTGCCCTCATAGTCCGATTTTAAGTTATATCCGTCTGAGACAGGTTGATATTAGTCTCAGCAAATGCCATCTAGTGGGTTCACAGTATTTTCGACCCATTATTTTCGACTTGAAGCTACTCTTGTTTGCCGTGGAGGGCTACTAGTATCGCGTCCAACTGTGGGAAACTTGGTGTTACCGTTACAGTCTGTCAAAACACTGCCTGATCATAGGCCTCCCCCATTGATTGACCACGCTTGGCAGGCGCGTTGGCAATCGCAGGTTTTTTAGTTGTTATTAGGAAGACGCTGCTGCTCATCTCCTGGTTTGTTTCCCTCGGTCGCTTCTTACGACGTCCACGGGACGATATGGGGTAGTGGATATTCTTACAGCACTTTTACACGGTACTAATATTATTTCTTATATCTTATTCCTAAATTATTAATAACCACCCAAGAGACGAGTTTAGTTTTGTGTCCACTTCATAATATTTAGTGTTAAGTTTTTATTTTCTATCCTCAATTTTAATTGAATTGTATTTTTTTTTGGAAAACAAATTCTTAAGCTATTAGTTATTTTTCCGAGTCTTATATAGCAAGTGCAATTTATTTTCGTAATATTATTATATCTCCACGATAACCGTGTAGTACGCGGTGTTAAAATATCCACTATCCCATATAGTCCCGTGGTGTACCGTAAGAGGCGACAGAGGAAATTTAAAACAGAAGATGGGCAGCAGTATCTTCCTGATAACAACTCAAAATAATGAAAAACTGTGGTTAATAACCCAAATGCTAAGCGTGGCAACTTTGGCGATATCGTCCCTATGAGGCAATGTATGGGAGGGGCCTATGTTTAGCGGTGGACTTTTATAGGCTGAAATCATCCATTTCAGTTATTAGTATATCATCATCATATCAGTTATCCAAGTCAGTTAATAGAATCAGGCGTTACTTTGCGGAAATCCATTATATTAAAGTTGTAAATATTTACTTTGCAAATATCCGCTTAATAAAATAAAATGATGTGTCTTACCTAGTTTGAAGAGCACCTCCCGCCCTCCCTCAATTGCGTGCACTATCCCCGTCACCACTAATCCCAGCACCACTACTCCCACCACCACTATACTAGGAAAGACACACCACCGATGACAATACAGGAGGTGCTCTTCAAACTAGGTAAGACACATCATTTTATTTTATTAAGCGGATATTTGCAAAGTAAATATTTACTACTTTAATATAATGAAATGGATGAATGAAATGATACCTGAGCAACGCTATTTAAATTGAAATAAAATAAAAAATGTGCGAGAGGTCATGTAGTTACTGCTATCGCCCAGATTTATGTATTGTTTCCAATTGTATTGGTCTTTCTATTTATTTATGTTTATATTTATCATTAAAATTGTTAAAAAACACCTTTTAAGCTGACATCATGCACGTCATAGAGCCATCTTGCAGCTATATTATGGTTGTAGCACGAATGGTTCAGCTCGACCGGGGAAGGACCATGCTTTCACATAATACCAGCGTAAACTTGCAGCTCAATGCCGCTGTGTTTCTTACGGTGAGTGCCGAGAATTGGAGGCCTAGTCATTCTATATTAGTCCTCAAGAGTGACAACGCTCTATATTTTGAATTGTAATGGTGGATAAATGTAGATGACTATGGGCTACAGTATCCATTTACAATCAGGTGGACTCGTTTGTCACCCTTATAATATTAAAAAAAAGTGTGTGTGTTCTTATGGACGCACGTAGGAAGTTATATTTCTTTAGCGTAACAAAACAAAAATAACTAAAAATAACTACCTAAAATATAGTTATCAGTTCCCAAGAAAACTTGAGAGACAGTTACCCACTGAAGATGTCGCTTTGAGGTGTCACTGTGCGTGCACGCGCATCGTTACAACTTCATGCTGTCGTTTTTAGGTGTCAGTGTGCGCGCGCATCGTAAAAATTCATTCTCATCATTTTTCCCAAACGCCCCAAAAGAAGTATACGACACGCACACCGACACCTAAAAGCAACAACTTCAGTTGTATAAACTTCTTTTTTGTATTAGTGATGAAATCCCCGTGTAGTGGCGGGTAAGAATAATCACTACTCTATATCTTCCAGTGGGTGTCATAAGAGGCGACAGAGGGAAACTGAGGCAGAAGATGGGCAGCAGTATCTTTCTGATAACAGCAAAACAACAATAAAAAACTGCGGTTGCCAACCCGCTCGCCAAGTGTGGTAATGGATGTGGCAATATACTCCCCATGATAGTTACAAAGAGACGGCCCCCAGTCCCCGGCGGCTCCGCTATTCCTGGCTACGGTGGCGACCATGGTAACGGCGAGGCAGGGGGTGCTAAGAAACTCCGGTGGAGGTTCGGTTGCCACCTTAGACGATTCGACCTGGCAACATATAACGCACGCACCCTGAGGACTGAATAGAAGACCCTGTAGCTGGAAGAAGAGATAGACAAGTTGCGGTGGAATATTATAGGATAATCTGAGGTCCGAAGAGAGGATTACCATGTCCTCCGGTAATCCTCGAATCCGGCAACTTGTTCTATCACCGGGAGGGCGACCATCTGTACCAAGGAGGGGACGGATTTATCGTCCACAAGTCTCTCGTTAACAACGTTGTAAAGATTGAGAGTGTGTCGACGAGGGTTGCGTACCTTATACTCAGAATCACCAAACGGTATTCGCTGAAGGTCATACAGTTTTACGGACCAACCTCGGCACATCCCGACGGGGAGGTGGAGGAAATGAGGATATATCCAGAGCCATGCATTCCTCCAAAACCCACTATACGGTATTAATGGTAGACTTCAACGCAAAACTAGGCACATCAGAGAACGGTGAGCTGAAGGTAGGGAAATTTGGAATAGGGCAACGAAACCCAAGGGGCCAGCAGCTGGCCGTTTTCATGGAGAAAGAGGGACTCTTTATGATGAACTCTTTCTTCCAGAAGCGGCCCCACAGGAAGTGGACCTGGTCAAGCCCCGACGGTTCGACAAAAAATGAGATTGACTTCATTACGACGACCAGACGACAACTGTTCAGTGATGTCTCAGTGATCGCGAAGGTGAAAACCGGCAGCGATCAC
The DNA here is from genome assembly GCA_029286625.1 of Parnassius orleans. Classification (NCBI taxonomy): domain Eukaryota; kingdom Metazoa; phylum Arthropoda; class Insecta; order Lepidoptera; family Papilionidae; genus Parnassius; species Parnassius orleans. Next base: position 1,140,905 of record JAGSMP010000246.1, on the reverse strand, counting down.
CGAATTGTGAGAGGCACACTGAACCTTAACGTTAAGTTGGAGAGGTCACGTCTAATAAAGTCAACGCTCCGTCCCCCTCGTGCTATAATCCAAAGTCCGGAAAGCTTTCAGCTCGAGTTATAAAATTGCTTTCAGCGCCTAGAAGATTGCAATGTAGTGGACGATATGAATGACAAGCTCGTGGAAACTGTCAACTGGTAAGTTTTGCAAGACCAGCCGCAGAAGAACACAAAAACTCTCCGATCACACTCTTAATCTCATGGCTGTTAGACGGGAAATGAAGCTGCAGTCTTCAGTAGATTTTATAGCATACAGGCAACTGAACAGAAAGATCTCCAAATGCATGCGGCGGGACTTACGCAACTTTAATACTGCTCATATTGAAGAAGCGATCGAGCGGAACCAGGGCTCCAAAGTCTTTGCCAGAGATCTGTCGGCCAGAAAGAGCCAACTGTCGAAGCTGAAGACCGAGTGTGGCAGCGTCATTTCTGGGACACCTAAGATTTTGAGTGAGATTTAGAGGTTCTATGGGCAGCCACACGCAAGTGTGAGTAACTCCAGGAGCAAGTCTTATCCGACTCTATTCCGATGATATTCCGGACGTAAGTCTGAGCGACATTACAATGGCTCTCCAGCACCTTAAAAACGGCAAGGCCCCAGGCGAGGGTGGAATTACAGCGGAGCTTCTGAAAACGGGTGGAAAACCTGTACTTGAAGTCCTTCAGAGGCTCTTTAATTCCGTCCTCCATGGTGGCATTACACCGAAGGCGTGGAGCAGAAGTGCGATGGTCTTGTTCTTCAAGAAAGGCGACAACGCTCTCTTGAAGAACTACAGACCGATTTCACTTCTGAGCCGCGTCTACGTGCTGTTTTCAAGAGTCATTACGAATCCTCTCGCATGCAGACTCAACGACTTCCAGCCTCCCGAACAAGCCGGTTTCCGAAAAGGCTTTAGCACTATAGACCACATACATACCCTTCGGCAAATTGTACAGAAGTCCGAGGAGTACAATTTGCCACTATGTCTGGCGTATGTGGGCTATGAGAAAGCCTTTGATTCCGTCAAAATTTGGGCAGTACTGGAGTCTCTTCAGCGGTGCCAAGTTGACTGTCGGTATATCGAAGTGCTGAAGTGTTTGCACAGTAGGGCTACGATGGCTATCCGAGTACAGAACCAGAGTACGAAACCTATCCAACTGCAGAGAGGTGTAAAACAGGGTGAAGTTATATCCCCGAAACTCTTCACCGCTGCATTGGAAGACGTTTTCAAGCATTTGGACTGGAAAGAATACTGTATCAACATCAATGGCGAGTACATCACTCACCTTCGAATTGCCTACGATATAGTCCTTATGGCAGAATTGCTGGAGGACCTAAGCACTATGCTCAATGACCTCAATAGTGCCTCCCAACGGATAGGTCTTAAGATGAACATGGACAAAACCAAGATCATGTATAACGTCCATGTCACACCTATGGCGGTAGTTGTTGGGAGCACTAAGCTCAAAGTTGTTGACGAGTATATTTACCTGGGACAAATAGTCCGACTAGGTAAGTCCCACTTCGACCGAGAGGTCAATCGACGGATTCTACTCGGCTGGGCAGCGTTCGGGAAATTACGGCACATCTTCTCGTCAGGTATACCTCAAAACTTGAAACCGAGACTATTCAACCAGTGCGTGTTGCCAGTGATGACTTATGGATCTGAGACGTGGTCCTTCACTGCTGACCGGATGAGGCTGAAGGTCGCTCAGCGAGCTATGGAGAGGGCTATGCTCGGAGTTTCTCTGCGTGATAAACTTAGGAATGAGGATATCCGCAGTAGAACCAGAGTAACCGACATAGCCAAACGGATTAGTAAGCTGAAATGGCAATAGGCTGGCCATATAGCTCGAAGAACCGACAACCGATGGGGAAAAAAGGTTCTCGAGTGGCGGCCTCGTACCGGCGGACGAAGTGTGGGGCGTCCCCCCACTAGATGGAGTGACGACCTGGTAAGACATGCAGGAAGTCGATGGATGCAGGTGGCTCAGGACCGTGCTTTGTGGCATTCATTGGGGGAGGCCTATGTTCAGCAGTGGACTTGTGAAGGGCTGTAATGATGATGATACACAATATTTGGCGACGAGGACCTTATTCACGCATTATTGAGTGCAATAAAGTTAAATAGTTACAAATAAATAATGTCAAATAAAGAAAATATGTTGTTCGGCAACAACCTCAAATTTGATCACCACATGCAAGAGTGGGATATTTTTAAGTCGATTTGTCCAGTTCTGTAGGGTAAATGATTATGATGATGACACTGACAAAGCAGGATTTATCATTACTCACATCATTAGCAGAAGATACATATCGCCTAGTACGCGATTTAATTTTTCCGTTAAAACTAGACTTAGCTTATAAGACTCTTATTGAAAAGAGTGACAACCACTTTTCTTCAAAGAAATGTATGTTTGCGGAAAGATATGTTTTTTATAAAGCGGAACAAAGACCAGGTGAAGAATTAACTGAATGGGCAGCCCGGGCTCGTCATCTCGCACAGTTTTGTGGTTTTAAAATAGAACTCGAGACAGCATTAAGAGACAAGTTTGTGCTAGGATTGGCGAATGCCAAGGAAAAAGGAAAGCTTTTTAGTGAAAACATCAATAGCTTGACATTCAACAAAGCGTTGGAATTAGCACAAAGCGTACGATGTACTCGAGTTGCAGTTCAAAGGTCATTGCAGAGGGACTAGCCATACGAGTATCATCAGCGGCAGCGCAACCGGTTTTCGCTTTACGAGCCTAAGAAAATTCTGTTCGTCAAACTACAGAAAAAAACATATCTTGCTTGGTTTGTGGATATAAGAACCATACTACAGATAAATGTCGATATGCGAATTATTTTTGTCAAAAGTGTAATAAGAAAGGGCATTTAAAACGTGTTTGTAATAGTGATTATAAGAGCAACAATTATTTGGAGGTGGATGACAACGATTTAGTAAAAGTTATTTCATACGATTTTTATAATATAGGCTGTTTAAATGGTACACCGATGAGAGCAGTTGTGTCAATAGCGTCAAAGCGAATTTTGTGTGAAATAGACAGTGGAAGTGATGTATCTGTTCTACGAGAGAATGTTTATCAATCCTATTTTCACAATGATTATTCATTAAACCATTATAACCATTGATTTATGTATTACTAGCGTAAGGACCGGGCGTGGTAAATATCGCAAATGCGTTGGCCCTAAAATATGACAGTTTAGAACCAACGCGACTTTAATTTACGCCAGGGTTAAACTCAGACCCTCAAAAATATTATACGTCGAAAATAAAATTATACTTACTATTTTTACAAAATTATACCACGTTTACGTTTCATGTTTTTTTATGCGCCGGGGTTTTTGTGTCACGCGTCTAGCGTATCTATACGTTTAAGTTTTCGGCGTTTTTGTTTTGAATTGATATAAAATTGCATAACGATATCATGTTCAAAGCAAATTTAAAAATATTGCTATGAACATGATGTCGTCTCTGTCAGAACGACCGGGATAGTAAAACATCATATGAAGAATTCCCGCCTACCCTGTCGTTGCCTGATTTGGTGTTGCCGAACAAACAGAAATTCTCGATATTATAGGGTAAATATTAAAAAGTAAAAGGACCACCATAATACAAGTCGATCGACCTGAAGATAAAATTATGGCGTATTATAGTGGCATAGTACAGTATAAAATTTAATCAACAAGGTAAGAGTGAAACACCTCAACATGAGGAACTAAATTACTCTCTGGGGTAGTTTCGCCACTATTTTTATAGGAGAGGGGCAAACAAGCATGCGGCTAACCTGATGGTAAGTGACCACCGCCGCCCATGAACGACTGCAACATCAATGAAATTGCAGATGCGTTGCCGGCCTTTAAAAAAAGGAGTAGGCTATTTTCTTGAAGGTCCCTAAATAGTATCGGTCCCGAAAAATCGCTGGTGGTAGTCGATTCCACAAGGAAGTTTTGCGAGGAAGAAAACTTCTTCTAAATCACACAGTGGTGGACCGCCAATCATCCAGACGATATGGATGGTATCGCGAGCTTTTTTTGCGATGTGCGATGGTGAAATTGAGCGGCTCGAATTACTTCGAACAATTCCTCAGAGCACTCCCCGTGGTAGATGAGATAAAATATGCAATAATTAATGAAGTAGTTTTATTGCGAAATAAATGTGTTTTTATTTTTATTTATTATTTATTTTACTTATAACAACACTACATTTTTTATATACGAGAAGGGGCAAACGAGCATACGGCTCACCTGATGGTAAGTGACTACCGCCGCCCATGAACAACTGCAACACCAAGGGAATTGCAGGTGCGTTGCCGGCCTTTTAAAAAGGAGTAAGCTCTTTTCGTGAAGGTCCCTAAGTAGTATCGGTCCGGAAAAATCGCTGGTGGTAATCGATTCCACAAGGAAGTTGTGCGAGGAAGTCTGGATGAGTGGTGAACCGCCAATCATCCAGATGGTGTGGATGGTATCGGGAGTTTTGCCGCGATGTGCGTTCGTGAAATTTGGTGGCTGAGATTAATCCGAACAATTCCTCAGACCACTCTCCGTGGTAAATTCAAAAAAGCTTTTTAGAGGTCAATTTGGCCTTCTCTTCCAAGTGACCACGAAACTGCAAGACACTCGATATGTCGACGCCGAGGATTCTGATACTGGCTGAGGCAACAAGAGGAGTGCCTTGAAACTAAGGAGATACGACAAAGGGGTTATTTTTAGCGGTAAAGGAGCAAACTTGTGTCTTCTGAGAATTAAACTGGACCAGATTTTGTCGCCCCCAATCCGCGACTTTGTTCAACAAATACTCGACTTCAGACACAAGTTTGTTCCGGTACTCGGCGACGATTTCCGATCTCACTAGAAAGTAATTACAGAGGCTGCACACTTCGCGATTATGCATGGTGAGAGCGCTCAAAAAGCCGCGCCCACCATGTTTCCGCGGCAAGTACAGCCTCATTACTGACGATCTCGGGTGATGCATCCTGTGTAACGTCATAACAGTGCGGACTTTTCTATCCAGAGCGTTCAGTTCGGTCTGAGTCCACCTGAGCATGCCGAAGGTATATATGAGGACAGGCATGACCCAACCGTTATATGCGTGTGTCTTATTCACACCCGACAAAAGACTGTTGATCAAATTTGTCAAGTGTGCATAAAACACATCGCAAACTGACTGTTTCATATCCACCTCATCGATACCTATGTTCTGTGACATATCCAGGTATCGGTATGTTTCAGCCTCGGAAAGGGTCCTTATGTTGATGGGCATAGATAAGTTTATGCCCTCAGTGTTAGTAACCCTACCTCTTTCGACATGGAAGACCGCACACTTATCCGTCCCCAGCTCCATTCTAATAGAATTGCTAAAATCACAAGTGATGTTTAGCAATTCCACAAGATGTGAGCGACTGGAGGCGAATAACTTGAGATCATCCATATAGAAAATGTGGGTCAGTTTTGTAACTCCTTTCCGAAGCTGAAATCCCCTCCCAGAACCCTCCAGTAAGGTACTGAGAGGGTTTATAGAGAGGCAGAACCAGATTGGACTCAGACAATCGCCCTGGAAGATACCCCTTCTTATCCTTATGTGGTTCTCCGCAGCCGTCATCCGCTCGCCTAGATGACAAAGGATCGTACTCCTCTGCTCCATACACTGCCCGAGGAAGTCTCTAACTGTACAGTCAACCTTGTACAGCTCGAGGACCCTCTTCAGCCATGTATGAGGCACTGAGTCGAATGCCTATTTGTAGTCTATCCAGGCGGCGGAGATGTTCCGACGGTTTTGTTTAACCACCTTGCCAATGACCGCGTCAATGAGGAGTGGTTCTTTGGTTCCACGACCACCGCCCCGACATCCATTTTGAGCTCGCGACATCACCTGATTTGCGTTCAGGTGACGAGTGATTCTCGCACTCAAAATGGATGTTAGTGTCTTGTATATGGTAGGTAGACACGTGATGGGGCGGTATTTGCTCGGGTCTGTGGTATCCCGGTCTGTAGGAACCAAATGAGTGATCCCAGTAGTGAAGAGGCTTGGGAGCGACTTCTGGTCGAGAGCCTCTTGAAACTGTCGGGGGGCACAGCGTGACACACCACGAACCCCTTCAGCCAGTAGTGATGCAGCCCGTCGAGGCCCGGACTTTTCCAGTTCGGGGCCCTTCGGACCGCTTCAGCTACATCGTCCGGCGTTATGATGATGGGGTCCATGGTTGTAACATTCGCACACTGACTCGTCACAACTTCCGTCCAAGGGCCCTCATTGTGGTTTACGGGCTCTGACCAGAAGCCGCGCCAGAATGCGACAGTGTCGGCCTCATTCGGTGCTTGGCCCGTTTCACGTACCATTGGTCGCTCCAATGATTTATAGAGCCTCTTCTGATCACTCTGGAAGAGACGATTCTGGTTGAACCGTGTCAACCTCTCGGTATATTGCCGAATCCGCTTCCCCCAAGCAGCAATTCTATGTTTCAGGTCGTCTATGCGCTACGTCAGTTTTTGCGTAATATTCGGCTGAGAAAAACTTATATTTGTCCCAGCAAACGCCATCCTGATGGTGCGCACAATTCTCGGTCTATTATTACCCTACCTGAAGCTTGTCAGTCTGCCGATGAGGGCTCTTGCCTTTGCGATACGGTCCTCAATTCTTTTTCTCCAGGCTGGGATGGCACAACTTTGTCTATTAGCGCGTCCAGCCGTGGGAAATTTGGCGCCAATAATACGGTAAACTGCCAGTGCGGCGCCAAAAAGAATTGAGTCCGTCTCGCAAAGGTCCCGGCTTGCTTCCAAAGAGGTCACCAGCATTGGGTTGAGAGCCCTCGACAGCCATTCCGCTTGCTTAGGGTATGCAGGGAAGTCGCGGTCAATTTTCGAGAGGCGTACTGCGCGTTTCCAAAATAGCCTCTTCCAATATGCTCCTCATTTTCTCTAGCTTGTGGGAGACTATTTCATCATCGTCTGAATTAACCACAACTGGAATATCCACGGCGGTATCCACGTGCACCTCACCTCGTGAGGGAACAGCCTCACCTCGTAGTCGTTCGAGTTCGGCGTCACCAAATATGTTGGAGCGCAGGATGTACCGAACTCGGTCTGCCAGGTTTTGCTCCGTTACACGAACAGATGGCTCCAGCTCTGCAAAAAAGCGATGCATCCGAGCCCGATACGCTAACATTCTAGTTTCTTCCCCTTTTGCAATAAAATATGCGTTTGCGTTCATAATTTGCGTCCAACGCATGCGACGTGTTCCACCAGCGGCGGGTGCCGCTTGCCGAGTCCGAGAAGACCCAGCCGACACCAAGCCCTCTGTTGGGGATGATGGATGCGGGCGGCTACTAGGTGGTCTTGCAGCCCCCCGCGCTTGGCTGGCGACCCGCATGCTGTCGTGTCCAGCGCCAGCTCCAGACGTGCCCTGGCGACCTCCAGGCAGCGGGCACTCTTTTTTTGTCCATCATCCATTTTTGGGCGTCAATTAACGGGGACGCCCAGGCCCGGCACCATTTCATGGTTCGGCCACATGCACAAACGGACCTTTGCACCCTCAATTTTGCCTAGGCACGGCGCTCACACCTTTTGGCAGGGCGCTGACTGACTGCACCGACGTAGTAGTTTTGTCACGTATTTGTTATTATTATTATTATTAGCATAATGATGAAAATCGTAAATATATTTATGTATATCTTTATAAGGATAAAAGAGGTTAAATTTACCCATCAAAAGACGTGATTGATGTAATATGTTAATTTTGTGAAACAATAATAAGAGTAAATATCAGATTTAAAAATCTTAATAAAAACAAATTTACATTTTTTTTTTAAATTTTACCTATAGGTTAGGGTTTTCTCCTGTATCGTGGGAGCAGTTTACATACATAGATTTTACAAGGACAAACATTCAGATTCAGAACAATTATTTGTAGGCCATACAAATACTTGTTCCGTGCGGGAATCGAACCCGCGGCCCTTAGCGCTGCAACTCATTGCTAAGCCACTGCGCCAGGTTCATCGTTTATAATTTTTAGTTATTTTTGTTTTGTTACCCTAAAAATATAACTTCCTACATGAGTACTTAAGTACACACACTTTTTTTCAACGCAAATATCAATAACAATATTGGAAATATTCTACAATAAATACTTTGTTTTCGTCATTTATTTTTCTACATAAACATATAAGTATATTAACTATTCACTATAGTAGTGTACAGTGAATCTAATCATAAAACAATGCACAGTATACACAAAATAAAATTTTCAAGTGGTCAATATAATTTCTTGAGTATTTGAACCAGTTTTCAAATTGAAAACAACCATTTTTTTTTTTTGTCTGTATAAATTTGAACACCCTCTGGCACCTGGCAACGGACCCCTCGTTAGGCGCTGTTTTGAAAAATCGCAAAATCAATTTTCGTTTATGTTCTTTATAGAGTACTTTCAGTAAGTTTAAAGTCAATCGCGCCATAAAATAAAAAGTTTCATACAAACTGTGTTCAAAAAACCTTAATGGATGCTGTCTTATAAGGCAGCCACTGTCCAAGCAGTGTTGACTGTGCGTAGGTAGATGAGTCAGTAATTCAGGACATCCTAGTCTCAAGGACCGAATTTCAACCGAAATTTCGACCGAACTCAACGGAGAGTAGCCATCTGCGCAGGACAGGATTGTAGCGCCCAAGAGCACTCTCTATTCCCTTACTGCCATCGTCCAATGCAACGGTAAAATAACACGGCCTTACGTGCGTTCCGAGGGACGGGGGTGAAATACCGCCAACTTCCTGACTCCGGGATGCTACTGAAAATTTCTTGACAGAAAAACCCAATAACTGATTTTTGATCCGACCCGGAACCCGAGACCTCATGATCAGCAATCGCGTTTACGACCACTAGACCATATATAGAATGCAAATAATCCCTGAGCTTAACAGAAGCCAGTTATTTCAATATTAAAAACAGACACTTAAATTTTATTTATATTGAAAAATTACTTCCTGATAATAAATAACCAAGCGGTTACGTAACCAATACGTCATGTAATGAGGTTTAATGCAATCTTGCCTTAAATTTGTATAAAACGCTCTTATATGACATCATGTGCTACAAATCGTTTAAATACGACTATACTACCACTAATTTTCAGTTAAGTAAATTGTCGGCTGGAGATGTGCTGTAATAAAGGAGGAATAATATTCTCGAATATTTAAAAAGTATAATATATTTTTTCTAATTAAATAAAAATTAACATTAATACACTTAACTAGTGGTAGAGCCACGCTGCAGCTATATTAGGATTATAGCACGAATGAGTCGGCTCGACCGTTAAAGGACCACGTTCTCACAGAATACCAGTACGGTATTCGTGTTTCTTATCATCATACGGAACAAGTACGGTATTCTTTCACCAGTTCACTCACCAGTGTAGAGAATCAGAGACCCTTTTCACTAGAAACGAGGCACATCCAATTTAACCCTCAGGGGTTCCGTTAAGAATCAAAACGCTTTCTGCATTTTGATACTTAATCGAATATATTATTTAGATGTATAATAATAAAATAAATGTTTATGGGCCACAACGTCCACTTACTATCAGGAGGATGGTGGAAAAAATACACATACAATCACATATCATAAAGTTCTCCTTAAATTCAAAAACGTCATAACGGTCTTATATAGAAATATTCCTGTTTTAAGCTAACTTTCAAAGTGCATTAGGGATATCGCAGTAAGCAAGTCTGAATCTTCAAGACACAGGAAATGAAAAGGCACTTGTCATTGTCGATGTCAATCTGCCGATGTGGTTAGTTGAGGCGCGAATATCTTTGTGCAAAATAATGTAGTATTTAAATACCGAGCTATTTTTTTTTGTAATTTGATATAAAATTAATAAAAATAGGAAACTAATCATGAGATGGGCAGCAGCGTCTCTCTAATAACGAGTAAAAATAAAAAACTGCGGATGCCAACCCACTTGCCAACTTGCGTGGTAACTATGGCAAATATCCTACCTAAGAGGCAATCTATGGGGGAGGCCTGTGTTCAGCAGTGGACTATAATAGGCTGTAACGGTAATGGTAACGGTAAATAAAAATATAAAACTTAGCCGTAATGTCTCGGACTGTCGGTGGATTTTCGTAATACCGATATTGTTTCGATATTAAAATTTCAAACACCCAGAATTATATCAATGTCTGGCGAAAATTAGCTGATTTCAGTTTGCCTAAGCCGCAGCGAAATGTAGAATTGTCAAGGGATGTTGCTAGAGAGCTTAGCTACAACGCCAAGGATAAGAAATCCATGTTAATGAAATGGCGCTATGTTTGCTTCCAGCGTAGCTGCACTTGTTTGTACGATTCTGCAGCAAATATATAGTGGAGACTAGGCTTTTCTTTCACTAGAAAATTTGGGCAAAACATTCGTGTCGATCTTACTATAAGTTTAACTTTGCAAGGAACACAATATAGCCTTAGTTAGTTTAATAAAATAAAATCCAAACCCAAGTATACCACTGCTAGACTTCAAGATACTGTAAGCTCATTCTGCGTAGATCGAACCAAAAATTAATATTAAAAAACTGAAGGTAGCCGGGCTAACTATGAAATCAGGACGTCAAACAACTCAGTCCCCCCCGTGACCATGGGTGTTGTAAAGCACCCGAAACGTCGGGAATTAAAAAGTTAAAATTAAACGCGATATAATCCGTAAAAAATAGTTTCATTTAATGTGTAGTCTTCGCGTAAATATAAGCAAACCTTTTCAAGTTTATGTTTTCGCTGGGATCTTTATATCATCGATCAAAAATCAATCGTTTCAAAACAAATGTTACTATTTTTTGCAGCATATCCTACTGTAATTTTATTTTATTATTTTATATCTAACTAATGACCCGCCCCGTCTTTGCCTTGGTAGGATGTAGGATCTACGTTATTTAGATTAAAGTTAAACATCAAACATCATTTATTATTCTTTAGTTACTTGGGGAATTGAGCGAGGTGCGTGCCGGACTGAAATCAGTGCATACTGATGCTGGTTCAATTCATGGGTAATAATATTTGAAGATAAAAAAGGCGGTATACAATTATCATCATCATTACAGCCCTTCACAAGTCCACTGCTGAACATAGGCCTTCCCCAAGGAATGTCACAAAGCAATATACAATATTATAACTGGAGGTTTATAGTACACGTGCACTAGTGCGTTGTATTCACCACACCTGGATGTAGTAAAAGGTAAATGTAGCACAAAGTAATTAAACTCAGGTAAAAACTAGAGTATACGAGTAATTCAATAAAAAAGTTAAATACACAAAGACTGTGGCGCTGCGGCTAAGAGACTTCTTTCATGTCAAAGACTTTTGTTTTAAGCCGGGGCTATGAATAAGGTTTTATTATTATGGAAGATTTTAAGATTTTCAAATCCGTTGTGTTTAAATGTATTATGACAAAATACTAGTTTTGTCTTTAATATAAAAGTTCAAACGACGGTTAACATAGTGAAATTAGGCTGAAAGTTGTGAGGCTGTAAAAAGGACAGAGAGACGGTCCGAAATTATATCTCCTTATTTGACAACTGAACTAAAGTTAAAAACCATCTCGCTTTAGAAACAACTGCAAAGCATTACGATGATAGGGCTTTGCGTAGAACTGTAGATGTAAAAGCGGTAGCAATAGATCACAAAAGTTGCAGTAGTATACGAAGATACATACATATACATAAACACTCACGCCTGTCACCCAGAGGGGTAGCCAGAGACTACGGACTTCCATTTGGCACGATCCTGACACACTTCTCTCGCCTCCTTTACATCCATATATCTACGCATACATGCTCGTTGGTTAAGGGTACTCCTAATCTGGCCCATTTTCAATATATCGCCGATTTGGTCAACAAACCGTCGTATAGGGCGTCCCTTCCCGACTCTTCCGTTCACTTCTGCAACATAAATTTGCTTTGTCACTCTTTCCTCGTTCATTCTTTCTACATGACCAAACCACCGAAGCATTCCTTTCTTAATCCTGGTCACAACGTCATCTTGCAAACCACACTTTTCTCTTATCACACTATTTCTCACCCTGTCATTCAGATTCAGCTCTAGCATACTCCTTAATGACCGCATTTCTACAGCATTTATTCTACTCTCATGCTTCTTCTGCCAGACCCAACTTTCAATACCATACATTAAAGAAGGGACTAACACAGCATTATGAATTGCCATATGTGCCTTTTTGGACACATTCTGACTTTTCATAATAGCGTGTAGAGCCCCATTCACTCTATTTCCTGCGTTCATTCGTCGTTCTATAATCCTTATCATATCTACCATCCCTGCTAAATAAACATCCCAAATATACAAACTCATCCACTTACTCAATCATCTCCGCTTCTATTCATATTTCACATAACGTTTTACTTACTTCTCTTTCAAAAACCATTACTTTCGTCTTACTTGCGTTCACTTTCATACCCCTTTCTTTTAATGACCAGTTCATTAAAGTAACCATCATTTGCAACTCGGCCGCCGACGATGCATATATGACTTGATCATCGGCGTACAAAAGGCATTTGACGGTTAACACACCCATTCTCAACCCACATTCTTCAACTTTCAAAGTTTGCAAACAACTGTCCATAAATAGGTTAAGTAGCCACGGGGAAGCTACACAGCCCTGTCTGACACCTTTTTGAATGCCAAACCAGTCCGAGTAGACCCTATTGATCCTGACACAAGCACTAGAGTCCCTATAGAGACCTTAATGCCTGTATCAAACCAGCGCTCAAACCAAATGAGTTAAGTGTTTGCCATAACACATTCCTGTCCACTCTATCATAAGCCTTTTCCAAGTCCATGAACGCACAAAAAGTTTTTCATTGCTTTCATTATTTCATCTTCACTTATCTCCCTACCACTCTCCACTTCTCTCGGAATTTATATATCACTTAATTCAGACGGCTCTTTTTACTCATAGTCACGGTTTCAAAGTATTCCTTCTATCTCTTTAAATTAGAAACTTCATCATTCAGCATACAGCCATTCTCGTCTCGTATAGCATTCATTCTAGGCTGTATTGAATTTCCCCTGACAGTTCTTACGAGTTTCCAGAACATTTTAATATTTGCCTGGAAGTTATCAGATATCCTTCTAACATTCTTATCCGTTCTTTCTTGCTTTTTCCTTTCAACAACTTCTTTTACTCTCTTATTTATACGTCTAAAGTCTGCCTTTTTTCTTTCAATCTCATCAATCATACCGCTAGAATTACCAGCTTTGGTTGCTAGTAAATCTAGCCATGCTCTCTTCTTTGCTTCAACTTCCATCCGTACCTCATCATCGCACCACAACGTATTATTTTTCCTTTCATTCGTTCTCTTACTTACACCACATACTTCGGTGGCTGCATCCACCAAACCTTTCTTGACATTATACCACATAGTCTCCATATCTAAATCATTCATACAAAATTCATCCATACCACTTATATTTTCTCTCAGTCTACATTTGAACTTCTGTTTCACACCTTCATCTTGTAACCTCTCTATTCTTATACGCTGTAACGCAGTGGTAGACACAGATGTCTGATGCCGTCAATGCTTGAATAGACCATTAATTCGGCATAAAACCAAGTAATGATCCGTCCTTACGTTGGACCCCCGGTAAACCCTTGTATCTACCACTGCGCTTCTCATTCTTTCATCTACATTTATGAAATCTATCATGCTTCTATCATCACCTCTTTCCCATGTATATATCTGTATCCTCTTATGGCGTAAGAAAGTGTTTGTCACGAAAATATTCTTTTCCACACATACGGTGAGGAGATCATCACCATTCTCATTTATACTTTCATCGTCAAACGTTCCTAACATCCTTTCACAACCAGACCTCTTGGCCCCAATCCTTCCATTAAAATCTCCTAACATAATAATATTTTCATTTACCTTACATTTCATCAACACCATCCTTACCATGTCCCAAAACTGCTCTCGGATATAAGTGGTATTAGAAATATCTGGGGCGTACACCCTTAGCACAAACAACTTCTTTAAGCCCAATTTCATTCGTATCCATATCAGTCTTGGGCTTACACATTCATACTCTTTCACATATTGACCCATTCTTTCTGAAAGGATGACACCGACTCCCTGGCATGCCCGCTCGGTCTCGTCTACACCAGACCAGTAAGCGGTATACATGCCATGTGCAGTGGCATCCTTTCCCTTTCGTTTCGTCTCATTTACACATAAGACATCTATTCCTCTATCATTCATCATTTCGCATACTTCATCCATCTTATCATTCATTGCTCCACATACATTCAGCGTAGCCAGACGGGCCTCCGCAATCTAATTTTCGCCCCTCCAGGAGACAGAACGTGATGGGTGGCGAACCTCGTCGTCGGTTTTTCTCCCGGAGATTCTTCGCACCCCTGCCCCATTAAAGGGGCGCCGGGAACTCGGGGCCATTTCTTTTATTTGCTGGCTCATGGTGCGAACTAAGGGGTGGTAGCTTTTACGCCGCTACCATACGGCGAGGAGCCGAGTCTATCCTTTCGACTTTTTCGCTCGTTTAGCACCACTCGGGGGACACGTGTAGGGTGGGCCTAGGGCTAGGTGGTCAAAGCCTACGGACGCGAGCGACTTATCCCTCTATACAAAGATAGCGGTCTAGTTAGACATAACTAGTCTACTAGTCTGTTAGACTAGTCTTCTTGAATGCACACAAAAAGCAAGAGCTTTTTCTTCTTTTTCTTTTGATTTTAGTTATGTGTTCACGATAATTTGTTTTTGGTCATTATAAAAGAGATGAAAGTGTAACGTTATTTGAATTAGAGATACCACTGCAATTAATTTGGGAGTATCAGCCAATTATTTTTCCACTTTATTGTTTTGCCTAAATCATTATTGTAACTATAGTAGGACTTAATGCCTGTCGATATTTCGGGTTGGTCAACCTGAAGTTTGGTTATCCACATCAGGGCTTTGCCAGTCCCATAACAAACCAATGTAATACCGTTCTTCTTCCATCATATCGAAATATTCTACAAGGATCTAAAACCGGAAAAGCATTTATAGGAATCCTTCAGATAACGATTTTTAGAGAGTTCAGAGAATTTCATGAGTAATATTTTGATTAAACGGTAAACCTCGGTTTGGCGGCTCCGTGGCGCAGTGGTTTAGCAATGAGACACGGGTTCGAATACCGCACGGAACAAGTATTTGTACAACCTACAAATGATTGTCTGGATGTTTGTCCTTGTGAAATTTATGTATGTAAGCCCACGGAGAAAATCGTAGGTAAGGGTATTTTTTAAAACGCATAAAATAACGCATAAAATATTACATCAGAAGAGTAACAGCATTCTAAAGATGACACTAACAAAGATCATTATACAGTTGTTAAAATTGTAGAAATTTTAAATTCACAACAAACACCATAATGAGTTGTAAATTATTATTTATTTCCCCTTTTACAAAACGTCTAGGCAGTTATTGAAACGGCGCCGTTTGTTAAACGGCCTCATATTCAGACCGAATACTGAGATAATAATGGCATCTTGCCAAATATATTTCGATGATTAAAATTTGCTATAGTTGAAAATACCATCTATAAAAGTTGAAGACTTAAATCTATAATATATATAAGTCAAAATAGTGTGTAGATATAAGAGATTTATCAATTAAAAATTGAGGGGATGAAGTAGTTTCGTGGGTGAAAGCGTTAGTGTCCGTAGATTTTCTCCCGCCATTCTATTCAAAGTCAAGGTATTTTTTAATTTATTTAAGATTTATTTTATTGCTTCATTGGGCTTTGGCATTGGAGCAAAACTTTACCGCGCTGGTGATTTAACGATTTGTTCTGGGGTAATGAAAGCACTGGGCGCCTAGTCATTAAGGTTAGTGCGAGTGTACGGTGTTCCTATGACCGAACGAAGGTAGAAGGGGCCCATGAAGTGAACCAGCCATTTTAGAAAATCCTTTAAAAATATCGTGAAACTGTTTACAAATTAAGACATTTTCTCGTACTACAGCGATATTCACATGTCCATAAATAAAATACGAAGATAATTTTTTTTTGAACTTATTTATTAATCCTTTATTGTCACACCAACTAGGGGTTACAAAAGGCGCACTAATAAAACATAACTTATAAATAAAAACAGTTCAACTATACTAAACACATTACACATAAAATACACACACACACACACACACACACACACACACACACACACACACAGTGTGTGTGTGTGTGTGTGTGCGTGTGTGTGTAAACGGGGAATTCAATTAATTGTTGTTTAGTTCTAAATGACGTTGTCGCACCAATCTTTTAAACAAAAGCTTATTCGTAACTTCCTTGACATCAGCGGGTAAGGCGTTTCAGAGGAGAATAGCCTGAACTAAGAAGGAAGAATTAAAAAAAATTGTTCTATGTTCTGAAATACTAACTTTAAGTGCGTTAGAAGGACGAGGTTCACGGCCAGAAATAGAATAGAGTAAAGAAAGTTAAGTTAGCATCATTTATGATGGAAAAAATTGTCAATAAAATGGAGCAACGCCTTTAACTTAGAACGGTATAGATATGGTCGTATTTGCGTAAATTAAAAACAAATCTTATATTGAGAAGGCGCTCCAACTTGTAGAGAAGATTTTGCGATAGATCCGGATAGCACACATCAGCATAATCAATAATGGGAAGAATGAGGGAATTAACCAATATAAGCTTAGTTTTGAATGGCAAGAAATTTTTCAGACGATACAGGGAACGCAAGGCAGCAACAACTTTACGGCTTATTTCAGAAATTTACAATCTCCAGTTCATAGTTTGATCTAAATGCAAGCCAAGATTAACTATTGATTCATTGAAATGGATCGATATCCTGTTGTAAACCACAGGGTCAGGGTTTGTATAGTTAATCTTAGCCAGCATCCTTGAACTACCTACAATCACTGCTTTGCATTTCAACGGATTTACCGAGATACCATGCCTGTACGACCAAACTCGGGTAGCATCAAGATCATAGTTCAGCAGCCTTATGACGTTATTGGTGTCATCGATACTAGATTGTACGTATAGTTGAAGATCATCTGCATACAGATGGTGTGAACACTTGATAACAGAAGATATGGAACTAATCAATAAATAAAATATTAAAGGAGAAAGTATGCCACCTTGCGGCACACCAGATTCGATGTCAGCCCAGCCAGAGAACTGTTCTCCAAGGCGGACGGACTGTAGGCGGCCGCGAAGATAGGATGAGATCCACTCCAAGGCTGAGGATGAAAATATGAGATGAGTCAGAATGGAGAGGAAGATGTCGTGATCAACTGTGTTGAAAGCATTTGAAAAGTCGACAAGCACCAACACTTTCTGTTCATATATCCCTCTTCTTATGTCATCAGTGACCTTAATTAGTGCAGTGATGGTAATTTGACCTGACCGAAACCCTGATTGAAAAACATTCAATAGGTTATGTTCTTTTATGAAAACAGATATTTGCTTATACACACAGGCTTCAAGAACTTTGGATAGGAATGGGAGAATAGAAATTGGTCGATAGTGAGAGGGTAGTGTAGGATTAGGAATTTTGGGAAGAGGTCGAACATAAGCTTGTTTCCACAAAGTTGGGTATTGACCTGAGTCCAATGAATAATTTACAATATGTGTTATTGCTGGGAGAAGGAACTCGAGTAACATATTCACCATAGTCTTGCTAATCTCATCACAACCCATAGCCTTGGAGTTAATAGCTGATAACGCCTTAGCAACATCATCTTAGGTTACAAGAGAGAATTCAAAAAAGGGAATGGAGAGTGATTCCATAGAAGCAATAGAATGTATCGTTTGGGATTTAATACTAGGGTCAACAGGAACAATGACAGAAAAATTACGATTAATGTCATCAAAATTAAGTGAAGGACCTAACTCTACTAACGAAGGCTTTGTAATACCTAGCGATCTATTTCTTACATAAAGTGATAAGTTCCATTTGTCATTTAACAAATGACATTGTTGTATACTTCACTAAGTGAGGAGATATAGAGATATGGATATAGTTAGATAGAGTACGATAAAGTGAGCAAATATATACCTGTATACTTTATTAAAACTATCAAATACAAATTTATTTGGTAGTTATTTAAAGGTCCATATCCCTAAATAAGGGAATACATATAGATACAGGAAAATGGCGGTATGTCCCATATTTAAATACACAAAATACATAATATGTACTAAATGTAAACTTCCATGTCTGCCATCTAACAGACTTTCATTTGGCTCGATCGTGATTCACCTCTCTCGCTTCTTAAACATTGATATATTAACGGATACGTGCTCGTCGCTAAAGAGTACTCTTAATTTGATCCAACTTCAATATATCGCCAGTTTGGTCGATAAACTTTCATATAGGATGTCCCTTGCCGTGGTGCTACTTACATCTACAGCATGAATTTGATTTGTCAATCATTCCTCACTAACCTGTGGGTGTCGTAAGAGGCGATAGAGAGAAACAAATATGGAGATGGGCAGCAGCGTCTTCCTAATAATGACTTCAAACAAAAACTACTGTTGTCAACCCGCTTGCCAATCGTGGCAACTATGGGAAATATCCCCCTATGAGGGAGGCCTATGTTCAGCAGTGGACTTTAATAGGCTGTAACGGTGTAACGGTTTAGACGACATTGTTATTATTACGATGAGATTGTAATATTCTTTATTCCACTCAAAAGGGTCAAAAAACTGATTTGAAAGAAAAAGAAACAACATAATAGCTTGAAGTCAGGGGCTTTAATTCTTCGATACTCTTTTCCTTAGCGCCGACTTCAGAAGCAATTACTTCATAATTATTTTGTTCTATTTAGTTCTTTGAAGCGGACATCACTTTTTATTTAATTTTTTTTCATTTTACTTGACGACAGAGTGCTGGTGTACATATATAAAAAATAAATAAATGTCGCTTTAATGTAAAAATATTTCTGCTAAAGTATCATCTACTTTCGCTTGACCATATTCAACGGAGAGTGGCCTGAATGTCGACGAACCAGTTTCGATCGGCTTGATCTACTGGCCTTGCGAGAGATGTTGCATGTCTGTACATCTTCTACCGCATACGCAACGGGGAGTGCTCAGGGAATTGTGCGGAATAATTTCAGCTGCTAAATCTCAACATCGTACACTGTGACAGAACTCAAAATTCCATCCATATCATCTTGGTAGTTGACGGTCCGCTACCGTGCAATTTACGCGGAATTTTTTACCTCGCAAGATCAGACTTCCTTCCAGAAAGGTGACCTACAAGAAAAGAACCTTCTTTTTTATAAAAGGCTGGCAACGCACATGAAATTCCCTTCATATAGCAGATATTAATTACGCGATATCTTCTGCAGTTGTAAATCGACTTTTACGGTTATTTATTTATTAAATAGGCTATATTTCAAGCCAGATCCCATTTTAATTTGAAGGAAAGTTTTCAAACAATGGAAAAATAGGGAATAAAATTTTAAATTCAGTTATTTGCTTTTTTAAAGTTTAATTATTATTTTATTAAAAACATAGTTTTTAATGTTAAAGTAGACTTCTAGAAATAAATTACAGACGCGTAAGATGTGAACATATCGACAAAGTTGTGAGACGTTAAAAAAGTTATTGCTTTTATAGACGGCGCATTTCAATTTTACGATCATCAGTTTTTCTAGTATAAGCTCTCTCAATGTAAAATATAGTCCGAGATCCCAGGACCACCAGACGTCACTTATTTTCTGATGAACGAAATGTGCAAGATTGAGTAGTGTTAGTATGTACCTACCTGCTAGCTTGACTAATAGGCCATTTTCCAGGTATCAGGACGGAAAATGTCTGGGAGTATTGATGACTGATTTTTAACGATATTATCTAACATACACGTAAAAATCGGCTGAGAGAATAAACGTGAGGTGAGTAATGTTTTTACAAACCTTGATTACCCGATACCTGGAAAATGGCCCATTGGCCAAGCTAGCAGGTAGGCATGCGATCATAGTACATACTAACACTACTCAATCTTACACATTTCGTTCGTCAGGAAATAAGTGACGTCTGGTGGCCCTGGGATCTTTCTCTATTATTACTGACACTAAATTACATATGAGGGACAAAATTCATTTACGACTTTTTAATTGTCTTATGTAGAATTTATCGCAGCGGTAACTTCAAACTCGAACTTGTAAAAGGCAATTTAGTTAATATCTTTTTAATTTGTATCGGAATAGACATGAAAAATTTGTAGTCATAAATTCGTAACTAATTTTACCATTACACAAGACAAGCGGCTTCTTTAATGAATATTGAATTCATTTCTGTACAGAATTAAACAAAGATAATTACGTTAATTTACGTGGTAGAGCCATGATTATACGTGGTAGAGCCATGCTGCAGCTATATTAGTAGTATAGTTGTAGCAATAATAGATTGGCTCGACCGGGGCAGGACCACGCTCTCACAGAATACCAGCGTAAAATAGCAGCTTAACACTGCTGTGTGTTTCGTATGGTGAGTGTAGAGAACCGGAGACCCTTTTTACTGGAAAAGAGGCATTCCATCTTAGTCCTCACGGGTGACAACGCATCTGCATTTTGATTCTTTATTGAGGATAGATGTAGATGTCTATGGGTCACAGCAACCACTTACCATCAGGTGGACTGTGTGCTCGTTTGTCACCCTATCCTATAAAAAAAAATTATGCGATACATAGAGTGCGGTAGTAAGACTGTTTGCCCAGTTCTAGATAAGTAAAAAGTTTGTCTCTCTTAACATTACATTACTTTATAAATCTCTTGACATTCTCAGAGGTCTGGAATATTAAAGGCAATATAATTAGAGGTTGCCCCTCATAGTCTGATACGTTTTTTCGCTTCTATACCTGAGATAGGTATATAATCCTTCTACCAACTTTTTAATCAACTTTTCTAGACCTATTCCAATCAAGAGAGATATTCTTGGTAAAGCCAGGTTTTACTATGGCTGTAGCACGAATAGGTCGAGTCGGGTACAGAATAACATAGTAGCTGACTACCTCGTTAGTCTAGTAAATGCGACTGCTGATCATGAGGTCCCGGTTTCGAATCCCGGGTTAGGCCAAAAATATAGTCAGTTATTGAGTTTTTCTGTCAAGAAATTCTCAGTAGCTGCCCAGAACCAGGAAGTCGAAGGTATGTCATCCCCGGGCTTCAGAAAGTACGTAAAGTCGTTGATCCTGCGCCTGATCTCTCTCGGAGTGTAGGTTTACTGTCCCATTGGACTATGACAGTGGGGGAATAGAGAGTGCACTTGTGCTTGGGCATACACTTGGGCATTGTAATCCTATCCCGGCCAAATAGCTAGTTTCCATTGAGCTGGCCGAGGACATTATTATTGCATAGTAGCATAATGCTGCTGCATTTTGTATTATGGCATTCCATCGTAATACTCAGTAGCGCATTTTGCATTTTGATGCTTGAATCTAGAAAAGACGTGGTTGTCGATAGGCCGTAGCATCCACTTACCGTCAGAGTAAGATGTCATAATTACTTGTGTTTTAAAAAACCACTCAGTGAATTTTATACAAATTCTGTGGAGTATTATAATTAAAGAACCTTCAAATATCCTGCCTCTGTGGTTAAGCTACTCTACAACTTCACCTCAAATATTTACGTTCGTATATAACGACTCACAAGAATTATGTGAGTGCTCTGTAAAATGACTTTAGATGTTTGACTTTCCATCACGAGGGCACACTTTTACTTACAAGTTAGTTTTATATGGCGCTTTAGGTACAGCAAACATTCCTCTTAAAAATTTTCGCTGTTCTTCGTTTGATATGACTTCAAATAAATTGAATAAGATATTATTGGTTTCTGGTTCAATGAAAATGTTGAATTTTTTTTTTGGTAAAAATAAAGGCCTCCTTTTGGATGTCAGCTAGCTCAGCAATTCTGGTCATTGCTCTTTTAAAACTTGTCTTCTTGTGTGGTATAAAAGATAAACAAAAGTGACCGGTGGTAGGGTCATGCAACTTTATTATAATTTAAACATTAAGGTGAGTTGGATCCACAATAAATGTTATAAACCATTTAAAAATAAGAACAATTAAGAGGTAATAAACTGTAAATATTTTAAACTACCAATAAAAAATTTATTAAACACTTAGAACAATGTGCGCATTATTTCACTTCTACCCCCGAAAAAGCTACCAACAATTGGAGAACTCTTAGTAGTAGTAGGAGACTCTCTTTGCTCGACTAATTTCTTGATGTAAATTGCACAGTACATGAGCAACATAGGTTCGATCTCCGCCAGTACCTATTAAATTGTTTATTGCAATTTCTAGCGCTGATTTACCACGTGTTTGGCGGTGAAAGATAAAATCGTGAGGAAACCTGCATGTATGAGGAATGAAATATTTCGGGGACATATGAAATCACACGTACTGGAACATTGCAGCGGACTAATAGCTCTATAGCCCTCTTTGAAATTAATGAAGACTTGTGCTTTTATGATGGACTTATTAAAGGCTAGGCTGTAACTTTAATTTTTCTTACTTCAATCCCTCGAGACAAAAATAGTTATTCTCTTACACTGACAATCCAAGACTATGCACTATCGGCACTTTAATATATCCCATCAAATAGATAACTTCCAATGAACTTTTCAGAACTTGTTACTTTAAATTTGATGATGTTACCATAACTATAGCATACAAAGGGTCACTATGGATTTTAACGTAAATTTAAATTCATGAAATTTAATAAATAATTTTATTAAAATATGCATCAACAAGAGACAGACTTGTTAAATTAACGAAATTTTAAAATTATAATCAAAATATTTTTATAAAAAAAAGAAGAAACGATTTGCATTTATATTCTGTTAAAAGCTAAAAATAATAGTCACAAACTTTGTTAAAAATATTTCATTAGAGAAAGAAAGTTAAAAGCCGATTTTTGTTTTGTATTCGATCATGAGGTTCGTGCCGAAAGCAACTAGATTGTGTGCAGTTTTTGTATAACGCGGAAGATACGGACCCAAACTCACAATGCAAGGTTACAATTACAATCAAGGGACTGTCTCGCTTAAACTGAGATTGTTGACCTCCTTAACTCCTTACTTATTAATGCTATTTGAAATTTTATGAAGTTATAATTTTCTTGTAACTTTTTAATAACATCATAAATAAAAGACGAAAATAAGCATTTGTGGATCTATGTAGTAGACGAAAGACAATTAGATACTTATATATATCGAATATTATATTGAAGGTTTATCTATATATAGAAAGTCTTTGCAATATGTTAGGGCACGTGTTACTTATAATCTCTACATAGTATAAAACAAAGTCACTTCCTGCCGTCTGTACGCTTAGATCTTTTAAACAACGCAAAGGATTTTAATACAGTTTTCATCAGTAGATAGAATGATTTAAGAGTAAGGTTATTATGTATAACACATGCATATTATATAACTATTCTGTCTCTGTGTATGTGGCTGAACTCCTCCTAAACGGGTAGACCGATTTTGATGAAATTTTGTGTGTGTGTTCTAGTTGATTAGAGAATGGTTAAGATTCACAATTGGACCTGGTAGGTGGCTTTGGTATCGAGATCCAGAAATCAACCAGAAATTCGAGTTAATTATAGTCTCGTAGGATAAGCAAGCTGGTAAATGTATTACCAATAACCTCACTCCGATAAAGATGCACACCAATTCCAGTAAGTGAAATAAGTATATTAAATTTTTGAATACATTGCGCACAAAATGTCCTCAGAGTATCGTAGGTCAGCGAGCAAGTTTGGTTCAAAATGTAGTCAAAAATAGTTGAAGAAAAATAGTGTAAAAACTGAAGAAAGAAGATGTTTTCTTTCAGTTTTTAACCACTTCATTTTCTACTATTTTGAAATAGTATAAGCCTCAAATACGGATGATGGAAAACTAGCTCCTAAGTTTATGGAGCATATCATACAGTGGTCGTTAATCTAAATATCTAGATACTCATATAAATAAAATTAAAGTGTTTGTTTAAAAATTGTTGTAATAAATGGTCTGTGATGATTATCTTAAACCTAATTAATACCACATTAATAGATCCTATCCAGGTGAAACCGGGGCGAGTCTCTAGTTTTAAATAGAATTGTACGTCGAGGTTGAATATTTTAATAATATATAAAAATGTTCTTTTTGTTTGTGAATGACAAGAGAATTAATAATAAATTCACTTTTTTGGCTAATTTTTCTATTTGTATTAATCAATATTTAATAACCGAAAGAAAGAAACTGCAGACATCACTTTTTAATAAACTTCTTTAGATAATAGATTCTTATAGTCCGATGATTGTTGTTATCATAGGAATGTTCAAAGTTATGCCAAGACGTAATTAACCTCCGGAAAAATTTGGCAATACGCAAGTCACAGGTTTTTGCTTCCCGGGGAATTGCTTTGTGCGCGTGCGTAATGTACAGGCCTCTAATGAGCGCGGTACAAGTTATAAGCGACATTCACAAACATTATTTAAAGTCTTGTCATAAACCAAAACCAACCAAACATTTAAATATTTTAAAGGAGTCCCGTTAAAATATTCATTTTTTTCTTAAACAATTGAAGTAACAAACGAAATTACCATCTACTTAATGGTAAGTGGCTACTGCAGTCCATGAACAGCCAACTTCAAATAAAAAAAGTAAATTTTTCTACGTTGTTATTATTGTGTAAAGCCCTAATATAATTTTCTGTGTCTATTCAATACAATTTTGTTAAAAATGTTTCAGTGGAAACATTTTTGGCTCTATGTATTAATTCAATGTTTTACTTAAATAAAACAAGAAATAAGAAACAGGTACGTTGTCACCTATGAGGACTAAGATGGAATGACTAAGCTTGTAATTAAACTGGCTCTCTAAATTCCTCAGACCAGAAGACAGCAGAACAAGCAATTTATTCAGCGGCAGACATAGGTAAGAGTGTCATACCTACCCAGATGTACTTCAAGGCAGAAAAGGAGTTCTACCGCCTAGTTCATGTTGTTGATGGTGACCATGGGTTGCTGTAAAGTAGCCGAAACGTCGTGAACTAAAATAAATAAATTAAACTCAATAAAATCCGTAAACATAGTTTTATTCAATGTGTAGTGTTCGCGTAAATATAAGAAATCATTATGTCTGCCGCCTAGTTTCATTTGTTTTCAAAATTCATCAAAAATACAATAGGGACACCGACTTATGATTCCAAATAATAATAAGAACTCTACATGTTTCTTAAAAATAACGTATCAAGTAACAATTTTTATTTATTTTTATTATCCATGTTTATATGCTCCATTTATACCGCAAAGTGGATGTCGGCTCATCTCTTTTGAGGTCCAGATTCTCATTCCGTAAAATGTCGGAAGCTGTTAAATGCACAGGAGTTATTATTGTGCCACAATCGAACGTCCCTGTGCCGGATGTAACGATTTTGAGCATTTAATAATTATTTATATAATTACAGTTTAAAAATCTGAAAAACGGTTGACCCTGTGCAGGTCATCCCTGGAACTTCCCACTTATTTTCGAGCGTTGCGCTATTTAACGATTATTTAGAAACTTTTAAATGGCAATAATTTTTGAACGCGTTGTTCGATTTGGACTTGCTTGGCGGCATTCGACGCAGTTTTTTAAGTTTAAAAAAGTGTTTCTGATGTCTGGAGTTGATTAATCAAATATTTTGAAAGTTATTTAGAAAAAGCTTAAAAAAATTTTTTTTTGGTTTTTATTTTTTGAAAATCTTTTAAACGGCTCGACCGATTGACTTGAACATCTAATTAGCTCGAAATCTCAATGAACACTTTCGAACGCCGTGTCGTCGGTTGATTTGTTCTAAAGATATTGTACGACAAAATTTTATTTACACACATACACACACACACACATACCCACGGCCGGACGCCAGCCGGGAATATTCGGAACGGCTTCCTAGAACCTCAAATCGTGAAGATCTGATGAAAACTCGCATTCTCAAAATCGGACCGAAATCTATAACTTTCTATTTTTAAAAATTATTATTTTAAAAGCGGGTAGTTAAAAAATATGAACAAAGCTATTAACATTACAAGTTTTTCAGCGACTTCTTTACTAAAATGCTTATGTTAGGAGTATTTCCATGACAGTAGTTGAATGACAGATTCGAACTCATGATTATAAAAATCCTTTAACTAGAAGTCTACTGTCGCTTCATTTATTGCAATTATAAAAATGATACAGTATATTAAAGAGGAAATCTGCGATTTCGTCTTTCGTCGGTTATGGATGTTCATGGGCGTCGGCGATCAATTACCATGATTTGGATGTTTGTTTGCTTTCTTTTCTATAAGAATAGTAGATAAGGACGCAGAATCTAAAACAAGGGCAACGTAATTAATTACTTCAACGCCGTTTGGTTTTCGGTCTATCCTAAAAATGCGTCGGAAAAGTCAATAAGTAATACTAAATGCAGTCAGTAAGTGATACTAAGGCAGTGCGGTGTTAATCATCATTAAAGGGGAATTAATTGAGGTTTCAATTGAAGGTTTTGTTTATTTTTCACAAAGTGGTGATAAAAATTACACCTTTAAATTTTTATATAATTTTAAACAACAATTCATTGTAAGATGATATTGTATAGCATTAAAATTGTTACATTTTAACTTGGTTTATTATTTATTCCGTTTACATAATTTTTGATTTGAAACATCTATAAGTATGTAACTTAGAACAGATATTTGAGAGTGGCAGTGGCAGAACTGTTGGAACTGCGCGTTAGAAAGAGACGACGGTAGATTCGGTCGCAGTTAATGTCGAAAATGATATGATGGCACTGTTTATCGGACGAGGTTCAGTTTGTGTTCATAGTAATGATTTTACCGTCGCAATACCAAAGACGTTTACTACTTCCGATTCAATGAATTCAATACTCTTTAATATAGTTGTAAAAAGGAAGACAATGTTGTAACATCATTTGTTAGGTGTGATATATTAATGATGATTATATAACTTGCATTTATACAATTGCAATAGGTAGAACCATGTTGCAGCTATATTATGGTTGGAGCAAGAATGGGTCCACGCTCTCATATAATACTAGCGTAAAATAGCAGCTTAATGCTATGTTTTGTATAGTGTTGGTAGAGATCCGAAGAACTTTTTTACGCGAAACGAGTCATTCCATACTAGTCCTGAGGAGTGACAACTCATCTGCATTTTGATTCTTAATCGAGGATACATGTAGTTTCCTATGGGTCACAGCATCCACTTATAATCAGGTGGGCTGTGTGCTCGTTTTTAACTCGTATTCTATAAAAAAAATCGAAAATCAAAAAAAAAATAACAGTTTTTGGCATAGGTCCAAGAAACACTTAACAGATACGTAATAACATAAAAAAAAACTTAAACAGTACAGATCAAGGGCACAGATCACAATAAGGTTACGCAAGATAATTGCTTTTGCTTAAATAATTAAATGTTATTCAATCTTGCTAAAATAATTACTTCCATAGCCAGTGTTTACCATAAAGTGTCTGTCTACAGATTAATTAAGAAAAAATAATTTAGCAAAAAGTATGAAGATAGATTAGATTATAAAGAAATACAGTAATTATAAATTTAATTATTTTGTAATACACCATAACATCGCGAAAGTCAGGTTTTTGACACCAATAATACTTTTGTTACACATCGATAGAAAATATTGGTTGTAAAGGGGTCGCTTACTTATATTCGGAAATTTACTTTTTTTACGTATAATAGCCATGCAATATTATGGTTGTAGCACGAATGGGTCGGTTTGACTGGGGGAGGACACGCTTTCACGAATCAGCGTGAAAAAGCAACTCTTAATACTGCTGTGTTTCGTAAGATGAGTGTCGAGATCCAGAGAACATTTTAACTGGAAATGAGGTATTCCATATTAGTCCTCAGGGGTGACAACTCATCTGCATTTTGATTCTTAATAAGGGATAGATGTAGATATCCACTTACCATCAGGTGGGCTGTATAAAAAATTCAAATTATACTTGCTTCAGTATCAATTTAGTCACGAACACAGTTTGTAAAAGCTAATGGTTTTTGGCATAGGTCCAAGAAGCACTTAACAAATACGTCATAACATAAAAAAAAATTAAACAGTACAAATCAAGAGCGTAACGTTACGCAAGATAATTGCTTTTACTAGAAGTTGTTGAAAGTTATACAATCTTACTATAATTCAATTTAAATGATTAACATAAACATAACATAAACACTCACGCCTGTCACCCAGAGGGGTAGGCAGAGACTACGGACTTCCATTTGGCACGATCCTGGCACACCTCTCTCGCCTCCTTTACATCCATATATCTACGCATACACGCTCGTCGGTTAAGGGTACTCCTAATCTGGCCCATTTTCAATATATCGCCAATTTGGTCGATAAACCTTCGTCTAAGGCGTCCCTTTCCGACTTAAATGATTATTTCTTCAAAATACATTTTACTCGGTAAGCGAATTTTTAAATTACTGAGGACGTCCTTGATATGACTGTAGCTGATAATTGACATTTTATTATTAATTGATATGATCTTTATTATTATATATTGATTTATTATTTTTACATGTTTATATAATGTTATGGATTGTCTGTTATTAGTGTTTTAATAATTTAATAAAAATTCATTTAAATATGTTAATTTTATAAAACATATATTTGAAGGGAAAAAAAACAAATTTGCTTGTCTCTTCTAAACTTAGTATGTAATACATAGTATTTAATAATATCTCATGTAACATAATATGAAGCAAATAAACAAATAAATAAATAGCCAGTGTTTTAACATAGTGCATGTCTTTGGATCAATTAAGGGAACATCATTCAAAACAAAAGTATAAAAATAGTTAAATACAGTGGTTATAAACTTAATTATTTTGTAATACACTATAACATACCTCACGAAAGTCAGGTCGACGAAATAAGTAATATTTTTCCTATAAACAGAATATATTGGTTGTAAAGAGATGTGTACAATTTATTAATAGATGGCACATTCATAGTTCACCAGCATTATGTTATAAATATCGAGAACTTACCAATTCGATTTTGTTATGTTTCATTATCAATTTGAATACGAAACAATACGTAATTATCTTGATTTTTCATATTAATATCTTTCAGTATTGTTAACCTATTTTAAAAAAGGATCTATGTTCGACTCGTATTTTTGTGTATATTTACCGAATTTATGGAAACAGTTAAACCGATTCAAACTATGTTTTTTATTTATTTATAAGACTATAAGTCAAGGATAGTTCCATTTATATTCAAATAAAAATTCCACCCCTAAGATTAATTAGGGGATGAAGTTTTCATTGTAACTATTCAGATGATATTCTTAGTTCTTACCTTAAGCTTGTGATGTAACATAGTCCATTCAAAATGATTACAAGTTAAAATTTTAATTAAAATGAAATCTTTTTGGCTCTAAACAAAATTATTTAATTAAAATCTAAAAATTGGGGCTCTACAACGATGTGTGCGAAACTCTACAACGATGTCTTAGCACTGACTTAAGAAGCTATTATGTGGGAATTAAAGTTTATTTAGTTCGTAGACATTTTTAATTTTGACGTCTAAGTACTTCATTTCTAGCATGAATTCGGCGTTAAAGGAAAACTTCGTGAGGAAATTTCCATGTCTAAGAAATTATACATATTATTTGAAAATGTCAAGCTCACCAACATGTAATGAGACAGTGTGGGTGAGATATGAAAAAAGTTATGTAAAGTCACATTTTGCTAATTCGCACCAAGGAATCGGAGTGCACTATTTCTCCTGATCTATGATCCTTTAAAAAAAACACCTGTGGGATGTGTGTAAAATTTAAGGTACTTAAAATATATTGAAGCTATTTAAGTGAGGTTAGCGCTGTACGCTTGGCATATTTCTGTTTTTCTCTTGTTAAATCAGGATGAAAAACGAGCATACAGTCCACCTGATGGTAAGTGGCTGCTGTGGCCTATAGACATATACATTTATCCTCAATTAAGAATCAAAATGTAGATGCGCTGTCACTCCTAAAGACTAGGATGGAATGCCTCGTATCTAGTACAATTTTCTCCGGATCCCTACAATCATTATACGAAGAATAGCAGTATTAAGCTGCTCTTCCACGCTAGCCCATAAAACGACAACGAATTGACGGCTCCATGGCGCAGTGGCATGGCATTGAGTTACGGCGCTGTGAACCGTAGGTTTGACTCCCGCACGGAACAAGTATTTGTATGGCGTACAAATAATAGTTCCGGGTCTGGATGTTTATCCTTGTGCAATTTATGTTTGTAAACTACCCCCACGATATGGGAGAAAATCCTAGTGTGGTTTTAATTTTAAAAAGGCATGTATGAACCTTCCCCGGTACGAACCGACCCGGTAAGGAAACACCTTTTTTTCGTGCTACAAACGTAATATACCTGCAGCATGGCTCTAATACATAAAACAAGTAAATTTCCAAATATAAGTTAACCACGTACCACCATCTTCTTGACGCGTCTCTTTGTCACATGAAAAAGTAATGTACAAGAGATGCTTACAGCAATAAAAATGCGTTTATGTTATTTAAATATATAATTTTTGTGGATGCTAACACCATGTTTTTGTTTTCTATTTACATATTCACAACTAACGCATTTACACATCGTAGGATTTACTTATAGCTGTTGATTATACCCCGTGTGGTGCCGGGTTAGAATAGCACCACCCCAACTCTTACCGTGGGTGTCTTAAAAACCGACTAAGCGACAAATCCAAGGAATCTGCAGCAGCGTTCCTTGTTAATATAATACCTTGGACTGCGCACGCCAACCCGCCTGCCAAGCGTGGCGAGTATGGCATTTACCCCCTTAATGGGGGAGGCCCATGTCCAGCAGTTGACTGTCGTGGCTGATGTGGTGGTTGATTATTGCTTACTTAATTCTAGTATTTCTATCTCCGTCTACAGTCATTTAGTAGAGAGAGAGAAGAGAGAGAAGAGAGATCGAGAGAGAGAGGAGAAGAGAAAGAAGAGAGAGAGAGAATGAGCAAATTTAAGCATTTCTTACATTGACGTCGATTTTAGGAGTATGGCCGTTATTATATAGCCAAATAAATAATGATTACTTAAGAGTATCGCTCTGAATATCTCAGGCTTGTTTAATATTAAGAAAACATGAGCTGTTTCTTTTTTCTCTTTCTCTCTTTTTAAAAACGTTACCTCCACACTAGGTTTTCCTGTATCGTAGTTTTCATAAATACATTTCACAAGGACAAATATTCTGACTCAGAAAAATTATTTGTAGGCCATAAAAATACTTGTTCCGTGCGGGATTCGATACCGCGGCCTACTGTTCTCAACTACAACTCATTGCTAAGCCATTGCGCCAAGGAGCCATCAAAAGCAGTTGTACTCTGGCTTAGAGAATCAATTAGCTAAAGTAACAATGGGCCGGCCATATAGCTCAAAGAACTGACAACTGATGGAAATGAAAGGTTCTGGGGTGGCAGTTTCGTACTAGCAGTGTTGAGCGACCTCCTTCTCCACTAGATGGACGAAGATGACGACCTGATGAAACACACATAAAGCCGATGGATGCAGGTGACTCAGGACCATACTTTGTGGCAATCTATGGAGGAGGCTTGTGTTCAGCAGTTGACTTGTGAACAGATGTAGTAAAACTAATTCAATAAAAACTTGCCGGAATATTACATTTTATATAAAAGCTGCATAACAATATTGATATGGACTAATAGGATAATGGAAGGCACTCTATGTTACCGAGGGTTAGCTGCAGTATTATGAAAATCCTTTCGATTTATTTCAACCGCCATTTTATCTTCTCAGTCTCAACGAGTGTTCATTATTCATACTTAAATGTTCTTTTTAATTGTATGTGCGATACGCGATATTTTCGTTTATTGTGACCAATTTATGTGATTATTTTATAATTGGTAGGATACTTGAGGCACTTGAGGGGTGGTCCCATATAAATTTGGAGAAAATCTTCTACTCCTCTGGGTGGGAAAATAGGGGATGAAGTATAAGTGTATATATATATATAGCCACCATCTTTCAGATCCATATGTTATCACTGACAACACGCACTGGTTCTACACTTTAGTTTTCGAGTTTAGAAGTATACATGACGAGAAGATGTTTAGTGATCTCCCGAACGCTGCCCAACTGAGTTGGATTCTACTTAGTTACATTTTGTCAAAATTTCCCGAAAAAATCGCAATAGGCTCCGTGGCGCATTGGCTTTAGCATTGAGTAGCAGCAATGAAGGCAGTGGGTTCGAATCCCGCATGGAACAAATGTTTATATAGCTACCTTTATATTTAATATATTGGATAACTGTTATCGGCATACTTGAAGTAAATTTGAAAATTGTATTTATTGATATACGCTGTTGTTATCCTTATTAAAATGTAGATAAAATAATGAACTACCCCGGAAGCTTTTTAGTCTTGGCCCCAAGCTTTCTGTAGTGAGGATAATTTTCGCTCGCTCGCTTACACAAAAACTCGATGAGATTTATTGGCCCGGTAGTTTGTTCGCTAAATGTTCTTAGGAGTAATAATGGATTTATATTTAAAACAAGCGCTCGTATAATTTTATCGCAACAGAACCGTTTAATCTTAATTAAAATGTTGCGAAACTAAAGCGTAGCTTGAAGTCCTAGATTTACTAGGATATCGAGCTTATTCTAGTGTTTTTCAATCAACAAGTTAAATTTTTGTTCTGAAGTTTTTGTTGTCTGTAGAAAAATATTTAGAATAATATTAAAAACGAAGATCTTTCAATAATTAAGATTAAATAATTGTACAGTATTACACTAACCTTTCATATTAAAAAAAATATAATTATTCCGTCGATACATTTATTTTGCCTTTTAATAAAAACGTTAAAGTAAGTACTGTAATAATCTCATAAATAATAAATATTTTAAAATATAATAAATAATAATGTCTTTCAGACCGTATTTCAGTCACGGCGGGAGGCCTAAATGGAGATAAGCCATCGGCGCAGGACAGGATTATACTCGTAGTGCCCAAGTGTATGCTCAAACAAAGGTGCACTCTATTCCCTCACTCTCATAGTCCGATGGGACAGTAAACCGACACAACCGGAGAGAGATCAGGCGCAGGAACAACGGCTTTACGTGCTTTCCGAGACACGGGGGTGATACACCGCCAACTTCCTGACTACTGAGAACTTTTGAGTGCAACTACTGAGAATTTTTGACGAAAATACTGCTTTTTTTTGGCCCGACCCAGAATTCAAACCCAGGACCTCATGAACAGCAGTCGCGTTTACAACCACTAGACCAACGAGGCAATCTTAAATTATATTGTTAGTCAGTTTTAAAATATATTATTTTATTTAAAATATAAGAAATATTATTTATTAGGTACTTAGGAAACTTCAACCCACCTACTAGTCCCCTGGTGTTGCTTACCATCAGGTGAGCCACATGGTCTTTTGCTCCCTCTTCTATAAAAAAAGTATGTAGATCAATTATGAATTACTACACACTAGTGGTCGCCCAGGGGTCAAAATTCCTCATTGTTATTTGCATCATTAATTTTTTAAGTTTGCTTATAAGGAAAACTGAATTTCACTTTTAGCTGCATATAAAAATATAAAACACATATTATATCTAATATACCTACAAAACTAAAATAAACGTATTTTTGCTATGACATACACTGCACAGACTTTTGAAAATGGAACATTTGAAATGACATAAAATTCACAGCTCATTCAGTCAATCTGTCAGTAATTATTTATTATATTTTAAAATTATATGGAGACAAGCGACAATTAAAATTTTAATATTATTTACTCTTTGGCGACAATATCTTTTCTGTTTGACAATAGAGGGACTATGTGTTTGAAAATTGATGTTGCTTGTATGTACGTAAACAATTTTTTCATGTATTTGTAATTCATATAAATTTTAGATTTCTGGACTCCTTCATATAAATTTTGTCTATGCCAAATCTTACACTGTTCTGTACGTGCAATATGCTTAAAAAGGGGTCAAAGATTCCCTTTGTAATAAAATTATTCCATTTAATTTATTTCCATTGAATTATTCTCTAATATTGATTACAGATATTTTTGATCGATTGATTAATCACAAAATGTCTTTAACTCAGATAAAAAGTTAATATTGGTATTAAAAGTACAAAGATCTCCCTTCGCGTAGATAATGTATATTATGTCGAATAAAATTATTTCATTTCATTTATTTCCATTGAATTACTCTCTAATGTTTATAACAGATCTTTTTGATCTATTGATTGATCACAGAATGTCCTTAACCCACACGAAAAAGTTATTCATTAACAATACATTCATCTTCGTGTTCTGATTTCCAGTCCATCGATCATTTCCGATTTCTTAGTAGCGTAACCATACCGAGGGAGTACTATTAATAACAGGAGATGCTGCTAAAAAATGTTGAAAAGGCTCTGCAAGTGGTAAGCACCTTTATCCCAAAAATATCACATTTAACCATTTAACGTTGGGATGGCAGGGAGCAGAATCTTTAAATTTGAATACGCAGCTTGGAAGACGTTTGAGGTAAAGAGGCTACGATCTCCGCATTTTTGGCTCAATTTATTTTACTGGCCATAAAACCTGCAAATGCTGGCTGCATTTTTTACATATTTAATGAACAATTTTGAGCCTGGAACGATTCTATTTGACTAATTTTGTTGTGACCACGACCCCCCGACCCCGACCTTTTTTACATAAAAGTTCGGGGAAAACAAATTCAAGAAATGTTTTTTCGAAGTTTAATTACATTTAATTATAAAAATATATATGTGCGATTTTGTTCGGTAACTTGTTGCCATCTTGTAGGTGATATAATCCCGTTGCTGTAGGAATCTTGGGATTTTTGATCAAAAAATTGCGACAAGTAGTTTTGACAGTCCTCTCTTGATGTTAACCCAACACTACCCAAAGAATTCTGAAGAGACCGAAACAGGTGAAAATCTGAGGGTGCAAGGTCAGGACTATATGGTGGATGTATTAACACTTCCCAAGCAAGCTCTCTCAATTTTTGCTGAGTGACCAAAACCCCGTGTAGTGGCGGGTAAGAATACTCACTACCCCATATCTTCCCGTGGGTGTCGTAAGAGGCGACAGAGGGAAACTGAGGCAGAGGATGGGCAGCAGCATCTTTCTGATAACAGCAAAAAACCATAAAAAACTGCGGTTGCCAACCCGCTCGCTAAGCGTGGCAACTATGGCAATATACCCCCCATGAGCGACGACACAAAGAAACGGCCCCCAGTCCCCGGCGGCCCCGCTATTCCTGGCTACGGTGGCGACCATGGTAACGGCGGGGCAGGGGGTGCTAAGAATCTCCGGTGGAGGTTCGGTTGCCACCTACGACGACTCGACCTGGCAACTTATAACGCACGTACCCTGAGGACTGACGAGAAGATCCTGGAGCTGGAAGAAGAGATAGACAAGTTACGCTGGAATATTATAGGATTATCCGAGGTCTGAAGAGAGGGGGAGGACACGGTAATCCTCGAATCCGGCAACTTGTTCTATCACCGGGAAGGCGACCATCTGTCCCAAGGAGGTGTCGGATTTATCATCCACAAGTCTCTCGTTAACAACGTTGTAAAGATTGGGAGTGTGTCGACGAGGGTTGCGTACCTTATACTCAGAATCACCAAACGGTATTCGCTGAAGGTCATACAGGTTTACGCACCAACCTCGGCACACCCCGATGAGAAGGTGGAGGAAATGTATGAGGATATCTCTAGAGCCATGCATTCCTCTAAAACCCACTATACGGTGTTAATGGGAGACTTCAATGCAAACTAGGCACAAGAGAGTACGGTGAGCTGAAAGTAGGGAATTTGAGTAAGAACGGAACCCATAAAGGAAGCAGCTGGCCGACTTCATGGAGAGAGGACTTTTATGATGAACTCTTTCTTCCAGAAGCGGCCCCACAGGAAGTGGACCTGGTCGAGCCCCGACGGTTCGACAAAAAATGAGATTGACTTCATTATGACGACCAGGCGACAATTGTTCAGTGATGTCTCAGTGATCGCGAGGTGAAAACTGGCAGCGATCACCGAATGGTGAGGGGCACACTGAACCTAAACGTAAAGTTGGAGAGGTCACGTCTAATGAAGTCAACGCTCCGTCCCCCTCGTGCTCTAATCCAAAGTCCCGAAACCTTTCAGCTCGAACTACGAAACCGTTTTCAGTGCCTAGAACATTGCAATGCAGGACGATATGAATGACAAGCTCGTGGAAACTGTCCATGCGGTCGGAGCTAAGTTTTGCAAGACCCGCCGCAGAAGAACACAAAAACTCTCCGATCACACTTTAATCTCATGGCTGTTAGACGGATATGAAGCTGCAGTCTTCAGTAGATATGACAGAATACAGGCAACTGAACAGACAGATCTCCAAATGCATGCGGCGGGACTTGCGCAACTTCAATACAGCTCGTATTGAAGAAGCGATCGAGCGGAACCAGGGCTCCAAAGTCTTTGCTGAGATCTGTCTGCCAGAAAGAGCCAACTGTCGAAGCTGAAGAGCGAGTGTGGCAGCGTCGTTTCAGGACACCTGAGATTTTGAGTGAGATTGAGAGGTTCTATGGGCAGCTGTACACATCATCGTTGGAGCCACACGCAAGTGTGAGTAACGATCCAAGAGCGAGTCTTATCCCACACTATTCCGATGATATCCCGGACGTCAGTCTGAGCGAGATTAGAATGGCTCTCCAGCACTTTAAAAACGGCAAGGCCCCAGGCGAGGATGGAATTACAGCGGAGCTTCTGAAAGCGGGTGGAAAACCGGTGCTTGAAGTCCTTCAGAGCTCTTTAATTCCGTCCCACATGGTGGCATTACACCGGAGGCGTGGAGCAGAAGTGCGGTGGTCTTGTTCTTCAAGAAAGCCGACAACGCTCTTGAAGAACTACAGACCGATTTCCTTCTGAGCCGCGTCTACGTGCTGTTTTCGAGAGTAATTACGAATCGTCTCGCGCAGACTCGACGACTTCCAGCCTCGAACAAGTCGGTTTCCGAAAAGGCTTTAGCACCATAGATCACATACATACCCTTCGGCAAATTGCAGAAGTCCGAGGAGTACAATTTGCCACTATGTCTGGCATGTGGACTATGAAAGCCTTTGATTCCGTTGAAATTTGGGCGGTGCTGCAGTCCCTTCAGCGGTGCCAAGTTGACTGTCGGTATATCGAAGTGCTGAAGTGCTTGTACAGTAGGGCTACGATGGCTATCCGAGTACAGAACAGGAGTACGAAACCTATCCAACTGCAGAGAGTTGTAAGACAGGGTGACGTTATATCCCCGAAACTCTTCACCGCTGCATTGGAGGACGTTTTCAAGCTTCTGGACTGGAAAGGATACGGTATTAACATCAATGGCGAGTACATCACTCACCTTCGATTTGCCGACGATATAGTCCTTATGGCAGAATCGCTGGAGGACCTAAGCACTATGCTCAATGACCTCAATAGTGCCTCCCAACGGATAGGTCTTAAGATGAACATGGACAAAACAAAGATCATGTTTAATGTCCATGTCACACCTATGCCGGTAGTTGTTGGGAGCACTAAGCTCGAAGTTGTTGACGAGTATGTTTACCTGGGACAAATAGTCCGACTAGGTAAGTCCAACTTCGACCGAGAGGTCAATCGACGGATTCAACTCGGCTGGGCAGCGTTCGGGAAATTACGGCACATCTTCTCGTCAGGTATACCTCAAAACTTGAAAACGAGGCTGTACAACCAGTGCGTGTTGCCAGTGATGACATACGGAACTGAGACGTGGTCCTTCACTGCTGGCCGGATGAGGAAGCTCAAGGTCGCTCAGCGAGCTATGGAGAGGGCTATGCTCGGGAGTCTCACTGCGTGATAAACTTAGAAATGAGGTTATCCGCAGTAGAACCAGCGTGACCGATATAGCCCAACGGATTAGTAAGCTGAAGTGGCAATGGGCCGGCCATATGGCTCGAAAAATCGACAACCGATGGGGAAAAAAGGTTCTCGAGTGGCGGCCTCGTACCGGCGGACGAAGTGTAGGGCGTCCCCCCACTAGATGGAGTGACGACCTGGTAAGACATGCAGGAAGTCGATGGATGCAGGTGGCTCAGGACCGTGCTTTGTGGCATTTTTTGGGGGAGGCCTATGTTCAGCAGTGGACTTGTGAAGGGCTGTAATGATGATGATGATGAATGATGACCAAAATTGTGTGTAGTCTGGCGTTATCATGATGAAAGACCACTCCTATTCTGTTGAGCAATGCCGGCCATTGTTTCTCAATTTCTTGCTTGAGTATCATTAGTTGTTGTCAATCTTCAATTATTCGGCTATGTCGTTACTGCTAATATGCCGATCTTGCTCCACTTTTCCACCGTATTTCGACACCCCCGTGCCTCGGAAGGCATATAAAGCCGTTGGTACTGCGCTTGATTTCTCTCCGTTCGTGTCAGTTTGCCATCCCATAAGATTACGAGAGTGAGGGAATAGAGAGTGCAATTGTGCTTGCGCACGCACTTAGACGCTATAATTCTGTCCTGTGCCGATGGATAGCGTTGAGTCTAGCCACCGGGACCGAAATTTGGTCCGGAGGACATTATTATTATTATAACTCTGTGTCTTAGAACCGACTGCAGAACGAAAAAAATAATTCACATAATTTTGATAATTATTTTATGATATTTGCGTGACAAACGAACATAATATCATCGGACCTTGTAAGTGGATGCTGTGGCCTATAGAAAAATATATCCTCGATTAAGAATCAAAATACAGATAAGTTCGTTTGAGTATCACGTTGGCAGTAAAAACGAATCCGGCTCATTACTCAACATACGAAACACAGCGGCATTATGCTGGTATTTTACTCTGGTATTTTGTGATAGTATAGTTTCAAGCCGACCGAATTGTGCTGCGGCCATAATGCAGTGTGGCTCTTACATGTGCAAACGTAATTAACTTAAAAAGTCTTGTGTTATTGTAAAAACAACAAGAACATTTTATTCACCGAACAACATATCTCATTTACTATACTGTATACTGGGGAATGCAGAATGTCACTTAGAGTAAGCTTTTATAAAATGACTTATTAATGAGCTGAGTCTTTGAGCTATTTACATAATTTAGACAATGGGTAACCGTCTAGTTGTTGCATATATTTTGCTTTTAAGATTACTAATAAAGCCTGTATATCTGAAAATTAATATTTACTAGCGGTCGTCCAATGGTTAAAATTCGACGGTAATTCTTTAAATACTTAAGTTTGTATATTAAGCAAGCTGTGTGTTAGATATGATATGTATTATGTATGCTTTCAACTGCATATTTATATATAAAATACAGATGTCTAATAAAAAGCGTTTATTTTATGTTTGTACTTAAAATAAACGCTTTTTTGTCTTAACATACACTCCAAATTTACAGACTATTGAAAAAAGAACATTACAAATAACACAAAATCACAGCTCATTCAGTCAATGTATCTAAGTCAGTCAATCTAATTTTTTTGGGACAATCTCTACTCTGTGCGACTGTTTGACCATAGATCGATTGATGTGTTTGACAATTGACATTGGCAGAAAGAACGTCAACCTTCGAGTATAGAAAACAGAGGTAAACAATTAATGTTTTGTTTAATTTAAATTAATGTATTTCTAACACACATTATATATATGTACATTTTAGCTTTCTGCATACC
Organism: Parnassius orleans; assembly: GCA_029286625.1. NCBI lineage: Eukaryota > Metazoa > Arthropoda > Insecta > Lepidoptera > Papilionidae > Parnassius > Parnassius orleans. The sequence goes on along the minus strand of JAGSMP010000246.1, from coordinate 1,101,126 downwards.
TTCTCCATATAAACTTTAACTTTGCCTAATCTCCATTTCCTCCGTGCGCGCAATACGCTCAAAAAGAGATACAAAAATTTCCTTTTACGTATTAATGTGTTGATGATCTAAAAATTATTTCTACTAAACTGCTTTAAAAGAATAATTGTAGCCAATTTAAAATACTGTTACTGCGACGGTAATCACTCACGCTTTTTAATGGTGACGGTTATCATTTGTCACCGTCACTTACCATTAGGAAATCCACATGCTCGTTTGCCCTCTCTTCCATTAAAAATAAAATAAAAAATAGATCGTTAGTATTAATTATAGCATCCTGATGTCGTTTAATTACTTAATTTACGTATTCGAACCAAACGGTTTGCTTCGCCGTTCATATGGCGGACAGCAACCGTTACAGTTACAACCTATTAAAGTCCACTGCTGAACATAGGCCGCCCCTATTGATTGCCTCATAGGGGGAATATTTGCCATAGTTGCCACGTTTGGTAAGCGGGTTGGCAACCGCAATTTATTTTTATTTTTGGTCATTATTAGGAAGACGCTGCTGCCCATCTTCTGATTTGTTTCCCTCTGTCGCCTCTTACGACACCCACGGGATAATATGGGGTAGTAGATATTCTTGCACCGCTACTACACGGTAATGGCGTACAGCAAAGGAGTGGCAATAATATGGCAGCATCTGGCTTTCCAGTTGATAGCAATGTCGGTGAATTTAAAGGCAAGACTGAATAGGCTTTTGTCAAGCAACTATGGCAAATATCCCTTCTATGAGGCAATCTTTGGAGGAGGCCTTCGTTCAGCAGTGTACTTTTGATAGGTTGTAACGGTGATGGTAAGCTAAGTCAGTGTGCTTTACCATCTTTGTCTACATCACTTACCATTAGGCTATAATCCGCCCAGCACTGGCTTATAATAGTTTAAAAATAACTGCTTTTTGATGGTTCTTCGGTTTCAATCCCAACGTTTGTACAAAATAATATTGTCGATTTTCGGATCTGGATTAAGTGAGTGCCTCCGTATGCATACACTTACAATCATATAAGGCAACAGCAGCCCAATAGTTAAGCCTTTGTACTTAAAGCCCGGCAAGTTTTAGATTCGAATCCTCCATCCAACTGCCGCTAACCACGCTTACTTAAATAAGCGTGGTTCGCGACAGTTGAAGTTTACAGGAATATTAGTAGTATTAAAGCGTGTTTAGTAGGTATTCTTTCTTAAAACAAGACATAATGTCTGCTTGTTTGTCACACATACTTCTAAATATATTTTTTTTAAAACTTGTGTCACAGTAATTTCTAGTCACACCATAAACTAAACGATCTAAGAGTATCATTTCGAGAACATGGTAAAACCACATGCTTATTACTTCTGTAAATGTAATTTAATTCTCTATTTAGCCATAATATATTTTATTCATTCATTGAAAACAGCCAATCAATAATCGACTACTGAATACAAGCCATAGATTGCTTCATAGAAAGAATTATTTGGCATAGCTGCCACACTTGAAATTATGATTGAAAATTCAGCACTAGTCTCGTTTTGCGACGTCTACTAAAGAGCAAAATAAAATCCTTGAATTGTCATTTGTGTTAAATTCCATCCTTTATTTCAAAACAAATAATGCTCTAAGAGGATGTTACAATGTTCAGCCAGGAACTATAAAATAAAAATGTTATTAAAAGTAAACCTACAGTCTATAATACGTCCCACAGCTGGGAACACGCCTTCTCATATCTTAGAGAGGTTATATGGTGATTACTCATCCGCGCTGCTCTACTGCGTGTTTTGCTATAGAATAAGGGTGACAGACGAGCACACAGTCCACCTGATGGTAAGTGTATGCTATGGCCCATAGACATCCAAATCTCGATAATCCTCGAATAAGAATCAAAATAAAGATTTCCTTGTCACCCCTGAGGAATAAGATGGAATGTCAGTCTCGTTTTCCGTAAAAAGGGTCTCCGATTCTCTACACTCAATACACGATACACAGCAGCAGTAAACTTACATTTCACCGTAACATTCGTGCTACAAACATAATATAGTTGCAGCATGGCTCTACCACGTACCGCGTGTTGACGGATTTCACAAGTTCTTGAAATGTGTTATTCCTTATACATGCAGGTTACCTCACAATGCTTAACTTCACCACCGAGCACGTGCCCTCTACACTTAAAATTGCAATTAACAATTTCACCTATACCAGCAAAATCGAACCTAGGGTGCTCACGTACTGTTAAATTTACGGCAAGCACTTTGCCGTTTATCTACTGCGGAGCAGTATAAATTCAACTAATTGTTCTTTTGAATTAAATAGTCACTTAAAGCTTTGGCTTAAGCTAAAACTTTAGTCAAGTATTTTTACATGACAGGAAGGCGAATGACCTTAATTATATCGTTCACTAATCTCCTATGCATCAAAGTCATGTATTTATATTTTACGTATATATTATTTATTTATTAAAACTTTTATGCACAAAAAATAAAATCGTACATATGACGGACTTAATGCCTTTAGCATATTTAATCATATTTAAAATAATAAGGAATTTTCTCATTCTTAGCCAAATAATAAGAAACAAATAGGTTCAAATTTGATTTTAATGGACATATGTTTTGACAAATTGCCTTTTATAAGTCTAACAACTGTTTCGGAAATTTGAGACAAAAATAATTCTGGTGAAATACTAACATCTTGAGGACTTATTTTATAGCTTACTATTTCATTACGGAAAGCATTAGCTACGTGCACGTTACTACGAGCACGTTATCGTATTTAGTACGTATTACATAGTTCAAATTGTAAATAAAACACTTTAAATGAGAAGAATATCTCAAAATGTATGATAGGTATGATAGGTATTCACATATGAAACGTTTTGTACGTGGTAGAGCCATGGTGCAGCTATATTAATTGTTTAGTTGTAGTACGAAGGACCACGCTCTCACAGAATACCAGCGTTAAATAGCAGCTTAATGCCGCTGTGTTTCGTATGGTGAGTGTAGAGAACCGAAGAACCGTTTTTACTGGAAACGAGTCATTCCATCTTAGTCCTCACGAGTGAAAACGCATCTGCATTTTGATTCGTAATCGAAGATAGATGTAGCTGTCTATGGGTCACAGCGATCACTTACCATCAGGTGGACTGTGTGCTCGTTTGTCACCCTTATCCTATAAATAAATGAAATAGCCGCTCTGCAGTACTGGCCAATTTAAATCAAAATAATTTTTGTTTGTCTAAGAATTCTAATTACAAATTAATTTTATTTTAAGGACATATAACTTTTTTTCAAAATTAGTAATTTCTTTATTGATTAGCGTCATGTTTTCATCGCATTCGAATCTTTTTCGTCATCATGGATACGTTAAATATTCGAGTAATTATGGAATATAAGTATCGTTGTGGTAGCAACGCGGCACAAGCGACACGCAACATCGACGACGTTTACAGAGCAAATACTACAAACGAACGCACCACCTGTTATTGGCTTGCCCTAAAAAATGGACCCGTGGTCGTCCGAAAACTTTGGTCGATAATGACGAATTAAAATCGATTATGGAAGCTGATGATACTCAAGCTACGGCTGAATTAGCAGCAGCTTGTTTTAATGCTAGCGTCGAACGCTAGCATTTAAACAATATTGGCCCAGTTGCGTCAAATTGGCAAGGTAAAAAAGCTTGACAAATGGGTACCCCAACAACTCAATGATCGGCAGAGCGAAGTACGCGTCGAAACCTGCCTTTCACTACTCAACAGGCACACAAACGAAGGAATTTTGAAAGGCATTCTTACCTGCGACGAAAAATGGGTTCTGTTTGACAATCGCAAGCGCTCAGCAAGTCAGTTGGATCCAGGTTCAGCACCTAAACAATGCGCTAAACAGAAACGTACCCTTAAGAAAGTTATGGTCACTGTTTGGTGGTCTAGCGCCGGATGATTCATCACGATTCTTATCAAACGGGATAAGTATTACTGCAGATGTGTACTATGAAGAATTGAACACAATGATGGAGAAGCTCGCACGTCTCCAACCAGCTTTGGTCAACCACTCGTCTCCGCTGCTCCTGCACGAAAACGCGCGACCTCATACAGAAGGTCCCCAAGTTACAAGAGCTGGGGTTGGAAGCTCTCTATCATTCGCCTTACTCACCAGACCCTGCACCTACAGACTTCTACTTTTTCCATTTTTTCATATTTTTTTCAAAAAAGTTCAATACCCGAGAGGCAGTACAAAATGACTTTGAAGAATTTGTTTCCTCCCGTTCAGCTGATTTCTTCAAGAAGAGTATCAATAAACTGCCACTACGTTTGCAAAGATGCATCCATTGCATGTGTGATTACTTTGATTAATAGAAATAAAAAATATAGAAAAAAATTACTTTAACTTATTTCATAAAAACGGCAAATCCATAGATAAATACCTAATATCTACACTGTATCTATCGCATGTGCCGCTAAGCGAAGTCTAAAACAGCACCCAGAAGATGGAGCATCGACCTAGTATGGTATGCAAGAAGTCGATGGATGCAGGTGGTTCCGGACCGGTCTTTGTAGCATTAGTTGTAGGTCTATGTTCAGCAGTGGACTTATGATGAGCTGTAATGATGACGATGTTGATGATGATGATGACTGTATCAATGTATTGTGTTACCTTATACGTTTTATTAAACAATATTGGCATTTTATAAAATTATATTAAGCGTATTGTCACTAATAAAAATATAAGAGTATGTAACTTTAAAGGATTATAGTGAAAGCTCGGGCATAAAACTAGTCTAAATGCGGTTTATGTACGAATGTTTACAATTAACAAAACATATGTTTATAATTTTAAAATTTCTAGATGATTTAACATTGCGCTTGTTTTAAAGAGCTAGGGTGCGGAGAGGGGTGGGGTCTACGGCAGTCGTAGCGCGCTCGTAGCCCGTAGCACTCGCTGCATGATCCGTGCTTTCGCGCTTACAAAAAATACGCATGTAATACCGTGTCATATGTGTTGACAGAATAAAACGGAAAATACTGTGTGAAATAAGTGTGTGTTGGTGCGTGTGCAATATACAAATTCTATGGGGAGTGATTTATAGTGTGTGTTGTTGTGTGAATGCTGTTTTGAAGGTAATGGATATAATATTTTATACAAAAGGTTTTTCCTGTTTTCCTCTGAGAGTCCTCGCCCTTGGAGTTTTTATTAGTGTAATAAACTTGATTTTGTATAAGTTCAAGTCATAAATCTTTATTTAGCTGCTAATTAACGTGCTTTGTGCTTAAAATTATTAAACAAAGTTTATATATGCTGATTTCAAAACGTTAATATTTTTGAATCATGGTAATTCGTTTAAGAAAAGATTATATGATAAAAGCAGGAATAGATAACCATCATATTATGTAAGCTTAAAATTTTAATTATGCAAATACCCAGAAGTAACATTACTTATGCTTAAGTTTTGATTATAAAATTATATAATAACTTTTTCCTAAAAGCAGACGTGACTAACGCGTAACAATAAACCATTTTTTTCTTTCCCTCGCATTTATTTATTGTATGTTAAAATAATACACGCACAAAATTGAAAATCGCTTATCATGTGATAAACACAGATTAAATGTGCATGATTTTATAATACATTCTTTAATTTGACCTAAAATCACTGTAATCTTGAAATCTTCATACATTTCGCTCTTCTTTGTATTTTCTTTTGAATCTTTTGAAAGCGGAGATGAGGCCCAAGATAGTAGGTGCGTAAGCCTGTTTAGTTGGTCTTAAACAGATCTACGTAACAATTGTCTAGGGAAGCTGAATCTGATAGCGAATATCATTGTTTTTATGTAGGCACAGATTATTAAGAATCATTGGATTTTTACATGTCGTTGGTATCTTAACCAGACAATTGAAATGCTGTCCTTACATATTCGATGCGTTAGGAAAATATTGTACATGTACAATGGTCGGTTTATATTATCTTAGTGCTTTAAGAGAGCACATTAGTAGTCGATAGCCAGTTCTCAAAAGAAGTGATTCTATTCGATTTTAGACGAGAATCGTGCGTAGAATCTTACTAAAGAGAGTAGTAATAATCACTAAAAGCTACCATTTACACGTTTTCACTAATGGGCTCCCCTAAATCACTCACCTAAAGATTAAGATAATGTATACCGGCCATAAACGATTGTTTGACCTAGTGATTATAGACGTACGGACGGGGGATCGTACGAGGGAGTGCCTGTGTATACACACAAGCGCGTACACAAGTGCACGCGCTTGTGTGTATACAGTGTAGGCACTACGAAATACGTTTTCAGTGTTTGTTATATTTGTGTGATAGAAATCGGCCAGTAATATTTTATTTTATTTTATTTATATACATGATATATAGCGTTACGCCTGCGATTCCCGAAGAGGTAGGCAGAGTTCAAATAGCAGCGAACTACTCAGACCACGTTTAGCCAAAAATATGAATTTAATATTTATTGTGAAAGAAACGATAGTTGGGTAATCCATCGCCTACACAAACCCAGTATCCGATTAGTCGCTTTGTTATAACAACCGCGTTAACCTAGGACCTGTTAGTTTCAGAATAATATGGGGTAACAATTTATTTACATACCATTACAAATACATTATATGAATATGAAACAACAAAAACTATAAAAGAACGACTTCATAACCAAAAAATAATAAATTTTCCACATAATTTAATTGCTTCTAAAGTCAGGGTTTTAATTCTTCGGTACATTTTGAGTTTGCACCGACTTCAATAGCTATAAAACAGTGTGGGAATTATTTAATTCTATTGAGGTCAATTTTAACATGTTTAAAAGTTTATTTATTTGAGACTTTTGAGAATACTAAACAATCTCACAATATAAAGTAAACAAGACGTGAAGCAAGACGTTTGTACGGGCATATCTCGTCACACCTTGTTACCCACACTTGTCTTTGGTGACCCAAAAGCTGGCAGATACTTTGCTCAGCGGATCAGTCTCGCAATACAATGAGGCAACTTTCTTCTTGAAATCTGAAGACCATCTGGATAGCCCCTGGACTTATAGTCCAATTGAGAACCTTTTTTCGGAATCAGCTTAAACTAAGCGGAAAGTGGCAATGGAACAGAGTTTTTTGTCGGTTTATCTCTGTAGAGCTTTAACTTTCGGAACCGGTAGTTAAATTATATTTTCTTTAGACTTTAGATAATCCTAAACTGAAAATTTTTTTTTTTAATTTTAATATATTTACACTAGAGTACGGTAAGCACCAGTAATGACCAATAGAGTCCGATTCTACTGTTATTAAAAGGGTATTTGTGCGTGTTTACGTTCATACATTAATGAACTATTCGTCTTTAATATCTCGATTAGTAAAGATGATAAGGTCTTCAATTTAATGATATTCAACGACTAATTACATAGTGTATACATGTTTTAGAGGTAAAAATAAATGTAACTTAAAATTATACATTCCATTTTAGTCTAGATAGGCAATACACCTTTGACATTCTTTAAAATTTGTCTGTTATCCTGAAGGTGTAGGAACTAATTCCCATTACGTTCACTGGTAATTTTTTTTAATTAAGTAAATCTTACATTTTTTTTAAATTTAGACATAAGTCGATTTCCATACATAGTAACGACTACATGACCTGGTGACCAGATAGGTTAAAAATAATCCCACTGGATTTCTTGCTGGTTCTTACCAGGACAGAAGTATTTTCTGAACTTTTTGTAAATAAAAAATACTTTCAATAAGTACTATGTAACAATCTATATTGAATAAAATATTATTCTAATATAATTTATATTATTGTGAAAAAAATATAATGAAGAATATTTGCAATCAATAGCCCTGTTTGAATTCAGTAAACAGAACACTCTCGGGAATAATTATTTATAATATAAAAATAATGAATATCTTACGAAATTCGGGGAATGAAAGCAAATGGAAGCAGGGGCTTGCTAATATTGCCTAAAGAAATACTCAGTTTGAAAGATTACAGTACTTATTACGGTATATTTTTTATTTTATTAAGGAATATTAAAAGGAAAATTACAGATATTTTCTTCTTCTGTTCCAGATACTCGTACATTTATTTCCATTATTTAATAAATATTTGACAGACACTCGTTCGGATTATCGGATACATACAGACAAGACCATAAATTTGACTCAAACCTGAGATTCTCGGCGTAGCTGCCAAGTACCTTACCATTACAGCCTGTCAAAAGTCCTGTGCTGAACATAAGCCTCCCATTTTGATAATTGCCACGATTAGCATGCGGGCTGGCAACCGCGCGTTTTTCTTTTTAAGTGCTTATTAGGAAGACTCTGCTGCCCATCTCTTGGTCTGTTTTTCTCTTTAGCCTGTTACGACACCCACGTGACGATATGGGGTACTGGATACACGGCCACTACACGGTTGACCAAGTACAACTTACCAAATTCTTTAACTGGCACAAAACACCATCACATGCACGAATTTCTTAAAACAGTGGCTTGTACTCCCACAATCATAGTACACAATATTTTATTTTTGCAAGCAATTTAAGTATCACAATCTTATTGTAATTATTTTTAGTTAAGTTTAGTAATATTGCAATTTTGCACATGAATCTTTTATATTTAATTTTCACACCTTTAATATAACTAATTTTCAGTTAGGTATATTGGTAGCGGTTTAGTGTGATTGTGTGAGGGTAATTCTATATAATAAAAATATAATACTATAATATATACATATAAGGAAAACCTTACCCCTACTATAGGATTTCCTCCTGTATCTTGAAGGCAGTTTGCATACATAAATTGCGCAAGAAATAAGATCCAGATCCGAAAAAAATATTTGTATACAAATACTTGTTTCGTGCGGGATTCGAACACGCGGCCCTTAACGCCTTAACTCATTGCTAAGCTACTGCCACATAAGCCGTATAATACGGTAATAGCGTCTTAGCTCACTTACTTAGCAACTAGCAAATATGTTCAGCAGTGAAATTTAATAGGCTGTAACGGTAACGGTAACGTTATTTAATTGTTTTAAATGATTTATTATTATCTACGCAAATAATACGCATTGAATCAAACTAATTTACATATTTTATCGCGTTCAATTTTAAGCTACATATTATGAAAAAACTCAGACGAATAACATGTTTGTGGGAAATGAATAGCATAATTTTTGATTTATTGAAATTATTGAATTAATAGCGCAAGTACTTATTGGTAATAATATGTAACGATAAATTATGTAGTTACTAAGCTTTCAATAAGGTTGTAATTAGCTTAATCATGTTACTACGTATAGAGCTATGCTGCAGCTATATAGCTGGAGCACGAATGAGTCGGCTCGACCGGGGACGGATGACGCTCTCACAGAATACTAGCGTGAAACAGCAGCTTTGTTTCGTATGGTGAGTGTAGAGAACCAGAGACACTCTTTACTGGAAACGAAGCATATCATCCATCCTCTGGAGTGACAACGCATATGCATTTTGATTATTAATTGAAGATAGATCTAGATGTCTAAGGGGCCCAGTATCCACTTACCATCAGGTGGACTGTGTGCTCGTTTGTCACCTTTATTCTGTAAAAAAAACTACACATTATTATTAGTGCAAGCCTCTATTTTTTTTCAACAGCCTATTGTAACCCTCTGTTGGACACGAGCTTCTCTTTTTATAGAAGGAATCTGATTTAGTCGTAATGTTTGGAAATTGGATGGGTAATTCCGATAACGGATCGTAACTTGATACTGCTTAAATATGAAATTGAACATAAATATAATTTACTTTTAAATTTATATATCCATAAATTAGTCCACTGCTGAGCCTCATATGAGATATTTAACATAGTCGATACGCTTTTCGTGTTGGAACCGCAGTTCTTTTATTATTTTGATTTGATATCAGGGAGATACTTGCTGCCGAACTCCTGGTTTAGTTTCCATCTGTTGCTTCTTATGACATCCACGGGATGATTGGGAGTATTGGGTTCTCTAACGCTGCCACTATACATGACATAATTTTTTGTATAACTTAAATATAAAAGAAGTATAATAAACTTAAATATAATAGAATAGGATATGATTAGATATGGTGTAGTTCTAAGAGCATAAATAAATTAAATCTGTTGATGAATCCCAATGTAGATTGGTCCACCATGGTGCGATGCACAAATTATAGCTAATGGATTGCAACCCACGTCGATATTGGCGCATAATTGCATCATGCACGACTGCCGCTAAAAAGGGACGGTGTTGTAAAAATTTTATTTTACAACGGAACTACCTACCCCGATATTAAATGCACGAAGTTTTATGGTTGTTTATAAATGAGTCTTCTTAATTGGACGATTTTGCAACATAAATCTCAAACAAAATATACTCGCCTACGGTAGGGTAGGAACTCAGTGTCATTCACGACACAGTTTGTAGTCAAGATCGGAATGTCAGTAAAATATTTTTCGAAAGCCGTTGCAACCTATTGATTTGATTTTTTTTATATATTACCAAGTAGTGGCGGTGTAGTAATATCTATTACCCTATATTATCCCGTGGATGTCGTTAGAGGCGACAGAGGAGAACAAATCCGATGTGCAGTAGCGTCTTCAAAATAAAAACTATAAAATAAAAAATTGCGGTTGCCAACCCGCTTAGCAAGCGTGGCAAATATGGCAAATAACCCCCTATAAGGCAATATATAGGGGAGGCCTATGTTGGCCAATGGACTTTTAATAGGCTGTAACCGTAAGAATGGAAACGAGGTATTTCTAAGGTATTTCTAACTTCAGCAATCATAGCGTGCCAAATAATCTCAATATTATAGCTGTTTAACATTACCAGTTACATTTGGGCGGCAAAATAACCATTCGTTCCTTTAATAACAGTTCTAATTCTCATAACACTACCCCAGTTAATGGAGGCTTGAATAATTATGCGACGTTGGTTAACTTAATAGCCTTCGCATTTTGAGCGCAGCCATTTTGACGTAAAATAAATACCCTAAGTTAATTTTTTTATTGTTTTCTCACGTAAAGATAACAGTTTAATGTTGTTTTTAACTTTTTTTTCTAGAAACCTTGATTTATAGTACATTATTACATAAAATTATTACTAAAAGCATGGATTTTTCGTAAATTCATTGGTACTTAGCTACTTGATTTCACAACACTATTATGCTGACCGGCAAATGTTGCCGATTGGTCCTCTTGTTATCTTTCATTGGGCATAAAGTTGTAGAAGTCTATAGACTTCAATAGTCACTTACCATCAGGTGGGTTGTAAGTTTGTTTGTCACTTCAGTTTCTTAAATGAAAGCTAGCGATTCGCCCCAGCTTCGAATGGGTAGGATCTATTAATGTTGCTTTATTTAGATTTATGATGATCGCAGATCATTATTTTTATAAATTTTTCGCTTTTTCGTAAAATCTCTAAGCTTTTCGGATATGATATAATCTAGATCACTTCCGGCATTGCTCTCTATCTGTTCGTGAAGCTTCATTGCAATCAGTTCAGACATTCCGAAGATTAGCCCGGACAGACAGACAAAAATTTTAAAATTGTTATTCATGTTTTGATGGCATGCAAATAACCTCCTCAGCTCAATATAAGGTAGATATTTCGATACATTTGTATTTATATAATATATAGACATGGTTTTTTTATAGAATATTTGTGACAAAAAGCACTCATTCCACCTGATGGTAAGTGGATGCTGTGGCCCATAAACATCTACATCTATCCTCGATTAAGAATCAAAACGCAGATGCGTTGTCACCCCTGATGACTAAGATGGAATGCATCGTTTCCAAAAAATAGTCTCCGGTTCTTTTAACCTATAATGCGCTAAACAGCAGCATAAAGCTGCTGTTTTACGCTGGTATTCTGTAAGACCGTGACCCTTAGCCGGTCAAGCCGAGCCATTCATTCTACAATATAAACAAAATAAAGCTTTATATTAAAAACCAGGTTTATTTATTATTACATTCACAGTATTAGTCAAGAGCAAAGAGACATAATAAATGCAAATATATTAAATATACAGCAAATAATGTAAACAATTATTGACATTTTCATTCCTGGAAATCGTCCATTCTCTCTTGTGATAGAGCCGATTTGTTGTTTATTTAATAAGATACGTTATTTTGGTTTACCATATATATTGAAGATATTTCTTTAATACAATAAATTTTAGAATTTTGGTATATTATATTTTTATAAAGATTAAATACAATTTCTATTACGTTAAAAAATCTAATCAAATATTTTCTAACAATTTCTAATAAGTATGAAGTAAAACAAATTAATTTGTAGCGCTTTCTATTTACGTGATAAACTAATCAGAGTAATTATACTTCACTTATAATTATACTTCACTTATAATTATATTTCAATTATAATTATACTTCACTTATAATTATATTTCAATTATAATTATACTTCACTTATAATTATATTTCAATTATAATTATACTTCACATATAATTATACTTCACTTATAATTATACTTCACTTATAATTATATTTCAATTATAATTATACTTCACTTATAATTATATTTCAATTATAATTATACTTCACTTATAATTATATTTCAATTATAATTATACTTCACTTATAATTATATTTCAATTATAATTATACTTCACTTATAATTATACTTCACTTATAATTATATTTCAATTATAATTATACTTCACTTATAATTATATTTCAATTATAATTATACTTCACTTATAATTATATTTCAATTATAATTATACTTCACTTATAATTATACTTCACTTATAATTATACTTCACTTTAAAGTATATACAGTTACTAGCAGAGTGACGCACTAGTTTAAAGTCAACTCACGACTGAACCACCACTAAGATTAAATAAGCAGATTAGATAAGCAGTTCCTTTTATAGTGTACAACGCTGTTACGATTACCCACACATCTTATTATTAAATCTGAAGTATATGTACACTTAATAACTATGCATGTATATAATTTATTATATAAGTGTTGATGATTTAAAATCCATTGGTAACACAATGTTACTCTTCGCGGTATAGTCCAAAACGCTGGTTGCGTATTCTTGCATAGGGCGAGAAAAGAAACAGCAATCAGTCTGCAATAGCGATTATGTAAGGTGTTAAAATATCTGTAACTTTAAACATGTACAATTTTTCTATTTAAGCTATCTTTATCTACTGCTGGATAAGTTGGCATTCATAAATTGAAAGATTTGCTCAGGCAGCGACCGACAGCGATACTTTTGTACGGGTAATATCACGCCCTTTCTTTTGTCTTTGAGTTTGGGTTTCATCAGGATATTCGAAATAAAATCTTACCATATATTACATCCATATTACTAATAATAATAAATATATAACAACTTTTTATTATTAAATTTGATAGACTGTGATGAATGATGAATAAATAAAATAAATCACTTCTGGACACGGACCTCTGCAAATATTTGCTATCCACACGTTGCCTGTCTGGGTGGTTAATATCTGACATATTATAAGAGGTGATGTTGTTACAATCTTTCGGATATCGAGTAGACAGTCCACCTGATGGGAAGTGCATCCATCCTCGATTAAGAATCAAAATGCAGATGCGTTGTCACCCCTGAGGACTACGATTGAATGTCTCGTTTCCAGTAAAAAGTGTTTCCGGTTCTCTATACTCACCATACGAAACAGAGAAGCATTAAGCTGCTATTTTACGCTGGTATTCCGTAAGAGCGTCGTCATTCTCTGTTCGAACTGACCCATTCGTGCTAGAACCAACCCAACAAAATGGGTTATAGCTTCACCGTTAAACGCAAATGTATTGAATAAGATAAACTCCTGTTTCAATAGAAGTATTTCATATTAAAAAGAACGAAGTATAAATGAGCATGAATTCTAAGGCTTACATTAATAGATTGCGACGGCCTAGTCGTAGCCACAAACGATACAAGGGCGTTTTCAATTTCCACCCACCGTTGGTATTAACAGCTGAGGTAGCGGCTTCAAAGGATGACGGACTCGGCACACGAAAACTAGTCTATTCCACCTCATTTTCAACTTGGTAATAAATTTCCGTTTGTAAACGTTGTCTTGAACGTTTTCAAAATAATGCCCGCAATTACTCTCGCTGCTAAGACACAGTTTTCTTATTTATTGCAAGCTTTTTGAGCATACAGTTCATTAGGCACATGTTTTAAAAAAAAAATATATATATTTTTTTATAGTTTTCAATAACTATGTTTTAAGCAGTAGTTGTTTCATTAATATTACTTACAATATTTATAACGGTATACAGTATTTTATTTTATATTAATAAAATAAAGTTTGAATTTTATAATATTTGTGTTTACGCTGGCTCCGTCTGAGATTCAGAACTATGACCAGCAAAGAATAGCTAGTGAAGTTCTGTATCCTCCTAATAACAACTAAAAAATTGAAAACTGTGGTTGCCAACCCGCCTGCCACACTTAGCGGCAACTGTAGCAAATATCCACCATATGAGGCAATCTATGGGGGAGGCCTACGTTCAGCAGTGGACTTTTAATGACTTGAGGCTGTAAGCTGAACTATCAAGTAATATAAGCGGCAGTATGCAAAGAGCCACTCTAAAGCCGAAGAGACATTTATTTTATTCATAATTTATTCGGACATTTCGAATACATTTAAGTTTAACCAACCGCAATCGGCTGCACCCAGTTGTAGTCGACTAAACTTAGGTGTGACCGCACTTTGGCTTTTAGCCCTAGCACTCAGCAAGACACAACACAAAACTTGGCATTAAATGAAGTAACATTAAAATAATAATACTCGTGTTCATTTTATATTGGTGCCAACACTCAAAACTTCCCTTGTTCATAGTTCATATTTGAATTAGCTACGACAAGTTTTACTACAAAGCAAAATGATATTAATAAATGGAACAGTTTTTGTAATCTTATTTTTTTGTGTATTTTTTATATTATTCAGAAAACCAACTGCGTTTCATGTTGTGTAATTATTATCTTTCTGTTTCTTTATGGACAAAAAAAGGTTTCGTATACTACATAATACTATTAGCTGGTCCGGCAAATGCTGTTCTGCCCTTTTCGGTAGATGGCGCGATGAGTTTCAATCAGAATTAACCCCGGACTTTTTTAATTGTAGATATATAATTCATTTATAACACAATCATAGCAACACCTATCCGGATTTTGTGATTTTTTTGACACTGAACTAACAAAATATCTTGTGAATGTGGGTTATTTAATCCATAAATATAGAATATCTTAATTCACTTATTGGAATCCAGCATAGCTATGAACTATCATCTCAACTACACATATATATTTATGTCTGCATATGTCCTCAATCGGTTAAGTTGTTTAGAAGTAATACGATCACTAACAAATCAGTAAGCAACGATTAATTAGAAGTTACATTATACTAATCCAATGATAATATCTAAAGGTAGTGAAAATATTATATACTATCTTTATATATATATATATATATATATATGTATGTATATATATAATTCTTCTGTACGTGGACCGATGTTGTTGAAATTTTGTGTGTATGGTGGAAGTTCCTTGAATGGTTTAGATTCACAATTGCACCCGGTAGCTTTCGTTGCAATCGGGTTCTAGGTTTTTTTTTATTTTTAAGGCAGGACAACGTTCGCCTGGCCCGTTATATGGTCGGCCCATTGTCACTTCATATTTCTGTTCCGTATACAGACAGTGAAAGCATTATAAATGTCACATTTTGAATATTATTCACGGTATATTTCTTGCTTGCATGCTTTTTAATTACCGTATCTAGGTCTACGGGCCTGCCAGTCAGCAGACGTTGATTATTTACCGCTTCCAATACAATAATGGTAGAATAGAATAGAATGTAATATCGAGCATCGATGGACAATATGATAGTTGTCGACGACAGTCCCGTCAAACGCATTGGATCTCTCCCTCTCTCTTTCTCGGCATTTCTTGTAACCGTATAGATTTTTATGGTCCAGTGGTCTTTTAATAAATGCTTGCCGATATATAATACGGCGAGTTCATTATATCTGAATAAAGGAAAAGGTCCAAATATAAGATTGTATGTATATCTTTCATTCAATGTTTTAAATCTTCATTTTGTTTGATTGCCTATAGTGTTCTTTCTATAATTCACAGTAACAAATGAGTTAATAGTCGGATAAATTTAAACAAAGAACGTCAGAGATGTGATGTGACATTGGGACGTCAAACACCTCAGTCCCCCCCGTGACCATGGATGCTGTAAAGCACCCGAAACGTCGAGAATTAAAAAGTTAAAATTAAACGCGATATAACCCTGTAGTTATACTGGTTTTATCATTCGCTAAACCAGAATCGACTTCTCTTAACAGGTCGTCACTCCATCTTGTAGGGGACGCTCTACATTTCGCTTACCGATACGGTACGAGGCGGATAGAGAGACAACCTTTCTTCCAGACGACTGCGTGGCGCAGTTGCTTAACAATGAGTTGCAGCGCTGGCGGCCGCGGGTTGCGGAACAAGTATTTGTATGGCCTACAAATAATTGTTCCGGGTCTGGATGTTTGTCTTTGTGAAATTTATATCTGTAAACTGCCTTCACTATACAGGAGAAAGTCCTAGTGTGGAGGTAATGTTTTTTTTTTAAACAATTAGCTATATGGTAGCTCAGGATCGTGCTTTGTGGCATCAATTGGAGACTAATGTTTAGCGATGGACTACTGATGGGCTGTTATGATGATGATGACACCAGACTACAGAAATGGGTGGACGGCTTATTGGGGTTAAAAATTAATACTAATCCAGACTGACTCCTAGATAGAAAAGGAGGCCTGTTATATAGTACTGTAAAGTAGCAGCATACGTCCTACTGCTGGCAAAAGATTTTTGTGAGGATTTAGATGTAGGAAAGGATTTGTTATTATCCTTTAAATATTTTTTTTATTTCTCAAACAGGCAAATTTTTCTACAATTTTTTCTTACACCGCGGGTCACATAGTAAATCAGAACATAAGATTGTGTTTAACAATGCCTGTTGTGCCAGGTAGGACCGAAATCATGTTGTTTGTAGGCTATTAAATTTAAGATGAGTATTTTTATCATGGTAGATCCTTGCTAAAATCCAGCTGTATTATGGCGACAGCCATGGGTCAGCTTAACAGGGAAAGGAACATGCTCTCACACAATACCAGCGTAAAATAGCAGGATAATGCTGCTTCTGTCTTTCGTATGCTAAGCGTAGAGAACTGGAGAACTTGTTTATTGGCAACGAGGTATTCCATCTTAGTCCTCAAGTGTGACAAAGCAATTTCATTCTAAATTGAGGAGGTAGACGTCAAAGAACTTTAGCATTCACTTACCATCAGGTGGACTGTGTGATCGTTTGTCATGGACTACCACGGTTCTTTAAACATAGGTTCATATTTATAAATATAAATCAAAAGGAATATCTCGTTAGTTAATCTCGCTTCGCGCTTTTAATTCTTTTCATGCAACTGCATGTTGGTAATTTTTACTTGTTAACCACTAAACATCGCGTGCTAAATCTCTGTTCGTGACCACTCGCCATTTTATAAAAGCCCCACCACGCAAACCCTCAGTTAACGTAATAATGATGTGATTTTTAAGTGCACACAATAGACTTTAATTTAAAACCACTGCTTTTGTATCACATATATTACATAAAAACTTCGTGAAGTGAATTTATTTAATTAACAATAAATTAAACTTAACAAGAACAAAAATATAGGGATTTATTTACCTTCAAAATAAATTAATATTTGTATTTTAAAAATATTTTCAGTCTGATTTGTTTTCATTCATTGTTAGTGAAATGGCCATTATGCATTATCAGAATTATTAACAACTCGAGATGAATATACATCTACATATCAATACGTGACTAAAAACTTTATACTCCCATTGTTGAGATTTGACATAGTTAAAGTTTAAATGGAGAAGTAGAGCTAAAACTCAACTCAGCTAACCATATAGTGTGCCCCAGATAGAGGGTAATATTTTCGGGTGTTATATGTGTACTGTGTATTTATGTATGCATACATATAAGTGTGTCATAAGCAAAACTTTATGTAGATACTAATACGACGCACACAAAACCAACATGGTGCTTGTTTAAAGCATATTTCGACTTACGATTTTTATTATGAGCTAATAATACACTGTAATCGGGTTCTTACTTTAAAAAAAATAATGTATATGTCAAATGAAATCAGTAAATTTTTTATTAATATATGAAAAGGTGCACTGAAATTGTGTCCCCGAGGACGTAGTATCTAAGTACTGTGCCTGGCGCGTGTTTGGCAATCTGTTTCCCTGTTACAGACTGGCAAAATTTTAAAGATCCTGGCGAATCTTAGTATTGTCATAAGGAAGTTAAGAGGGAATAAGAGTCCTTTTTGTTTACTCCCCCCCCCACACACTTCCAACGATCGCGTGCTGTGCTTTTCTGTACCACCAGTAACACTTCGATCGACGCGTTATGAAGCTAACTCTTGCCGCGAGGGTTGTTGACAAGAAACGCTACAGTTTAAATAATAAATTAAAAAATTAAAACCCTTATCAAGAGATGATTATAAGGTGCGACACGTCCGGTACTACGATAGTCAAACCGCCTACGAAGCATGACGATTAAGATAAATACTATTTGCAACGGCTGATGATAATGAAAACATTAAATAACGAATAAAATATTAAGAGCCGTGGTAGTTCAGGGGATAAGCACACGCCTTTCAATTTTATAGTAAGTGATAAAATCAAGATCGATTTCGGCCGGCATCAATAAAAATACCACGTGTTCGGTGGTGAAGGAAATCATTAGGAGAAACTCCATTTCTCTTTTTATTTAACACTTTTACCAGAAATATGTTCAACAAATTCTCGGTAAATATGAGGCACGCCAGAATAACAGAGCAGTGGCTGTGGCAACAATGATACAGCATTATGCTGAGTCAGATGCTTTTTCGTTGCTGCCGCTTTTTGTTGGTTTTAATTTCTTTGTACGCAAAATAAATTATTCATCCATTGTTTCATTCAAATATGTATGTCTGAGGAATTACAAATAATTCATACGAAGTCCGCAAAGGTGCATTGAAGTAGCATAGTGGACTCTTTCCTGACTTAAAACCCTCGCAGAAATTAGAGGAGGGCCTGTGCTTAGTGTGCCGTACGTAATTGAGCTTAATGTTGCGGTGTTTCGTATGGTGAGTGCAGAAAACCGAAGATCCTTTTTACTCCTCAGGGTGACAACGCATCCGTATTTTGTATATTATTTTCTTTTTTTATTCTTGTTTTCTTAAAAAAACGTTACCCCCTCACTAGGATTTTCTCCTGTACCGTGGAGGCAGTTTACAATTATAAAGTGCACAAGGACAAACATCCTCCATCACCAATTTAAATATTAACCACCATTAGGTTGAATATTAATCGAGTATGATGAGAGATGTAAAAGTCTATGGGTCACAGCATCCACTTCCCATCAGGTGGACTGTGTCCTTGTTTGTCACCCTTGTTCTATAAAGAAAAAAATAGTTAAATTTTTGACACACTAAAAAAATGATTGCCACGCAAAATTTCAAGAGATTAGCCTTTTAGAGTGGTATACTTAAATTTATGTATGAAGGCAGTAAAGAAAGCTAGAAAAAAATTTCATAATGGAATCTCTTATATTTATATTTACGCTAATGGTTTAGATGCTCGCACTGTAGTAAACAATGTTTAAAGAAATTATATCCATTGTATTTGATTAATGTACGTACTAAGTGGCCATTAAGTTTGCGCGATAAACACAATAGCACAAGCATAATATGCCTCATTTTATAAATATAGCAAGGCATTTATTATAATATACATGTTAGTCATATTCTAATTTTTTTATTTGCCGTGTGGTAGCGGCGTAATGAATCTGTTACTTCTTTGTCCCGTGGGTGACGTAAGGGGCGACTTGCTTTTATACGTGGTAGGGCCACGCTGAAGCTACATTACGGTTGTAGCACGAATGGGTTGGCTCGACCGGAGAAGGACCACGCTCTCACAGAATACTAGCGTAAAGTAGCAGCTTAATGTTGCTGTGTTTCTGTGTTACACCCTTTATTGATGGAATGTGTTCGATTTGAGTCTGTTAGAAGTTAGTTAATAAGGGTCTTGAATTTGAACAGAACTGACATAGGTACATATCATAATATTTTATCCCAATCAAATGGCGACGATGCGAAAGTTCTGTTCGAATCCATGGCCCACGTTATAGTAATTAATTATATGAGTTAGTGATGTATGTTAGGGTATGTTGGGACTGACATACGCTAAGCGGTAAATGTCCCTTAAATGATTGTAGGATAAAAAACAAAAAGTCATTCCATCTTAGTCCTCAAGGGTGACAACGCATCTGTATTTTGCTTCTTAATCGAGGATAGATGTAGATGTCTATGGGCCACAGCATCCAATTATCATCAGGTGGACTGAGTGCTCGTTTGTCACCCTTATTGTATAAAAAAAAGGCGACTATGGGAAATGCTAGATATATCTAATGGTTTCCGATAGGTGGCGGTATAATCATCTCGTTTACGACATACCGACGATGGCCAGCAACATCAAAGGTGAGAGACCTCTGGTACTGCGATCGACAATCTGCCTGCCAAGCGTGATGATTAAGGCGAATTCTCCTTAAAACGAGAGAGGCCCATGTCCAGCCGTGGACGCTTAGGGGCTGATGAGAATAAAGAGGCAGAAGGTTATGTGCATTTTATTTTTATTTAATAACCGGCATCTGACATGACAAACATTCTAAATAAATAAGCCGCGTCTTCTGCACTTATCGGAAAGCCATAACTATCTCTTTTGGTCTAAACCGAACCTGAACATTTGTAATAAGAAACGTGAGGTACGAGACAAAAGGATCAAAGTCGTTTATCTACCCATGATAGAAATTAAAAAATGTATTAAGTATCTTTAAACCACTTTATCTAAGAGTATTGAAATTCACACAAACTTTAAGTGTTTTAGAGCCGTGGTAGCTCAGATGGTTAGCGCTCGCTGTAAGTTTCACAGTACGCGAGCAACCCGGGTTCAATCCCCGCCGGCACCAATGAAATTGTTAATTGCAATTTTAAGTGCTGATTTACCACGTTCTCGGCGGTGAAGGAAAACATCGTGAGGAAACCTGCATGTCTGAGAAATTAGTGTAGAGAACCGAGACCCTTTTACTGGAAAAGAGGCATTATATCTTAGTCCTCACGGGTGACAACGCATCTGCATTTTGATTATTTATTGAAGATAGATGTAGATGTCTATGGGTCACAGCAACCACTTACCATCAGGTGGACTGTGTGCTCCTTTGTCCCCCTATCCTATAAAAAAAAAACATCTGAAACCTAAAATTGGTACCTAATTTACATGAAAATTTAGGTGAAATGTTATAAAAATAAATATATTTATTTAATAAATTCTATTTAAATTTCTAATAATTACATAATAATTGAAAATCATATTATGCTATACACAAATGCACTAAGTGAACTACTGAATAACAAAATTACATTCACTTAATACTTTTGATCCTGAAAAGTATTAAGTGAATGTAATTTGTCATAGTACTGAGTGTTTCCCAGTACTTTTTATAGTTGAGAACAATTCTTTAAAATTAATTGTATAACAGATAAATGTCCTAACTAATAGCAAAAGTCTAAGATACGTTAAACTGCTCAGATTAACATATTAACAGGTCAAACTTTAAAATTTATTTAAACTGTTCTCTTGAAAAATTACAATCTCTGTAATTAATACGTTTGTCTTCTGAACCATCGATATAATGAAATAATATAACGATAAAATATTGCTGGCAACCCTCATTTTAATGTTTCATAACCCTCATTTTTGGTCCATGGGCTGCAGTGGAGGCTACTTTTATAACAAACTTCACAAAATTTCTTTCAGATTCACATTCAGACGGCTCTGTTGCGCAGTGGCTTAGCAATAAGTTACGGCGCTGAGGGCCGCGGGTTCTAATCCCGCACGGAACAAGTATTTTTATGGCCTACAAATAATTATTGTTCCGGGTCTGGATGTTTGTCCTTGTGCAATTTATGTTTGTAAACCACCTCCAATTTGCTGCAAAACGTCGTGTTAAAGTCGATACAGTAATAATAAACTTAGCGGCAAAAATGGATAAGAGGATGAATCCTTCTGTAAAAAAAGTTTTTAATGAGGTAGAGCCACGCTGCAGCTGTCTCAACGGTTAGCTCAACCGCGGGAGAATCACGCTCTCGAAGAATATCAATATTGTAACGGTGTACGCTGCTGCTGTACTGAGTAATATAACAACTGGAAACCATTTTTACCTGGTAATGAGGCATCCCATGTTATCCCGCAGATCCCCGCTAGATAAGATGGGGACAACACATCTTAGTGTTGATTCTTAACCGAAGTTAGATGTAGATGCTTAAGCTTCTTCTTACGTATATAAATAACCGGCCAAGTGCGAGTTGGACTCGCGGATGAAGGTTTCCGTACCATCGTAATATACGTTTCGATTAGAGGAGCCCCTTTTAATTTTTAATTTATTTTTATTTTTATCATTAAGCATTACCTGTTACGGATCATGAGATGAAAGCCCGCTGCCAGACAGACGGACGGACGGACGGACGGATGGATGGACAGCGGAGGCTTAGTAATAGGGTCCCGTTGGTTACCCTTTGGTACGGAACCCTAAAAAGAAATCCTACTATTAAATAAAACTACTTTATACGGATTTTATCGTGTTTAACTTATTTTTAAATGAAGTTAATGCAACATCCATGGGGAGTTGTAATAGCCCGGAGTGTCATTAACCCGGAGTAAGTTCAGCTTTAAATTATTAATTTTGTTTCGTTCTACGCATTATAGCTTACTGTATTTTATAGTCTGGCAGTTGTATCCTTGGGTTTGGATTTAATTTTGATTAATTACAGGATCCGAAGTACCTAGCCGCCATCTTTATAAATATCAGAATGTTTTTTTTTTTAAATTTCAATAGCCCCATGTATCACTTTTAGTAGAAAACGATTATCTTTCTTACCAATGATAAAATGTGAGACACTTAAAACTTCTGAAGTTTGTTGTTATAGCAGTAGTCTAATGATTAAAGGTGGGTAGTGAAAACTTGCAAAGTTGTGTGTTTGAATACGCCTATCGACTACTGCCGTGAATCACTCCTAACACAAACACTTTATCCTTACTTGGAGGATTAACGCGAGTATTACAGCCGTTTAGGAGGAGTTCAGTCATATAAATACTGACAGAAGAATTATATAATATCTAATATGCATGTATTATACATATAAATCTGCCTTTTAAGTTATTTTGTCTAGTAATGAAAATTGCATTAAAATTTGTTGCGTAGCTTAAAAGATCTAAGCGTACAGACGTCGGGAAGCGACTTTGTTTTATACTATGTAGAGATTTTAAATTGCAGAACGTACTTAATTTCATAGAAAGTAAAAGCCGACTTCAAGTAACAAAAAAGAATAAAGTATTTTTTACGCTTTTGAGTTGACTAAGAAATTTAACAAGCTCGAATGTCGTCTAAATTGTTACAGTAAGGAC
This sequence comes from Parnassius orleans, assembly GCA_029286625.1. Lineage (NCBI taxonomy): Eukaryota > Metazoa > Arthropoda > Insecta > Lepidoptera > Papilionidae > Parnassius > Parnassius orleans. The sequence continues at coordinate 1,077,531 of JAGSMP010000246.1, read as the reverse complement.
GAAGGAATATCACAATCTCAATATCGTGTAACAATGAAAACTTCCTCTTCAATTTTATCACCCTTAGGATGGAATTTTTCTCAAAATTTATATGGAACCCCTGAAGTATAAAGTATTAAAAAAAATAATTAAAATCAGTTCACGATTGGCGAATATATCACGTAACATACATACAAAAAGATGCAGTCGAATAATTGTAAGTATCTTCCTTTTGTTAAAATCGGTTACAAATAATTCATCAACTTATGATTCATACCTGCGAATTATTGAGATAATTCTCAAACGTTTATAGGTCACAAACGATATTTACATTCCTGGTATTTCAGAGAACTGTGTGTATAACTTCAGTTATTTATCTCATCCCGTATGGAATTATAATTTTGCTAAAATACGTTGTTACAGTTAAATTGTTTACCCTCTATCTATAGGAACAGACTAAATAAACAGTGTGATAATATACTCGTAAAATGTATTTGGTATTTAATCAAATCTGTCATATTAGCGTTTTCTACAATTAAATTCCTCTCCGTAGCTCTTACCTGTCTAATTTGTGAGATGCCTGACTACGTGACATGTCGCTACTGAGTGTTTATTGTACATTTATATTTGCACACTTCCTGAGTTATTTGCAAGTATCGTGTTACGGGGGAATGTATCACAAGTCAAGTGCTGAAAGCGATAGAATTATTTTTCTATAGTGTTAGCAAATCTAAATAGATTATATATCTCTTTTATTTTAATCTGCTGTAACTAATTGTTGTGTAATAAGCACTTTTTTTACTTACACTACACTTTAAACACTTAAACTATACTTTAATACCTTATAAACGAATTTTAGCAGTTTTTAATCGATTTCAAAGAAAAAGAAGGAGGTAATTAATTCCACTGTATTTTTAGGTGTGTTACCTCAGAACTTTTTTCTACGTGAACCGATTTTGATGATTCGTTTTTGTTTGAAAGCTTTGCTTTTTTGTTTGGTCCCATACAAATTTGATCAATATCTGACCAGTAGTTTTAAAGTTATCCTTAATAATGCGTATTTAATTGACTTCAACTACATTGATGATGTTCTCATTTTATTTATATTGAAGTCGGTTGTACAAAATTTTTAATTTTACCACTTGTATACTTCCTTTTAGGATTTAAATCCGAAACTATTACAGTAAAAATCTTACCGGAAATTCAATGATAGAAAAGCGGACTTCCGATTATATGTATATTTCAAAAGACAATTGCATTAAAAATAGGTGCATTCAATATATTATACTTTATATAATTTGCAAATAATGAAAAAATGAAAATGAAAATGTTTATTTGTCTCAAAACAGTTACATGGATTTTATAAATGAGACATCCACAAATAATTGCTAACAATAGCGTAAAAGCTTATTGCTGTATATAGCTTCTACCGCTGAAAGCTACAAAATTTCTTATTAGACGTCTCGCATTGACGTTCATTGACGCTCTTAGGCCACGTTCACACGGCGACCATTCGATTAGATTTTTTCACGTATACGGTTTTATCGTAAACGATGCAATTGTTCACACGACAACCATACGATTCGATTTTTTCGTAAACGGTAAATCGATTGAAAAGCAGCCAGTTGTATAGTGCGCGCCATCATGGATCCACATGTTCCACTACCTTTATATTGGTTTTATAGACGGAGATGCAAGCAGCGTCTTAGGAGGTATTGGGTTCATCCTTTTCATATAATTGTGTGATTCAAAGGGCAACTGCGGGCACGCGCGCGAGTGCGTGCGGTACGATTTTCAAATGGGCGAGTCGTGTGAACGAGACAACATGAACATAAGCGCCACTGCGTCTTGTATTCGATAAAATCATTTCGAGGCGCGGATTTCTCTGTGGCAACTTCGTACGGTATACGGTAAAAAATGTATCTCGAACACGACGCTTTCCCGTATGGACTCCATGTGAACAGTTTAACATATTGTATACTGCCACTACTATGTTCGATAAAATCTAGTGTAAGGTATACGGGAAAAGTATGACCGTGTGAACGTGGCCTTAGTCATCGTTATTTTTTATCTGATCGATACAACATGGCTGATGGCTGATGACTGTCTCGATGGTCTAGTGCAACAGCTGATCATATTATGGTCTCGGAAGTTGGCGATGTTTCACCCCTGAGCCTCGGAAAGTACGAGAAGCGTACGAGAAGCGAGTACGAGTTGGTCCTGCGCCTGATGTCTCTTTGGTGGTGTCGGATAGCTGTCCTATTGAACAGAGTACGCTTGTTAATTGAAAGCTGCGAAATAAAAGAAACGTTAAAAGTAAAGAAAGATATTTTGTGAATACAAGAAACAACAACCTATATAATTAAAAAATAATCATTTCAATTGGTTTAGCCTTTTACAAGAAATTGATGAACATACATGAAAAAAACAACACGACAAATAGTTACAAACAGCAATACATTGAATTTAACCTTTTCGTTTTTGAACTGGATTAAAACAAACTAGTAACACAAGTTAGTTGAATACAGGGAGTCAGTAATTCATTAATGGGTGAATAAAAATTCCCAGACCGATGACTAAGAGCATTTCAATGATGCGAGACGTTTAATAGGAAATGTTGTACCTTTCAGCGGTAGAAGCCATATTCAGCAGTAAACTTTGACGCTATTACAATGTACACGCTTTTACAACAAAGACCGAGTACATTTACAAAGCCTGTACATCACCAAGTTTCAAATTTTAAATTAATTAAGAAAATCGACGGAGGTCCTTGAAAAATATTCCAAAATAGATAAAAATTATAATATAAATAATACGTGATAGAACCATGCTGCAGCAATATTATGGTTGTAGCACAAATGGGTCGGCTCGACCGGGGAAGGACCACGCATTCCCAGAGTAGCAGCTTAATGCTGCTGTGTTTTGTATTGTGAGTGTAGTGAACCGGAGACCCTTTTCCCTGGTAACGCGGCATACCATCATAGTCCTCATCTGCATTTTGATTCTTAACCTAGGATAGAAGTAGATGTATATCGGTCACCATATCCACTTACCATCAGGTGGATTGTGTATTCATAAGTTAGCCTATTCTGTAAAAAAATATAAGTATTTCATTCGTGCTAGGTGTAAGTACATTAAACCGCTGTTCATCTATCACTTGCTACTAAGATAAGGCCATGCTTTAGCTTGTCTTCGTTACGCTCGCTACTTGTTTGCGTCACGTCCTGACTCGTCTTGTAGGAGGTGGGAGCTATAGCCATTATTTCGCTAAGCACTCGTGTAAAATAGTCTCGGTCTTGTATTAGGGAGCGTGTTTAATTCGAAGTGGAACAGGTTGCGTCGCTACGATGTACGATCTATTTATGTGCAAACTACTAGGCGAAGGTTTTAATCAACGTCTGTTTCATTCGCGTTACTCGAACGGGGTTCTTAAATCACATAAGGTGGGGCTCCTTTTGTTAATTTGTTAACTTTAGTGCCCATTAGTAACTGTAATCTTGACATTTATTGACAATCCGCTTGCGTATAATTACGATTATTTACTGTACTATGTTTATAGAATAACGGTGACAAGCGGGCACACATCTGATGGCAAGTAAATACTGTGGCCCATAGACATCTGTAACTATCCTCAATTCAGAATTAAAATACAGGCGCATTATCACCCCTGAAGACTAAGATGGAATCGTTACCAGTAAAAAGAGGCGCCCGATTCTCTACACTCATCGTACGATAAACAGTAGCAATATTATGTTGTTTCACGCTAGTATTCTATGAAAGCGTGGTTCTAACCCAGTCGAGCCAACACATTCGTGCCGCAGCTAGTAAAATGGGACAAGCTCAAGTCTAGAAATGGATAATTTATAACAATGACCTCATGACAGATTTAAATTAGGGCAACATTACACTTCTTACTACTATCAAAATGAAAACAATAATGGAAAGTTTACGACGTTGCAAATATTATTTAACAAATCTCGTATAACAATTACTGTGTAGAGGCGGTGTAAGAATATCGTCGTGAATAACAATTACTGTGTAGAGGCGGTGTAAGAATATCGTCGTGAGAGGCGACAGAGGGAAACTGAAACAGGAGATGGGTAGTAGCATCTTCCTGATAACTACTCAAAAATATAAAAAAAGCGTGGCAACTATGGCAAAATCTCCCTATAAGGCAATCTATGTCAGAAGCCTATTTTCAGCAGTTTAGACTTTTGATAGGCTGTTACGGTAACGGTTTAACAATCAATGCTTATTTATAGAGAGGAACATGAAATATTATGAATTTGAAAATCTTCCAAGAACTAAGTTCTTAATATTTCATGAATCCTTGGTAACAATTGTGATATGTAGTGGAAATAAGAGGAAAGGAAAAAAAACAAGAAAAGAATAATAAATAAGTGAATTCCGTGACCCATAGGCTCCTCCTAAATCTATTGTTAATTAAGAATAAAAATACAGTTAATTTTTGAAGTCTGAAATGGTTTGCTTCGTGTTTTGAATGTGTACAGAAGGGATTAGAATAATTCGCCGGCGTCTGTTTCCCATCCAATTACAAGTGTCTTCAAAGCAAGAAGGATGGTGTTAAACTAACATTGCGTTTTACCATCTAGGGTTTCATCGACGCTTACCACTAGGTGCCACCTATTTCCTTATCACCAAGTGGGATTGTAGTCAAACTATGGCGTAATAACTTCCCTGTCCATAAAAAATACACAATAGTTAAACAATTGAAATGTTTATATATGACTCATGAGACAGTTAAATGGTTAAGTAAAAAAAATGCCATGACTCGTTACTAACAAAGTGGGTCTTCTCTGGTCTCGTCACTTACCACACAATACACACAACAGTATTATGCTGCTACTTTACCCTGGTATTCAATTTGCTGATAAGTACATACGAAGTGCACATGTAAAATAGTTTTTGTTACAAAATATTTGTTCCGCATCTTAATATGACATAAATAGTAACATCTTTTAACGGTTTGTGAGTCGTTGAAGCAATATTTTGTTTTAAAAAGAGTTTTTAATGTAATTTATGTATTTAAAAATGTTTTAAAAGTAATTTTTGTACTAAAAAACTGGTAAAAGAAAACGAAACTCTTTTTAAACATAGAAAGATATAAACCATAAATTCATGGTATTTGAAATAAGACATTTTTTTTTGTTGATCGAAATTGAATATCTGGCAGTGAATTTCATTTTGACAACGCTTGTTTGCTTTCGTTTGATACCGTATCGGTCTGACCATAACTTTTGTGCAGACCGAAATATTTTAAACTGCGAATTGAAAACTAGGTACAAATAAAAGTTGGCTAGTATTGTCTGTGATTTACGCCCAACTTTCGTCCCAGTAGATTTGTCGGCACTGAATTCGAAATAAATATGTTCTGTTCAAAGTTAGAATATATTTATGATTGTTAAAGTCAGCTTCGCATAATTTGTATTCGTTTATGAAGTGATGTTGTATAGTACCTACATTAATGTTATTTAAAAGAGATTAATTAAATTCATTTTTGAAAAAAAAATTCTTAAAAATTACCTTAGAAATAATTTAGATGTTTTAATTTTAGAAACTAAAGTAGTAATGTGCCGGTTATATAGCCCGAGGAAATGACAACCGACAGGAAGGAAGTTTGTTGAGTGGCAACGTCGTGCCAATAAGCGACTTCTCAGTAGGATTTTTCCACTAGATAGCTTGACAACCTGGTGAAAGATACATGAAGTCCAGGTGGCTCAGGACCGCGCTTTGTGGCATTTGGGGAGACTTATATCAAGCAGTGGACTTTTGATGAGCTGTAATGCTAATGATAAAGATGAACTAAATTAATCAGAAACCAGGAAGGGAGTAGAAAATTATGAAATCATTGTGCCGCTCACAACTTGCATACACAAACAGACGTTGTAAGTAAAGTTATACGTACCAGCACACTCAGCAGTGCGATTGTGTAACTATGTTATGTTTTTCATGTGTAGAAATAAGGATGTCAAATCATCACACAGTCAACCAGATGTTCAGTGGATACTGTAGATGTGTAGCATATACCATCTTTCATTGCTTAAGAATCAAATTGCAAATGCGTCGTCACCCCTGGGGAATAAGATGGGATTCCTCGTTACCAGTAAAAAGGGTCTTTAGTTCCCTCTTTTTTTTAAATTAGAGGCGGCAAATGATTAAGCGGTTCACCTGATGGTAAGTGTTAACACCAGGGAATAGCAGCCGGCCTTTTCCAATTCTTTATAATCACCTTATGAAACATCGCACCCATATGCCGCTATTTCACGCCTGTGTTCTTCGAGAGCGTAGTCCTTCTTAATGTAGACTTACTCGTAGTACAAGTTTTAAAAACTAAAATAGTTATATTTACTTGTCGTCAGTCACTGCTACCAAAAGCATTTTCAATTAACTTGCAACGATAATTAATAGGAATATTAGCTATGTTAGAAGCATTGCCAGTGTTTATTAAAATAAAAAATACGTAACTTTGGCCAAACAAGATTTTATTTTCTTTTCTTAAAATGAAAAATAATGACTCATTTACATTCATTCGCAAATTAAAACATTCATAATCGCACAGCACTAACATTGTACACGGATTGCCCTTAGTTTAGGTTATATTTATTAGGTTTTTCTTTTATTCGTACTCCAGCTTTAATATAAATTTCGCTATAATAAATTTTAGTTACGAGGTTATTAGTTTATAATTGGATAAGATAATGTGTAGCTATTACATAAGAAGAAATCTAAGCATAAACTAATTTACTTGGAGAAATATAAGCATCTGCGCATAATAATAAGAAGTGCATCAGTTTTGCTTCGAGATCAGACCGAGACCTTACAACTATTTCATCATCATCGTCATCATAAAAGCCCATCACTAGTCCACTGCTGAATACAGGCTTTCCCCAAAGAATGCCACAAAGCACGGCGCTGAGCCCACTGCATCCATCGACTTTCTTAAATAAGATTTGTAAGTAGTTTGTACAAGCTGTTTTATAATAGTATAATTTTACTTTGAAAGAAAAGTCCCGCTGGGTTTCATACTGGTTTTTCCCAAAACAGAGGTTCTTTTGTCTAACTAGTGGTAAAAGAAAAATAAATTTCAATTAGAATTACTTGTAATCTAAATTTAATAAAAAAATAATCTTTTCTATTCTTTTCTTATCTTCCTACATTTCTTACCAGGTTATCTCCCAATATAGTGGAGGAAGGAGTTCCTTCACTCCGGTACCAGACTAAGTATCCAATGCAATCGAGAAACTTTCTTCCCTATCGGTTGTTAGTCTTACAAATTCTTGGCCGGCCCATTGCTACATCGATTTATTGATTCGTTTGCGGCTATTTATTACTCCGAATGTAGAAAAGTAAAAGTAAATTGAGCTAATAAAAAAATAAGTCGATTTCTGCAATAAATTTTGTCTAGTGAAAGGAAACAACTGCCAACAAAAGTAAAACTTTTGCCATGTAAAAGCTGTTTGAGACAGCTCGATAGCTTTTCAATTTTGCTTTAAAACTTACGGTGTAAGGTGTTTCGTGGGATATTTATGCTCCTACGAAAACCCGGACAGATTCCAGAATCACCCTGTCGAGTAAAAACGTTACACTTGGGTAAGTTGTGGACTTAATCCAGCCAGGAAAGGTTGCGGGTAAAATTGTTGTTAAACACAACTTAAATTATTGTTTCTTTGTTACCAAGTTTCATATTTATTGTGGAGTTTCGAATAAGTTCGCTTAGAGCACTCTGGTGTTAAGCAGTTTTAGATTAGATAATAAAACAAATAAGGCGTCTGGTATGTGTTTGAGTTGTTTGCAATTTAGGTCATAACTATAATCCTTTCGCTCGTCTATGCGTATTTGTATAATTTACCCATTCCTATAAAAAAAATATGTTACATAATAGTAATACGAAACGCTGATAGAACATTAACAACTATTTAACATCTATATATTATTTTTAAATTTAATATCTGTATTGTCTTATAATTATATTCTTGATCATTAGTACTTAAATATTCCACTGCTGGTCCCTTTAATAGCAAATTCATCCACTGTCCATTGACGTTACTAAAAGTGTGTCCAGTTCATTACACTCAGCACACGATACCAGAGTTATTCTGCTGTTTCATGCTGCTATATTATGAGAGCATGGACCAAGCCCAGTCGTGCTGACCCATTCGTGCTAAAGCTATTACAGCTACAGCTTGGCTCCACCAACTTTTTAATTGACACCTTTAAGCTGACATTTTACGTTTGTTTCCTGTGCTAACATTAATGAAACTCCGGGAATACGAGAAAAAGTCTATTGAATGACAAACCAGAAAATTTACAGGTTAATAAATCTTCATACTTGTAAACATTTGGAAATCAAGAAACATAAAAATAATCAAGAAATAGCAATCTCTTACATATGAAATTAGCGTTTTGTCGTACTGACCACTTTAAACCACTTTTGAACCACTTTTGATCTGAAATATCTCCTCTTTGGTAAAGAATTCCAAATTCAAATTTATAAATTCATTTAGCTGGTACATTTGAGTTTTGAAAACAGTCATTGATTTGGTTTTTCCTCATTATTTTATTCTTTGGAGTCGCTTATTACTGCACAATGGAAAACATGAAATATCGGTATATTTACGAGTACGAGTTCTACCGTGGCACCAGTGCTGCAGAAACAGCTCGAAGGATTAATTAATCAAAGTATGCACCGTTGTTATCTATGCACTTTTGCCATCTCATAAGTAGTTAATTGATCCCTTTACTAAAAAAAACCATGGGGGCAAGAATCAATAAACTCTTTGAAGGCGGTTTGGACTGCCGCATCGGAGTTGAATTTTTTTCCTTGTAAGAAGTTGTCCAAATTTCGGAAAAGATGGTAATCTGTAGGAGCAAGGTCCGGGGAGTAACTTGGATGTCGCAGACATTCCAATTCTAGCTGATTATATTAACGTAATTAATTATTCAAATGTGTCAAGATATAATAATTTTAAAAACATTCTAATATAATATCATAAATAAAAAAAGATACAGTTTGTATCTATGGGTTATATTAATATTAAGGAAATTATGGATGATAGGTAATAACCCCCTGGGAATGAGATGATTGCTACTATGCTATTCCTTATTTATTTTGTGTTGTTAATTGTGTAACATATATGATTGTAAACTATTTTTTTTTAAGTTTCGCTGGATTTCTTGCTGGTTCTTCCCAGCACAGGGGTATTTTCTGAACCAATGATAAATTAAACATAAGAGTGACTTTCAATAAGTATTATTTATAATCTATATTGAATAAAAATGTTTCTGTTTCTGTTTATGTTACGTAATAAAGAAATAATTCTGGCTTTAATGCCTTTAAACTCCTTTCTGAAACCTATTAAAATAATACTACTAAAGTATTATTTTTAATAATATACTTTTTTAATATAACTCGTTTTTAATTCTAACTTTGCGATAAATTCTAGTCCTTAATATGAGGATGCCAACATTATGTATTAAAACACATGTCGACAGTATCCCAGCTTTCTGCTCCACAGAAATAAATATTTTGCGTGCGACAGATTAATTTTGGCGGTGTTGCTTAAATATTACGCAGGCTGCTTTGAAGTTTCATTCAGTGTTCACGTGACTCGAATAACTCTTTGGAGGTCACAACTTTTGTAAAGTACGCATACATAAATCTTAGAAGAGAACTTTGTTAGTTAAGGTTATATTAAAACAAAATACAATATGCATGATATCGTCTCCCGTGGGAGAAGTATGAGGCGATTGTGGGAAATACCAAAAAATTTTTTGGCTTCCGATAGATGGCGGTAGTTGATGGGATGAGTTGGGTTTAGTTCATTTCTCTGGTCATACAATCTACTTAATTTATTCTTAGTGTCAACAAGTATTGCAGAGCCTTTTGCAGATTTCATTCTTACAGTTGTTAACTATTAATTGCATAGAAATGGCATAAATAATTCAAAATTTAAGTTCTGATCACTATGGGCAATTGGTCTATGACCTTGCATGCACAAAAATAACAGAAAGTTTAGAAATATGTGTTTGTTTGTTACAGTAAATAAACATCACTTTGAGAGGCTTAGGAGTAATATAGTAAAAAGTTCACTTCTATATAAAAATAATACTAACTGTTTATATGGAACATTATTTAAACTCAAAGTTTTGAATTTATTTAATGAAATAGTATTTACTTTTAAATCACTTTCTTTATACAATCGCAAATCATAATTAAGAAACAAAATTAAGACTGATCTAATAAACTATTAATATTAGGTCCTTACATATGAAATTAGCGTTTTGTCGTACTGACCACTTTGATCTGAAATATCTCCTCTTTGGTTAAGAATTCCAAATTCAAATTTATAAATTCATTTAGCTGGTACATTTGAGTTTTGAAAACAGTCATTCATTTGTTTTTTTCTCATTATTTTTTTCTTTGGCGTCGCTTATTACCGCACAATGGAAAACATCAAATATCGGTATATTTACGAGTACGAGTTCTACCGTGGCGCAAAAGAAAGCACGGTACGTTTTTGGTTTCAACATTTTCGTTCTGGAAATTTCGACCTTCAGAACCAACCCCGTGGACGGCCGGAGACCAAAGTGGAAAATGAAGAATTAAAGGCTATTGTGGAACCGGATCCATCACAAAGCACTTCAGAGATAGCTGCAGGCTTCGGGGTAAGTGATAAAACTATATCAATCCACTTGAAGCAAATCGGGAAGTAAAAAACTTGAACGATGGGTACCTCATGAATTGAGTGAATAGAACTTGCAAACACGCGTCGACTGCTGTGTTACTTTGCTCAACCGACACAATAATGAATGGATTTTAAATCGAATCATTACTTGTGATGAAAAGTGGATACAGTACGATAATCGGAAGCGCTCGTCGCAAAGGCTGAACCCTGGAGACCCAGCCAAATCCTGCCCTAAACGAAAATTGACTCAGAAAAATTTACTTGTGAGTGTTTGGTGGACTAGCGCCGGTGTCGTTCACTACAGCTTTCTAAAATCAGGCCAAACGATTACGGCAGATATCTATTGTCAGCAACTGCAAACCATGAAGGAAGAACTAGCTGCTAAACAACCGAGATTGGTCAATAGCTCTAGGCCACTGCTGCTTCACGACAACGCAAAATCACACACTGCACAACAAACAACCACTAAGTTAGATGAGCTACAATTGGAATATCTGCGACATCCACCGTACTCCCCGGACCTTGCTCCAACAGATTACCATTTTTTCAGTCAAATAGTCCAGTTTTTGCAGTCCAAACCGCCTTCAAAGAATTTATTGATTCTCGCCCCCATGGTTTTTTAGTAAAGGGATCAATGAACTACCTATGAGTGCATAGATAACAACCGTGCATACATTAATTAATTAAATATATTTTACAAAAAAAAATTGACTTTATATTCCTCCCGTACAAAACGCCAATTTCATACGTGGAATATGGAAATACAACAATAAACAACTTAGACTTATATTCGAAAATTTAAAACAAAGTGATTTATAATCATATCATAATTTAAATATATTAATCAAGGTGGTAGCGGTAACTGCACCTCGAATATCAAAATATTATCTCCGTATAGGAGACCCCAAGCGTGACAACTATAGGCAACGTTAAAATATTCTCAACAGTATCTTATGTGTTTTAAAATAGCACAGTGACATCTATTGACACAATTGTAAAATACCATGTTAACGTTACCGTTGCAGCCTACTAAATCCGAGTGCTGAACATAGGCCTTACCCCCCCACCCCCAAAGATTGCCTTATGGGATATTTGCCACAATTGCCACGCTTGGCAAGCGGGTTGGCAACCGCAGTTTTTATTTTTAGTCGTTATTAAGAAGACGCTGCTGCCAATCTCCTAATTTCTTTCCCTCTGACGCCTCTTACGACACCCACGGGACGATATGGGATGGTAGAAGTATCTTGTACTTATAATATTATAATAAATTCAAACCTATACGTTCCAACGGCTTTCGAGAAAAATATTTTACTGACATTTCAATCTTGAATTTTCTACAAACAGTGTCATGAATGTCACTGAATTCTACCTTACTGTCGGCAAGTACATTTTGTTTGAGATTTATGTGCAAAATGGTCTATTTAAAACTCATTTACAAACTTCGTGCATTTAATATCGGGGTAGGTAGTTCCGGTGTAAAATAAAAATTGTACAACATCGTCCCTAGTTAGCAGCAATTGTGCATGATGCAATTATGTGCCAATATCGACGTAGGTTGCAATCCATTAGCTACAGGATCCATCAACGGATTTAATTTATTTAGGATTCTAGAATTAAAAGATTATAGATAGATAAATATTTGTTTGTTATTGCGTCTTTGAGAACGTCTCTAACGATTTCAAAGAAATTAACAACATAGGGCGAAAAATCGATATATCCAGATTTCATTTTTGGTAAAATTCGTTTTCTCCTTATTTTCCATGCACAATGCAACAAATTTGACTTGCACGCGCCTCATAATTTGGTTATTTCCACGTCAGCATGCGTGAGTACCAATCCTGCAGTGTGGTAACATTTTTATTAATATTTTTTTTTGAATTCGACAAAAAATAAATTATTTAAGTCTAATATTTTTTTTGTTTGCGGAGTTACGTACATTTTTATGCCATTAAGCGTACTTTTCAACCAAAGCAGCAAAGCATGTTGGCATTTCTCTGATTCTGATATAATTTTTATAATCTGTGTCTTCATATAAATTATTACAGAACTTCTCTATTCTATGACAAAAGCTATGTTAGTATTACTTACCTGTTACTAAACACAAGGACGTGTACTTTTTAATTTTAAGAAAAAGGAAATATTTGATGCAAGTGCTATTTGAAATTTACGCCATATAATTATTATGTTTCGCAGAAATTTATCTGTAAAAACACTACGTCAAGCGCTATATAAACATTAATTCAGGTGCAAGTCAGCCCGAGTCACACTTAGTACCTAGCCTCAAAGCTAGTGGTTGACTGTTTAAACCGTTTAAACTTTCTGAAGTGTAACAACAGGGTCATCTTCAGATAAGTTCCAGGTTATCCGGGTATTGTAGACAATGAAAAAGATGACAAACTCGTACGGCAGCATCAAAGAGTTCACAATTTGGACCTAAGCTGTTTTGTGAAATTACAAAAACCCTGGGCCGACTGACTTTTGATACTCTTTTCTAAAAAAATCTCTTAAGCTCTGGTCTGATAAATCATACTAAAAATTTGGACCATTTTAACATTAATCCGAGCACATAATCGTAATAATTTTTCATTAGAGTCATGTGTCCCCCCTCCCTTTTGTGTAAAGTATACACGTAATAACTTCATCATATATAGTAGTATATATGATGAAATTAAAAGAAAACTATCACAGCTAAGTAGAATTAACAAGTTAACGAGTAATAGTCGATAAACTAAATTTAAGGTTTTGTAAAATTTCCTATTTAATGAAATCGTATTTACTTCTAAATCTCTCACAATCTTTATACAATCGCAAATCATTTAATGATTGGGCGACAAAACGAATCCATGAAAGTGGACACAGGATATGACCTTTACGATATAAGATAATTGTAGAAATATCTTTCATTGAGAGAATATTTAAAAACATATTTGAAAAAGTACACATAGCAACCAAATATTTACATTTAAGAAACAAAATTAAGACTAATCATATTAGATTATAATCATTTTTAGGGTATTAAAATGTATGCATAGTATTAAAATGTACATCTGGGAAGCTCTGCGATCACAAGGAGTACACTCAAAGTATATTAGGATAATAAAAAAATTATAAAAAAATCGACATCAAAAATCCAGACAGAAAGAAAAAGTCCAGCGTTCAAAAAAAATATTACGACAAGGAGACCATCTTTCACCACAACTGTTTTCGGTGGTATTGGAACACATATTCAAGAGAATTAATTGGTATAAATTTGGAATAAATATAAATAGCGAAAAGCTTAACCCCTAAGATTCGCAGACGATCTGATTCTGCTCAATGAAAATCAAAAAGGCTTAGAAATAATGTTAACCCAATTAGAAAGAGAAAGTAAAATTGTAGGCCTGACTATGAATCTAGACAAAACAAAAGCAATGAAAAATCATATAAAAACACCTACCTTTTTAAATTCTAATCAAATAGAGTATGTTGACGAATATACATATTTAGGACAAAATATTGCACCAGAGAATCAGATGCAGAAAGAAATAAATGTCAGAATAAGTAAAGCTTCAGTTTCTGTTCCCTCAAAGAAATTATGAAGAACCCACATATACCCATAAAAGACAAAACTATAGTTTTAAACTCATGCATACTACCATGTTTAACCTATGGAGCACAAATCTGGGCCCTCACTAAGAAGCAGAATAGAACACAAACAGTGTGTTAAAACAGAATGGAAAGAAGCATTCTAAACATCAAGCTATGGGACAAAATAAAACTAACAAATATAAGAAGCAAGAGTAGAGTTACAGATGTCACATACACAGTGAAAAAACTTAAATTCATTTAAAATAGATTAAGAAAGTAACATAAATTTTGCTTTAGAGAAAATCATGAATTTGCTAAACATAAATAATCTAAACATAAATTTAGAAAAAACAAAACTAATGACATTTTATCAAAAACGTAATAAAATAAACAATATCAAACATCTAGGACTAAAAATCAATACCACAGAAAATATAAAATTTTTGTGTATAAATTTAGATTGTAATTTGAACTGGCAGTCTCATGTGAGCAGTGTGTGTATGAAGTTGAATCGTTTTTCCTATGCATTATATGTGCTAGCAAAAGTTGTACACATATCCGCCGTAATGGCATCATATTATCATGCTTATGTTATCTCTACACTTAGATATGGTATTATGTTCTGGGGTAATTGTGTGGACAGAGAAACAGTATGTAAAACTCAGAAGAAATTCTTACGAGCCATTTGTAAAATTAACCAAATTGAGAGTTGTAAGCCATACTTCATTAATTTAAAACTATTAACAATGCCATGTTTATATATACAAATAAGACTACCTCATATTATGTTTATATGAGGTAGTCTTATTTTTACGTCAAAACTTAAGTCTTTACAAAAACCTAAATGTCCAGCGTCGTAAAGATAAATTGAGCCATCCCAATAGTAAAACTGTTTTGTTCAAGAAAAAAACGTATTCTGCATGGGTTCTCGTCTGTATAACCATTTATCTAAATATATAAGAGAGTCTAAGAGCCTTTACATTTTTAAGAAACAACTTAACTATTTTTAACCAAAAAAGCGTATTATAATTATGACAATTATTTGTTTGACAATTTTAAATTTTACTATTAAATTTGTTGAATGGAACCACAAAAATTTATCTTTGTTATTAACTTTGAGACAATAATTTACACACTTTTTGATATTATTATTTTGACATTATAATTTTAATTATTGCATTTGTTATATTACTATTTAGTGAATTTAATATGTAAGTAGTACAAATATATAAATAGAATTATATTATGTTAATGTAATTATCAAAATTCCATTTTAATTATAAAAAAAATCTTGTATTTAATTAGTTTGCATACCTGAAGGTAGAATATGGCTGTATTTTTGTTAAATTATTAAGACCTATTGTAACCCATATATCGCAACCGAATAAAATGAATTTGAATTTGAATTTAATATCATGGTAGGTAGTTCCGGTGTATAATAAAAAAATTACAACATCGTTCCTTTTTAGCGGCAGTCGTGCATGTGGCAATTATGTGCCAATATCGACGTAGGTTTCAATCCATTAGCTATAATTTGTGCATCGTACCATGGCGGTCCAATCTTCAACAGGATCCATCACCAGATTTCATTTATTTTGGATTGTAGAACTAAACGATATCTACTTGTATCTTATATTATACGAGTTATTTTTATATTTGTTTGTAATCGCGTCTTCGAGAACGGCTCTTACAGTACTCTTACCTATGGTTGGTGACAAGTTGCCACTATATTTCAATATTATTTTTTTATCAGATCGATTTTAGATGCATGAAATCGGTTTATAACATTTATTATTTTTAAGAATCCAATTAATGTTATAATTGAATCACTGTACTCAATAAAAACAAACAACATAATGTATACTATAAAAAACAAACACAACGAATAAAACTTCAAACCTCATACAACTCGAAATTGACTCTTGTTGACAGCTTTTTTAGACATTATAATACGGAAAAATCGAGTGAACATGATAATATAAACTTTTACATCGTCCTATAATAGAGTAATATTTATTTGCTGACTTCAACATTTGTTCATCGTTTACTCTGCTACTCGCGTATAGTTATTTCAAGCGTACTTATACTTTACATTGCAAAGAAAAACGCTACACGACTTACTCGAGATTTATATCGTGGAATAGCTTATCTCTGGTATAGTTAATCTATATTATATATAAAAGGCAAACCTCACTGACTCATCTATCAACGCGCAGCCGAAACTACTGAACGAATTTCGCTGAAATTTAGCATACAGACAGTTGTAATGACGTAGGCATCCGCTAAGAAAGGATTTTTGAAAATTCGCCCCCTAATGGGGTGGAAAAGGGGTTAAAAGTTTGTATGGAAGTCCGTCATTTTTAGAGCTAGAAGCCTGAAAGTTTGTTTTTAAGTTAAGAAATAAACAATTTCGTGTCCAAGGGTTTTTGAAAATTCAAACCCTAAGGGGGTGAAAAGGGGTTGAAATTTTGTATGGGGAAACAAGATTAGTTATACTATTTTATTCGAAACTTCGCAGGAGTACTCCTATCAATAAATGAGTAAGCAAGTGTTTCGGGCCCTTCAGAATTCAACCCCTAAAAGTTGGAAAAGGGGTGACAAATTCTGAAAATCAACATGGGTATCTTTTTTATGGTTTATCGGGTCGCTGATTACGAAAACAACAACTATTTCAAAATCCAACGTAGCAGACGGGAAATACCTACCATCATTCCCTGTGGGGGTGCGATGTGGTTGAAATGTCAATGTGTGTGTCGTTTTATGGTTTTTTGGGACGATAACTACGAAAATGGCATCAATTATGGTTTGAAACCAACATGGATGGAAGGATGGATGGATGTATGTTTGTATGTAAAAGTCATCATGGTTTGGGTGACTTGGGTGTCATTTTTAAGGTTTTTGGGTAAATATCGTAAATGATTTAAACTTAATTTATTATAATAGAATAGAATATACTTTTATTGCACAAAAACATAAAACAAAATAGGCAAGAAGATTTGCACAAAAAATTTGCACAAATTTACACCTGAACAAAAAATACTAATTTAAAAATTAAAAAAACAATAAAAATAAACAACCAAACCAAATATATTTTTTTTACAAATTAATAAAATGGCAAAACCAAAAGAAATACTTAGGTACCTACCTATTTTGTATTGATCTTCAAGTTCCAATCCCTACCAATAGATGGCGTTGGTATTGTTTTAGAACGCGGTAACGTTGTGTTTTTTCGAACTAATATAAAGTAAATGGTGAATGAGCGCTTCAACCTGTACCACATACGGTACCTATTCACTGTTAACGAATATTCTTGCTTCTTCGAATATGCTTGACTTCGACTTTGTTTGCTTGCTTACGGTTTAAGATTTGCTTCGTGTTTCGGATTAGTTGCTTGATTTTATCTTTCTTACAACCACTGTTCAAACTTGGAATTCGATTTGCTTTGTGATTAGGTATTGTTGATAAAAGTATTTTTTCTCACTGAAAAAATGACTACAGAAACTCTTAATATTAAAGGAAAAATAGAAAAACATACTGTCGTCCCCATTATAGGTGACGGCGCCTGTTTGTGTCGTGCTCTTTCATTTTTAATGTACGGAACCCAAGAAAATGCGATGGTGGTGCGTTCACAAATTGTTAGATTTGTTGTAAATGATTGGCCTAGGTTTCCAATTATGATCCACGACAGAAATGGCGATAGTTATTCAAAGTTTGAAGTATATCGAAACGGTCTGCTATACACAGAGTCCGAAACAGATATCTGTCCAGTAAGGCGATAACTATTTAGCCATGATTTATCTAATGGACATTTTGACGCCTATCTGCCTATTGTTGCGAAGAAAATTACAACGCGTTGCGTGGAGGTACCTGTCGAAGAGCGTAATCCTTTTTCAGAGCTTGACCATTTAACTGTTACATCTTTTGTAAATAGTAAAATATCATCTCCAACCAGCGGAACAGATCAATCTGTATCTTCGACATTAAAATATGAAAAAAAGAAAAATAAACGAAGGTCAAGATTTACTAATTACACAAGAAAAAGTCAATTAAAAAGTGCACAAGAAAGATAAAGGCAGAACAAGCAAGATTCAAATCGTAAAGCTGTGTCTGCTTATCAGAAAAAAAATCCCGATGTACACAGGCAAACTGTTGCAAATTACAAAACTGCGAATCCACAAGTGCATAGAGCAATTCAGTCACGGTATGAGGAAAACATTACACTGCGTTTATGGAAAAACAAGGACCATTCTGCTATGGAGTATGACCCTGATATTGCTTCTAGAACTGACAGCAGTGTAGCCTTGGGTTCTATGACATACACGTGTCAGTGGTGCAATGCGCTGAAATGGAAGGATGAGACACCTGGTATGTATTGTAGCATTGAAAAAGTGCAACTTGATCAGTTGAAACAACTGCCTGAACAACTCTTTACTTTGATTAATTATCTACACCCAGATCATGACCATTTTATGGGTAATATTCACAAATATAATGCCTGTTTCCCGATTACTTCCTTTAGTGGTAAACAGGTAACAGTAGATGGTTTTTCACCGACTTTTAAAGTACAAGGCCAGGTCTACCATTTAAATGGAAGTATATTACCAGAAGCCGAACATGACGCTCAGTACCTTTAAATATATTTTGTAGGTGAAGATGATCGAGAAGCAAAGATTCGATGTTCTAAATTTCCTAACTTAAAGCCAAATTTAATCAAAAAATTGCAGAATATACTGCATCAAGTGAACCCGTATATAAAAGATCTAAAAAGTACCATTGATAAAGCCCCTCCTTTAGAGTCATACAAAGTTGTCATACATGCTGATAAAAAACCACCAGAAGAACATAGAGATAGGTACAATGCATCAACTACAAATGAAGTGGCTTTAGTGTTAGTGGATCAACAATTTGATCAAAGGGACATCATCCTCGAGAGTAAGAACGTAGTCGAGCTTCACTTCCTAGGTACCTACCTAGGTATATGCACGAAAGAACACAGGACGCTATGACCTATGTTAGAAATTACGGCCGGCCTGATTTTTTTATCACTTTCACATGCAATCCTCGCTGGGACGAGATAAAAGAGCAATTGCTTCAAGGACAACAATCTCATGATAGACACGATATAATTTTGAGGGTGTTTCGACTAAAGGTAAAAAGATCATGAACTTATTGACAAAGGGCAAAATATTTGGTGAAGTGCGATGCTATACGTACTCAAAGGTATGGCAAAAGAGAGGTCTTCCACATATTCATATTCTTTTATGGCTTCACAAACGTATTAATCCGGATCAAATCGACAATATAATTTGTGCTGAAATAACGGATCCCAAACGTAACCCAGAGCTTCACAAAATCGTTAAATGTAATGTGTCCATACATGGTCCATGTGGAATTTTAAATCGAAAGTCACCATGTATGAAAGATAACATGTGCGGTAAACGATACCCCAGGGCTCTCATAAGGGAAACTCAAACTGGTGAAGACGGTTATCCTCAGTACAAGAGACGTTTACTAGATGACGGTGGGTTCTCTGTTGATATCAAAGGCACAACCATAGATAATCGCTGGGTAGTCCCTTATAATCCAGTATTATTAAAAACATTTAACGCTCACTTAAATGTGGAGTATTGTAATTCGGTGAAATCAATAAAATACGTCTGTAAATACGTAAATAAAGGTTCAGACCAGGCATCGTTTGTTTAAGAGAATGATAAGGATGAAGTTAAAACCTACACAAGTGGAAGATATATAAGTTCATCAGAGGCAGTATGGCGAATCCTTGAATTTTCCATTCATGAGCGTTTCCCTCCCGTAGTCCACCTCGCTGTTCATTTGGAAAATGGGCAAAGGATTTATTTTAATGAGCAAAATCTGAGTGAAAGAGTGAATAGTCTCCAACTAATCCAAAGTAGAGTTGGAGTCCTCCAACAACCACACTCCTATCCTTTTTCGATTTGTGTAAAGTGGATAAATTTGCAAAAACATTGCTTTACCTAAAAGTACCTGCATACTACGTTTGGGATAAAAGAAAGTTCCAAAGGAGAAAGAGAGGTGCAAACGTTGAAGGCTGGCCAGGGTCAAAAACAGCACGTTCTGGGCAGGGTTTATACTGTGCATCCGAACAATACAGAATGCTATCACCTTCGCAGGTTTCTTCATGAGATCCGGGGCCCAATTTCGTTTGAAGCGTTAAAAGCTGTAGATTGTTATGTATATTCCACGTTCCAATCAGCGTGCAAAGCTCTCAGCTTGGTTGAAGATGATCAGCATTTGTTCGCAACAATGGAAGAGGCAGCACTTTGCCAATCACCGCCAATGATTCGGGATCGGAATCCTTTGGAAGAAATTCAAGAAATACCTATCTGAAGATTTTAAAAGGCAATTAGAAAGACAGGGAGATGTGGATGTAGAAGCACATAACAGATGTGGTATATTTAACAAATGCCTTTCGGTAATAGAAGATGCCGTATTAGCGTTGGGTGGTCGGCTACTAAAAGAGTATGGGTTACCTCAGCCAAGCAAAGAACAACAATTTGAAAATAGAGAGTTTCTTAAAGAGACAAGTTACGATTTAGCATCATTAGAAAACACAGTTAAAAATAATGAAAGATCACTGAATGACGAACAAAAAGCAGTTTACAATCAAATTAACACAAAAATTGAATCAAGTGAGGGTGGAATATTCTTTTTAGATGCTCCCGGTGGAGCAGGCAAAACATTCCTCATAAATTTGCTATTAGTAAAAGTTAGAAGTACTCGCGGAATTGCTTTGGCTGTGGCTTCTTCTAGGATCGCAGCTACACTGCTTGAGGGTGGACGAACTGTTCATGCTACCTTCAAGTTACCACTCAATTTAACAACAGCTGATACTCCCATTTGTAATATATCGAAACAAAGTAATTTTGCTGAAGTATTAGAACAACATAATGATAGTGTGGGATGAAATAACCATGGCTCATAAGGGTGGCATGGAGGCTTTAAATAGAACTCTTCAAGAAATAAGAGGAAATAAGAAGATGGGTGATGTAACGGTTATGCTGGCTGGAGATTTTAGACAGACTCTACCAGTAGTGCCAAAAAGAACTAGAGAAGATGAAGTTAAGTCGTGTCTTAAGAGATCCACTTTATGGCCTCTAGTTAAAATCCTCAAGCTCTCGAAAAATATGCGTGTACACTCAGGAGAGAAAGAGTCTGCTGGTGGATTTGCGAATCTCCTACTTGAAATCGGCAACGGTGATTACCCAATAAATGACGGAATGATAACCATCCCTGATAATTTGTGCACAATTGTATTTACGTTACAGGAGTTAATATCCAAAATTTACCAGATATTGCTCATATCCACGATAAGCCAATGGAATGGTTGTGTGAACGTGCCATACTAACCCCGAAATACGGTCAAGCAGCGGCAATTAACGATATACTGTTAATGTCTTTTGAGAGGGAAGAAATGGTGTACACGTCAATAGACTCTGTGGTCAACACAGATGACGCAATTAACTACCCTGTCGAGTTTCTTATTTAACTGAAACCATCGGGTCTTCCACATCATAAGCTTATTCTGCGCGTGGGCTTTCCTGTTATGTTGTTGCGAAATTTAAAACCTCTTCAACTGTGCAACGGAACCAGACTAAAAGTAAAAGCGTTACATCGCAATGTAGTGGAAGTCCCAATTATAACTGGATGTGCGCAAGGGGAAACTGTATTTGTACCAAGAATTCCCTTGATCACAAGGGCAGACATAAAATTTTGCGGGTATAGACTTGAGAGAATTTTTTTTTCCACACGGGCAATTCTATGTGGCTTGCTCACGCGTAAGCTCGCCAAATAGTCTGATAATTTTGGTACACAGTAATAGATTAGTAAAAAATGTGGTGTATAAAGAAGTTTTGTAGTTTACTAGCTTTTGCCCGCGACATCTAGTTATAATTGTGGCTTGTACCAGCAGACTCTTTTTCACACATGGGCGTGATAAAACCGAACTCCACGCGGACGAAGTCGCGGGCAAAAGCTAGTCGTGTATAAATCGAGTTTTGGTCGAATCTACCTTCGGTCGTTTTATTCTTAATCAATGTCATCATTCTGGCATAATACGAAATAGTTTGCACTATTATTTTAAATTATGCGTTGAGAAGTAAAAAGTTACGAATTCACCTTGGTATCATCCTGCAAAGACCAAAACTTTTGTTGGAAATTAATGCTTAAAACTAAGAACAACGAAACAAACTCCGTTGTGGTAGTAGTGAGAAAGGATAAACTTTGACGTGGCATATCTCTTTTTACAGCAAAAGAACTGAACTATTCGGCATTTTTGTTGAACGTCGATTCGGCCGCTCAACTAGATATAGTCTAGTGAACAGTTCGGCTCAACTAGTTTTTTTGACTTATGCTTAGACAGAGGGAAACGCCTGCATATGGCTACTCCCCTCCGGCCTCCGGTCGACCGGTTGCCCGTGTTGCTATATTATGGTAGGAGGGGTCAATGGGAATATCAGTTGCGTTAAGAGTTGTCAATATTAATAAGTTATAAAAAAACATTAGCCTAGAAACTCAGTGATTAACGTGCGACGGGGCGGAACGTTCTTCGAATGCGACAAACACGGCACTTGCATTACAATAGCCCGAGTTATGGCCGCTCAAAATGTTTGCCAAACGTCTTGCCACGCTACTCGCTTTGCTGAAAGCTCTCTAATCATATTTCTGGAGTCAGGTTGTAGTATAATCCATTAGCCATGTGGTGGCAACGATAGAGAATCCATCACCTCATTTCGTCTCTTTAGTGTCGCAAAAGGTGACTACGGGATACGCGAGAATGATTTAATGATCAATCATCTCCGTGAAATATTCACTAAGCTAAACATCTGTGAAAGATAGATATCAATGTGATTCCATAAGTATTCCCTTAATTGTTTATTTTTTTATAATCTGAAGTGATAAACGAACTTACGGACCACTTAATGATAAGTGGCTGCAGCTAACTTCAAACAAAGAAGGCTACAGATGCATTGTCGCCTTTGAAGACTAAGATGGTACGCCTCACAGTCTGTAATTATACGAATACTGTCTGCGTATACTCTACAGAACAAAGCGCAGCATTGCAAGTACTGCTATTTAGCATCAGAAATAGGAAGGAGGGTGATACATACCCTGACAAACTTCTAGGTAGAAATTGTCCTGTATACCGCTTAGTAATGTTTGTTGAGTGTGGAACTTTAAAAAACAATCTAGATACAATGCATCTAAATATAAATGTTATTTTTCAATTAAACACGTATCTGGTCTGCATAAAGCCAACCGCCCTATAACGTTTCACAATTGCGAACAGGTTATTTGGAATATATATTTCGATTGGAAACAAAATACGCAATCTATTCTGTATGCGTTTTGAATCAATTGCCACACTTCAGTGAATTTAAATCTTTGTTTGTAAATATTATCATTTAAATTCTTCTCTATTGTTATATTTTTCAATGGAGGGTACATGTTCTCTTTTAATTGAAATATAGCAACAGCAAAATAAAGTTAACTCATGTATGATATAAGTAAGTAAACTTGTTTATGATATAAATGTGAATGCACGAATATGAGGAAAGCCTGATCATTAACATGAACTCCATCCTGATTCTCGTGACAGTCATAAAAATAACGTTATAATGATATTTTTATTTATAATAAGTCAGTGCTTTGCCACAATTGCACCTAGAGGTAAGTGGTGATGATGCCCAAAATGGTAAATCGCACTGTCTTTATTTACGTCAATGAACATCTGACACCCAAAAATAAGAAATTATTTCTATTCAGCCGTGAATGGGCCAGAAAGAACAATTACAAATTTGTCTGGATTAAACATGGTACCATACTGGTTCGTCAAAACGACACTTCTCCCATATTCTAAATTCGTAGTGAACGAGATATTAATAAAATTAAGCCCTAATAATATTATGAAATCAACTTATTGTTATGATAATTTAAGTAATAATTATTCACCGTTATCTAACCCACATGTTCATAATTCTACTCGTATATACATAATAAAAGTTTAGATCACAAATCTCATTGTATGATGGTTACAACAATTCGTCATAGTCGTAGAATAGTGACGGATCTGACAAATATTAAACTTTACAGGGCAGCCGTTTCAAATTATTATGTTAGAATTTTTGACATAACTTTTTTAATTCTAAATCTTTAATTATGAAAACTGGCATACAAGTTAAATGTAAGGTTTGTTTTAAGCTGGAGTAAAACAACAAATTATTATTATACAGTTTTCCAGAAAAATCACATGCTTCATTTTACTTTGGAGTCAACACAGTCACATAGTTGTTCCCAACATTGTTCTTCGGAAAGTTATTGTTCAAAGAATGACGGATGTTACTTTCCAGTTATGTTCTACCGACTTAATGAGTAATATTTTGGCGGATGTGTTACTGTCATATTTATTTTGACCATCAGGCAAGCAGGTGGTCTGTAGATTAATATCGTAGGTTGGGGTAGGTAGGTATCTTATAAATAAAACACACAATTAGGTCTGGTTCAATCAATATAATAAACATTAAGCTTGAATCAAATAATTATCAACGACATTATTCTTGTATTATATAGAATAAGAAGGCTGTAATGTTGAAGCTATTGGGACCTGATTACTTTTTCTTTGGTAAGTTACTAATCTATAACTTATACACTAATCATTTATTAGCCAAACTACAGTATCACAATATTTTTTTAAAAATAATAAGGTAATAACAACATTAATTAAATGAATAAATTCTTAAAATTACAACTTCAGAGATCAAAATAGTAACAATTAAGCAACAAGAAATATTAATAAGTAATAAAAAAGTATAAAATAATTCTATTGCAGAATTATTCAGTCAGATTCATGGTTTTCATCAGAAACATTACGCCCATGAGCTAAATTTCTGAAATAATTATGGTATTTGGTAGGTATTATTAAGGAATCGCAAAGACTAATAATATCCTTATATTTATCATTACTGATCGGTATGGACCCATAAGCTTTGTGTAAGATTGGAGTATTGTAATTTCTAGTCTCCTTTCGAAGTACAATGGTCATGTAATCATCGGATAAAGTATATTTGTAGCGGATTTTATTGCTCTGAGTCCCATCGACACAAACTTCTTTTATGCCTGTCCAAGTAACTTTGTTGTTAGCTGTATTTTAACCCAGTTCTTATTTTTTAGCTGATCTTTAAAATCAAACACTAACGACTGATTAACGTCTATGACTTCATAAGAATCACCTGTTACTTTAGCCCAACGTACAAGTAATTTCCATTCATCTGGTGTATAAATTATTTTATGCTCGGCAGCCCTTTCTATCACACTGTGGACAGAATCCCCCTCGTTTTGGGTGTGGCCTTTTTCAAAGAATCTATGTGTTATAGTTATATCATATTCTTTAGCTACATGAGCATACATAATAAATACTATGCGATTTCGATTCTGGCCAGCACAATTGTCTGACCAGAATCGAAACTCTTTCACACCCTTCGATACAAACTTTATGAAGTCATAAACGCAACTGGCTACTTTGTTGGCCCCGTTTGGCAACACCTTCATCCCACATATAGCAATAACCTTGTTTGCCAACCATATCGTATATGGTGAAATTATAACATGACAGCTTTCGCTTGTAATACAATACACTCATTTGCCCGTGAGGACACGACAAAACCTTCTGAAAATCAAAGGTAGCACAAACCATGCGTCCATTAGAATTAATAGCGTCAATTTTATCATTTTGTTTTAAGGTCCTAGATAGTTTTTTGCTGTTTAAATGGATTGCATACTGTTCTCTAAAGTCGGTAGACGGATTTTGTGTTAGTTTAAAACTGTGGCACTGATCACAAGTATCCTTTTGGGTAGATGGAAACTCAAATTAAAATGACTGTTAACTATATCTCTGTACTGTCTAAGACTAGAAGCTTTATTTGAATAATGATTGAGTTCAGGCCATTCTTTGTATAAATTGAACATCCGAGCGATGCTCAAGTCACCATCTAAATACAGTCTTTTGGACGCTGCTCTATTATAATGAGATTCTACCGGTACAAATGAATTAACATGAGCACAAACCGACTTTACCATTTCATCGTCAACAATCCGATTATGATTTTATGTTTTCCCCTCATGTCTTTTTCTATCAAAGTGCTTCCGTCATATTTATCCCAAGCTGTGCGAACTAACCTTTCGCTAATCGAATACGTACTTAAAACATGGTTTTACAAACTTCTATTTGGATGAACCTTTGGCAAAAAAACTTGTAAGTGAATTGACGGTTATGCTTTAAATCTCTTTGAAGACCCTTTTCTTCTTCTGTTTTGTAGTATAATTCGCAACATGCAACCATTGCTTTTCACGATCACCTAATTTCCAAAACTTTTCAATGCATCCTGTCTTTCTTCGTGAGTCAACATAGTGTAACACTTATATCTACACGTGCAAGGCCTACCTATAGTTTTGCTGGAACAATAACGCCCTTTTGGAGGAGTATTCTTTCCTTCATTTGTTAAGCATTTTCTTTTAACATCTTTCAATCATCATAATTTCGGACGTTTTCTACCTCTACATCGAATAAGAGGCGCTGGAGACGACTGGCATGAAGACAATCTGTCAATCTGTCAATCTGTCAATCAATCAACACAGCTGTGTTGATTGATTGACAGTTGTTATAGTCTGCACCATCGTGAGTGGGACAAAAAAATCGTTACATTCTTCACCATGAGTTTCTGCTGGTGATGGCATAGTGTTTGTCCGTTGTTGTCAATAGCCGGGGTAATCGGTTGAGGGAAAGGTGACAGATCTGATATCAAGGTAGAGGTATTTAAAGGAGTTAAAGCAGAGCCGATATTTAAGGGGGATACGACACAATGCTGATTTTGTGACGGGAGTAAATTTGGTGAGGATGCATTTTGATATACGGGCATAAAAGGATCTTCTCCAAGAACACAAGTAGGTGTTGGTATGTTCGGGTTCATATTTTCATGTGTTGATTTTATGATTTTGATTGTTCCGTGTACGTCATCTGAAAAGACATCCTCATAAATGTCGTTCATCTCTTCTATTACGTTGCGTGCTCCTGGGGGTAATGGCGAATGGCTTTCTGAAAAGGTCAGTATATGTAAAAAATATATCGATTATTAATACCACAGATCAACATTTACTAAAAAACCGTAACACTATTCACAATAAAAGATTTGAAAGTATAAAATAATAAAATTCACTCCTTTTTATTTATGCAGCTAACTTATAACTCAGTTAAGATTATTTATTTATAGAAAAATATATTAAATATATACAAATAATCATTGTTTTTCAATAGAAAAAAGGTGGAAGTGAATTTAGTTCTAAGAACAAAGTGGGATGGTCAGATACGACCGTTAGATAAAAAAGCATTTCCACAGAATATCGTCGTTTGTGATCACGCGTCACTGTCATGTACAAAGAAAAATGTAATATAGTTACATACAACTTGAAAATTCAAATTTTCAAATATAACACAAACTCAACAGAATAATTGTAGTACTATCAGGTAGCAAATATTATTTTTATGTAAATTAAATTTTAGTTTGATTTATATTTTCCGTAGAAAACCGACGGATAGTCAGAACCGATGCTTTAATTATTTACTTTGCAAATTGTTTATAAATACAACAATAAAATAATACCAAAATATTAATACATGATTTTTTAACTTACCTGGAGTTCCTGGTATGCAGTCCTCCTCATCAATGCACTCTTCATGAGTAAAATTCGTAATTTGTGCATTTTTGCTTGTTTCTTCCACAAGTTTTAACATCAGCTTTGATCGTCCTGTTTTCATTGTGGCACACCTTTTAATATGGTATGTAAAAAAACTAGGCACGAAATAGCTAATAAACAGGCAAACAAAGATAAACTATTGAAATTGTTTAAGAAAAATCTAATCCGCTGCAACGCGTCGGCAAGTTCGAAGAATAGTGGCGATTGCGCGGATTCGTCGGGAGCGGGAGCGGGCGGCGGGAAATCCCCGCGCGTCGTACAAAGACGAGTATACACAAGCGTCATTTTACTATGAGTGCCTATCAAATCCGTCTGTTTACCGACTGATTAACTTAAAATCCAAAATACATTTATTTTTTTCTTTAATGTAGTAATAATATTTCGACAATGTATTATCCAAATATGTTAAAAAGTGAATTTCGTATTTTTTTCAAAACCGACATTATTCTACGATCATGACGAATTTACCTTAAAGTATTTGGCTGTATAGTATATTAAATCATAAAACTCATATTCAGCAAACTGATAAACATAATTTTTCTTATAGCATTTGTCATGCTACAAAATTCTCTGTGTTCTTAATATTTTATTTATACCTCACAACATTTTCTGTCTGCATATTGCACCGATCGGTTTTACTTACTTGTTATAATACCAGAATCAAAATTCAATTCTAATATTTTAACTGTATATTACCAAAATTGTCGAGCATTACGTACCAAACTGCATACTCTCTATATGAATATTATCTCTCATACATACCACATATCAGCGACAATGAATTCAT
This sequence comes from Parnassius orleans, assembly GCA_029286625.1. Taxonomy (NCBI): domain Eukaryota; kingdom Metazoa; phylum Arthropoda; class Insecta; order Lepidoptera; family Papilionidae; genus Parnassius; species Parnassius orleans. The sequence continues at coordinate 1,048,707 of JAGSMP010000246.1, read as the reverse complement.
AGACGATAGGTATCATGTTTTTAGAAAGGACAGAAATCGTGAAGCGATCGGCCGTCGAGACGGCGGAGGCATACTAGTAGCGGTGCACCGTTCGCTTTGTGCTGTAGCTGGTCTCGAAATGTTGACGCATGACTTTGAGCCTCTTGTTGATTTTTTTTTTCTAGACTTACGCATTGCAAACCATGTTTGTATTCTCTCAGCCGTCTATATCCCACCTAATCAAAATTTTGATAGATATAATAGTTTTTAAATTTATTACAAAACCAATTATCTGGATCGACCGCAAGTTTTTTATAATTGGTGACTTTAATCTGCCGAATCTTGGCTGGAATAATACTGGCCAGGCCCTTGAACCTATAATAGATTCGAACTTGAATACCTCATGCTGGAGCCTAATTAATTTTATATCACTAATAAACGGTCATCAGATGAACTATATTCTTAATAAAAATAACAGAATCCTAGACTCAGTCACACCAAATACAACCAGGTGCAGCCTATTATCAGTGACGTCACCTCAGGTACCTCCCGATGCTCTTCACCCTCCTTTTGAAGTTTTCATTACTTTATCAGAATCATAAAAATACCTAGAACGTAATGATTTCTTATATTTACGCGAACACTACACATTGAATAAAACTATTTTTACGGATTTTATCGCGTTTAATTTAAATATTTTTTTTTGTTCCCGATGTTTCGGGTGCTTTACAGCAACCCATGGTCACGGGGGGGACTGAGATGTTTGACATCCCGATGTCATAGTTAGCCCGGCTACCTTCACTTTTTTTTAAATATTAATTTTTGGTTCGATCTACGCAGAATGAGCTTACAGTATCTTGAAGTATTGCAGTGGTATGCTTGGGTTTGGATCTAATTTTGTTAATTATAGGATCCCAAGCAGATGGCAGCACCCATCCATCTTCTCTATTGAAATTAGGATGTTTTTTAATTTCGATAGCCTCGCGTATCATCCTTGGTAGGAATCGGTGCTCTTTTGCGAGGATTTGTGGTCTATCAAATCTGATGTAATGACGGGGACGATCTTGAACATGTTCTCAGACTGCAGACTTCCCAGAGCATCGGTGCCTCACGTCAGCTATATGTTCTTTCACGCGGGTTTTAATGGATCTTTTTGTTTGTCCTATGTAAGAGAGACCACATTCACAGTCAAGCACCTCCTGCATCTTGTAGAGGATATTACACTTGACGGATGGTAAAAATTGACTAATCTTCTTCGGCGGCTTGAAGTATGTTTTAATAGAAGCTCGCTTCAAAATGTAGCCAACCCTGTCTGTGACTAAAGCGTGTGCCTGCTGTACTACCCTATGTCAGAGGAGTCATTTACGCTGGAATTAGTTCAGATATACAATAAAAAAACCGGGATTGGATAATACTACACTAAACTGAAAATATAAATATAAATACTATACTAAAATGAAAAAATATCGAAGTGAATCGAATTAAAGTATCTTTTCCATGTAAAGGAATAAATTCAAAAAAGTTCAGAGCGTTGCTATAATAACAATATTAGTAAACTAGAAAGTAGTTTTAGAGATAACAGTAAATTCTTTGGGACTTATTTGAAACACCGTAAAAAGATCTCTGATATACCGAGTACTGTAAACTTTAAAGATAGGGTGGCTACAGGTACTAACGAAGTTTGCTCAATATTCTCTAGCTTTTTTCATTCGGTTTTTGAGCCACTTATGGTCACTGATGACTTTGATATTCAAAATACCATTGTTGACGATACTACAACACCTGATATCCTTATAAACGATATCAAACTCACAAAACTTGAAGTCACTAACCAATTAAAGATGTTGGATGTAACAAAGTATGCCGGGGTGGACAATGTCCATGCACTTTTTCTAAAAGCAACTGCTGAGGTTATTGATGAACCGGTATGCCTCTTGTATAATAACTGTTTGCAATGTGTAATTTTTCCCAAAGTCTGGAAAACTGCTAGAATAGTTCCCGTACACAAAGGAGGCTCTAAGAAGGAAGTTGAATTATAGACCCATCTCCATACTACCTACGTTAGCGAAGATTTTTGAACGATTATTACATAACGCCGTTTATCCGCTTTCACGTAACATTATATTGCCACAGCAGCATGGCTTTGTTAAGAATCGATCCACTGTGACTAATCTAATTATTTACTCGACCTTCCTACTTGAAGCTCTCGATGCACGTAAGCAAGTTGACTGTGTCTATACAGATTTTCGCAAGGCATATGACCGGGTGGACCACAAGATGATACTAGAAAAAATTGCCTATAATGGAATAAGAGGTAGGTAATATATGGCGGTGTTTTAAGTGTTACATATCAAACAGAATGCAAAAAGTGATTATTAGGGGTCGCGAATAGGAATGTGTACCGATTACTTCAGGCGTGCCACAAGGATCGATTATTGGTCCTTTTTTATTTATAATATTTATAAATGGCATTAACAATAATAATAATAATAAGGCGTAGGGAAGTTACGACCCCATCGCCCGCTGACGTAACAGTTAAGTGACAAAACTGCTATGTCGGTGCAGTCAGTCAGCGCCCTGCCAAAAGGTGTGAGTGCCGTGTCTAGGCAAAACTGAGGGTGCAAAGGTCCGTTTGTGCATATGGCCGAACCATGAAACGGTGCAGGACCTGGGCGTCTCCCGTTAATTGACGCCCAAAAATGGATGATGGAAAAAAAAGAGTGCGCAAAGGGCCGCTGCCTGGAGGTCGCCAGGGCGCGTCTGGAGCTGGCGCTGGATGCGACAGCATGCGGGTCGCCAGCCAAGCGCGGGGGCTGCAAGACCACCTAGTAGTCGCCGCATCCATCATCCCCACCAGAGCTTGGTGTCGGCTGGGTCTTCTCGGACTCGGCAAGCGGCACCCGCCGCTGGTGGAACACGTCTCATGCGTTGGACGCAAGTTATGAACGCAAACGCATTGCGAGCGTATTTTAGGCAAAAGGAAGAAACTGGAATGTTGGCGTATCGGGCTCGGATGCATCGTTTTTTCGCAGAGCTGGAGCCATCTGTTCATGTAACGGAACAAAACCTGGCAGACCGAGTTCGGTACATCCTGCGCTCCAACATATTTGGTGACGCCGAACTCGAACGACTACGACGTGAGGCTGTTCCCTCATTGGATGAAAATGCTACAGCTGGTAATGCGGTGCCACTAATTGCAGAGCAACCTGCGCACGTGGATACCGCCGTGGATATTCCAGTTGTGGTTAATTCAGACGATGATGAAATAGTCTCCACAAGCTAGAGCAAATGAGGAGCATATTGGAAGAGGCTATTTGGAAACGCAGTACGCCTCTCGAAAATCGACCGCGACTTCCCGCATACCCTTAAGCAAGCGGAATCGGGCTGTCATGAGGGATCTCAACCCAATGCTGGTGACCTATTTGGAAGCCAGCCGGGACCTTCGAGACGGACTCAATTCTTTTGGCGCCGCACTGGCAGTTTGCCGTATTATTGGCGCCAATTTCCCACGGCTGGACGCGCTACTAGACAAAGTAGCGCCTTCCCAGCCTGGAGAAAAAATTGAGGACCGTATCGCAAAGGCAAACCCTCATCGGCAGACTGACAAGCTTCAGGTCGGGTAATAATAGACCGAGGTGTGCGCACCGTCAGGATGGCGTTTGCTGGGACAAATATCAGTTTGTCCCAGCCGGATATAACGCAAAAACTGACGGAGCGCATAGACGACCTGAAGCAGAGAATCCTCTGCTCTCCACTCCTCATTGACGCGGTCATTGGCAAGGTGGTTAAACGCAACCGTCGGAACCTCTCCGCCGCCTGGTTAGACTACAAAAAGGCATTCCACTCGGTGCCTCATACATGGCTAAAGAGGGTCCTCGAGCTGTACAAGGTTGACTGTACAGTTAGAGACTTCCTCGGGCAGTGTATGGGGTAGTGGAGTACGATCCTTTGTCATCTAGGTGAGCGGATGATAGCTGCGGAGAACCACATAAGAATAAGAAGGGGTATTTTCCAGGGCGATTGTCTGAGTCCAATCTGGTTCTGCCTCTCTCTAAACCCTCTCAGTACCTTACTGGAGGGTTCTGGGAGGGGATTTCAGCTTCGGAAAGGAGGTACAAAAGTGACCCACCTTTCTATATGGATGATCTCGTTATTCGCCTCCAGTCGCTCACATGTTGTGGAATTGCTAAACATCACTTGTGATTTTAGCAATTCTATTAGAATGGAGCTGGGGACGGATAAGGTGCGGTCCTCCATGTCGAAAGGGTAGGGTTGCTAACTCTGAGGGCATAGACTTATCTATGCCCATCAACATAAGGACCTTTCCCAGGCTGAAACATACCGATACCTGGGTATGTCACAGAACATAGGTATCGATGAGGCGGATGAAACAGTCAGTTTGCGATGTGTTTTATGCACGCTTGACAAAAGTGCTCAACAGTCTTTTGTCGGGTGTGAATAAGACACACGCATATAACGGTTGGGTCATGCCTGTCCTCATGTATACCTTTGGCATGCTCAGATGGACTCAGACTGAACTTAACGCTTTGGATAGAAAAATCCGCACTATTATGACGTCCCACAGGATGCATTACCCGAGATCGTCAGTAATGAGGCTGTACTTGCCGCGGAAAAATGGTGGGCGCGGCTTTTTGGCGCTCTCACCATTCATAATCGGGAAGTGTGCAGCCTCGTAATTACTTTCTGGCGAGATCGGATGATCCATTCTACAGAGACTACATTTCGTGTCATAAAGGGCTTACTCCTCTATCCTTAGCCAACGAGCAATAGCAAGACCAGCAGTATAGTGTATTTCCGGCCGGGAAACCGTATGGAAGGAGAAGGAGCTCCATGAGAGGTTCTACAAGGCTCTAAATGAGCCTTTCGTAGATACAGTCGCCTCCCTCCACTAGCTAATTTTCGGGGACCTCTTTGGGGAAACCGAGGGTTTTGTCTGTGCGATACAGGATCAGGTTATTAAGACCAACAATTATCGGAGATACATCCTAAAGGATGGCGCCGTCGACATCTGTCGAGCTTGTCGCCATCCCGGCGAGTCACTTAGGCATGTCATCTCCGGTTGTTCGGCGCTTTCTCACTCTGAGTATTTGCACAGACACAACCTAGTAGCCAGGATTCTACACCAGGAGCTCGCTCTGAAATACGGTCTTGTGGATAGGAAAATACCATATTGTAAATACTTGCCGGAAGCCGTGCTCGAAAATGGCCGCGCCAGGCTCTACTGGGACCGGGCCATCATCACAGACAGGACCATTCTTGCGAATAAGCCTGATATTGTGCTGATGGACCGGGCACAGTCAATGATATTTTTGGTCGACATTACCATTCCGTATGACGAGAACCTCGTGAAAGCCGAAACAGATAAGCTGACAAAGTATCTGGACCTGGCTCACGATGTGACCGACATGTGGGGTGGACTGCCGACCGAAATTATACCTGTAATCGTTTCTCCTAACTGGTTAATCCCAGTCAGCCTCTCGCGTCATCTGAGGCGACTGGGACTCCGTGACGGACCGCTCCAAGCTCAATTGCAGAAAGCGGTGCTCTTCGATACCGCCCGCATCGTCCGCCGGTTACTTTCCCTTTCCCCCTAACCCTCGGCCGTTTGGTCTCCCCTGCCCAGGGCTTCCATCTGGTTGGGTTTTTATTTATTTATGTAATTTTTTATGTAGGTTCGGTTTAGGTGTAAAACGTCTGGCAGTACGCCTTAAAAAGGGTTATCTTGACAGCTTTTCTAGGTACATCTAAGCTTTTCTAGGTACATTTAAATAGCGCTATTAAAACCTACCAGAGCTCATCAGCGCGTGGCCCATTCTCATAAACTTTTTTCTACCAATTTATGCCGAACAAACGCGGGACGAAGGTCCTCTTTATTACGTATGTTGCACTCGTACAATGAGAATTGTAATGATATTGATATCAATGTCACTGGACGAGGTAATTATAAGAAGATTGTCACTGCAAATCTTAAGCAAGTAGTCATTGAGTAGATGGCGGAAAATATGACACGACAATTAAAAAAACTAATGAGCAGTGGTGTCATATATCCTACCATAACCCTACAATGTTTGTTAGTCGATACTGTGTGTAAACTTTAATTCTTAATTAAAAATAGCAAGATATTGTCAATGTCTATGTATACTTTGTAACAAGCTTCATCTATATACCAGCGTTGCTGAGTTCACAATAATAAAAATGTGTAGTAATTAGATTAGATAAGTTGATAATTGTGAACTTGTTTGTGGTCCGAAGTTTAATAAATAAAAATAAAAAAGTGTCTTCCAAGCAAGAAGGATTGTGTAAAACTAAAACATTGCGGTTTACGATCAAGGGCTTCATCGACGCTTACCACTGGGTGCCACCTATTTTCTTATCACCAAGTGGAATTGTGGTCAAACACTGGCTTAATAACTTCCCTGTTCATAAAAAAGACACAATAATTAAACAATTACGAGCCGTGGTAGCTCAGTGAGTTAGAGCTCGCTGTAAATTTTATAGCACGCGAGTAGCCCGGGTTCGACCCCAGCCGGCACCAATGAAATTATTAATTGCAATTTTAAGAGCTGATTTACCACGTGCTCGGCGGTGAAGGAAAACCAATGCAATCGCGGGAACCTTTCTTCCCCAGCGGTTGTTAGTCTTACAAATACTTGGTCGGCCCTTTGCTACATCGATTTACTGATTCGTTTTCGGCTATTTATTACTCCGAATGTAGAAAAGTAAAAGGAAATAACCTATTTTTAGTAAGCAAACTTACTAAAAATAGGTATAATCCGACCAATCTATAAAAAAGGCAAACATAATGACTTTAACAATTATCGTCCTATAACTATTCTCTCCTGCCTAAATAAAATAATTGAGGGTTATTTGAGCAATGAATTAAACAATTACCTTATTACTTACAGTATAATAAATTCAAAACAGTTCGGTTTTCAAAAAAATAAAATTACAACGCAACTATTACGGCAATTTACTGATGAAATAAATAGTTATCTAGATAATAAAATGCATATTTTAGTATTAGTTATTGGTTTTAGTAAAGCGTTCGATGTATTAAATTTTAACACATTATACATATTATTAGCTATCACGCTGCGGTATTCAAGGACCATTCTTAGAACTTATTAAAATTTATCATCATAATCGTTATACCACTGTCAAAATATATAACCAGACAGGTGATATATTTGTGACTGACCGCGGCACAGCGCAAGGCTCGATACTGGGCCCGACTGAGGACTTGCTATTTGTTAATTATATGGTTAATGCAATAACTAAGGGCTCCACATATCAATTTGCTGATGACACCTGTATCGTTATTGCCGATCGTAGTATGGATGTAGCACAAACTGAAATGCAGGCAAGCTATGACATGCTATGTAAGTGGGCACATGATGTCGGTCTAGTGGTTAATGCTCAAAAAACAAAACTTGTTCACATACACTCATCTCACAACAAAGTTGCCACTGCACCGACTATCGTTTGCTATAGCCATGAACAAGCCATGAATGTCTCCACGGAATGTTTCAACACTGTACTTGTCAACCCATTGAAAATGTCAAAAATCACATGTATGTTGGTTTGATTATTGACGAACGATTTTGCTGGAGAGCGCATAAAGATCACGTGTGTGCAAAACTTCGCTCTGTGTTGAGTAAACTTTATGTTTTAAAATTTAAGCAACCATATAAAATACTTAGATTACTTTATATGGCTCTAGCAGATTCTGTTATTAGATATGGACTTAGCAGTTATGGAAGAACTTATGTAACATAAATACAGGAAATTTACACATTACAACGCAAAATGCTTCGATTGATAGTACCTAAGCATATTTAAAATAAGTATATAGATAATGACCAGGGTCTTTTTAAATATTGCAAAGTCATAAATGTTTTCGATAAAGTTAAATTTAATATACTGACTGAAGTAAATAATTCAAAATATCTGGTTCTTAGAAAACGACCTGTAAATCTACGAAAAATAGCTTATAAATCCAACATGTATGTACTTCCGAAAACTAAAAATTTCTACGGAACAAGAAAGTTGCCCCACCTTGAACTTACTTTTATTAATGACTTGCCACTAGAATTACAAAAAACATACGGTAAATCAAAACTGTTTAAAAGTAAACTTAAATCATATTTGTTAAATCAACCATACTTATTGTAGTATGTACCTACTTCACATTATAATATTGTGGTTTAATACTAATACATCTTTGTTTATATAAAACGACTAGACGACGAAGATAAACCTCTAGAGGTTTACATGCTAGTATTGTACTGGATAATGTAACATAATTATGCTTAATAAATAAATAAAAAATTGAGCTATCAAAAAATACGTCGATTTCTGCAATAAATTTGGCTAGTGAAAGGAAACGACTGCCAACAAAAGTAAAACTTTTGCCATGTACAGCTGTTTGAGACGGCTTGCTAGCTTTTCAATTTTGCTTTTAAACTTACGGTGTAAGGTGTTTCGTGAGATATTTATGCTCCTACGAAAATCCGGACACATTCCAAAATCACCCTGTCGAGTAAAAACGTTACACTTGGGTAAGTTGTGGACTTAATCCAGCCAGGAAAGGTTGCGGGTAAAATTGTTGTTAAACACAGCTTAACTTATTGTTTCTTGGTTACCAAGTTTCATATTTATTGCGAAGTTTCGAATAAGTTCGCTTAGAGCACTCTGGTGTGAAGCACTTTTAGATTACATAATAAAATAAATAAAGCGTCTGGTATGTGTTTGAGTTGTTTGCAATTTAGGTCATAACTATAATCCTTCCGCTATTCTATGCGTATTTGTATAATAATTTAACCATTCCTATAAAAAAAATATGTTACATAATAGTAATACGAAACGCTGATAGAACATTAACAACTATTTAACATCTATATATTATATTTAAATTTAATATCTGTATTGTCTTATAATTATATTCTTCATCATTAGTACTTAAATATTCCACTGCTGGTCCCTTTTATAGAAAATAGCATTAACGTTACAAAAAGGGTGTACAGTTCATTACACTCAGCATACGACACCTCGGTGTCGACATATCGAGTGACGTGCAGTTTCGTGGTCACTTGGAAGAGAAGGCCAAATTGGCCTCTAAAAAGCTTGGTGTGCTCAGCTGAGCGGCACACCGCCTGCAACTTTCCAAGGCGCTGGTTCGGCCTCACATGGAATACTGTTCCCATCTCTGGGCAGGAGCTCCCCAGTGCCAGCTCCTTCCACTTGACCGCATCCAGCGCAGAGCGGTTCGAATCGTCGACGACCGAGTTCTTTCCGATCGGGTTGAATCACTGGCACTGCGTAGAGATGTTGCATCTCTTTGCGTATTTTATCGCATGTACCACGGGGAGTGCTCTGAGGAATTGTTCGGACTTATTCCAGCCGCTCAATTTCACCATCGCACATCGCGACAAAACTCGCGATACCAACCATACCATCTGGATGATTGGCGGTCCACCACTGTGCGATTTAGAAGATGTTTTCTTCCTCGCACAACTTCCTTGTGGAATGGATTACCACCAGCGATTTTTCCGGACTGATACGACTTAGGGACCTTCAAGATAAGAGCCTACTCCTTTTTAAAAGGCCGGCAACGCATCTGCAATTCCCCTGGTGTTGCAGTTGTTCACGGGCGGCGGTAGTAACTTACCATCAGGTGAATCGCATGCTCGTTTGCGCCCGCTCCTATAAAAAAAAAAACACCAGCATTTTAAACTCCGAGGATACGAGAAGAAGGCTATTTAATAACAAACCAGAAAATGTACAAGTTAATAAATCTTCATAATTGTAAACATTTTGAAATCATAAACATAAAAATATCAAGAGATAGAAATCTTTTTACATAATAGGCCCACGCTGTAGTCTATTTATGGCTACAGCACTAAGTGGTCGGTTCTACCGGTAAAAATCACATTATACACGCGCGATATTATGTGCTCGTTTATCACCCCTATTTATATTTAAAAAAAAACTTTTAATATAAAATAAGCCGAATTCAGATTACTAAAAAGAATTTTAAAAAATCACATTATAACTTCTGAAGCTATGTTTTAGCCAAATTCTGCTTACCGCCGAAATTGGCTTTACTATTAAAGTCTAATTATTTGACTCTTTTTAATGGACTAAGGAATATAACTCGCATGTCATCTAATTAGTCACATTAAAAGCTCCATCCCTGCATTTCCTTCAAATTTATATGGAACCACTGAAGTATTAACTATTTAACATAAAAAATCATAAAAAAAAGAAAATATCCACTACTCCATATCGTACCGTGGGTACGATATGGAGTAGTGGATATTTGGAGTAGAGTGGAGTAGTGGGTGGGTGGGATAATCAGTTCTTTAATTGTCATCTGTTTTAATGAGCAGGGTGTTTATTAATTTCCTAATTTTTGTAATTTATAGTTTTCAAAAGAATTTGCAAATCGAACATTACTGTTATAAAATAAATGAAAATATACAAAATTTGACCTCCCCAAAGTTCAAAAACTTTATTAAACAAAGTTTGTATTTAAAGATTATTTCAATATTAAGGAAATTATGAATGATAGGTAATAACCCCCTGGGAATGAGATGATTGCTACTATGCTATTTCTTATTTGTTTTGTGTTTTTAATTGTGTAACATATATGATTGTAATCTATTATTTTATTCAAAAAAAAGTTTCGCTGGGTTTCTTGCTATTTCTTCCCACCACAGAGGTATTTTCTGAACCAATGATAAATAAACATAAGAGTGACTTTCAATAAGTATTATTTATAATCTATATTAAATAAAATTGTTTCTGATTCTGTTTATGCTACGTAGATTTAATGCTTTTAAACTTCTTTCTGAAACCTATTAAAATAATACTACTAAAGTCTTATTTTTTATTATACCTCGTTTTTAATTTTAACTTTGCGATAAATTCTAGTCCTTAATATGAGGATGCCAACATTATGTATTAAAACACATGTCGACAGTACCCCAGCTTTCTGCTCCACAGAAATAAATAGGTGATGCTTGAATATTACGCAGGCTGCTTTGAAGTTACATTCAGTGTTCACGTGACTCGAATAACTCTTTGGAGAATAATGTTTTCTTATATTTATGCCTTTGGGTGCTTTACAGCACCCATGGTCACGGGGGTGTTTGACGTCCCGATGTCATAGTTAGCCCGGCTACCTTCAGTTTAAGTAAACATCGGGAATTAAAAAGTTAAAATTAAACGCGATATAATCCATAAAAATTAGTTTCATTTAACTCTTTGGAGGTCACAACTTTTGTAAAGTACATACATACATAAATCTTAGAAGAAAACTTTGTTAGTTAAGATTATATTAAAACCAAATACAATTTGCATGATATCGTCTCCCTTGGCAGAAGTATGAGGCGATTATGGGAAATACCAGAAAATATTATGGCTTGCGATAGATGGCGGTAGTTGATGGGATGAGTTGGGTTTAGTTCATTTCTCAGGTCATACAATCTACTTAATTTATTCTTAGTGTAGACACGTATTGCAGATTTCATTTTTATAGATGTTGACTGTTGATTGCAAGGAAATAGCATAAATTATTCAAAACTTAAGTTCTGATGACTATGGACACTATAAAAATATTAGGTACTATTTATATGGAATATTATTTACCTTATGGTACCAAAGCTGGTAATTCTGGCGGTATGAATGATGAGATTGAAAGAAAAAGGCAGACTTGAACTTATAAATAAGAGAGTAAAAGAAGTTGTTGAAAGGAAAAGCAAGAAAGAACGGATAAGAATGATAGAAGGATATCTGATAACTTCCAGGCAAATATTAAAATGTTCTGGAAACTCGTAAGAACTGCCAGGAAATTCAAAACAGCCTAGAATGAATGCTATACGAGACGAGAATGGCTGTATGCTGAATGATGAAACTTCGAGTTTAAAAGATGGAAGGAATACTTTGAAAGCGTGTTTATGGTGAAGAGTCGTCTGAATTAAGTGAAATAGAAATTTCGAAAAAGAAGTGGAGAGGTGGGAGATAAGTGTAGATGAAATAATGAAGCAATGAAAGCATGAAAGCAGGTGGGCAGGCGGATATGATGAGTATCCTCCAGAAATGCTAAGGCTGGAGGGAGTGGTGGCAGGCCTGCTGTACTTGTTTAATTTATATTGGGAACTGAAGCGGGTACCAGGACTGGTGCAAAGCCGTTATAGTCCCAATATATAAGGAAGGGTCACAACAGGACTGTAAAACTACTGTGGTATCAACTTGCTTAGCATTGTGGGTAAACTTATGCTAAGGTGTTAATTGAAAGAGTTATGGAAGAAACTGATGGAAAATTTGGGATGTGCAAGCTGGATTTAGAAAGGATGGGGTGTACGGATCAAGTCTTTTCCATGCGCATGTTGAAGTTTTGGCCAAAAACCAGAAAGTTTTGTGCGTTCATGGACTTGGAAAGGCTTATGACAGAGTGGACAGGAATATGTTATGGCAAACACTGAACTCATTTGGTTTGAGCGCTGGTTTGATACAGGCATTAAGGTCTCTTTATAGGGACTCTAGTGCTTGTGTCAGGATCAACAGGTCTACTCGGACTGGTTTGGCATCCAAAAGGTGTCAGACAGGGCTGTGTAGCTTCCCGTGGCTGTTTAACCTATTTATGGACAGTTGTTTGCAAACTTTGAAATTGAAGAATGTGGGTTGAGAATGGGTGAGTTAACCGTCAAATGCCTTTTGTACGCCGATGATCAAGTCATATTGCATCGTCGACGGAGGCCGAGTTCTAAATGATGGTTACTTTAATGAACTGGTCATTAAAAGAAAGGGTATGAAAATGAACGCAAGTAAAACAAGTGATGGTTTTTGAAAGGAAGAAAGTAAAACGTTATGTGAAATAAGAATAGAAGGGGAGTTGATTGAGCAAGTGGATGAGTTTGTATATTTGGGATGTTTATTTAGCAGGATGGTAGAATATGATAAGGATATAGAACGACGAGTGACGCAGAAATAGAGTGAATGGGGCTCTACACGCTATTGTGAGAATCAAAATGTGTCAAAAAGGCACGTTTGTCAATTCATAATGCTGTGTTAGTCCCTACTTTAATGTATAGTAGTGAAAGTTGGGTGTGGCAGAAGAAGCATGAGAGTAGAATAAATGCTGTAGAAATGCGGTCATTAAGGAGTATGCTAGGGAGGAATCTGAATGACAGGGTGAAATATAGTGTGATAAGAAGAAAAGTGTGGTTTGCAAGATGACGTTGTGACCATTAAAGAAAGAATGCTTCATGGTTTGGTCATGTAGAAAGAATGACGAAGAAAAGAGTGACAAAACAAAATTTATGCTGCAAGTGAACGGAAGTCGGAAAGGGACGCCTAGACGAAGGTTTATCGACCAAATTGGCGATATATTAAAATGGGCGATTAGGGTACCCTTAACCGACGTGCGTGTATGCTGAATATATTCTAGATGTAAAGGAGGCGAGAGAATTGTGCCAGGGTCGTGCCAAATGGAAGTCATAAGTCTCTGCTACCCTCTGGGTGACTTGAGTGTTTATGTTATGTTATGTTATGTTATTTACCTTATGAGTTTTGAATTTATTTAATGAAATTGTATTTACTTCTTAATCACTCTCTTTATACAATCGCAAATCATATTTATGAAACAGAATTAAAACTGATCTAATTAACTAATAATATTAAAATGTAGTGGAAATGGAATGGAAATGCAACAATATACAACTCTGACGTTTATTCGAAATATTAAAACAAAGCTGGATAATGGTCCAGATTAGGAGTACCCTTAACCGACGAGCGTGTATGCGTAGATATATGGATGTAAAGGAGGCGAGAGAGGTGTGCCAGGATCGTGCCAAATGGAAGTCCGTAGTCTCTGCCTACCCCTCTGGGTGACAGGGGTCAGTGTTTATGTATGTATGTAAACCAAAGTAACATAACAATAATTTTATTATAATAATCAAGTCGTAACGGTAACTACACCTCGATATCAATAATAATATCTCCGTATAGGAGACCTACCAATCGTGACAACTATAGGCAACGTTGAAAAAGCCGACTGCTGAACATAGGCCTTACCCCCCCCCCCTCGATTGCCTTATGGGATATTTGCCACAGTTGCCACGCTTGGCAAGCAGGTTGGCAACTACAGTTTTTATTTTTAATCGTTATTAGGAAGATGCTGTTGCCAATCTCCTGATTTGTTTCCCTCTGACGCCTCTTACGACACCCACGAGATGATATGGGATAGTGGATATTCTTACACCGCCACTATACGATAAAAAAAAAGTGTCATGTACTTGTAATATAATAAATTAAAACGTTACAACGGCTTTCGAGAAAAATATTTTACTGACATTTCGATCTTGACTAGTGTCATCAATGTCACTAAATTCTCCCTTACTGTCGGCAAGTACATTTGGTTTGAGATTTATGTGAAAAATCGTCCATTAAAGACTCATTTCCAAACATTGTGCATTTAATATCAGGGTAGGTAGTTCCGGTGTAAAATAAAAATTTTACAACATCGTCCCTTTTTGGCGGCAATTGTGCATGATGCAATTATGTGCCAATGTCGACGTAGGTTGCAATTCATTAGCTATAATTTGTGCATCGTACCATGCCTGACCAATCTTAAACATGATCCATCAACGGATATAATTTATTTAGGCTTCTAGAACTAAAAGATATCTACATGTATCTTATACTATTATACGAGTTATTTTTATATTTATTTGTAATTGCGTCTTCGAGAACGGCTCTAACGATTTTAACGAAACTTACAACATAGGTCCGAAAAATCGATCTATCTAGTTCTCATTTTGGTAAAATTCGTTTTCTCCTTATTTTCACGTACAATGCAACAAACTTGACTTGCACGCTCAATATAATTTGGTTATTTCCACGCCAGCATGCGTGGGTACCAATCCTGCAGTGTGGTAAGATTTTTGTTAATATTTTTTTTAGTATTAGAGAAAAAATAAATTATTTTAGTCTAATAAAATTTTTTGTTTGCTTAATTTTTGTTTCATTTTTAACCACGAAGTCAAAACTTCAAAAAATGTTTGATTACAGTATTTTTACATAAAATCATTGTTTTATCGATTAATAATAAAACCTATTTATTACTTTTTTTTAAAATATAATAAAAATAAATAAAATATATTAAGTATATATTATATTTGACTGGTTTTTCGGAAACGGCTCTAACGATTTGGGTGAAAATTAGTATTTTGATAATGTTTTACTTTGTCGAGTTTCTTTAGATAGGTCTTGGTGAAAATAATATACTTTTCTTACGCCGAGCAAAACTCGGTTACCCAGTTACTATTCCTTAACATCAAATTAATTTACTATATTTTATAAATACATATTTAAACTTTTATATACCCAATGAAGTATGCATGAATTTACTAACTTTTTCGTAGCTATTGAGCGGCAAAGCATGTTGGCATTTCTCTGATTCTGATATAATTTTTATAATTTGTGCCTTCATATAAATTATTACAGAATTTCTCTATTCTATGACAAAAGCTATGTTAATATTTATTACTTACCTGCTACTAAACACAAGGACGTGTATTTTTTAATTTTAAGAAGAAGGCAAAATTTGATGCAAGTGCTATTTGAAATTAACGCCATATAATTATTACGTTTCGCAGATATTAATCTGTAAAAACACTACGTCAAGCGTGATATAAACATTAATTCAGGTGCAAGTCAGCCCTAAGATCACACTTAGTACCTAACCGTTTAAACTTTCTGAGATGTAACAACAGGGTCATCTTGAGATAAGTTCCGGGTCATCCGGGTTTTGTGAAATCACAAAAACCCTGGGCCGACTGACTTTGAAACGCTTTTCTAAAAAAATCACTTAAACTCTGGTCTGATAAATCATACCTAAAATTTGGAATATTTTAACAGTAATCCGAGCATATAATCGTAAATTCGCTTCACAAGCTCACGGTTAAGTAAGAACAAACTGCGTTTTTAGGCAGGAGCCCTGACTGGACATTGCTATTTAAAACCACCTGGTTATCTCAGGACTAAGCAGCTCAAGGATGTGCCGATTATGTTCCTTTATGATAGAAAATGATTGCGGACTGATTGCGAACTCATTTGGGTTGAGCGCTGGGTTGATACAGGCATTGAAGTCTCTGTATAGGGACTTCAGTGCTTGTGTCAGGATCAACGGGGCCTACTCGGACTGGTTTGGCATCCATAAAGGGGTCAGACAGGGCTGTGTGGCTTCTGTAGTGTGGCTAATATAATGAACAGTTGTTTGGAAAATTTGAAAATTGAAGAATGCGGTTAAGAATGGGTGAGTTAACCGTCAAATGCCTTTTGTACGCCGATGATCAAGCCATACTCGCGTCGTCGGCGGCCGAGTTGCAAATGATGGTTAGATTAATGAACAGTTCATCAAAAGAAAGGAGAATGAAAGTGAACGCAAGTAAGACGAAAGTTATGGTTTTGAAAGATAAGAAAGTAAAACGATATGTGAAATAAGAATAGAAGAAATTGGTCGAGCAAGTAGATGAGTTTGTGTATTTGGGATGTGTATTTAACAGGGATGGTAGATATGATAAGGATATAGAACTGAGTGAACGCAGGAAATAAAGTAAATAGGGTGCTACACTCTGTTGTGGAAAGTCAGAATATATCCAAAAACGCACGTATGGCAATTCACAATGCTGTGTTAGTCCCTACATTAATGTATGGTAGTGAAAGTTGGGTGTGGCAGAAGAAGCACGAGAGTAGAATAAATGCTGTAGAAATGCGATCATTAAGGGTATGTTGGGCTGAATCTGAATGACAGAGTGAGAAATTGTGTGATAAGAGAAGAGTGTAGTTTGCAAAATGGTGTTGTGACCAGGATTAAGAAAGAAATGCTTCGGTGATTTGGTCATGTAGAAATAATGAATGAGGAAAGAGCGACAAAGCAAATTTATGTGGCAGAGGTGAACAGCCGAGTCGGGAAGGACGCCCTAGACGAAAATTTATCGACCAAATTGGCGATATATTGAAAATGTGCCAAATTAAGAGTACCCTTAACTGACGAGCGTGTATGCGTAGGTATATGGATGTGGAGGAGGCCATAGAGGTGTGTCAGGATCATGCCAAGTAGAAGTCCATAGTCTCTGCCTACCTCTCTGGGTAACAGGCGTGAGTGTTTATGTTTATTATGCATGTAAACTTATAAGTATAAGGATTAGGAAAAATTTCGTATTTAATGAAATCGTATTTGATTCTAAATCTCTCACCATCTTTATACAATCGCAAGTTATTTAATGATTGGGCGACAAAAGTAATCCATGAAAGTAGACACAGGATATGACCTTTACGATGAAATATAATTGTAAAAATATCTTTCATTGAGAGAATATTTAAAAACATATTTGAAAGAGTGTACATAGCAACCAAATATTTACATTTAAGAAACAAAATTAAGACTACTCTAATAGTATTAAAATGTACATCTGGGAAGCTCTGCGATCACAAGGAGTACACCCAAAGTATATTAGGATAATAAAAATTATACAAAGAATCAACATCAAAAATCCAGACAGAAAGGAAAGGTCCAGCGTTCAAAATAAAAAAAGATTACGACAAGGAGACCCCCTTTCACCAAAATTATTTTCGGTGGTTTTGGAACACAACATATTCAGGAGAATTAATTGGGATAAATTTGGAATAAAATATAAATAGCTAAAAGCTTAACCACCTAAGATTCGCAGACGACCTGATTCTGCTCAATGAAAATCAAGAAGGCTTAGAAATAATGTGAACCCAATTAGAAAGAGAAAGTAAAATTGTAGGGTTGACTATGAATCTAGACAAAACAAAAGTAATCACAAATCTTATAAAAATACGTTTCTTTCTAAATTTTAATCAAATAAAGTATATCGACGAATATACATATTTAGAACAAAATATTCCACCAGAGAATCAGACGCACAAATATATAAATGTCAGAATAAGTAAAGCTTGGAAAAGATTCTGGTCCCTCAAAGAAATTATGAAGAACCCACATATACCCATAAAAGACAAAACTACAGTTTTCAACTCGTGCATAATACCATGTTTAACCTATGGAGCACAAACCTGGGCCCTCACTAAGAAGCAGAGTAGAGCACTAACAGTGTGTCAAAACAGAATGGAAAGAAGCAGTTTAAACATCAAGCTACGGGACAAAATAAAACTAACAAATATAAGAAGCAAGACTAGAGTTCCAGATGTCGCATACACAGTGAAAAAACTTAAGTGCATTTAAAATAGATTTAGAAAGTAACATAAATTTTGCTTTAGAGAAATTCATGAATTGGCTAAACATAAATTTAGAAAAAACAAAACTAATGACATTTTATCAGAAACGTAATAAAATGAACAATTTAAATATCAAATATCTAGGACAAAAAATCAGTACCACAGATAATATAAAAAATTTGGGTATAAATGTAGATTGCAATGTTTGAACTGGCAGTCATGTCATGTCATGTGAGCAGTGTGTGTATGAAGTTAAATCGTTTTTCCTATGCTTGGAAAAGTTGAAGACACCTCCGCTGTAATGGCGTCATATCATGCTTATGTTATCTCTACACTTAGATATGGTATTATGTTCTGGTGTAATTGTGCGGACAGAGAAACAGTATTTAAAACTCAGAAGAAATGCTTACGAGTCATTTGTAAAATTAACCAAAGTGAAAGTTGTAAGCCATACTTCATTCATTTAAAATTATTAAAAATGCAATGTTTATATATATATATAAATAAATATATATGTGTATATGAGGTAGTCTCATTTGTACTTCAAAACGTCAACAAAAAAACAAAACAAAAGTCTTTACAAAATCATCCCAATAGTAAGACTGTTTTGTTTAAAAAAAGCGTATTCTGCATGGGTCCGCGTCTGTATAACCATTTACCTAAATGTATAAGAGAGTCTAAGAGCCTTCACATTATAAGAAACCACTAAGCATATTTTTAACGAAAAAAGCGTATTATAATATTGACGATTATTTGTTTGACAATTTTTTAATTTTAACTATCAAATTTGTTGAATGGAACCATAAAACTTTATCGTTTAGTGAATTTAATATGTTAGTAGTACAAATATACAAATAGGATTATATTATGTTAATGGAATTATCAGAATTTTCCATTATAATTATTAAAAAATCTTGTATTTAATTTGTTTGCACACCGGAAGGTCGAATATTGCTGTATTTTTGTTAAATGATTAAGACCTATTGTAACCCATATATCGCAAACCAATAAAATGAAATTAATTTGAATTTAATATTGGTGTAGGGAGTTCCGGTGTACAACAAAAAAAATACAACATCGTTCTTTTTTAGCGGCAGTCGTGCATATTGCAAATATGTGTCAATATCGACGTAGATTGCAATCCATTAGCTATAATTTGGGCATCGTACCATGGCGGACCAATCTTCAACGGGATCCATCACCAGATTTAATTTATTTAGGATTCTAGAACTAAACGATATCTACTTGTATCTTATGTTATACGAGTTATTTTTATATTTCTTACAGTCTACCTTATGGTAGGTGACAAATTGCCACAATATTTCAATATAATTTTTTTGTCAGATCAATTTTAAATGCATGAAATCGGTTTATAACATTTATAATTTTTAAGAATCCAACTAATGTTATAATTGAATCACTGTACTCAATAAAAACAAACAACATAATGCATAGTATAAAAAACAAACACAACGAATAAAACTTCAAACCTTGCAATACCACTCGAAATTGACTCTTGTTAACAGCTGTTTTAGACACTATAATACGGAAAAAGCGAGTGAAATTATAATATTACCTTTTACATCGTCCTATAATAGGGTAATATTTATTTGCTGGCTTTAACATTTGTTCATCGTTTACTCTGCTACTCGCGTATAGTTATTACAAGCGTACCTATAATTTAGATTGCACAGAAAAACGCTACATAACGTACTCGAGATTTATATCATGGAATACCTTATCTATGGTGTAGTTAATCGTGTATTAATCGAGGTTTGGTCGAGTCTACATCAGTCGTTTTATTCTTAATCAATGTCATCATTCTGGCATGATACGAAATAGTTTGCACTATTAATTTAAATTATGGCTGGAGAAGTAAAAAGTTACGAATTCACCTTGGTATCATCCTGCAGAGACCAAAACTTTTGTTGGAAATTAATGATTAAAACTAAGAACAACGAAACGAACTACGTTGTGGTGTAGTGAGAAAGGATAAACTTTGAAAAGTAGGACGGCTTTTAAATTAAGGAAAGAGTTTGTTTCGGAAAAAGCATGATGTTAGCTCTATTAAATAAGATTAATTTATCTCATATTTTACTACCACAAAAAATTAAAGTCAAAGCTTTTCTAAAAAATATTGGGTAAAATTCTATTCTATGAACTAGATTACAGAATATATGATTGTCATTGAACAGGGAATAGTATGTAACGAACGGTTTAATAGGAGGCATAGAGCAACACGGACGACCGGCGGACGGACCGGAAACTCACACATAACAACTAAAACAATATACCAATAATTTCACACACACATAGATACATTAGTATTACCCCGTGTAGTGGCGGGTAAGAATACACACTACCCCATATCTTCCCGTGGGTGTCGTAAGAGGCGACAGAGGGAAACTGAAGCAGAAGATGGGCAGCAGCATCTTTCTGATAAAAGCAAAAACCTATAAAAAACTGCGGTTGCCAACCCGCTCGCCAAGCGAAGCAACTATGGCAATATACCCCCCATGAGCAAAGACACTAATAAACGGCCCCCAGTCCCCGGCGGCCCCGCTATTCCTGGCTACGGTGGCGACCATGGTAACGGCGAGGCAGGGGGTGCTAAGAATCTCCGGTGTAGGTTCGGTTGCCACCTACGACAACTCGACCTCGCAACTTAAAACGCACGCACCCTGAGGACTGACGAGAAGATCCTGGAGCTGGAAGAAGAGATAGCCAAGTTGCGCTGGCATATTATAGGATTATCCGAGGTCCGAAGAGAGGGGGAGGACACGGTAATCCTCGAATCCGGCAACTTGTTCTATCACCGGAGGGTGACAATCTGTCCCAAGGAGGTGTCGGATTTGTCGTCCACAAGTCTCTCGTTAACAACGTTGTAAAGATTGAGAGTGTGTCGACGAGGGCTGCGTACCTTATACTCAGAATCACCAAACGGTATTCGCTGAAGTTCATATAGGTTTACGCACCAACCTCAGCACATCCCGATGAGTAGGTGGAGGAATTGTATGAGGATATCTCTAGAGCCATGCATTCCTCCAAAACCAACTATACGGTGTTAATGGGAGACTTCAACGCAAAACTAGGCACAAAAGAGAACGGTGAGCTGAAAGTAGGGAAATTCGTATTAGGGCAACGGAACCAAGGGGCCAGCAGCTGGCCGACTTCATGGAGAAAGAGGGACTCTTTATGATGAACTCTTTCTTCCAGAAGCGGCCCCACAGGAAGTGGTCCTGGTCGAGCCCCGACGGTTCGACAAAAAATGAGATTGAGTTCATTATGACGACTAGACGCCAACTGTTCAGTGATGTCTCAGTGATCGCGAGGGTGAAAACTGGTAGCGATCACCGAATGGTTAGAGGCACACTGAACCTAAACGTTAAGTTGGAGAGGTTCGTCTAATGAAGTCAACGCTCCGTCCCCCTCGTGCTCTAATACAAAGTCCCGAAACCTTTCAGCTCGAGTTACAAAACCGTTTTCTAGTGTAAGACAGGGTGACGTAATATCCCCGAAATTCTTCACCGCTGCGTTGGAAGACGTTTTCAAGCGTAGTTTCCAGTAGGACTGGAACGGATACGGTATTAACGTCAATAGCGAGTACATAACTCACCTTCAATTTGCCGACGATATAGTCCTTATGGCAGAATTGCTGGAGGACCTAAGCACTATGCTCAATGCTGAAATGGCAATGGGCTGGCCATATAGCTGGAAGAACCGACAACCGATGGGGAAGAACGGTTCTCGAGTGGCAGCCTCGTACCGGCAGGCGAAGTGTCTGGTAAGACATGCAGGAAGTCGATGGATGCAGGTGGCTCAGGACCGTGCTTTGTGGCATTCCTTGGGGGTGGCCTATGTTCAGCAGTGGACTTGTGAAGGGCTGTAATGATGATGATGATTTAGATGATAGATACATTATAACACTATCGCTCAGTGACAGTGATAACTTGTATACAGACAAATTCGCATATTGTATGAGGACGAACGGCATGTGTTGGTAAGCAAATCCGAATCGAGGTAGAGCCACGCTGCAGCTATATTATGGTTGTAGTAGGAATGGATAGGCTCGACCGGGGAAGGACCACGCTCTCACAGAATACCAGCATAAAATAGCAGCTTAATGTTGCTGTGTTTCCTATGTTGAGTGTAGAGAACCGGAGACCCTTTTTACTGGAAACGAGGCATTCCATCGTAGTACTCAAGGGTGACAACGCATCTGAATTATGATTGGCCACACAGGCCACAGCATCCACTTACGATCAGCTGGTCTGTGTGCTCGTTTGTCACTCCCATTCTATAAAAAAGACATCCGTTATTAATGTAGTTTTTAAGCTTTAAAAGATGAAAGTAGCAATAGTGTGATAAAAAATTACTTATATATGAAAGGTAACGCCATCTTTTTGTTAATTTGACGTAGCATATCTCTTTTTGCAGCAAAAGAACTGAACTATTCGGCATTTTGATTGAACGTTAATTCGACCGCTTACCTATATTTAGTCAGTGAACAGTTCGGCTGCAACTAGTTTTGTTGACTTATACTTAGACAGAGGGAAACGCCTGCGTATGGCTACTCCCCTCCGGTTGGCCGGTTGCCCGTGTTGCTATATTATGGTAAGAGGGGTCAATGGGAATATCAGTTGCGTTAAGAGTTGTCCATATTCTTAAAAAAAAAACAGTATAATAGAGTTGAATAAAACTTATTTTATGAATTTTTTCACGGTTTAGTTTCACATAACGATTTCTCATATTCACGCAAATAGTACACATTGAAAGATTTTGTCACTCAATTAAAAAAAATCTATTAAGACTTAATCATTTTAATAATCTTACTAGTCTCGAAATCAGGCACAAAGTAACTCTCGGTGTTTTACAGGATACATTTCATAGAGTGTTTGCAGGAACTGCTCGCCAAAATTCCTCAATCTCCGTTCCACTTCCATCATCGGACCACCAGACGCTTGGCTGGTTTCCACCCCTTTGTTGTCAACATATCACGAATTCGAAACAAACGATTTGCTTCGTCGCTCATAATGCGTATAGCAAAGGAGTTTAATAATTTTTTGCCACCAATCTGTTTTTCCACCCTATGTATAATTATTGTTTTGTTTGTTTTAATAGCTTTGTAATTATATAATATTATAAAATTACAAAGTCAAAATTGGTGTCTTCAATAGAAAATTAAAGTAAATTTTGTTAAGCCAAGTCAGTGCACTTTGTCATGTTTGGCTGTATCACCCGTTAACATCAGGTGGGACACTATTCAAGCACTGGTTTATAGTAATAAAATAAAACCTTAACCTAGAAACTCAGAGATGAGCGTACGACGGGGCGGGACGCTCTTTGAATGCGACAAACACGGCACTTGCATTACAATATCCCGAGTGGTGGCCGCTCAAAATGTTTGCCAAACGCCATGCCACGCCACACACTTCGCTAAAAGCTCTCTAATTAGATTTCTAGGGTCAGGTCTTAGTATAATCCAATAGGCATGTGGTGGCAACGTAAGAGAATACATCACCTCATTTCGTCCCTTTAGTGTCGCAAAAGGTGACTACGGGATAAGCGAGAATGATTTTATGATCAACTATCTGCGTGAAATATTCACTAAGCTAAACATCTGTGAAAGACAGTCAATCAATCAAAAATAGACAATCGATGTAATTTCATACGCATTCTCTTAATTGTTAATTTTTTTATAATCTGAAGTGATAAACGAACTTACGGACCACTTAATGATAAGTGGCTACTGCAGTGAATGGATACCTGCAGCTAACTTCAAACAAAGAAGGTTACAGATGCATTGTCGTTTTTGAAGACTAAGATGGTACGCCTCACAGTCTGTAACTATACGAATACTGTCTCCGTATACTCTCAAGAACAAAACGCAGCATTGCAAGTACTGCTATTTAGCATCAGAAATAGGAAGGAGGGTGATACATACCCTGACAAACTTCTAGGTAGAAAATGTCCTAAATACCACTTAGTAATGTTTTTTGAGTGCGGAACTTTAAAAAACAATCCAGAAAAAATGCATCTAAACTACATTTATTGTTATTTTTCAATTAAACACGTATCTGGTCTGCATAAAGCCAACCGCCCCATAACGTTTCACAATTGCGAACGGGTTATTTGGAATATATTTCGATTGGAAACAAAATACGCAAACTATTCTGTATCCGTTTTGAATCAATTGCCACACTTCAGTGAATTTAAATCTTTGTTTGTAAATATTATTATTTAAATTCTTCTCTATTGTTATATTTTTAAATGGAGGGTACATGTTCTCTTTTTATTAAAATATAGCAAAAGCAAAATAAAGTTAACTCATGTATGATATAAGTGAGTAAATTTGTTTATGATATAAATGTGAATGCACGAATATGAGGAAAGCCTGATCATTAACATGAACTCCCTCCTGGTTCTCGTGACAATCATAAAAATAACGTTGTGATGATATTTTTTGATTATGTTATTTGTGTGTCCTTTTTTATAGGAGAGGGGCAAGCGACCATGCGGCTCACTTGATGGTAGTACCTATCGCCGCCAATGAACAACTACAACACCAGGGGAATTGCAGATGCGTTGCCGGGCTTTAAAAAAGGAGTAGGCTCTTTTCTTGAAGGTCACTAAGTCGTATCGGTCCGGAAAAATCGCTGGTGGTAATTGATTCCACACCGAAGTTGTATGAGGAAGAAAATTTCTTCTAAATCGCACAGTGGTGGACCGCCAATCATCCAGATGATGTGGATGGTATCGCGAGTTTTGCTGCGATGTGCGATGGTGAGATTGAGCGGCTGGAATTAGTCCGAACAATTCCTCAGAGCACTCCCCGTGGTAGATGCGATAAAATATGCAGAGAGATGCAACATCTCTTCGCAGCGTCAGTGAGTCGAGCCGATTGGAAAGGATTCGGTCGTCGACGTTCTGCGCTGGATGCGGTCAAGTGGAAGGAGCTGGCACTGGGGAGCCCCAGCCCAGGGATGGGAACAGTATTCCATGTGAGGTCAAACCTGTGCCTTGTAAAGCTGCAGGCGGTGTGCCGGCATGAAATACTGTCCCACTCTGCTGAGCACGCTAAGCTTTTAGAGGTCAATTGGCCTTCTCTTCCTAGTGACCACGAACCTGCACATCACTCGATATGTTGACACCGAGGATTCCGATACTGGCTGAGGCAACAAGGGGAGTGCCTTGAAACTGAGGACATACGACAAAGGGTTCTTTTAGCGGTAAACGCACAAACTTGTGTCTTCTGAGGATTAAACTGGACTAGATTTAGTCGCCCCAGTGCGAGACTTTGTTCAGCAAAGACTCGACTTCAGACACAAGTATTCCGGTACTTGGCGACGTTTTCCGATAAATATTGGCACGGCCGGTGCATGAAACATCACCAGTGCTGTCATCCATAGCAATGAATGTTACCGGTTTGGAACATATCATTGGTTTTCAGAAAAACAGCGTTGGTGATAGCTCGCAGCCTTGTGGAACACCAGCGTTAATAGGCATAATCGGTGCTTGCACCATCTACTACGACCTTGATGCTCGATCAGCAAAACTGGTGATCAATTGCACAATTTCTCAGGAAGCCCATAGGAAGGAAGTTTCGAAAAAGCGCTTTGTACCAGATCCGATCGAAGGCCTTCGCTATGTCCAAACTAACAGGCAATTCCTCCCCATTAGACTCGATCGCCTGCGCCCATCTATGTGCTAGGTAAACAAGAAGATCACCAACTGAACGACTAACTGAAACCGTTCTGGCGGTCCTAATCAGATGGTGCTTCTCAAGGTACCGCATGAGCTGGCAGTTAATACTGGACTCCATTATTTTCTAAAACAAGGAGGTGATGGCGATAGGCCTGTAGTTGGACGGAACAGAGCGGTTACCTTTTTAGGATCGAGTGCACGAAAGCTGTCTTCCATGAATTCAGGACAACGCCTAGGTAGAATTACCGGCAGACGCGTTAGAACCGGTGCCAACTATGGAGCACACGTCCTCAACACAATTGGGGGTATTCCGTCAGGCCCACTCGACTTGTGGATGTCCAGGAAGAGGAGTTCTTTGCGAACCGAGCGCTGTGTGAATCGCATCCGACATGGAGCACTCACACCGCGGGATGGTCGGCAGTGTGTTCCCCGTCATCAGAGTCGAGTTAGACGCAAAAGGGAGCCTAAAAGGTCGGATTTCTTTGCGACGTGGGCCAGTAAGACGTCCTCCTTTGCAGAGATGGTAGTGATGATTTACAGAAATTCCTTGAACAGCCTTGGCAGAGACCAAATGCACGGGTTCCCGAAGGAAGGCGAACTAATTTCTCGTCAATTCTGTCAATGTGCTCATACTTTGCCTTGGGAATAACTCTTTTGAAGGCGAGGCGAGGCGAAATTATACTTCTTTTAAGCATGTTGATGTTTACATCCCGAGCCGCCGAGGCCTCAGCCCAGGCCTGATAACACTCCTTACTGCGTAATGCAGTCTTACAGGAGTGACCAAACCATGTCTGAGATTTGTCTCCGATGGGTACCACAGATGATGGAATAAATAGTTCCATTCCTGTAACACCACATCAGTGACAGAGTCACCAACAGCGCTGGGATCATCCGGCGAGAAGCAAACACGCCCCTATGGGTATGATGCAAAGAAAGACCGTATTCCGTTCCAATCCGCTGACCTGTAACGCCAAACACGGCCGCAGCCTGCAGAACGCATTCGCGAGGGGAGCGTGAGTGGCACCACACTCGGATCAGACAATAGTCCGAAGAGCCGAGAGGGCATCGACGGAAACCTGATATCCGTCCGGATGAGAGATCAGCAGAAGGTCCAACAGGAAGGTGTATGATCCTCCGCATCTGGAATCCGCGTAGCCGAAGTAACCATTTGTGTCAGACCATATGCCAAGGCAAAGTCATAAACAGATCTTCCCGCATGATCGGTTAAACGTGAACCGAGCCATTCGGCGTGGTGGGTGTTAAAATTGCCAAGTATCACGATCTCTACGGATGGGATCTATTGTAGCAAGAAATCTGTAGCCATTTGGACGTGGTCGATGAGTCTGTCTGTGTCGGCATTACCGCTATGGGACCTATACAGGCACCCGTATACGCGGGGATGGTCACCTCATCCTGAGCACCCACGCTCAGGAAGAAATGGGTAGCTTGACCGTGGATGCTCAGTGAGGGTATCTCCATTACCAGGGGTGCTGGTACCCTCCTGAGGTAGTCTTTTCTTTCTGAATTCCGCTACCATGTTATGTACTTTACGTTGGTATTCTGTGAGGTCGTGGTACTGCCCCGGTTCGAGCCGGCTCATCCATGCTACAGCAGAAGCTGCAGAGTGGCTCTACCACTGTTAAGCTCTGTTAAGTTTTGTCTCGATAAAACAAATATATTGTGCGAATATGACCTCAATCGGTCAAGTTGTGCAGAAGTTACACGATCACTAAAAGACGCACCAAAGATAATATATATTGCTAGCTTAATATTACAAGGTTTTGTACTACATTTTTATACAAATTAAGTTATTAATTATTTAGGTTCGTATGGTGGCTTTTTACTGGAAACGAGGCATTCCATCTTAGTCCTCAGGGGTCACAACGCATGTGCATTTTGATTATTAATCAAGGATAAATGTAAATGTCTATGGGCAATAGCATCCACTTACGATCACATGGACTGTGTGCTCGTTAATCACCCTTATCCTATAAAAAAGTTATCAATACTCCATAGCTCTATGTTTATGTTTCTCTTGCTATGGATATTTCTAAAAGATTAAAGATAATGATTCCATAGAGATCGCCAAAATAATTCGTTTGGTTCGAACCCACTTTTATGTAAAATATGTGGCAATATACGTCTGCGACCTAGAGATAAATATGCTGAAAGACATTTCGTTAGTTCGTTTTACTGTACACAGTGTATTCAACGCTACTGTTTTGTATAAAATTATTTCACATTAATAATAGGAATGGGCTATTACTCACGTAGTAATGTGCAAATATAAAACCAACGTTTCAAAGCGTTGTGTTGAAATGTTTGCTTTTAAATTATTTGCATTGAAATAAACGTTCAGAAAAAGGTTTCCTGTAGAAAAATATGTAGAATTTTTAATGCTGAATATAGACGTCCTAAAAAAACTAACAATGCATGCCCCTAAGCCGCATTTGTTTACAGATTTATTTCAAATTTCAGTGGTGTGATATGTCACAACACTTGTCTTGCCTAGATAATAATCTTGATTTTTCTATTTCTCTCTTCGCTTCTCAATATTTAATCGTAGGAATAGTAAAAACATTGAAAAGGTTATCCATTAAACTTATTTTCTACCGACTTCAAAAAGGAAACGGTACTCAATTCGACTGTATTTTTTTTATGAATTTTTTCTGGGTGAACGGATTTCATGATTCTTTTTTTATTTGAAAGCTGGTGCTTTAATGTGGTCCCATATACTCGTAAATTTAATCAAGGTCTGACCAATAGTTTTTAAGTTATTCTTAATAATTTATATTGAAGTCGGTTGGACAAAATTTTTAATTTTTAATTATTGTAAAGCGTAATACTGTGATAAATATTCTTTAGGAATATTTTTATCAAGATAGTTGGAAATACCACTACATTGGCAATTTGTTGACCTGATGATTTACGTAAATAAACTGATAAATTTTTTCAATCGTTGGATATTTTGCTTCGGAATCTAAGTATATTGCGAAGCGTAAGTTTGCTCGGTGACATTAACATTGATTTAATATCTCTCTCTAATATTCATGTAAACTCTCCTGCATACCTTAATTTCACATGTTGAATCCACAGCTAATAATCTCTTTGCGGTGATACTCTCCCTTTCAAAGAAAGTATTGAACATCTCGCCATCTCATAAGTGTTAGCAAGATATACGAATAAAAATTGAGTCAAAATCCTAAGGATATACTCTCTTAGGTATTTAAATTACATAGGTAATTAAACTAGAATATATAGAAAGATCAATTTTAAAAGTTATCTAATATAAACCTTTCTTATATATCTTGTATCGAAAGTATACAGAGAAATTTTTTGAGTTACCTTGACTGCAAAGCAGAACAAATTTCAACCAATTATTTTTAAAGATTTAAGAGATATATTTTCTTGCCGTTGGAGTATAGACGTAAAGTCAATGATATTTGTTTCTTAATTATATACAAAATGGATCTAATGATTGTTTTGAGCTATTTACTCACGTAATGATTCGGACCAATTTAATGGGATTTAAACAGTGACCCTTGCACAATAAATTATAGAAGAAATTCTTTCTTTCTGCGTAACGCTATGGAATGTAATAAGCTTCCAGCTGTATTCAATATTGGCCTATTTTCTAATAGTTATGAATCTATAAGAAAACTGATGAACAGAAAGTTTTTCATTCACAGCCGCGACTAAGCGGGACTCAAACTGCAAGCTTCTTTGTCTTACAGCAGGTTAAACTATGCGTTTTCTGGTTATTACTTTTGTGAGTAGTTTGAGTAATTCTTGGAGTACTTTAAATTTGCATGGAATCAGATAAAAGTAATATGTGGATGCTTTAATTAGTAATTCTTGTTACCATTTTGTAACTTCCTAAAAGAATAAATTATATATTCGACTTTAGACTTACATAAAATTAGCGAAGTTCTCACAGCCCGACAGTTATTTGTGCCACATATAGTTTTAAGACAACACACAATTGCACAAATAACTCAAAAAGAACATCGACGCAATCAGTGCCCTAAAACACATATGTACCTAAAAAATAAATTCAACATATGGTCATGTTAAAATAAACTAGTGGCATCTCTTCAGACTCTTTTATACACAGACACTAAACAATTACTTCCGTTTATTTCATAAATAAACACAAACATACTCACACTCTCTACACACATATATGGTTTTTATTTCATTTATTACTTTGTATCAAAATTGTGAATTTGCTCTATATAAAATAAAAAAATCATTTATTCCTAAAAGTAGATATACAGAGCTGAACAAAAAATAACAGTAACTTATGTAAAATTATTTTAAATTCTAATTACATATAAATAATTAACTGAGGGACCCCAAACTGGGCATAGCCTGTATAATATATTTCTAACCATAACAAATGTGTTAATTATCTTGTTTTTTTAAACATCATGTAAAATAAACTCGTGGAATATCTTCAGACTTTTTCATACACCAACACTACACAACTACTTCGGATAATCCCATTAATGAATACACACAAACACACTGATATACTCGCACTCAAACACATACATAAATGGTTTTTATTTTAATTATATCTTTGTTTCCACATTATTGATTCGCTCTATATTTCAAACCATAGGAAATGTGATCACTTCTTTTTCACCTATATCGTGGAGGCAGTTTTAGCATACATAACCCACGGCCGGTTTCCCTTAATAAATTGTTCACCTTAATAAATTATTATTATTAATTGATTTTAAGACCAATTTTATCAAAGAATTAAAGTCACGACTTTAGAAGATATGAATTTATGTGTAGAATATTTTATTCCATTTTTTCAATTTTATTATGTTTATATATTGCTATTCTATTAATTTTTTCATGTTTTTGTACTAATATTCATCTGGAAATTAAATCAGAGACTCACAATATAGTAGCAGGTTCTCTGAACACCGGTTTTCGTCAAACCTTAAATTAAATTGGTAATAGGAATTTGCTCAAAAGTTACAGACAAACCTAAAACACGTGAAGTCCCACTCAACTCAAAAGTTCGGAAAATTTTCTTCAACGCTTGAACAAGTTAAACGAATTTATACAAAAAGTTTCCCGCCTTTGAGATACGAAGATTACTTTGACTGTTCAGAAACCGTTTAAGATTGGAGTTATAATAGATTAAACAGATACGTATTTACGAAAAGGTTTCAACCCTCGCATACGTAAATGTATTTCATATAAATTTTACTGAAATGTCGGAAAAAAGTTCTAAAATCAGGGCTCAGGAACATTTTTTAAACTTTATATAATAAACAGAAAAAACTTTTAAATAATGTAATTAGTTGCCCGTGAGCAATTTTATACGTAAAACATCTTTATGATACAGGAACAATTCTAGTGTAGAGGTAAATATTTTTAAAGGAAAAAAGAAAAATAATCGTTATGGTCGACACATTTGACGCTTCTTCTTGTCACTAAGTTTTAATCAGATAAACAGCCATTTAGTCGAATATTAAAATAAAACACACTTGTACTCGTATTCGAAATGAGCGGAAACTCCACCTTAATAACAAATCCTATAAAGTAAATATCTATTGTTTAGGTAGGTATGTATACATAATAGTTCAAGGAGAGTTGTTATAAGATGGCGTTAGTGTATCAAAAGAGGTTATAATAGAAATATTTATTTATTTATTTTATAATAGTTATCTCAATAAATCTTAAAACATAATTTAAAACACAGCATGTAGGTATTCGAAATCGATCGAAATCTTAACCTAAATGTGACATATTATCTCAGTAAATATAACAATAAATTGTTTAGGTAGGTATGTTTACTTAGTAAGTCAGGAAGGGTTGTTATAAGATGGAGTTAGTGTGTCAAAAGCTTGAGATAAGGTGCAAAAAATTCTTAAGAGTGTTTCTTTTTTATGGGAACATTGTCGAGTCGACTCATTCGAGCTACAACCATATTATAGCTGCAGCATGGCTCTACCACCTAAAAAAATATTTATCAACAAAAACATGTTTTACAAAATATATACACTTTAAAAATATTTTTTATAAATACAGGGCAATTTTAATAAAAATACATGTTAATTTTCAATGGCATCCAGGTAATTGTCATTAAAAATTATTAATCATTAAAAATTACTCTGTGGTTCACTATTAAGTACTCTGTGTTCCACTAGCCACATCTGATGTTCTGTTTTGGGAAAGTGTTTACATGTAACATTGGCGGCTTTATAGCATTAGTATAGCATTAGCAACAGTGATTTTATTTCAATAAAAAAGACGAGATGGTGGACATAGATGATATCAGAAAGGAACCAACATTGTGTGATTTAGATAGTGACAAAACGAGAACGATTTGACGAAATTAATTAATTTCGTCAATTCGTTCTCGAGATATAATGGAAAAATACTATAAACACTATATAATACAAACAACAAAATCTAAAAACAAGCGACAATGAAGTGCTCGAGCTCGACACAAGCCATTGCTATAGTTAGCCCAACAGGGTTTTCCTCTTATTATTAATGTGCTTTTCTTCACGTATAAGTGCGGTATAAAAATAATATACCGAATTTAATCAGAACGCGTAGCGTGACCTTGTCAAGTCGACAGTGAAGCTCAACCTTCGAGGTGTAAAGTAGGAGGTTCTCAATTCGCCTGAGGTTTTTTTTGTATGTATGTTACGTATCGCGAATCTTCGTCAATTGCGAACCGATTTTGATGATTCATTTTTATTAAATAGATAACCTATTTCTTTCTTCAGGGATGGTTCACTATAATATTAGAGAAAAAGTAAAGGATGTAACTATTTTATTTATATAATTATTCCTTGACCCAGTGATCTTCTTTAGTCCGCTCAAAAGGGCAAAAACTTTTAATATTATGTAGAAGCTGACTTCAAAGAACTAAAAAAAACTATGCTAACTATTTATCTATTATATATATATATATACATATACACACACACACACACACATATATATATATATATATATATATATATATATACTCGTATATATCTATATATATATGAATGTGATACAAAAACATAAAGTAAAACAAATAAAACCTTCATCGTTTACGTTTATACTACCAATGTCAAGCACATAATAATCTGTGGTCAAACATTCGCACAGAGTAGAGTTCGTTGTCATAGAATTTTAAAATGTTGCCAACAAATAATTTATTTCAAATGTTCCTTTTTCAGTAGTATATGGAGTGTATGTCAATGCAAGAAAACGTTTATTGTATACTTGGTATATTAGATAATACTTGTTTTTTAATGTGCACCTAAAAGTTATATACAGCTTGCCTAATATACAAACTTGAGAATTTAATGAATTACTATCGAATTTGGACCACTAGGCGACCACTTGTATAAACAAATAATAACTTAAGCGGGCCCATTGCAGTTCGTTGCATCTGTCATTTGAATGAAAACACATTTTCTCTCCACAACAACTCATCCACGATTTAGTGAAAATCCATCCTTACGATCGTTGAGTATCGATCTTAGTAGCTTAAATATTTAGTTATGCACATTGAAAATGAGGGTTCCAAAATCGAGGGACGCATGCATAAGTTGGCGATATTTCAAGGCGTGTTTATTTAATAGCTACTTACTTTTACACAGGTAAATGGTGTAGACGTAAATATGTATGTATTATGTATTATGTAATATTATAAAAATATGTGCATTAACTTCTTAGTTTTTTTTTGTCACCTCCCGAAATTTCACCACAGTAAGAAGCTCTCTCGTTATGATTTCTTATGTTTACGCGAACACTATACAGTCTGACTGAGTCCCCCTCCCCCCTGCGTGACCATGGGTAAAGTGCTCGAAACGTCAGGAATATAAAATAAGTTAATATACGCGATAAATACCGTAAAAACAAAAAAATAGTTTTATTTAAGCTCTCTTGTTGTAAGGAATATTCGTCATAATTGCCACGCTTTGGCAGGTGCATCGCAGTACTAGGCGTCTCACTCATCACTGGTCTGGTTATTTTACGTCTGGCGTGAACGGGTTGGATGTATCGCCCACGCCGTTTCCGGCATTTTCCATTTTCACCCCTTACGAGAGTGATGAATTTTTTACGCCACAAATATACGGCAGGCACACACATTATATGGCATGTTTGTTTATTAAATATGTACAGAAATATGTATACTTAACGTAGTCACGAGAGCCACGCTGCAGCTATGCTAGCTATAAATAGCCGCGAATGGGTCAGTTTAACAGGAGTAGAAACACGCTCTCACAGAATACCAGCGTGAAACAGCAGAATAATGCTGCTGTGTTTCGTATGGTGAGTGTAGAGAGAGAACCGGTGACCTTTTTTACTGTTAATAAAGCAGTCTACCTTTTTTTTCTTTTTTATTCTCAGAAGTGAAAACGCATCTGCATTTTGCTTCTTAAGTGATGCTCACATGAAGCTTGTGTGGTAAAACTGTTATTTATTTTATGGGATATTTATAGAGCATTCTCATCTAGCTAGGCTGAATAAATATATAAAAGAAAATGATAAATATATATACCAACATAAATAAATAATACATAAATAAATAAAAGCCCAACCAGATGGAAGCCCTCAGCAGTGTAAACCAAACGGCCGGGGGTTAGGGGGAAAGGGAAATTATTTATTTTAATTTTGGGGTATTTATGGAGTATTCTCATCCGGTTGGGCTGAATAAATATATAAAAGGAAATTATAAATATACATAAATATATATTATTTTACACTAACATAAATAA
Source organism: Parnassius orleans (assembly GCA_029286625.1). NCBI lineage: Eukaryota > Metazoa > Arthropoda > Insecta > Lepidoptera > Papilionidae > Parnassius > Parnassius orleans. The sequence goes on along the minus strand of JAGSMP010000246.1, from coordinate 1,013,989 downwards.
GTAAATAATATATAAATAAATAAAACCCAACCAGATGGGAGCCCTCGGCAAGGGAGACCAAACGGCCGAGGGTTAGAGGGAAAGGGAAAGAAACCGGCGGACGATGCGGGCGGTATCGAGGAGAATCGCCTTCTGCATTTGAGCCCGGAGCGGTCCGTCACGGAGTCCCAGTCGCCTCAGATGCCCAGAGAGGATGACCGGGATTAATCCGTTCGCAGACACGACTACAGGACGAGTACTACTCGTGAGCCAGGTCCAAATATTTTGTTTTCTTATCTGCTTCTGCTTTCACGAGGTTCTCGTCATACGGAATGGCAATGTTGACCAAAAATATCCTTAGCTGTGCCCGGTCCATCAGCACAATATCAGGCTTATTTGCAAAAATAGTCCTGTCTGTGATGATGGCCCGGTCTCAGTAGAGTCTGGCACGGTCATTTTCGAGCACGATTTCCGGCAAGTACTTGTAATAACGAGACCGTATTTTCGAGCGAGCTCCTGGTATAGAATCCTGGCTACTAGGTTGTGTCTGTGCAAATACTCTAATTGTGTATTTGCAAATATTTATTTTTATTATTATTTATTACTTAATCACTTTTTTCTTGAAGCAACCCAAATTTTATTGGTATGTAAAACTGATGCAGGTAAATAACATTTACTCGGTAACCTATAAAACTTTTAAATATAACATTTTTATAGAATACAGTAATAAGTTTTGATAGGAGGGTCGGCTACCATATCATTCAATTTAATTCAATTCAATTTTACTTATTGCCAGAATGTGGTACGTAATTATAATGACCTTATCAGTTATTAAAGATACCTTACATTCTACCATGATAATGACGTGCAATATCTTTACTTAAATACTAAAATATTATTATAATTATAACGGAATAAAATAATCGAGTAATAATAAGTATATAATTTTTTTAAGAATCATGAACAGAAAATGAATACATGTTTGCATTTATTTATTTAATTAATATAAAATAACTGTAACTATTTAAAAATATTTTAGTGTCAAGATTTAATTTTTTTATTAAATGCATAATATTATGCTTATATATATAATTAATAAATGTAATAATTGTCATAAAATTGCAATAAATATATTATTATTTTATTATAAATACAATTACCAAGGTATCATTATTAAAGGCATATTATGTTTATTTCTATAACTAAATAGTAAAAGTTCTATAGCTTTTTGATGTACTATATAAATATGTATTATACACGATTATTTTGCAATAACCGGCCAAATTTACTGAGAAGGTTCAGAATAAGCAATATAGACAAATATTGAAGAAAAGTTAATTAAAAATAATCTCAAACATTCTGTCCTTTTTATCTTTTAAATTGAAAATGCGCGGTAATGCATAATTTTAACTGATTTTACTGCGCAAGCACACATTCGTAAGGGTACGATCAATAGGAAAAAAGGTTGTTGCCCATAAATCACATTTAATTTCAGATAATTTCAAACTCGTATTTTATCGTATTTACAATACGATAAAATACGAGTTTTCAAAAACTGCAATAACGGTATATCATTGCTTATATATTTGAAATTAAGTTTAAAATTTGACTACTCTTTGAAAAATAACCCTGTATAATATTGACGTAAAAGTAAATGACCTTGAAGGACTACAATTAGCAACATAACAGACACGTTTTAGCCATGTAGATTAATATCTTGTCCTTATCCCATTAAGCGGCTCAGGTGTCACCTGACGGAGCTTAATTAGAATTAGTGCAAAATCGATACCGGCAAATTCTCTCTCTATTTGAGCGGGAAGTGTTACACGGTACGGTAACAAAGGTAACAATGTTGCTTGTACTACGTAGCTTATATGTTTTGTTCAAATAAGAAATCGTTTGTAATCTTCTCTCTCCCTTTTTACGTAGAATAAAGATTGTGTTTTCAATTAAGAGCCTCCACCTGGAGTATAAAAGGGAGTCGGCTGTGCTTTACTGTCTGTATTATGCCGCCTGACGCTAATCTACTTACTAATCTACATATATATAAAATTGAAGTGTCTATCTGTAATATCAAAATAATTGGCTTATATTGAGCTGTGGGTTATTTGCATGTCATTAAGACATGAATAATTTTTTTAATGTTTCTGTCTGTCTGTCTATTTTTCTATCCGGGTTAATCTTTGAAATGGCTGAACTGATTGTAATGAAACTTCACGAAAAGATAGAGAGCAATGCTAGGAGCGATCTTGGCTATATTCCGTCCGAGACGAAAGATTGATAAAATAGATGGATTAATTAACTTAAATTAAAATATCGCTTCATTTATAGATCCCGGTGAAACCAGGCTACGTCGCTACTCATGTTATCAATCGTTATAAATAGATAAATCAAGTGCATGTAGTGCAGCTACGCAAAAGGGAACCAACCCACATTCTGGTCCAAAATATGTTATATCGAAATTATCATTACATTATAGATTATTTTCATATAGCAAGGTTCAATATACGCGAGAAAACTAATCGATCTCCGGCCACACATTAAATTGTAAATTACAATTTTAATACTAATTTACCAAGCGCTTGGCGCTGAAGGAAAACATTAAAAGCTTACTTCATAACTGTCTCAGAAATGAGAGGAGGGGTGTACAAGGAAGTTGTGCAAGGAAGAAAACTTCTTCTAAATCGCACAGTGGTGCACCGCCAATCATCGAGATGGTATGGATGGTATCGCAAGTTTTGTCGCGATATGTGATGGTGAAATTTAGCGGCTGGGATTAGTCCGAACTATTCCTCAGAGCACTCCCCGTGATAGATGCGATAAAATACGCAAAGAGATGCAACATCTCTACGCAGTGCCAGTGAGTCCAGCCGATCGGAAAGAACTCGGTCGTCAACGATTCGAACCGCTCTGCGCTGGATGCGGTCAAGTGGAAGGATCTGGCACTGGGGAGCCCCTGCCAGAGCCCAGAGATGGGAATAGTATTCCATATGGGGCCTAACCTGCGCCTTGTAAAGTTGCAAGCGGTGTGCCGGCATGAAATACTGTCCCGCTCTGCTGAGCACGCCAAGGTTTTTAGAAGCCAATTTGGCCTTCTCTTCCAAGTGACCATGAACCTGCACATCACTCGATATGTCGACACCGAGGATTCCGATACTGGCTGAGGCAACAAGGGGAGTGCCTTGAAACTGAGGAGATACGACAAAGGGGTTCTATTTAGCGGTAAACGCGCAAACTTGTGTATTCTACGGATTGAACTGGACTACATTTAGTCGCACCCAGTCTGAGACTTTGTTCAACAAAGTCTCGACTTCAGACATAAGTTTGTTCCGGTACTCGGCGACGTTTTCCCGAGAAATATTGGCACGGCCAATGTATAAAGCATCACCAGTGCTGTCGTCTGCATAGCAATGAATGCCGGTTTGCAACATATCATTGATATGCAGAAGAAACAGCGTTGGTAATAACACGCAGCCTTGCAGAACACCAGCGTTAATGGGCTTGTAATCGGAGCATGCACCGTCTACTACGACTTTGATGCTCTGATCTGCAAGAAAACTGGTGACCCAATTGCACAATTTCTCGGGAAGACTATAGGAAAGGAGCTTCGAAAGAAGCAATTTGTGCCAAACCCGATCGAACACCTTCGCTATGTCCAAACTAACGGCCAACGCCTCCCCCTTGGACTCCACTGCCTCCGCCCATCTATGAGTTAGGTAACCTAAAAGATCACCAGTTGAGCGACCTCGACGGAAACCGTACTGGCGGTTACTAATCAGCTGGTGATCCTCAAGGTACCGCATGAGCTGGCAGTTAATAATAGTTTCCATTACTTTGGAGAAAAAGGAGGTGATAGCGATAGGCCTGTAGTTGGACGTATCTGAGCGATCGCCTTTTTTAGGGATTGGGTGCACCAAAGCTTTCTTCCTTGAGTTTGCGACTACGCCTAGGGAGTGGGAGTACCGGAAAAGACGCGTTAAAACCGGTGTCAACTTCGGAGCACATGTCTTCAGCATAATAGGTGGGACTCCATCAGGCCCACTCGACTTGCTGACGTCCAGGGAGAGGAGTGCTTTACGCACCGAGCGCTGTGTAAACAGCACTTCCTGCATGGAGCACTCACACCGAGGGATGGTCGGCGGTGTGTTCCCCCCATCATCGTGAGTCAAGTTGGAAGCAAAAAGAGAGCCTAGCAGATCGACTTTCTCCTTTGCGTCATGGGCCAGTGAGTCGTCAACCCTGTCCAGAGATGGCAGAGATGGCTGACAGAAGTTCCCTTGGCCAGCCTTGGCGAGAAACCAGAATGCACGTGTTCCCGAAGGGGGGCGAACTAGTTTCTCGCCAATTCTGCCGATGTGCTCTGACTTTGCCTTGGCAATGACACTTTTGAAGGACCTGGAGGCGGAATTATACTTCTTTTTAAGAACGCTGGTGTTTACATCCCGGGACGTTGATGCGTCAGCCCAGGCCCGGTAGCACTCCTGCTTATAGCGTGATGCAATTTTAGAGGAGAGAAACCATATTGAGTTCTGCCTGATAGGCACCACAGATGATGGAATAAATAATTTCATTCCCTGAAGTACCACATCAGCGACAGAATCAGCAACAACGTTGGGATCATTCGGCGAGAAGCAAACCCGCCCCCAAGGGTTGGATGCAAAAACAGACCGCATCCCGTCCCAATCGAGGCACCCGTAGACGCCGGGATGATGGTCGTCGCTGTCTACGCGCAGCCATAGGATGGACAGGTCCGTACCTTCAAGACTGCCAAGGCGTCGAAAACAGATGTACTCTCTGACGTACACGCAAACTCCAGCCCGGGTCACAAAGGAGTGTTCTAATTTGTACCCCGGGTAGGAGAGATACGAAGTATCAGCCGGAGAGGACACCTGTGTCTCGGTTAGAAAGAGTAAGGCCGGCTTTGCCGTCTCCAGATGGTAGTGGGCGGCGTTAAGGTTTGAATGAAGTCCCCTGATATTGCAGAAATTCACGGAAAGCGTGGCAGGTTGTTTTGTCTTATTGTTCCGCTTGTTCCGAGCATTTTTCCTCTTGAGCGGCCCCCAAGAATATGCAGAGCAGCCTGAGCACACATGCTCAGAAAAAGTAGGGTAGCTTGGGCGTGGATGCTCAGCGAGGGATCCTGCAGGGATGCTGGTACTCTCCTGGGGTAGTCTTCCGTTTAATTCCGCTACCGTGTTGTTTGGGGTGGGGGGGTGGGGGGGGGGATTGGGCCTCCGGCCACCTGCACTCACCAGGCGAATTGCAGCATTATTCTGTGAGGTCGTGGTACCAACCCGGTTCGAGCCGGCCCATCCGTGCGACAGCAAAAGCTGCCGCGTGGCTCTACCACTGTTAAACCTAGCAGCGAGGCGAATATATCCTTAATATATAATGTAACTTTACTTTCCTTATTTAAAAAAAAATATGGCAACAAGTCACAGTTAATAAATCGAAAATCATTTCATACTGATTCAATCTTTATTTGTATTCCATACCATTACAGTCTATAAAAGTCCACTGCTGAACATAGGCCTTCCGCATAGAGTACCTTATAGGTGGACTTTGTATAACTAAGTCCAATTTAAGAAGGTAGTTTTAAAATCTGGAATCATTTGTTATTTGTCTAATTTACCTAACGATCAAGTCACTCGTATTTAAACAATTATTTATAAGTTTCTTTTAATTCATGTAATATAATGGGTGCAGCTGTTTCACTGCCTAGGTATATTTTTATACAAGTAAGGATGACAAACAAACACAGAGTCTAGTGGTAAATTTCGTGGCCCATAGGTGCCTATATCTTTTGTCATTTTACCTGTGGTGGCGCTGTCGTCGCGCCACAAGCGAAATACATCGAAGCCTAAATCGCGCTATCAAAGTTCCGAATTAAAAACAGTATATATACTCCGAACTACCACTCGGAGCGTTGGCCGCTCCCCGGGCAGAACACCTTGCCCGGTGGGAGATCTCCCCTTTTCCTTCCACCTACTTCAGTGGTGACCCCGACGTGATATGAACACGCAACCAACAAACTTCGGAAAACTACAACTTTTTCAAGCCTTCGTCATTATCCTCAAGAACCCCTACCATTCACTCCCAAGAATCGTCTTCTGCAGTCTTCAGCTCCTGCAAGCCAGTCCAACTTGTCTTCATCTCGACTCACCGCAGATTTCTAAGGCAGACTTCTACTTGCTCCGGCATCATTCTCACCGGCATCACTTGCCAGTGCGTAGTATGAAAGCATTTATACACCGGCATATCGTGCACCAACGTCACTTGCCGCTTACGCACAGCGCCATTCCCCACCGGCATGGGACACACCGGCAATCGGACTGCACTATCGACCTCCGGTCTGAGCAGGGGGTGATGTGGTGGCGCTGTCGTCGCGCCACAAGCGAAATACATCGAAGCCTAAATCGCGCTAATAAAGTTCCGAATTAAAAACAGTATATATACCTGAACTACCACTGAGCGTTATTGCCCCGGGCAGAACACCTTGCCCGGTGGAGATCTCCTTCCTTCCACCTACTTCAGTGGTGACCCTGACGTGATATGAACACGCAACCAACAAACTTCGGAAACTACAACTTTTCAAGCCTTCGTCATTATCCTCAAGAACCCCTACCATTCACTCCCAAGAATCGTCTTCTGCAGTCTTCAGCCCTGCAAGCCAGTCCAACTTGTCTTCATCTCGACTCACCGCAGATTTCTAAGGCAGACTTCGCACTTGCTCCGGCACATCGTTCACCGGCATCACTTGCCAGCAGTGCGTGTATGGCAAGCATTTATACACCGGCATATCGTTCGCACCAACGTCACTTGCCCTTACGCACACAGCATGCATTCCCCACCGGCATTAAGGACACACCGGCACCGATTGCACTATCGACCTCCGGTCTGAGCAGGGTGATGTGGTGGCGCTGTCGTCGCGCCACGCGAAATACATCGAAGCCTAAATCGCGCTAATAAAGTTCCGAATTAAAAACAGTATATATACCTGAACTACCACTGAGCGTTATTGCCCCGGGCAGAACACCTTGCCCGGTGGAGATCTCCTTCCTTCCACCTACTTCAGTGGTGACCCCGACGTGATATGAACACGCAACCAACAAACTTCGGAAAACTACAACTTTTTCAAGCCTTCGTCATTATCCTCAAGAACCCCTACCATTCACTCCCAAGAATCGTCTTCTGCAGTCTTCAGCTCCTGCAAGCCAGTCCAACTTGTCTTCATCTCGACTCACCGCAGATTTCTAAGGCAGACTTCGCACTTGCTCCGGCACATCGTTCACCGGCATCACTTGCCAGTGCGTAGTATGGCAAGCATTTATACACCGGCATATCGTTCGCACCAACGTCACTTGCCCTTACGCACACAGCATGCATTCCCCACCGGCATTAAGGACACACCGGCAATCGGACTGCACTATCGACCTCCGGTCTGAGCAGGGGGGTGATGTGGTGGCGCTGTCGTCGCGCCACAAGCGAAATACATCGAAGCCTAAATCGCGCTATCAAAGTTCCGAATTAAAAACAGTATATATACAAGAGCTCCGAACTAACACTCGGAGCGTTGGCCGCTCCCCGGGCAGAACACCTTGCCCGGTGGGAGATCTCCCCTTTTCCTTCCACCCGCTACATACCTATTCTTCTTCTGCTTTACTAGCGCGTAAAATTCCATTGCTTATCATGGATCTCTCCCATTTTAGGAGAATTAAACTTATTTTACGCACCAACGAGTTGGTTACACCGCTGAAGCCAAAATATTTAAAAGCAACTATAGATTTAGAATTAAAATGCAGATGCGTTCCCACATAAATCAAAGGATATTATACTAGTATTATATAAGAATACTCATCCTTAGCCAGTCGAGCTCTACTTTTCATGTTACAGCCATAATACAGCTACAGCTGTCTCTGCTACTATGGCCTGTTCAGTGTAATAAATAATAAAATTAAAACTAAACCCAAGCATACCACTGCAAGACTTCAAGACGCAGTAAGTTCATCTTGCGTAGATCGGACCAAAATTAAAAATTAAAAAGCTGAAGGTACGTACGAAGGTACTAAAAGGTAGGTCCGGGCTAACTCTGACATCGGTTACCTCAGTCCCCCGTGATCATGGATATTGGAAAGCACCCGAAACGTCGGGAATTTAAATATAAGTATAATTAAACGCGATTAAATCCACAAAAGTGGTTTTATTCAATGTTGTTTGCGTAAATATAAGAAATCATTATATAATAAAAAATGTTTATTTGTCGTGAATTTTGACATTAATTTTATTTTGAGGTATTTATATAGTATTCTCATCTGTTTGGGCGGTATAAATATATAAAAGAAAATGCTAAATTACATTAATATTCATTAAGTACAGTAAAATAAATAAATGATACATAAAGAAATAAAAACCCAACCAGATGGAAGCTCTCGGCAGTCGTCACGGTTCCCAGTCGCCTCAGATGACCCGAGAGGCTGACCGAGATTAGCGCGTTTGCAAAAACAACCACTGGAATAATTTCGGTTGGCAGACAATCCCAGATATTCTATTTATTATTATATTACTAGTTATTTCTGAATTTGTACCTATCCTTCTATTATAATTTGCTTTAAAAATAATTGACGCGAAAATATAGGAAGCGTAAAAACGTCTCCGTTTTTTCATTTCTTGTTAGTGGAGTGGCGTAATTTGTATTTTTCTTTTCCTATTTCTCAAGAACCATTTTAGCAAATTCACTCTTTATGTCATTAAGCTATTTCTATTTGAGGTTGAAATTGTTTCTGAATTTAAATATTTTCCAGGTTTTATACCTGAACGATACTCAATCAGAATTATTAAGGCTATAATATTAGTGACTAGATTGATTTTTGATTATTCTAAGGTAATTTTTGATCTTTTGACATCAGCAATTAACAACTTAGACCTTTCTAATTCTATTCGAACCGACATCATTCACTGATCAGTTTTCTTAATACACAAATTGTATTTGGACATAAATTTCTAGAATTTTCGAATACTCGTCCACGCAGGGATCAAATAAACGGCTTTCAGCGCCTTAGTGAAAGCTTATCCAGTACGAAAATAGTCTTCTCCTTTTTAAGAGGCCGGTAACGCACCTGCAAGTCTTTTGGTATTACTTGAGTATATGGGTGGCCGTGGTCCTTTACCATATGCTGTGCTGAGCTAGTTTGCCCCCTCTTCTATTAAATAATATTCTATTAAAAATAGTATGAATTCAAATTGGAAATTGTTTATGAATTAAAAAAAATCTTCCAAAGATTATATCACTACGTTTTAAATTTATAAAAGAAGGCAAGACATTATTGCAAAAAGTAAATTCATAGCCTTCTATGTCCCTGGCTGTCCTGGACTAGGCACAAGGAGATCTTCTCTTGCTTAGGCGCGTGGAGAACTTATTTCTACTTCAAACCCTCTCAGAAATGAAAAGAGGCATGTCCTTAGGATTGGGATGTTTATTACTTTTCATTGGTTAATGTCATTCTGAAGATCATCGAAACCCTTATTGTGTAGTTTCAATAGAATCCTCAAGGATTCTGTGTTGTTTGCAGCTGTAACTTGGTCTCCCAGTTACAACATTGCGAGAAATAAGCGATATTAACTTTGTCGCCTTAACCACATGGTATGGAATTAAAGTTATTAAGTAACTTCTCCTCAAGCGTATTTTCGGGTTGATAGATCAAGGCAATTAATCTAAAAGGGAATATTTAATAAAACTGCGGTTTCTAGTTTGTATATCAATTAACTATTTAATGGTTGATGGACCCCTTTCTATAGGAAAGGTTCATGTATAGTAGTAAATTATTTACTGGCTAAAGGACCCAAATCGAGCAATGCACTCTTACTAGCTGATAATAATAATGTCCTCCAGACTGAACTTCAGTCAGGGCGGCCAGTTTCAACGGAGACTAGCAATCTGCGCAGGTCAGAATTATAGTGCCCAAGTAAATGCGCAAGCACAGATGCACTCTCTATTTCCTCACTGTCATAGACCGATGGGACGGAAATCCGACACGACCGGAGGGACATCAGGCTCAGGATTACCAGTTTTATGTGCTTTCCGAGACACGGGAGTGAAACACGGCCAACTTCCTGACTCGGGAAGTGAGAATTTCTTGACAGAAACACCAAAGAATAGATATTGGCCCGACCCGGAATTCGGGACCTCATGTTTTTACATTAATTTGTTTACGTAATTTTAATTAATTGTAATAAAAGATTATCAGATTTTTTTAAACAGAACAGTAAAAGAAATATGTCTGACAACTGCTCCGCACTGACAGAATAACAGCGCTGTGGCCGTGGCAACACTGCTTCAGTATCATGTTGAGTCGGATGCCTTTTCGTTGCTGCAACCTAATATAATTGCGTTTGTTGTTATTTTTTGTGATCTTTGTAGTTGTAATTTCTTTTCATTACGCATTGTGTTTGTTCGACATAGGAATTATCTATGTATCAGTCTAATTTAATAAAAAAACACAAAAATAATTTGCAATTTTGTTTTTACCAAGGCCGATAAATTAGAAACTGCAATTTTAAGTGAGACAAAAATCGAATTAATTTAATCAACCTTACTACCTTACTTAGTACAAAGTGCGTGTCTTTTAAATCGACCCGCTCAATAAACAAAAAAACGTAAAATAAATAATCCATTAATCTCCGACGCTTCCAACCCTTACGGTGCGTAATAGCGGCACGTCGACCGAGTTAATGGTACTTTTATCATCACGACAATCAATAAAGGCATCCGCTTGTCCAATAAAAATGATTAATACACGCTCGGAAGTGTCCACTCACGTTTGATAGATGCTCCGGACTTACGGAGATGCTTACTGCCGAAGTTCCGGAGGCTCGTTTGGTACAGCAAAAATTATGAACGAGGTAAAAAAGCGAACATTCATCCATTCATTACAACCCATAACAGCCCACTGCTGAACATAGGCCTCTTCTTAAGATTGCCTTATAGCCCCTTATATTTTGCCCCTATATTTTGCCATAGTTGCCACGCTTAGTAGAGATTATCCCAGATCCGGGGTTTTTTATTATTTTGAGTTGTTATAAGGAAAATGCTGTTGCCCATCTCCTGTTTTTGTTTCCCTCTGTCGTCTTCTACGATCCCACGGAACAATATTGGGTAGTGTATATGCTTTCACTGACACAATGCGGTTTTGTAAGGTTTATTTTTTTAATATTTAAATAATACAAATTACTAAATTTATGATATTGATATGGTCTACTCGCCTACCAAGAGTAATGAATAAAGAAATTCATTACAAAGCAAGACGAGTTGATTATGATGATGAAATGTGGAAAATAGTAAAGAATTTGCTTATATTGAAGAAAATTCAGAAAGTGAATACAGTTCTCCTGTTCTCATGTTCACACTCCTCTGTTTAAGTACACTTTAATTTACATACGTACATTCTGGCTCATTAATATTAAGTACGCAAATAAACAATGACGATTAATTTATAAAGTGCATAAAAAACACTTCTTAAAACCAAATACTGGTTCAACAACTTACGAAACGCTTATGTTAATGATTGAATTTTATTATTGAATGAAACATTTACTAGACATTGAATAAAACTGTTTTTTTCCTACTGTAATAAAAAAAACTAAATTCTATTAGAGAAGTTGCCTAGGTGCTACCTTTTGCTTGGGATCCTATAATTAATAAATATTTACAAAAAATATTAACAATAGAACACTATAATAAAATGATCATATCATTTTATTATAGTGTTCTCAGAAGCATATTTTACAAATTTAAGACAAACAAAGGTGAGAACAAGAGTGTATATTTACTTATCTTGGAAAAATTACTTTAAGCGAGCAATTCTAATATTCTAATATAACATGGTCATCCCTTGGATATCGTAAAAGACGACCGAGGAAATGAAACTAAAGATGAGCAAACGCATCTTCCTGTTAAAATTCCAAATAATTATTTACATTTATTATATTTAGTTACTGAAGTCACATGCCTCTAATTTTTCACCACGTCATGGGTTGACTGGCAAAGAAGGTTAACTGGCATTAAGTCCGCCCTTTGTAACCTTTTGTTAGCACAACAAAGTTTTTAAATAAATTCATAATAAGAAAACTGCGAGTGGCAATTCGCGTGCCAGCTACGGCTAAAATTTCTATGTGAAAATACATTTTGTTCGATCAGCACAACTTCATAAATTAAGGCTATAGTACCATATTGTTTTTTGCATACTTCTGCTTTTTATCACCATTTCATGGGGCATATGGAATAAATCAGAGATGAAAATAAGGCTGTCGAATAACAAAAAAACTCTGAGCTACGTTAGCAACTAGATAAGCGCTCGTCTTAAATATTAAAGTAAGCAAGCAACACAAGTTTTATCCGTCTAATGCAAGTTATTTACCATATACCTAAGAGTGACAGAAAATATGGTGAGAAAACTTGAATATTATATATTTTGTTATAATGCAAAGCGGCGTACTCTCTCTTGCGTCATAATTCTCTCAAAAATGCGAGGAATTTAAGCAGTGATACGTGCGGGTATGTAGAGTTGTTTATTTTTTCATCACAAACAACATAGGCCTCCCCCAAGGAATGCAACCAAGCACGGTCCTTAGCCAACTGCCTCCATCGACTTCCTGCATGTCTAACCTGGTTGTCACTCCATCGGGGGTTATAAACATTTTTCTTAGTTTACTTTTTATATGCATGGAAAAATATCCGAAGACGTTCATTCACACCAAAGGTCTTTTTAGAATTCCGTACCCAAACGGTAACCAACAGGACCCTATTACTACGCCTTCGCTGTCCGTCTGTATGTCTGTCAGCGGGCTGTATCTCATGATACGTAATAGATTGTTAAATAATGAAAATAAAAATAAATTAAAAATTATAGGGGCTCCTCTACTAGAAATATGTTTTTTTTGCATGTACGGAACACAAGTGTCTTACTCGCACTTGGCCGGTTTTTTATTATTTTTTTTTATAGCGGCAACTGAAATACACATTCTGTGAAAATTTCAACTGTCTACCTATTACGGATCATGAGATACATACAGCCCGCTGACAGACGGACAGACAGACAGCGGAGGCTTTGTAATAGGGTCCCGTTGGTTACCCTTCGGGTACGGAACCCTAATAAAATAAATTATAACCCTATAAAAATTAAAGGGGGCTCCCCTACTAGAAACGTGTATAACGATGGTACGGAACCCTTCATACGCGAGTCCGACTCACACTTGGCTGGTTATTTAATTATTAGAGTGACGAACTAGCCAACAGTCCAAATGATGATAAGTGGGTACTACAACCTATGGATACCTGCTTCTTGTTCTTCACTAGCCCAAGAAATTCCCCTACTGGATACTCCTCTCGTGATGTAGGGAGTTTTTACCTTAATCTCCACGCTTAGCAGCGATGGCAGATTCAGTTTACTTCCCGTCACTGGTCTAGATATTTTACGTCTGGCATAATACGTGGTAGAGCCATGCTGCTGCTATATTATTGTTGTAGCACGAATGGGTCAGCTCGACCAGAGTAGTCTTTACGACGCTCTCACATAATATAAGCGTAAAATAGCAGCTTAATGCTGTCTTACTGGGAACGAGGCATTCCTTCTTAGATCTCAGCATCACCTTTAACTACACCCACGGGACGAAAAGGGGTGACGGATTCGGATATCTGCTACCAACATCAAATAAAGAAAGCCTCATATGTATTACTGTCACCCTGGGGACAAAGCTAAAATATCTCACAGCCTGTCGTCTCACAGTGTATTATCCTGCCTTCCCTCACCTTTCTAACTAGAACATAGCAGTGGATTTATTACTGCTTGGTGGAATAAATAACAGAGCAATCCACTACTTCAACTGTTCTGTTTTGCACTGTTCCAACCCAGACGGACTCCTAGACAGAAATGTCTTAATACTTTGTAGTTTCTTGTTAATTAAGGCAAAACATGAGTTTAACGCAGTTGAGTTGAACGCTGTCTTTCACTTTAAATAGCTTTTTTAGAGCAAAACCTATTTAAAACTTTGAAATTATTTTCAAGTCAGAGCTTTTAAAATAGACGCTTTAAAGGGACGCAAAGTTGGAACAATTTTAAAAAGGTTTGGCATCATGCTTTTAATATATTCATTACTAGTTTTTAAAGCAAAAACGTCTAAACTTAGTCACACAATAAAAACGTGAATGTAACGATCTCAAAATTAACTTAACAACGAAGTACAAAATAAAAATTAAAAGTGAAGAAAGCAATATTCAAAGGTAGCAATAAATTTATATAACAGGTTAATAATTGGCGTTTGCATCATCTAGCCCGCACTGTTAGAAAATTTCTTTTTAATTTTCAAAAGAGTGTTGTAAGCTATTTATTTCCATCACCAATTAAACAATTGTTATTAAAACACAAGATAACATAAAAACTCACGCCTAACTACTTTTCCGAGTTACCCAGACGGGTAGACAGAGACTACAGACTTCCATTTGGCACGATCCTGACAGACCTCTCCGTCTATAGGCTTCAACAACCTAATTCTACCCACACCCTACATGTCTCCTCCGGATGCTAAACAAGCAATAAAATCGAAAGAGCAGACTTGGGTCTTAGTCGTGTGTCAGTGGCGTAAAATCTATCACCCCCTGTTTTACACCATGAGCCGAAAGCAAAAGAACATTTGTTACTCTAATTTAAAAAATGGTTTTACTTGTGCTACAAAGGTTTGTTAAGGTATTCATTGGCATTAATAATAACATGCAATCCTTTTATTGGAATATAACTTTTAAATTTAGCTTATAGTCTAAATATTGTTTTTAAAATATTATTACTCGGTAGAAAAAGTTATGCATTATCATCATCAACATTATCATCAACAGCTGTTTAGAAGTCCACTGCTGAACATTGGCCTCCCCCAAGGAATGCCACAAAGCACGATCATGCGCCACCTGCTTCGACTTCGAATCGACTATGAAGAAGTTATATATATACGTAAACCAACTATGTTTTAAATATATATTTAACACAAAAGTTGTTAATACTTTCATAAATTTAATTATCAGACAGAGCACAACGGATCTGTAAACCATATATCTCGAATAACCGACAACAGATGGGGAAGAAAGATTATCGAGTGGCAGTCAGTCAGAAAGGTAGGGTGGCCCTCCACTATAGTCAGTGACGACCTGTAGTACATGTGGGAAGTCGATATCCATCGAGCCGGTGGCTCAGAATCGTGCTCTGAGTTATGGGCTGTAATAATGATGATGATGATTGAAATTGCTTCGGCCCTATGGTACCTTATAAACTAACTGATTTTACTTGCAATAATAATAAAGTACTCCCATCCAAATAATATAGTACTTCTTCTTGAACACTACTAGTAATTCACCCAGTATAGGCTTTTGCTGAGCTGATTTGAGTTGATTGAGTAAATGTATAACTAAATCTCTCTTTAACCACTCCAACTGATTCAAATCCACGACTTTTGAGTTTCTCGATACGTATCCTTAACCATTAGGCTAATGTCGTTATTTCAACTGGTGAAATGAAATTCAAACACTGGCATAGTATAATTGATTAAGAAGAAGAAATGTACTATACCTATACATTTATCATAAAAAAAAAATTTTAAACATTGCACTGTATATTATCCTCACTAGATGGTAGGATACTTTTTCTGTCTAGGGATCCGTCTGGGAAGGTATCATCCTCCTACCTATTTCTGCCACGAAAAGCAGTCCTTGCCAGTATAAACAGGCCTTGAGGCGTTCCATCGTAGTCTTCAGAGGTGACAATGTAACTGTAGCGTTCATTGTTATTCTTATAGCCGCTTATCATCAGATGGAATGTATAATGATTTATTATATATACGCGAACACTACACATTTAAATGAAACTAGTTTTACGGATTTTATCGCGTATATTAACTTATTTTATATTCCCGACGTTTCGAGTACTTTACAGCACCCATGGTCACGGGGGGGACTGAGGTATTTGACGTCCCAATGCCATAGTTAACCTCGGTTACCTCCAGATTATTATTTTTTTAATTAATAATTTTTACTCTGGTGGTAACCGTGGTTAACTATAACATTGGGACGTCAAATACCTCAGTCCCCCCCGTGACCATGGGTGTTGTAAAGTACTCGAAACGTCGGGAATATAAAATAAGTTAATATACGCGATAAAATCCGTAAAACTAGTTTCATTTAAATAAGATGGAATGTATGTTTGTTTGTCACTCCAATTTTATAAAAATGGCTGTGGCCTTCTTCGGTTGAAGTTGGCTGCAGGTATCCATGGACTGCTGTAACCGGTGACCATTAGGTGGACTGTAAAATCGTTTGTCACATGAGTTTTATTATAAATATTATGTAACAAACAAAATAAGCATAAAACATTTTATATTAATCTGAAATACATTGTTGTACGCAATACAATTCACAATATTGCACTAAACCTTTTATGATAAGTACCTGAAAACAGAATTGCTATTCGCGGAACAAATTTTCAACGACCGGAATCCTGATTTTTACGTCTCATAAGCGGCCGATATGCAATATTCGATATATTACGCGGCATATTGAGAATTTCTAGTCGGCCCTGGAGCGAACATGATGGAGACTATTCGAGAAAGAATTTTCCACAATATATGCAATTTTAAATTCCGATTACATTTGTAAACAGATAAACAGATAACTCGCATTATTTATTATACTATAAAATCTTCAACTTCATTCAAGAACTCGAGCTTTTTCGCTTCATTTGATTTTTTTATCTTAAAAACTTTACTCCTTCAGTAAAATTATCTACTGTATCGAGAGAATGTGAGACTGGAGACTGTATGAAGAATAAATTTTACCTTTGGTAAAAAAAATACTATACGTACTGATTCGCCGTTACATTATACATACACGAAAAGGAAAAACAACTTCCAATAAGCATTATTTATAACCTATCTCTATATACAAAAATTAAATGCTGTTCGTTAGTCTCGCTAAAACTAGAAAATATTTTTGTGTATTTGAGTGGGTCCCTGGATGGTTTAGATTCACAATTGGACCCGGTAGGTGGCGCTGTTGTCGAGATCCAGAAATCATCCGTGCGAAGCCGGAAGCGGATTGCTAGTATTGAATAAAGAGTTATTCTATTTTGTTCTGTATTATCTAGGTGTGCAAATTTAGTTGCATTAACCGCGTTCATTATGTTCATGTCAATGTAAGCTTTTCTCTATCTGACTCTCATCTATCTTGAATTAAAAATAAAAATGCAAATGTACTGTCACACCTGAGGACTGATAGAATGCCTCGTTACCATTTAAAAGAGAGTCCGGTTCTCTACAATCACCCTACGAAACACAGTACCTTCAAGCATTAAGCTGCTATTCTGTGAGAGCGTGGTCCAACCCAGGTCAAGCCCACCCATTCGTTCTGCAACCATAAAACGAGTATAGCTGCAGTATGCCTATGCCACGTTTAAATCTATGGGAGATAGGCCATGTTTAGCGATGGCCTTTTGATGGGCTGTGAAAAAAATAACGATGACGATATGCGAGGTGCTAGACCAGCCATACACTTTGTAAAGCATGCACCAAATTAAAAAATATAGTCCAGTATCCATCCCATACATCTTTAATGAGCTTCTTTCGCTATTTATGCATGTAGAGTGATTGAGCTTTATTCTTAACTAAAAAACTAGAAAACAAAATGTGCTCTCTTAATTGGACAGCCTTTTATTTCAACCGACTTCAAAAAAGGAGGAGGTGCTCAATTTGTCGGAATCTTTTTTTTATGTATGTTCACCGATTACTCGAAGACGCCTGAACCGATTTGGAAAATTATTTCTTGTTTCAAAGGGTATATTTCCCAGGCAAATTTTATTGAAGTCGGTCGAGCGGTTTGTAAAAAATGAACAATAAATTATTTATATTGAAGTCGGTTATACAAAATTTTAATTTTACCACTTGTTAATATATGCCTTCAGTTTTATAAAAATAAGAAATATTTAAGTTTAACTTCAATTAATTTCAACTTACGTAATTATAAATTAACAATATAACAATTATGGCAAATATTCCTCCTGTAAGGCGGAATGATAAGATATGAACATAATGATAGAATATGGGGAGGCCTATGTTCAATAGTGAACTTTAATATGCTGTAACGGTAACGGTAACGGTATTCAACATTATGTTACATTTTACATACTCGTTATAACATCTTACAAAGCACTTTACGAATTTCAATGGATGAAACGCACGATATACGGTTAAATTCTCGAGCTTAAACTATTAGGCTGCATTTGGTCCACTAAAGTGCTTTCTCATCCGAGAAACGTATTGGTCAAGCTATCTGGGGGAAATTAATTCAATTTGGCCTTGGATCGATGCCTCCAAATTTACTGTACGTTGTGTGTCGAAAAATGTTGATAATAACATTTTATATGCTAGGTACGTTCAACTAAAAATAAAACAATGGATTTGACCGATTGTTTATTTATATATTTTTCTTTTATTTTCACAATATGCATTTAAAAAGAATATGTACCTACATGTTTTAGGAAACATATTTTTTTTTTATTTAAAGTACTTTATTGGGTAAAGGATTTTAGTTGGTAATAGGACTAATTTTTAACCGACTTCAAAAAAGGAGGAGGTACTAATTTCGACTGTATGTTTTTTATGTGTGTTACCTCAGAACTTTTTCTAAGTGAATCGATTTTGATGATTTTTTTGTATTAGAAAGTAAAGATCTGACACTTAGTTTTTGAGTTATTCTTAATAATGCGTATTTAATTAACCTCGACTACATTGATGATGTTCTCATTTTATTTATATTGAAGTCGGTTGTACAAAATTTTTAATTTTACCACTTGTTACTTGTCTGTCTAACAGGTACGTAACGGATGGATACCCTACCATCCGTTATCATTTTCTGCCGCCTAACAGTAGTGCTTGCAGTCCTGTGTTCTGGTCCGAAGGGTGTAGAGAGACAGTATAGTTAGAGCCTGTGAGGCATTCCACCTTAGTCCTCAGAGGAGACAGCTCATCTAAAGCCTTCTTTGTTTAAAGTTCGTTGCAGGTTCTTAGGGACATTAGCCACTTACCATCAAGTTAATAGTAAGTTCGTTTGTCACTTTAGTTGTATAAATAAAAATAAAAATATACTCCTTAAAAATAAGGTAACAAATAGCAGTCTTAATACCAGTCGACATTCTCTGCTATTCAATCCATGGTCCGCTGAAAATAAAGTTGTAGGTGCCTTGATTAACATAATAATTGAAAGTAAAATAAGTAAGTAAAAGCTGTAATAATTTAAGTGAATAGGCTTTTGTTAAAACCACTGCGCTTTACTATCTTCGGCTGCATCTCCACTCACTATCAGGTGTGATAATAGTAATAATGTTTTGTAATATTATTATCGACTTGAAATAGAATTGGTGGCGCTAGCTCAGCGGCTAACATTGATTGCTTACCTCTGTTTAATCTCAAATTACTTTCGACTTTACATTCGGAATGAAGTACTTTCACACCTTGTTTTATTTGATTAGGTATTTTGCAAATGGAAACTATTCATCTAATTCTGACTTCTCGTCTCCGCCTTCTTGTTTCATAATAATAAAAATTTGAAGCGACAGTAGCCTCATAGTATACGTGGTGGCCTAATAGTATATTTTATCATACTGCAGCTGTATTATTGTTATAGCACGAATGGATAGTGGCTCGACCGGGGTGGGACTACACTCTCACAGAATACCAGCGTAAAATAGCAGCTTAATGCTGCTGTGTTTTGTATGGTGAGTGTAGAGAACCGGAGACAGTTTTTACTGGAAACGAGGCACTCCATCTTAGTCCTCAGGGGTGACAACGCATCTGAATTTTGATTCTTAATCGAGGATAAATATAGATGTCTATGGGCCACATCATCCACTTATCATCAGGTGCACTGTGTGCTCGTTTGTCACCCTTATTCTATAAAAGAAAGGGTATGTACGGACCCTGAACTCTAAAAGTCATGGGTTTGATCTGCCATTCGACTACAGTTGTGAAACACTCCCAACACAACCATTTTAACCTACGGGAATATTAGTAATGTTACTTTATATAATGCTAGTATGTTTTTTTAAATAATTGACTTTATTTCATCAATAAAATTCCTTCGTGGCCGAAAATATTTGGTAATAATTTTTCGGCTGATGGAGCATGTTTGAATTCCTTCGAAGGGTTATAATTTTATTTAATATACCATACATTCCAGTTCACATTCAGGGTCGCGTAAAATGAAACATGATTTTTACAGTATCCAGTTTATTTATTAATCATATTAATTTATGTATATTTATATAATACTAGTGATTCGCCCCGACTTCGTAAGGGTGATTTATGGATGTCGACAACAGTACAACCTACTGGGTCCAATTGTGAATCTAAACCATTGACACTTTTGACCCACTTTGACCCACTCAAACACACGCAAAAAATTTCATCAAAAGCGGTGTTACGACTAATGTTAGCGTAAATAATAAATTTTAGATTAGCTGACTAAATTTAGTTTTGAGCTTATGCTAATTGCATACGGCATTATTTTACTTAAATCTTGTAGACAACATACGGTTGATCCGCCTGAGAGTTTGCTTCCAAAGCGTTATATATGGTAAAGCCACGCTGCAGTTGTATAACTGCAGCACGATTGAGAACCGTAGGATATAGAACCACGCTCTCACAGAAGCTTTGTTACCAATATAATTAAAAATTTGTACAACCAACTTCAATATAAATTATTAAGAATTACTCAAAGACTATTAAACAGACCTTGATCTAATTTATATAGGACCACATGTGAAGCACCAGCTTTCAAATAAAAAAAGAATCATCGAAATCGGTTCACGTAGAAAGAAGTTATGAGGTAACATACATAAAAAAACATACAGTCGAATTGAATACCTCCTCCTATTTGAAGTCGATAGAAAAAGGGTCTCCGCTTCTCTACGCTATGGTGTTTACGTGTCCTAACATTAATATAACATCAAGTTAACCGAGATCTTGTTTGTCACTTACATTTGTTTTAAGAAAGGGAACACTGCAGATAGATTTCTCATTCTTACAATGTACAATATAATTTTCTTTATTGTACACCAAGGAAAGATTAACATAATAAAATATACAAAAATTGAGGGAAAATAAAAAACGGTTTTATTGCCACACAGCAATTTCTTCCAGGCAACCCAGAAAATAATTTAAAAAAAGAGGGAATAGATTAACGGATAATGTATATTAATATTATATATTTAATTTATATTTGGGCATTACATATTCAGTACAAATTGTTTTCTTAATTCTATTCTTGAATAGATTTTGTTCATATCTTCATCACTCAATATTAATTTAATATTCTCTGATATGTATTATTTAGGTGCATAATATACTCGTATTAATATCATATAAAAATACAGTCTCATGAATATCAATCGTCCATATGCGCTACAATTTGTAAATCCATCTGTAAACTGCCTAGAGCGGAAAGCGCTCCGGCTTTTTAACGTGTCTATCGTTTGCATGAATATTATAAAAATGGCTCTTCTATCATTTATGTAGCTCTCTTCCATTTAATGTGTACAATGTATTTAACAGATGCAAAAGTAAATCTATGCATAATTGGTGAAGATAGCACGTAACATATACCGATATACATACAAAAAATACAGTCAAATTAAGAACTTCCTCTTTTTTGAAGTAGGTTAATCTATAATTGTGACTGTCTGTTAAACCTGTTTTGATTTGACTTCACGAACAGATAGAGAGGAATTCCAGGAGTGATCTTAGCTATATTTTGTCCAAATAAAACCTGAATATTTTTTCCTGTGAACTGGAATACGAGGGTGACACTGAAAGTTCTTAGAAAATCAAAAACTGAACAAACTAGCAAGTTATTAGTTTTATTATATCTTTTCAAAATAGTATCCATTTACATCAATACATCGCTGCATCCGATGGAACCACTGAGAAAAGCACTTTGCCCACTCGTCCTTAGGGGTCTATTCGACGGCATTTTGAAACGCAGCCACTGCTTCCTCGGCATCCATAAAACGTTTTCCTCGAAGTTTTTCTTTCTCAGCAGACTGTCTCTTAGTTTCAGGATCATAACAATAAATCCAGCTTTCGTCACCCGTAAGTATGTCGAACAAAGCACTTGAGTCACCTCCGTTAAATCTTTGAACCATTTCACGACACCAATCATCACGACGGAGTTTTTGGGCTTCTGTCAAATTATGAGGTATCCACTGCACAAAGCTTCCTGACCGCTAAATGTTCATGGAAGATTATGTGTACTTGACTCATACCGATGCCTAAGCTTGTCCGAATCTGCTGATAAGTTACTCTTTTATCAGTCTCTATCATACGCCACACAAAACTGATCTTCAGTCGTCGCCGTAGAAAGCCGTCCCTCACGCAGATCATCGGTGAGATTAGTGCGACCACATTTAAACTCATTAAACCAGTTGTAAACAGTGTCATGAGATGGCTTCATTAAGAAAGGCCAATCGAGGTCTATCATAACTTTCTTGTTGACTTAAATGACATCGAAAGTCATAAAAAATCATTGTACGAAAATTTTCTCGCGTTAAATTCATGCTGACGTGACACAGACAATTTTGAATTTGCCGCCAAATCGTAAACAAATGACAAATTAATAAAATACATACACAATAATATTGGCTAAGAGTTCCATTTTCAAAATTTGAACTTATTTTTTAGTATATCGTTTAGAAGTGGCCAGTTCTAAAAACTTTCAGTGTCGCCCTCGTAATTGATAAAATTTAATGAAATAATTGATGAATGTTTTAAAAAATCTAATTGACGCCACATTAATGGATCCCATTCAGGCGAAGCCGGGGCGGGTCACTAGTAAAAATAATACTTTTTTGGAAAGGGATCAACCTCAGTTACCGACAGTTAAGAGCTCAAAGTAGCAATTAATTCGTATTAAGCTAAGGGAATGAGTATTTTACGAGAAATTGAAGAGTTAATTTTTTGATGGAAAATAAATAAATTGTGGCAATTAAATATAACATTAAAAGCCTTTTATTCCAGGTTTAAACTATTGTTTAGCTAACGACCTAACTTAAGAATGTCCTACAATCACTTAAAGTATTTAAAAATAATTGGCAACTCTCTGTATATATTCAAAGGTGGTGGTCTTAGGCCGGTATTCATAGACAATTTCAAGTGTAACTCCAAATTCACAATGTCAAAATTTGTGTGGCATAATATGGGTCATGACTCCATTTTTGACATTGTGTTTATAAGTTATATACTCTCTACTCGAGATTGTCTCTGAATCTCTGAATACCGGTCTTAGAATAAATGCATAAGTTCAAAGCAAATAATTGGACAATAATATTCATTCATTGAAAGAATATCCACTACCCTATATCGTCCCGTGGGTGTCGCAGGAGGCGACAGAAGGAAATTGAAATAGGAGATAGGTAGCAGCACCTATCTGACAACAACTGAAAATAATAAAAAATTGCTGTGCCAACCCGCCTGCCAAGCGTGGCAACTATAGCAAAATCCCCCCATGAGGCAATATATGGGGGAGGTCTATGTTCAGCTGTGGACTTTTATTGGCTGTAATAGATGGATGGATGGACATACCGTAGACCTATGGCCAGCAGTAGACATGTGAAGGGCTGTAATGATGATAATAATGACGAAAATATTAATACCGTGTGGCGGTGTAAGAATATCAACTACCCCATAGTCCCGTGAATGCCGTAAGAGACGACAGAGTAAAGAAAACCAGGAGATGGGTAGCTTCTTCCTAATTATAACTAAAAAGATGCGGTTGCGAAGCCGCCTGCCATGCATGGCAACGATGGCAAATATGGGGCATATTTGATGATGATGATGAGGATATATGAGACTTAAGTTCACCAGTATACTTTTGATAAGATGTAACGTGTGCTGGAGGTGTAAAAAATTCCTATCACACGTGTGGATGTCTTATAGTTTCCATGGAGAGTCCACGCCTCTAATAGATTGCATTATAACCATTTCATATATACAAGTGTAAAATGCTCTACTAAAAGAAATCCGACAAACTGCATGTCTTTATTATATTTCCTTCAATGTACCAGGGGTGCCCAAAAAGTCGATCGCGAATCCAATTTACGGTCGATCGCTCGTGTTAAACAACATGTTACATCGAGTACTAATTTAGAAACCTAGTTATGTCGGAAACATAGTAAGTAATTTTGCACCACTATGCCTATCGAACGCGACTCATTTTTAAGACAAAATTTTGATCTTATGGACACAAAAGTTGGCCACCTCTGATTATTTTCAGATAATCAGAGGTGGCCAACTCTGTTATCGAATCAAGGTATTGAATATACCTTGATCTAGTTACGGAATCAAGGTATATTTAATAATGAATATTATACCTTGATTCGATAACATCCCGGAAGGTTTATTTTTCACATCTATACACATTTGGGCGATATATTCAAAGTATTAAATTTTAAAATACGAAGAGGAAAACACAGAGAAAATATTCCTTACCTACGGTTGTCCCTGTTTACATATTCAGTAAGTTTTGCTTTATACAGGCTTGAGATCATTTCGTTACTTTGTACTGTTGTTTCTGCAGAAATGCAGGAACTCACTGAAATTATATTTAAGTTATAAAGAAAATCGGTTATGTGTGTGCTATAGTTGCACAATTAGAGTTTCATGTAAGTATATATTTTGTATAGAATAAGGGTGACAAACAAGCACATAGTCAACTTGCTTGTAAGTGAATGCTATGGCCTATATGGTCTATAATCGATTAAGATTCAATACCCCTGAGGTCTAAGATGGAATGCCTCATTACCACTAAAAAGGCCTCCGGTTCTACACTCATCGTACAACACAGCAGCATATTCTGCGGTTTCACGCTCGTATTCTTTGAGAGCGTGGTCTTATGCCGGTTGAGTCAACCTCTTTTACTGGAGCTAGTACAGCTAGCATAAATGCAGTGTGCGATGGTTCATAACAATTTATCGTGCTAGTGGACTGTTTCAATCCTACCTATAATACCTATTTCTCAAACTTCATAATAAAGTCACAGCCTATATACTTCCCACTGCTGGGCATAAGCCTCCTCTCATTTCTGAGCGGGTTTTAGGCAAGGAAATTTCCTCACGATGTTTTCCTTCACCGCCGAGCACGTGGTAAATCAGCACTTAAAATTGCAATTAACTATTTCATTAGTGCCGGCGGGGATCGAGCCCGGGTTGCTCGCGTATGAAATTTATAGCTATAGTATATACTATGAAATTTACAGCGCCCTGAGCTGACACGGCTCAAACTTCATAATATTTTTACATTATTCTGGACGACCCTTCATATCAAGAGTGGAGAACAACTGTTCTCCACTCTTGATATAAAGGGTCGTCCACACTTAAACGCAATGTGATATAAGATGTAAAAGAATCCACCAACCCATATCGTCAAGTGGGTATCGTAAGAGATGATTATTAGAAATTCCAGAAAGATCTCTTGGACTTCAGAGGTAAAATATTATAATTATTGAATATATTTATTGGATTGGGAACGTAGTGAGATTTGCGGGACGTCTAATACTGCGATCGCCCATCTGCCTGCCAAGCGTAACGTTAGCGAAAATTGGGATGATATACTGAAGGGAAAGTTAATAAAATAGCTAATAACGTAGAAAAAGAAGTTAATCAGCATAATGTCACCTCTATACCTTTAACTGATGGCTAGGTCTCACAGGCTGAGCCTAATAATTACAATTTCCTAATTAAAAATTATAATAATAGTTCACAAATGTCAAACGTTGGGAATTAAAAATAAGCAAATTAAACGCGATAAAATCCGTAAAAATAGTTTCATTCAAATTACACAAATGTGTTTTAATTTATTCTCTAATATGTCATTTAACACTAAATAAACCCTAGTAACCTATAATACCTTTAACTGGCGACGTGCGGTCTCATAAGCCGAACCTTATAATTACAAAATTCTAATTAAAATGATGTTGAGAGTACATAAATTTGTTTAAATTTATTCTTTGTGTTATTTTAACTCTATATAAACACTAAGGTAACCTAATAATATTTTTACTATTGTAGAAGCCAGGCTAATCAACCCTAAACGGTAATAAATATTGTTACCCTGCTGCTACCATAACGCAGAAGGTGAAGGTCTGAAGAAAACATTTATTTCCTAATTACCCCGGCTACTGAGATACTGCGGGCTGCATATCGATGCGAGATAATTTGACGTATATTAAATATTTAACGTTCTAATATAGAAACAAGAAGCAGCCGGAAATGTCATCAGCGCCATTCACTGAATAAATACTCCATTCTCCTGCACATAGTAAGGCATATCAGAAAAATAGTTTCATTTCTCCGCTCCTAGAACACTGACCACCACGTCTGTTAATAGTGAACCCAATACCCCACTATTACACTATACTTTAGACCAGACACGGCGGTGTTTCAGTTTGTTCACACAAAAACCATGTCACCAGTCAAACGTTAAAAACCTGCACCCTACTTTATTGATCATTAGTTCATAATACGGAAATATATGAGGCAAAATTTTTTACACGTAGAATTAATATTTAAAATAAATTTTCTTTGTTTCAGGTAGGGAAGGCTGTGATATGTGAAAAGCAAGTTTATATATTTTATTAATTATTATTAAAAGTCGTGTCTTTTTAAATTAAATATAGCTCGAAGAACCGTCAACCGATGGGGAAGAAAGGTTCTTGAGTGGTAGCCTCGTAGAGGTAGATGGAGTGACGACCGGGTAAGAGAAAAAATGCAGGAAGTCGATGGATGCAGGTGGCTCAGGACCGTAGTGGACTTGTGAATGGCTGTACTGATGATGATAATGATGAATCATGAAAGATCAAATGAAGTGTCAGTCAGTTTAAATAATTATTATAAATATATATAGAAGCAAGATATTTTGGCTATGAGAGATAATTGGCAAAGATTTTTTCCAGCTGATCCCAAAAAAGGAGGAAGTTTTAAATTCAACCGTATTTTTTGTACGTTATGCGATATCTTCGCCAATAGAGAACTGGTTTTAACAAATCATTTATTAATTAACAGATAACCCTCAAGGGTGATCGAATTTATATTAAAAAAAATCATTCCTAAGGATGGATGGCGTTGAAATTCTTAATTTAACTACACAACGACTATAATCTAGTGGTTACCTTGAGGTTGTGTTATTGCTTAGTCTGCTCAAAGGCTCAGAATTTTTTTTTTTAAATTAAATACAGACTTCTAAAAACTAGGAAGAATAATATTATTTACACATTATTTTATACCTTTGAGGTGAGAGATTTCGTTCATCGACACACTATTTTTTAGCACCGACTTCTGAAGCTACCAAATTATGTAGTAATCATGTTATAATTTTTAATTATTTTAACTCAGTTTTTTTTAAACTTGAGTTATCTTCGAATTCTAAACTATCTCACAAACAATGAACTTGTTGACTAAAGGACGAGATTGATGACCTATAAATGTTGGAAGATCTTTCCCTACTTCTAAATTCAAATACTACACACTTGTTATGCCGAGCACAGCTATGTAAGTATAGAAAACTCTTTTAAGACTACAGCTTGCTGGAAAATTCTCGAATAAGTAGCCCTGAAATGTTTTTATAAAGTTAAACATAAATTGTCTTTCTTTTCTCTCTCTTCGGTTTGGGTACAAGTTTTTAAAATAAGGTGAACAATCTTACGATAAATTTCCAGAAATATGTAATATCTAAGAAAGGAATAAAGTTCCTTTTATTTTAAAAATCTCATTTTGATAAATGCGTCAGTGCCGATTTCCACGTTGCGATACCGTCAGTATATACAATACTGAACGAGTGTTGAACAATTTGCATATCAATTTGTAATACGCCTTAAGCGGTTAGCGTGCCCCTTTCATATGTCTGTCAGTCCTGTACGATATGATCGGTTGTTATTACATTTAAATAAAGATATAGACTATTTATAAGTCTAGAATATAGGAGAAGCTGGTCGAATACTTGAATTTATAACCTAGAGATCTTTCACTGGTAGTAGCATCTAGTACTTACACTTAATAAGTGGCAGAGCCATGCTGCAGCTATATTATTGTTGTAGCACCAATGGGTCGGCTCCCACAGACTACCACTACTACGCTCTAACAGAATGCCATAAAATATCAGCTTAAAGCTGCTGTCTTTCGTATGGTAAGTGTAGAAAACCGGAGACCCTTTTTACTGGAAACGAGGCATTCCATCTTAGTCCTCAGGGGTAACAACGCATTTGCATTTGATTCTTAATCGCGGATAAATGTAGACATCTATGGGCTACAGCGTCTACTTACCAACAGGTAGACTGTGAGCTCATATATCACACTTATTCTATTTAATAAAACTTTATATCGCTCCAAGCGTGTCGGAAGACTTATAACTTTATTTCATCAATTCCTTATTTGATTACATCTATTATTTTTAGTAACACAGTTATGATGCTGTAATCGTAGCGGATTCCGCTATCACCAATACAGTAGGTAATATTTCAGTCAAAGTATAGATAGGGCAACATACATATAGGGCTAAAATGATAAAGGAGTGAAGGGTTCAATACTTTAGGAGGAAGACGTACATAGGTGTATTTCAAAATTATGGGAAACGGACCGGAGTCAAGAGAAAAAAAAATGTGAGTTAGGGCAGGAAAGAATGCAAATGAAATGAAATAAAATTAAAATGAAAGTTTTAGACTTTAAGTGTCATAAGTCTGCAAATTGTATCACTCCCCATGTAATCCCAAATGTTTTTAGAAGTATTAAATTTGGAAAAATTTACTTTGCCAATATCCGCTCAATAAAATAAAATGATGAGTCTTACCTAGTTTGAAGAGCACCTCCCGCCCTCCCTCAATTGCGTGCACTATCCCCGTCACCACGAATCCCAGCATCACTACTCCCACCACCACTACACTAGGAAAGACACACCAGCGACGATAATACGCCACGTGTTTCGCCTCTACACCAGGCATCCTCAGGTGTACACCTATGTACACAATGCCTGATTCAATAAATAATGTTTTCAGAAGTTTCAAAACATCACCAGGCAAAGAGTTACTTATGTGTGTTTACGTGGATGTACTGGCGTTTAACCTTACGTTTTATCCGATTGCATCGGTTTCTAAATAATTTTAATCACAACCAATATTTTTCCGATCGCGTCCTCTAAAACCACAGAAAAGAACACCGTGCCATGCAACGAACCAGGAGGGGAATTAAGTTAAAGATAAGTTAATTATTAATTCAATGTGTAGATCGCGTAAATATAAGAGATAATTAAGTGTTTTTTGTGTTGATCTCACAATCATAAAATTGCAGAAATTTATTCCTCATAAATGTTGAAAGTAATGCCGGCTTATAGTTTTTGGGATATGCATGACAACACGCTTTTGAACTCCTGGATATATGGATTTTCTTAACTGTCCGTCACACACATTGCTTCCCCTACGTTATTATACAGAGAACACCCTAATGGATTATACAGTCCAATTAACAACCATAATTGTGTGTGTTCCGAAGTTAGCGTTGCGCTAGTGTTTACTATTCTAAACGGAATTCAAACTGGAGTTTGCTGAGCAGTTACGCTTTGAGGTCTGAATATGCACATAATAATTGCTTTATAAATTTCGACAAGTTATTAGATATTTATTTATTGTTAGTCCCCGTTATTCAGAATAGCCTATTGTGGCAGTGTAAAAGTATCCACTACCCCATATCATCCGGTGTGTGTCGTAAGAGGCAACAGAAGGAAATAAATCAGGAGATGGGTAGCAGCGTCTACCTAATAACGTCTACAAATATAAAAACTACGGTTCCCAACCCGCTTGCCAAGCGAAGCAATTATACTCTCTGTTAGGCAATCTATGGGGAAGCCTATATTCAGCAGTGGACTTTAATAGGCTGTAACAGTAACGGTAGCGTTACATTAAAGACCGCTTTGAGTTCATCTGCTCCTCTCACGATCGTTATCCACGTTCCACTAACAATCTTTCGCTTCGTAGTCCGGCACATTCATCCTCTTTCTTCTATAAATCATTTTCAGTTAAAGCTGTACGCTTGTGGAACTCTTTGCCTTTATATTTTAGACGTGCTCAGTCCCTTTTTTTCCCTCAAATATCTTCTGAAATCTTATTATACAGTTTTTCCCATTCTACTTCCTTCCTTTCTCTGTCCTTGTATCTGTCATACCTATCTACAAATGTTATTATAGTGTGTTTTTTTCTTTTATCTTATTTTATAATTTATGTACACCATCCCAATTCGCCATTCGTTGTAAACAATAGTTCTTTGCGCAAAATGGTTGTCTGGAAAAATCGCTTACAAAGCGATAAGACTACCTATTTTACTTTCTAGATATAATTTAATTTATTTTGTATTGGTTTTAATGTATATTGGTGTACAATAATGAATATATTAATTGATCAATCTGATTGTTGGTGAAGAAGAAGTTTTCAACTGGAATTTGCTCATTCAGTCATCCATTGTAGTTTATTTCAACAACTAGGTACTAAGATGGGATCTCCCAGTATAGAGCGCGGGAGAGAGAATTGCTCCGCGGACTGATTATTCCAGTGTGAAATAGACGAAATCAACATCTCGCACCTGTTCCCTCCTCTAAAACTGGACCAATTTTTTTAAATGAGTGTAAGGAAGTATTTTTCTCTATCTGTATGTTTTTATTTTATTTTTAATATTCGTCAAATTTGTTTACTGGATGTCTAATAAAAGCGGTATGATGGGTAAATTTTAGTAATTTTAGTTGGTTCCTAGTCAGTTAATTAATAGTTAGTTAATTTATGGAAAAAAAAACAAAACAGAGATATGGCGGTTGTAGAATTTGATTAAATGGTAAAAAATATTAGCTCTAGTGTCATTATCCAGGGAAAAAAGAGATGGATACGTTACTGCCCGCATTTCCTCTTAAGGTCTTGATCGACGGGCGAGCTTTACAGCGCTTTGGCGACTCGCCAGTAAAGCTTTAATTTTTTTACACCCGGACAATTATTTTTATTTTAGGCCATACAAACACTTGTTCCGTGTGGGATTCGAACCTGTAGCCCTCAGCGCCGCAACTCATTGCTAAGCCACGGTGCCACGGAGCCGTCAGTTTGTTGGCGGAACATTGCAAAACCGCGGTTTATGGAGCCGATGAGCTAAGCCGCTCGCAAGCCTTGTATGAAATTTGATAGGTCGCTTAAATAATCCCTTGAAAATAACTTTTTGGCTGGCCAGTGTACCAGGAACGACAAACCGTGAGTAAAACTGTTGTCTCAATATTGTGGTTTACCCGTCAATCAGAGCCATAATGAGGGAGGATAGAAGGAGGCAAGTTCCCATTAAGCTCTTTTTGATTTAATTTCGACAAATTGAGCAGATTGTGTAGCCTAGGTCAAGTTATTGACGGATCGTTTAAAAATGAATCAGAGCATTACTTAATTATATATTTTGTATTTAATAACAATGGTTTTGTAATTGATTTTTAAATTGCATGCTTCATTTAAACTATTTATCATATTTCAAAAGTAGTACTTCTAAATTATGTCGCGTTTTGATTACAATATAGTGTAAGTCATATAATATGTAAATTGTTTTATAGAATATTTTTGAAGCTCCTTTACAATTTGCGTTGCAAGTTAAATAAGCAATGTTTCAAAATTACGTAAGAAATTAGGAACCTTCTCAATAAATCCATAATATTATTTAATTAAAATTTTATGACGGCATAAAACGCAAAGAAACCTAATACACGCTTTCAAAGTTCAGAAGTACTGCGGTATATTATACAGAAGCACTGCACTACCCGCGTTGGCAGCTCCTCGGGCTGGTTACCATGTCCGGTTGGAGATCTCCCTTTTCTCTTTGACGGCCAAAATTGAATCATCATTACAACCCTTCGAAGTCCACTGCTGAAAATAACCCCACCCAATTTATGCAACAAGGCGTGACTAAACGTGAGCCACGCTGCAGCTATATTATGGTTGCAGCAGGAATGTGTCGGCTGAACCAAGGACGACCACGTTCTTACTGAATAATAGCACAAAATAGTAGCTTAATGCTGCTGTGCTTCTTATCGTGAATGCAGGTAACCGAGAACCCTTTTTACTGGTAACAAGGCGTTCTATATTAGTCCTCATGGATGACAACGCATCCACATTTTTATTATTACTGGAGGATAGATGCTGGGGTTTATGGGCCATAGCCTTACCATCAGGTGGACTGTGTGCTTGTTTGTCTCATTTATACTATAAAAACACGGTCATCAGTCACCTGCATCCATGTTATTCCTGCATGCCATACCATATTACAATTAAGTAATAAATTTAACACCCCATATTATAACTTCAATATGCTTTAGTAAATATATTTATCAAGTAGCGTTAAAGACCGCCAATCTGCAGCTTACGGCAAACTCTTTAATTAAACAGTATGGACATTAGGCTTTACAATTTTATTTATATAGAAGAGGGGGCAAACGAGCATGCGGTTCACCTGATGGTAAGTGACTACCACCGCCTATGAACAACCGCAACACCAGGGGAATTGCAGATGCGTTGCTGGCCTTTTAGAAAGGTGTAAGCTCTATTCTTGATGAGGATATCCGCAGTAGAACCAGAGTGACCGACATAGCCCAACAGATTAGTAAGCTGAAGTGGCAATGGGCCAGCCATATAGCTCGAAGAACCGACAACCGATGGGGAAAAAAGGTTCTCGGTGGCGGCTCGTACCGGCGGACGAAGTGTGGGGCGTCCCCCACTAGATGGGTGACGACCTGGTAAGACATGCAGGAAGTCGATGGATGCGGGTGGCTCAGGACCGTGCTTTGTGGCATTCCTTGGGAGGCCTATGTTCAGCAGTGGACTTGTGAAGGGCTGTAATGATGATGATGATGGCTCTATTCTTGAAGGTCCCTAAGTCGTATCGGTCCGGCAAAATCGCCGGTGGTAAACAATTCAACAGAGAAGTTGTACGAGGAAGAAAACTCCTAGTAAAACGCACAGTCGTGGACCGCCAAGCATCCAGATAGTGAGGATGGTATCGTGAATTTTGACGCGAAGTGCGTTCGTGAAATTTGGCGGCTGGAATTAATCCGAACAATTCCTCAGAGCACTCCCCGTGGTAGATTCGATAGAAAAGGCAAAGGGATGTAACATCCCTACGCAGCGCCAGTGTATCGAGCCGATCAAAAAGAACTTGGTCGTCGACGATTCGAACCGCTCTGCGCTGGATGCGGTCAAGTGGAAGCAGCTGGCACTGGGGTGCCCCGGCCCAGAGATATTCCATGTGAGGCCGAACTTGCGCTTTGTAAAGTTGCAACCGATCTGCCGGCATGAAATACTGTCTCGCTCTGCTGAGCATGCCAAACTTTTTTTTTATTTTATTGATAGAACCACCAACGGAATAACATGTTGTTTTAAAAAAAATGTGACAATGGGCTTAGGAACTAAGATTTACATGTTTCCATTTAAAGGTAGTTACAGCATGTTTAAAAAAGACGATAACTGTACGATAACTTAATAATTGTTACAAAGTACGAGTAAAATACTAATATAAAACAAACAAAAACAATAAAACAATACGAAATATATGATGATTAAAAATATATGAAAATAACAACATTATATCAAATTTATATAAAGTTATGGTATAATTTTACTATGATTTATTAAATAGATTGACAATTTTGGCTCTAAAAGATTTTATACTATCGCTAAATAAGTCAATAGTCTTCTTTAAGGACACATTCGTTATACAATCTGCTTATTCTCGGTATAAGTGATGACCAAGATTAGTTTTATACAGTTTGTGTTTGAGTAAGGAATCGAAAAACGCGTATACGGCAGGAACTTTGAGCAATATTTGTGATAGTAATTCTGCAGAATCTATAGACCCATTTATAACAGCTAAAAAAACTAAATCATGTAGTTTACGTCTGTCCGATAGTGAGTTTAACTTTAGTTTTAAGAGACGAGTGGAATAGGATTCCATATGATTACCACTAGAACAATATTGAGTGAATCGTCTTTGAATGCTCTCTATACGATCTTTGTGTATTTGATAATTAGGGCTCCATATGATTGTGCCGTACTCTAATTTACTTCAATTAAGGAAGTGTAAAGAAGTTTTTTTGTTTTGAAATTTTTAAAACATTTTGAATTCCTGTATAAAAACCCTAGCATTTTGCGTGCCGATTTACAAATATTTTCAATGTGAATATTAAATCTTAATTTAGCATCAATTGTAATTCCTAAGTCTCGGATGAATTCAAGCTTCTGAAGTGGATTATTGTTCAACGTGTATTGTGTTTCAATGCAGTATGCTTACGCGTAAAGTTGATATAGGAACATTTTGAGCGTTGAGATCATGCCATTTAACTCGCTCCAACGAGCACAATTCTATCGACATCTTCTTGTAGAGATTGTGCATCATGATCGTTAAGAATTGCTTTGCGAGTTTCAAATCGTCGGCAAAGATGAAACATTTTGAATTATGTACACAATTAGTTACATCATTTATGAAATATTAAATAATATGGGCCCTAACACGGATCCTGTGGTACTCGAGGTGCACCCATATTTCTGAGAAAAGTAGCCTCTGATCACTACGTATGAAGATCTGTCTTTTATATGAAGCAAACCACGAAAGTAATGGCCCTCCAATTCCGAAAGATGATAGTTTCGCTATTAACAACTGGTGATTCACCCTGTCGAAGGCTTTGGAGAAATCGGTGTAGATAGCATCTACTTGAAGACGTGAGTCGACGTAGGGTGTTATAAATTCAAAAAACATGAAAGGTTTGTGACAGTAGATCGAGATGTCATAAATCCGTGTTGGGTGTCTGAGATAGCGTGGCATGGCGTGACAATATAGGCGAAAGCAAGGACTCAAAGATCTTAGAGATAACTGATAATATTGATATGGGTCTGTAGTTGGCAATATTATCTCGATTCCTTTTTCATACACAGGCACTATTCTTGCAACTTTCCATATATCTGGGAAGACCCCGTACTGAGGGATCTATTAAAGATATAACAGATAGGCAGAGACAACGATTTAGCACTTCTTAATAAACAATGGAGGAAGATCGTCGGGTCCAGCACCTTTATTTGCGTCAAGTCTTTTTATTTTTTATTACTTCCTAACATTGATGTTTATTAAGCAGAGATTGTTTACGGTAAATGTTTGTAGGGAATGTTCCTGCAGAATAGGTCTCTCCTCTCATATACGGAAGCAAATGATTCAGCAAAGAGATTGCACACTGATGGGCCAGTAGCAACTTTATTATTAAGTACCATTCTGGCTGGGTACGTGTTTGATGGTTTTACGTTTTTAAGTGTGTCCAAAAATATTTAGGATTTTTTTTGTTATTCCACGCATTCGATATAATTATTATAACACTTTAATTAATTTAGTACAGCTAATCCTAGTGATTTAAATTTGAGTATGTCTAGAGGGTTATTATAAATTTACTTTTTAATCGATATTTATTTTAATTTTTAACATATAAATTAATTTATTACTACCATAAAAGGAAACTTTGTACTTTTAGGCTTAGTCTTTGGCACATGTTTTTCAATTATTGATTTTAATTTATGATAAAATTCATTAAGCATTGAGTTAACTGAATCACAATTTAGTAAAAGTTCTGACCAATTTGTACCATCTAATTCATTATTAATGGCCTCATAATCTGCTCTAAAGAAGTTGTACCTTTCATTGAGTTGTTTGATCGTAAATCTTCAAGAAATCTAGCTTTAGGTTAAGTGACGGATGATGATTATCAATTATGCTGATTGGATTGAAGTTTTGACTAACTGTCACATGAGAATGATTTGAAAGAACCAAATCAAGCAACCTGCCATTTGCGTTAAATATTGAATTGAATTGTTTTAAATTGTGTTCCTCGATAAAATCAACAAAACTAGACGCTAAGTTAGAACTACTAAAGGGGTGTAGACAATTTAATTCCGGTACTT
Organism: Parnassius orleans; assembly: GCA_029286625.1. NCBI lineage: Eukaryota > Metazoa > Arthropoda > Insecta > Lepidoptera > Papilionidae > Parnassius > Parnassius orleans. The sequence continues at coordinate 977,940 of JAGSMP010000246.1, read as the reverse complement.
TCGACCAAGAAATACTACTAATATTAAAATCACCCGTAAGCATGACGTATTCATTTGTATTAATAGCTTTGGACGCATTTTCTAAGAATTCACTTAGCACATTGCTATTCATCGGAGGTGGCAAGTATACTACAGATTACAACGTTACTTGCTTACCATCTACAATTACATCAACCGTAATCCACAAATCTTCAGTTACTCTCCCAATGCAGACAACGGCTTGAATTTAATAATTTAATAATTTCTTTTTGAGTCTAATTGCTCCCTGTCTCTCCTGTATACCGTATAGCGATCATCAATAAACTCACTATCGAACACGCCGTCATTAAGCAAGTTTCTGTAAAATTAAGATGTCGAAATCATTACATAGTATGTTTAGTTTTATCACGCGCCTACTACGAATCCCTCTTACATTTTGGTAATATATATTTAGTGTATCGTATTCTAACAGATTTTAGATAAGAGACTAGACAAATAAGTACTTTATTATTGTAGATCTTCGAGCTGCTCGATGTTACGCACGACAATATGCTCAGAATTATCGGTTTTCTTAAAAAGACGACCATTTTAATCCAGACAAATTTATATTTTAATTTCTTTGCTGTCGCTCTGGCAAGTGCGTGGTTTTTCAGCTCCGGGTCAAATGCTCGACAACAAATATAGGTTTTTGTCGCCACCTATCCCAATGTGGCTTGTATTTAGTTTTCATTGGTGTTTCTTTTATTGAATTTATTACTCCGTAGAAAGTATCACGAACCCTTGGACAAGCAAACTACATAATAGACCGCGGTCGTGCATTTTCTGGATTAATCTTGGCGATTCTTGTACATTTATGGATTTCAGCATCGGATATTTTAGTGCCAGTAATCTTCCCTATTTGTGTAATAATATTAGGTATATTTTCTGCCTTATGTTCCGGAACACATTGTATCTCTAGGTTGCTCATTCTTGAATGCTGCTCCATTATGTAAGCGACTTTTGAGGTCTTTTACTGTTGATTTAAGGCAATCATTTTCTAATTTTAGTTGTTTTACATCTTTAAATTTTACTTGCATATCCTTTTTTAAATCTTCGTATTGGTTAGTAATGAAAAGAACAGATTCCTTTAGATCAGTGATTTCCATGGTTAGTCCCTTCATTTTATTTTCTATAATTTTGCTGATATTGCTTTCAATTTTGTTTACAAATGCATTCATCTCATCATGAATTATGTGCTTTATACTCTCAAGAGTGAGAGATTCCTGACTTTGAGTTAAGTGCGTAGATTGTGTGCGTCTTAATGTGATGTTACTGCTCGTGTCTTGAGGTAATATTCCAGAGCTGCGAACAGGCGTGTCAGAATTATCACATTTTGGTTGCTTTGCTCGGCAAGTCGGGCAAACCCAATTGTTTTTAAAATCAGCAGAAAGTTCTTTATATTTTTTTGCTGCTGGTGTTTATACAATCGTAATGGTATTTAAGACTGCATGTAATACATTTAAGCTGCTCTTGCGTGTTAAGTTCTTCAGAGCACGCGCCACATTTTTTGGTTCTTAAAGTTTTTGTACTCATTTTTGCGTAACAGGTGTGGTAAAGTTAGCAAAAAGTTAATACGGTGACTTGCTATAGTTTATTTAACAGGCGCTTACATGCAATTGAATGTGGTGTGACGTAGATGCGGGGCGATCGCGGGTTGCCCTAGGTCAGGGAGTTTTTGATTTAACCGATGTTTTGTAAATAGAAAATGCTGTACTCACGAACCCCTGCACCGATTTCGACGATCAAACACTTATCACTTCTTTATAATGAGCACTATATTATATACCAAAATTGTCAAATTACGTAAAGTTTAACTATACATTTAGATTAAAATGTCACGAACCAGCTGATAGACACTGCTATCGTACAACGCGCGGGTACTACAATGTGTTGTTTTAGAGGCCAATTTGGCCTTCCCTTCCAAGTGACCACGAAACCGTACACTATTCGATATGTCGACGCCGAGGATTCCGATACTGGCTGAGGCAGCAAGGGGATTGCTTTGAAACTGAGGAGATACGACAAAGGGGTTCTTTTTAGCGATAAACGCACAAACTTGTGTATTCTGCGGATTGAACTGGACTAGATTTAGTCGCCCCCAAACTTCTGTCTGAAGTCGAGACTTTGTTCAACAAAGTCTCGACTTCAGACAGAGGTTTGTTCCGGTACTCGGCGACGTTTTCCCGAGAAATATTGGCACGGCCGATGTATAAAGCATCACCAGTGCTATCGTCTGCATAGCAATGAATGTTACCGGTTTGCAACATATCATTTATATGCAAAAGAAACAGCGTTGGTGATAGCATGCAGCCTTGTGGAATACCAGCGTTAATAGGCTTGTAATCAGAGCATGCACCGTCTACTACGACCTTGATGCTCCGATCAGCAAGGAAACTGGTGATCCAATTGCACAATTTCTCGGGAAGCCCATAGGAAGGCAGCTTCGAAAGAAGCGCTTTGTGCCAGACCCGATCGAAGGCCTTCGCTATATCCAAAATAACGGCCAATGCCTCCCACTTGAACTCTACTGCCTCCGCCCATCTATGAGTCAGGTAGACCAGAAGATCACCAGCTGATCGACCCCGACGAAAACCGTATTGGAGGTCACTAATCAGCTGGTGATCCTCAAGGTACCGCATGAGCTGGCAGTTTATAACGGACTCCATTATTTTGGAGAACAAGGGGGTGATGGCGCTAGGCCTATAGTTAGACGGGTCTGAGCGGTCGCCTTTTTTAGGGATCGGGTGGACCAAAGCTGTCTTCCATGAATTTGGGACTACGTCGTGGGAGAAGGAGTACCGGAAAAGACGCGTTAAAACCGGTGCCAACTCGAGAGCACACGTCTTCAGCACAAGACTCCATCAGGTCCACTAGACTTGCTGACGTCCAGGGCGAACCGAGCGCAGCGTAAACCGCACATCCGGCAAGGAGCACTCACACCGCTGGATGGTCGGCGGTGTGTTCCCCCCGTCATCTAGAGTCGAGTTGGAGAAGAGATGGCTGACAGAAGTTCCCTTGGACAGCCTTGGCGAGAGACCAGTATGCACGGGTTCCCGAAGGAAGGTGAACTAGCTTCTCGCCAATTCTTGCCTTGGCAATGACTCTTTTGAAGGACCTGGAGGCGGAATTATACTATAGAGCGCTGTTTACATCTTGAGACTTAGATGCGTTAGTTCAGGCCCGGTAGCACTCCTGCTTATAGCGTGATGCTATTTTACAGGAGCGACCAAAATACCATATGGAAACTTAAAAATATCCTTCATTAATGGTTTATGTGCAGACCTCAAATACAGTTATTTTTATCATGAGCAATTTTCGAAAATGCTAACACTTAAAAAAAACACAATTTTGTGTCTCTTAAATGTGTGAATATTAAAAAAGTATTATCTTTTTATTAGTAACTTTATTATCATACAGTCCTACTCCCCACGGTATCGTGCCAAGAACGCCAGCTGCGTTTCCCCGCTGAATGGCTATACTTAGCCTTAGAGTGAGAAAACAACCAGCCCTCTTATCACCAGCAGCAACGACTAGCCACGGATGGATTTCCTTTAGGAACTTCACCGCACGTGAACCCCACGGACCGATAGTCTCTACATCAAATGGCACAAATATGTAGTCATCTCATCAGAGACTCATATTTGCGCCACTTACTCAGTTCAGCTGCCTCTGATGCCACCCCGGCTCTAAAAGAGGTGCCCCTGAGATGAGAGGCCGCCGAAGTGTCTACGCAAGTAGCATCCCACACTAGGACTTTACCTCTCTCCCAAGGGACTAATGTCATACCGTCGGGTCTCTTGCCATCGTCTATAAATATTCCACAAGTCTCTAAAATCGAGGGAACATTTATAGAGACAAGAGCCCTTCGGATGACATCGTTCAAAGAACCATGCCGTGAAAACCTACCAGAATTTTCTTACATGAAAATCCGTGGAGCCCAAACTTGTCGACGCTGCTACCACAAGGGCACTGATGAGGTTGACAAATCGCCGCTCCTAGTCGGATTCCTACGGCGATGCACAAGTTTTCCCCATCAAGTAATGTGCAGAGATTACTTGATGGTAAAGCGTGTAACCAGTGACTAGATTCCTTAGTCGAAACTGCTAGAAGGCGTGCCTTATCTTGGTCACTATAGAAATTATGAAACAAATCTTTCTGCACGTTCTGTACCACGTTTTTATTCCAATATAAGAATTTTTATTTTTAAAATATTTTTTGGTTTTATTTTCCAAGCCTGCCGATACAACGAGAGGTAGCAGCTGCGAATTTAAAAAGAGTACAAAGAAAAAGAAACGCATGATACGGTAGAGTATAGTGTGCATCACAAGTGATTTTTTTGTTTATGAAGTAACACCTTTAATATGCAACCCATTAATAGACACAGCACTGCTAGGCACAGGTCTAATCACATTACTAGAAATCGTCCAACGGCCAGTGTTAGCGAAATTTACACGCCCTCGAAAATCTTTTTAATCAGATATGCAATTGATCTCACGATGTTTTTCTGCTCCTCTGTGTACGTGGCAAGCCAGTATTTAAAACTGCAACTATAAATTTCATTGGTACCTGCAAAGATCGAACACGAATTCCAGTTAAGAAATTTAAAAGCCTGCGCTTATCTGAGCCCGGCTTTAATGGTATACAGTAATAAAAAATTCTGTCAGATATCATGACAAAGAATATATTCAATAAATTGTCAAAGAGAAACATACGTGAAACGTCAAAGTATTTCATTTTCTTTTGATCCGACGAAGTTATTTTTATGAATACACTAGCCCCGATTTCGTTATTGAAATACCGTCTCTGGAGTATTGAACACGTGTTCAACCATTTGCATATCAATTTGTAAGCTAGAGCCGCGAACACAGCATGTAGATTTTTTAACGTTTCTATCTATATTTTAATGGATATCGAAACAATTTATCTATGTCAATGAAGAAAGGTTGCCCGAATTGTCTTTACTTTGCTTTTTCAGAAAAGCTTAAAATGACATGCAAATAACAAATATTTGCCAGTAATTTTCACATTTAGCTAGATTTGCCAACTGTATTTATATAAAATATAGTATTTCGGTGACGTTTACCTGTAAATAAAACGTATAAAAACATATAGTGTGGTACAAAATCGACGGCACAGGAGCGCAGTTGTTGCTGAGGGCCGCGGGTCCGAATTTGTTATATAATAATTCCATGTATTAGCCTGCAAATAATTGTTTCGGGTCTGGAAGTTTGTCCTTGTACAAAGAATGTATGTAAACTGCCTCCAGGTTACAAGAGGCACTCTTATTTGCAGCTTCATGTAATAGTCAGTCTTTAGTTTAGTACAGTTTAGGTCAATAAGGATAATGTATACATAAAAGCCAATAATATATTAAAACTGAGCTTTAATTTTCAATTGTGTCAGTTCAATTTCATAAAAAAATAAGCAAAAACACAAAAGGAAAAATAACTATTTTTGAATTACTTCCATCACCAACTGTGACTTATTAAATCTTAAAGCGCTTTTCTTTAAAATAAGTTCACAGTATATTGCTTACTCGTTACATAATAACTAGTAGATTGGTCTATTTTTAATTGTTTTCTTATGCTATTGTAGCTTAGCTCTTGCCTTAATTGTTTTTCGTTTGATCCCCGCCGGCACTATTTAAATTGTTAGGTGAAATTTTAAGTGCTGATTTTTACTACATGTTCGAAGAACAAGCAAAACATTATGAGGAATTCTAAATGTTTTTGAAGTTGATAATTTTTCGGCGACATTTGGATGTTATATTCTGTTCTTATTATTGTACTATGAATCTTATTACGTGGATTTACGATCACAAAGAGCAACGAAAAATTCATATTATTAGTATTCATCGATCTCTCGGCCACCCGCATGACATCATATTTATTTAACAACAGCGTTTACTAGATGGATGATTTACCGTATGGTGGCGGTGTAAGAATATCCAATAAGTGGGTGTCGTAAGAGGCGACAGAGGGAAACAAATCAGGAGATGTTGCTAAGAATGACTCAAGATAAAAAACTGCGGTTGCCAACCCGCTTGCCATGCGTGGCAACTATGGCAAATATAAGGCAATCTATTGGGTAGGCCTATGTTCAGCAGTGGACTTTAATAGGCTGTAACGGTAACGGTTATACTAGATGGCATTAGATGTTACTACTTTTACTATGTGGTATGCCTCCTTTTCTGCCTAGGAGTACTTCTGGGTAGGTACCACCCTCTTACCTGTTTCTGCCATCAAGCACCAGTGCGTGTACTGCTCTGTTACATACGGAAGAGTACAGAGTGTGTGGGGCATTCCATCTTGTTCCTCAGATGTGACAACGCAGCTGTAGTCTCCTTTGTTTGAAGTTGAAGCAGCCCGGGGCTGCAGTAGGTGTTATAAATTCGTATAAAATATAACGTGAAATCCTACAATCCTCCCATAAATGAGAGGGTGTGAGCTGTACGCAGAAATGGTACATAACAATGTAAGCTGTTACTTACAATTTTCTAGGAGTATTTATATATTATTATTAATACGGTTAAGAACTTTAAGAATACAAAACAATTTACATTAAATGGAACTGAGACTGGCTACTTGGCGTGTGTAGTAATTCTGCAGCCAAGAACTATTCGCATATATCACTTAGGCACAAGGGAATGTAGGCAGTGAATCCTTCTCGCTTTTAAACAATTTAAATATTTAACTTGTTCACATTTTTTTTGTAAGAGTATTTTAGAATCAATTTACTAGTTTTACTTATTCAGGTCTGTTTACTTTTGTTAAATCTAGTTTTAACCAATAAAGTGGCTATTTTTTATTTTATTTATTTTATTATAGAGCCGTGCCAAGTTGACCACAATTAAATACTTGCAATTTCAATTCTTGATTTACCACGCATACTAAACGGTATTTAAATATGATTATTTTACTCGTGGTAGAGCCACGCTGCAGCTGTATTAATAGTATAGTTGTATCACGAATGGGTCAGCTCGACCGGAGAAGGACCACGCTCTCACAGAAGACCAGCGTAAAATAGCAGCTTAAAGCTGCTGTGTTTCGTATGGTGAGTGTAGAGAACCGGAGACCCAGTTTACTGGAAACGAGGCATTCCATCTTAGTCCTCACTGTCACACGTGAGTTTTTGAATTGAAATATAATTTCCAAACACGATTTCCAAAAAAGAAAATACCGAGCAAGCTCAGTCATCCAGGTACTATTTTTTATTCACAACATTTAAAGAGAACTTATTTTAGTAAAGCACAGAGCCTCATTATCAATTTACCATTAGGTAGACTGTATGCTCCTTTGTAGGATATGGGTGTTCTATAAAATACACTAATAAATAATCACCACAATATTTTTTTTAAAGGATGATTTACCTGATGGTAAATGGTTGCTGCGGCTCATCTATCCTCGATTACGAATCAAAATGCAGATGCGTTGTCACCCGTGAGGACTAAGATGGAATGCCTCGTTTCCAGTAAAAAGTGTCTGCGGTTCTCTACACTCACCATACGAAACACAGCGGCATTAAACTGCTATTTCACGCTGGTATTCTGTGAGAGCGTGGTCCTTCCTTGGTCGAGCCGACCCATTCGTGCTACAACTATACAATTAATATAACTGCAGCATGGCTCTACCAAAAGAGGGACGAATGGGTTGTATATTTCCTGTCTATATACGTATATACTGTATATGTACGTCCCTCTATTTACTATAATTATATGTGATCTTGACGTCTGAATTTATAGAGGCCATAATAATGTTGGAAGCAAGTATCTTGTTAAATTCTGAGCGAATGTAAACATAAAGCAAATGTCTTATAATTTACCTAACGTACCGCAGGTATTTGGATAGAACCCAAAGTTAGGGAACATTCACAATTAACATAGTTGATTAGGAAACCATAGGTTTAATTTATGCAAATACATAATATAATTACATAATATAAAGACTTTTTTGATGGAGGCACTCATCACACTTTTATTAAAATTATCAATTCTTAAATTTTATTTACATAGTTCGACAACAAGTAGTACCTATTAAAAAGTAAAAATAATAAATATAACAATATTATAATCATATAATAATTTATCCCAGCTACATACTTGTTTGTAATCATACACATATGTTTGTTTTAACAAGTGTCCAATCATACCATATATAATGTGTCCATTTCTGTACTACACATCCAGTGTTCAGATTGATATGAGTTCTAACCCCGTACTATACTCCTACCACTGTGAACACGCGGTACAATGCGTATTACTTAATCCTACATATCATCACTCCGGTTGTAAGTTAGAATATAAGACAAATATTTTTTTCTGTATAAATGTTATTTACCTAGTTTGATTTAATTTTTTGTAGGCAATTTATATTATTCAGATGCTTTTTATAACATATTCGTGGATGGTTACATAATGTCATTGTAACGTATTTGATCCATCGACAAACAACCTCATTATTTGTTTCTTTATTTAAAATATGTATGCTGTTTTTTCTATTATTATGATATTTCTATTATTATTATTATTTGTTATTTTAATAAACTTCTCTTTTAGTTTTTTATACTTCTTCTTCTATAGCTCACAAAAGTTCACCGCTAGAGATAGCGTCTCCCGTTGGGATAGTTTACGTTATATTTAGTCATTCGTAACTAGCGGATTGATGATTTAACGCTCACCGTCGGTAGTTTACATAATTTGTTAGATCTCGGGTTATACCGCCATCTATCGGAAGCCATGAGATTGTCTCTTTTTTATAGAATAAGAGTGACAAACGAGCCCACAGTCCACGTGGTAGTAATTAGATGCTGTGGCCCACAAATACCTACATCTATCCTCGTTTCAGAATCAAATAAATATGCATTGACTCTCCTGAGGACTTAGATGGAATGCCTTGTTTCCAGGAAAATACCACCATACGAAACACAGCATCGTCAAGCTATTTCACGCTGGTATTCCGTGAGAGGGCGGTCCCTCCACGGTCGAGCCAACCCATTCGTGCTACAACTTTAATATAACTGCAGCAGGGCTCTACCACGTGTGGAATTTCTGGGGTTTTCCATAAAATACTCTAAAAATACTCAGGCTGATGGTGTAATGTTGTACGACACTACAATGAGAAGAAAGATTAGCCGTGTGATGATGTCAGAAATACTAAGATTAAAGTTATAGGCAGTGCTTCAAGAAATATGTTAAAAAATAATGAGTCACTTGAGACGTATGAAAGTGATTTATAAAGCCCATGAACGAATATGTCGAAAAATAATATCTAGGGATACCTTAGGCATAACTTGATCAAATAAGTAATGTCTGTAATAACTAATTATCTACCAGATCTTGTGCTACCTATTAACATTCCAACATTTTTCATTGAAATAAGTTAATATTTGAATTTACTCTAACCACTGTGTATAAAACACTCACTGAATTTATTTTTTACAGTCAAATTCTCAATAAATTATACAATTGCCATTCAACACAAAACTTCAAGTATTCTTTAACCTGTCTTATCACATTAGTGAAATAAAAGAAAAATTACCAAGGAATTGTTACAAGTGTTAGAAATAGCTATATGATCTACCTAGATGATCATATAATATTAAAATATTCGAATCAAAATGCAAAACTTATCTACATTTAAAAGATCTCGACCGATGATACCATTCGCCATAATTGGTAACGAATTAAAATATAAAACTTGTGCTCAATTAGATCGCTTGTGTTCTACAGCGCGAGCGATTCATGTTTATTATGAATGCTGTTTCCATATACGCTTCTGGAATCTTTTGCTGTATGAGATTCAGTATTAAGTTTAATAAACAATCTGTTATTAAAAAACTATTTGAAAATATTTTTAATACAATGATTCAAGATACTATATTTTTTTTTTTTTACACTTTGTATTATTTTATAAATAACTGTGTAAACGTCTACTTAATGTACCGATATACTTTATTTGAGTATAATATAATATGATATTTTATTTATAAGTGAAATGTTTGTTTAAAACTTTATTTTATTTGAAGTTTTACTAATGAATATGTTAAGTTGGTGATTAACGATACATAAACTCAATCCGCATTTAATCGCATCCGAATAACCTTAAAAATTAATCGGTTATTAGGTTTTCCAAATTCTCAGCTGATTAGGCTTCTTTTATGTGGATATGCTAATCTCGATAATTTTCCTTACCTATATCACAACTTTTACCCACGTATTATTTCTTTCTAGTTTCATTTATAATTACGTATTCTGTAACTTAGCTATATATATTATTTTTTTTCACGTCTTTACAAATTTATATCATATAAGTATATAAGTAGTCTCATATCATTTGGGTACATCATTTGCTGTCAGAGAATGAGGCTCACAATGAATTAATTAATTGTAAACTTAGGAGTTTCAAAATCGTTATAAAGAAATTATTTTCATGTACTACATAAATAAGTTAATATTAAAACTATTTTCCTGAAAATAATGGATTATAAAATTAAAAGCTTATGATTTTAAAGTACAATCAATATAAAAGGAAAAAAATTACATTTCATATTAAGACTAACAGAACAAAGAAGAGAAGAAGCATTGTTATCATTATCATTAATATTGCAACAGCCAGATCAAAATACAAGTTGCAAATCCCAGCCAGTAAGCGATTTGTGACACTATTGTTTTAAATCCAAAGTACGTTTATGGGAATTTTGCGATTTCATCATGACATAGGCACCTAATTTCAACAAAACTTACAAATTATTTTATTATGAATATACTTAACATGTATCTGAAAATTATAGTATTAAACACTTTTTATTAATGTAGTTAAGATTATTACATTGCATTGTTATAATACTATTACATACATTATCAAGTATTTATAATAGGTATATGTTATTTGTCATTATAGTCGAAACGCATTATTACCTTTTTAAGATTTCATCTTCTAAGTGTAGTATGTTTATCTTATTTGAAACATAAAAAAAAAAATAGGCTATTACACAAATATAAGTTTGTATAGCAAAATATATGTTGTATTTGTTGTTATAAGTATTTTAAGTATATATAATAACATAATTTTTGGAATAAAAGAAAAAAAACTATTATTAACTATGAAACTTATAATAATAGCGATCCGATACTGTTTCGACGTGATTTTAATAAGCAATATATAAACCAAATTTAGTTCAAAATTTTACAAATTTTACATAAACAAATAATTTTATGTTTTCTTTGTTTACTAATAAAGAAATTTAGGTAGAGTTATTGAAATTATGAAACAATTATGTAAATTGATATAAAATATATCTTAGCGAAATGTATATTTATTAGATTTTTTTTACGTGTGGTTGTTTTAGATTTGGGGGATCCTTTATTCCTCTATTTTAATTGTTGACATGCCCCTGCACGTTAATTATTTTCATACTAATACTACCTCATTTCTTTGATTTCGATTGTCAGCCTTTTTTTTTCATAATTGTTGTACGTACTTTTTTTTTTAATTATTTATGACCTTAGCTAGTTTATTAATTTGATATCGGGAATCGGAGTTTTAATTCACTTTATTTATATTTAACTTCATGATATATATCACGTGGTACTTTTATACATATGGGCCCCATTTACTTGTATTATATTACATTTTCATTACATTCCTTTCATTTTATTGGTACATAAACTTTTTATACTATATCAAGGTAATAGTGTGCCTTGGGTTGTGCGCACAACCTTGAGGTCTACGTTTAAGTCATTTAAAGGACTCCAACAATTGTCACTGAGGAAAACTAAGTTCACACTATGATCCAATGAAGGATGTGACCTATATGTACCATTATCAAGGGTAACAAATTTAAGACTTCTCTGGTCCCCAACAGTACTAATAATGAAACTCTTTCACATCACTTGTACTGAAGGTATTGTTCCCTAGTACCCGTTATTCTGATTTTATCATCCAATCATGGAAACATACCCTACTCGAGGACTATATGCTATACCAGTGATGGACGTTGTTCCTATCTCTCATTATTTGTTTATCAAAGTCATTCTTTTATCTTTATTCTCTTCTTAAATCTTTATTTCCTTCTTTATCTTTTAGTACATGTTGTTATCTACTTGACTGTATCGGTAACTTTTATATACTTTCATGCTCCACTTCCATATAATAACTTGCATAATCTCGCTCATAATGGATTCAATACAAGTAGTTTAAGCATCATCAAATATTTGGGTGATCAGTCCAATATTGACGAAACTTAGCAATTCAATCATTCGTATTCACACTTTTGAACATCCCTTCTCACTCCTCACACCTTTTAAATATATACTTTTTAATAGTACAAATATAAGGTAATATATTTTACAGTCAATTTTTATGTCCTTGTTTAACTTTGTTAAGAAACATTATTATTAAGACCTATTTTAATTATTATATTCCTTATTACATAAAATGATAGTTTTAAGTATTTTCTAACTGACACAGAAGTTACATCGCTTATAGTTATATTACTTTTACTTATATCGAAAATGTATTAGCTTTAATAATACATTTAATTTATATATAAAAAGTAGGATTGTAGAACTATGATATTTAAGAAATCGTATATCACAGAAAAAACCGGTAATCACTATTTCATTACAGCTAACAAGTTTGTATAAACAAAACATTAATATATTTAAATATTGAAAAGAACAATTTAGATTTTTAAGTAGGTAATAATAATATTTTAAGTAATTATTGTAAGTTATTAACTATAAGATTATTTATTAAAGGTTATATAATATATATTTATATATAATAATAAAGTTACTTTAAGCTTTCCATACTTTTAGAAAGAAGAAAAAATGATTATAACTTATAATAATTATGATTTTTTTTTATAAAACCTTTTCAAAATTGTATACATTTAAATAAAAATATACTATAAAAAATTGTTAAATTTAAAATATATTTGCTTTAACACGAACCTGTTCATCGTAAAATGTATGTTTTTAGAAAACAATATCTACTAAAATATTAAAATTGTTAAAATCTGACAAATATTTTCTAGTTACTTGTAAATACTGTACATTTAATATTTAATGCGTTACTTTTTTATTTAATATAGTCTAAAACATAATAAAAATAATTAAATATAATGTAAAATAACGCTGATGCAATGTTACCTCTAATATATCTTCTTTTTCTTTCGGTTCACTTTTCATATTTTACTGGACAAAGCTCGCTGAAATAAACTGTTTTTTTTAAAAATTAATCTGTTGTTTCTTGAATTTTGTTCTTCGGTCATTATATTAAAAAATCCACATTTTATTTTCCTCATTCTTCGTTAGTTGTCTTCATAGATATATTTTAAATTTTCAGTCAGCTTCTATAAAATTTTATTGTGTTATTGTGGCTCTTCTTGAATTCATATTTATTTATTTTCCGTCACGTCCGGTATTACGTCGATTCCGTTATAATATTACTTTATTGTCAATCATTTTACCATGTTTTCATTATTTAATTTAGTATTTATTCCCACCTTTATTTTTAATAGGTCCCGGCGGCGTGCTTGCATTGTCGCAGCGCACCGCCCAGCAGGGTCGCCATGTGGGGATCGGACCAATAGATACAACTGTCTCTTACAATATCTCTTTATTACCCTTCCTTAACCTAGGTGTAGATGTATTTATTACACTATACTGGGAGGAGGAAGCCACATACCACTACAATTTATAATATGTATGCTGTTTTTATTATTATGATATTTCTATTATTATTATTTGTTATTTTAATAATCTGCTTATTTTTTATTTAATTCTGCTCTGGGTTATACCGCCATCTATCGGAAGCCATGAGATTGTCTGTTTTTTTTATAGAATAAGAGTCTCAAACGAGCCCACAGTCCACTTGATGGTAAGTAGATGCTGTGGCCCACAAATACCTACATATATCCTCGTTTCAGAATCAAATAAATGCATTGACTTCCTGAGGACTTAGATGGAATGCCTTGTTTCAGGAAAATACCACCATACGAAACACACCATCATTAGGCTATTTCACGCTGGTTTTCTGTGAGGGGTGGTCCTCCACGGTCGAGCCAACCCATTCTGTGCTACAACTTTAATATAACTACAGCAGAGCTCTACCACGTGGAATTTCTGGGGTTTTCCATAAAATACTCTAAAATATTCAGGCTGATGGTGTAATGTTGTACGACACTGTTATCAAACACGGCTAATATCAGAAATATTAGCCGTGTGATGACTTCAGAAATACTAAGATTAAAGTTATTACAGCTTCAAGAAATATGTTAAAAAATAATGAGTCACTTGAGACGTATGAAAGTGATTTATAAAGCCCATGAACGAATATGTCAAAAATAATATCTAGGGATACCTTAGGCATAACTTGATCAAATAAGTAATGTCTGTAATAAAAGTCAAGTGTATTATCTTGATTTGATAGATGGGCATGAATGAAGTAAATCAAACGATTTTTTTTTGTATAAAGAATTTATTTCAGAATAAGTTGAAAAGAAAAACATTGAGGAATGTTGTAATTTTAATTATATTTTGACATGTAATTATTTTATTTAGTTCTAGTCATATTGTAATTATACAAAGGATAGATTAATTAGAAAGATTACAGATAGTTAGAAGTACGTTTTGCTTAATATTGTATTATTTATGATGTTCTAATTGACAATTATTGTCAATGCTAGACTCAGATATATTATATATAATAATCTAGGCAGTCAGTAAATCACCCACTGCCGGAATAGAAATTTCGGAGATTTTCTTAAATAGAATAATAGTGACAAACGAGCTCACAGGCCACCTGATGGTAAGTGGATGCTGTGGCCCATAGATATCTACATTTATCCTTGATTAAGAATTAAAATGCAGATGCGTTGTCACCCCTGAAGATTAAGATAGAATGCCTCGTTTCCAGTAAAAAGGCTCTCCGGTTCTGTACACTCACCATACGAAACACAGCAACATTAAGCTGCTGTTTTCCGCTGGTATTCCCTGTCGAGCCGACCCTTTCGTGTTACAACCATAATATAGCTGCAGCGTGGCTCTACCAAATTGAAAATTGACTATTAAAGTTTAAAAGTATTTAATGTTCCCAAAGTCATTAATCTTATCTAACCTGCTCACATTACGAAAGTTAATGATACTTTCGTCACACTGTTTTATTTAATTCATGTTATATACTTATTTGCAAAAAACGGCCGCTTTTGATTTTTCTTCCGAAAAAAAAATACAAAAAAGGTTTTAAACATTTGAACATACTATTGGCCGGTTTTAAAAGCGCCGTGGTATTTAGAAAAGTACGTTCCATATCCAATTTTTATCCTGAGACTGGTTTTTAAAGAAAACAACTTTTTACTACATTATGTGGCACGAACTACCGAACGTTAATATTGACTCTGATTAACTTTTAGTCTAGTGTACTATCCAATTCAATTGAAATATGATTTTGAATTATAAATATATAAAATAAAAATAATACTGATGTAACTCTCAAGCACTTTCACATACGAGCTTTCTAGAATCAGTTTTGTAACAAAAATGCAGATTAAAATTTACCGAGCAATTAATATGTAAAATCCGGAATTCACCCCAAGTGGATTGCATCATTGAAATAATTATGTTTGTGGAGAACAAATAGAAAATATCTTGCATTACCATATGAGTCAAATTCATTCATTTGTGAAATAAACGAAGTCAACTTAACGTTCTTAATGTCAACAAAATAGCAAACAAAGATAAAAAGTTATTTACCTTAGTGTAACGGTTAGCAACATGATGTATTTACATTAGAATACGAGTATATTGACTATATTTTAGAGTAAAGTTTCTTCTTCCATATTTTTAATTAGCTCGAGATTCCACTACTTGATATGAATCTCTTCCGTTGATACGCTTGGTAGGGGGATTAACGATCATACCTGTGATGTGCATTTTGCCGCTGTGAATTTTACGTCTGGCGTAAACGAGATGGTTATACCTGAGTTTACGCATTTATCAAAAAACATGAGATCTATACGTGGTAGAGCCAAGATTCAGGTATATTATGGTTGTAGCATGAATGAGTCGACTCGACCGGGATACCACACCCAGACGCACACCCAGAGGGGTAGGCAGAGACTATGGACTCCATTTGGCATGATCCTGACACACTTCTCTCGCCTCCTCCACATCCATACCTACGCATACACGCTCATCGGTTAAGGGTACTTTAATTTGGCCCATTTTCAATATATCGCCAATTTGATCGATAAATTTTCGCCTAGGCGTTAGGTAGGGCGTTCCAGTTTCTGCCGTTCATCTCTGCCACATAAATTTGCTTTATCACTCCTCGTTCATTCTTTCACATGACCAAACCACTGAAGCATTCTCTTTCTTAATCCTGGTCACAACATCATCTTGCAAACCAGACTCTTCTTATCACACAATTTCACACTGTCATTTAGATGCAGCCCTAATATACTCGTTAATGACCGCATTTCTACAGCATTTATACTACTCGTGCTTCTTCTGCACACATCCAACTTTCACTACCATACATTAAAGTAGGGACTAACACAGCATTGTGAATTGCTGCCACGTGCCTTTTGGACACATTCTGAGTTTCACAATAGAGTGTAGAGCCCCATTTACTCTATTTCCTGCGTTCACTGTCGTTCTATTTCCTTACCATATCTACCATCCCTAAGCAATACACATCCCAAATACACAAACTCATCTACTTGCTCGACCAATTTCCTTCCATTCTTATTTCACATATCGTTTTATTTTCTTCTTTCAAAACCATAACTTTGTCTTACTTGCGTTCACTTTCATTCCCTATCTTTTAATGACCTGTTCATTAATGTAACCATCATTTGCACCGGCCGCCGACGACGCAAGTATGACTTGATCATCGGCGTACAAAAGGCATTTGACGGTTAACTCACCCATTCTTAACCCGCATTCTTCAACTTTCAAATTTTCCAAACAACTGTCCATAAATAGGTTGAACAGCCACGGGAAGCCACACAGCCCTATCTGACACCTTATGGATGCCAAACCAGTCCGAGTAGGCCCCGTTGATCCTGACACAAGCACTGGAGTCCCTATACAGAGACTTCAATGCCTGTATAAACCCAGCGCTCAACCTATATGAGTTCAGTGTTTGCCATAACACATCCCTGTCCACTCTGTCATAAGCCTTTTCCAAGTCCATGAACGCACAAAAACCTTTTGGTTTTGGCCAAAACTTCTGCGCGATCATGCGCATGGAAATGACTTGATCCGTACATCCTGTTCCCTTTCTAAATCCCGCTTGCACATCCCAAATTTTTCCATCAGTATCTTTCATAACTCTTTAAATTAGCACCTTAGCATACAGTTTTCCCACAATGCTAAGAAGGCTGATACCACGCTAGTTTTTACAGTCTTGCTGCGATCCTTTTCCCTTATATATTTGGACTATTATTTTACTGAACGTTGGCAGTACAGAAATAGCAGCAGTCTAAAATTAGTGGGGTCCATTGTACTACCAGATTTAAATAAAGGTATAACTTTACTATGTTTCTTCAAATCAGGAAACACACCAGATTCGATACTGGTATTGAAAATAATAGCAAGTTTGGGTGTGATTGCATCTATTATAACTTTAACGGAAGCAATTACTTTAACGTAAAACTCCCATAGATCTGCGGTTTTCTTAACATCAATAGTTTTGTAATATTTTACAATATCTCCTGATAATATTTTATGAAATGCAAATTCTTTTTTACAGACATTTACATTTTGTTTGAGTAATGACTGGGCGAAAGCAGGGGAGGAATTGAGTGACTTTGTAGTCATGATCGGAATGTCAGTAAAATATTGTTCAAAAGCCGTTGCAACATCCTCATCTGATTTTGTTAAATTATTGTTAAAATTTAATTGAAAGTTTGAGTTGTGTAGTTTCATCTTGCCAGTTTCGCTATTGATTATGCTCCATGTCATATTAATTTTATTAGAGGCATTCTTAATTTTGTTTCTTAAATGAAAAGACCTTGCTGTGGAACACACTCTTTTAAATATTTCGGATTTTTTTTTACATATTCTCTAAATGAAACATTATGATTATATGATATTTCATTGTAAAGGTCATATAACTTTTGTTTACTCCTATGGAATCCTACTGTCGCCCACTCATTGAACGATTGCCATTTCTACAGTCCGCTCAACAGAGAGGCTCACATTATCTTTACTTTCTTTACTTATTAATAATTTATTAGCTTATATTAAGGAGCCACCAAGTAAATTTTTCTCTTTATTAAAGCAATTGACCACCTAGTGTTTACTGATATTAAACATATTATAGTTTTAATATTTTAACCAATGGTCAGTTATACCAAAAATATGTATTTTGTTGTTACCTTTTAAAAACAATTCAATTTTTAATTTTTTGCTCAACATGCTTTGTTTATTTTGATGTACCATGTATATACAATTTTTATGATTGTTTTATGTGAAATTATACAATTAACCATTTGTGAACTGCATTCTGGATAATTTAAATTATTATTATGATTGCTAGAGATTACCTCTATTGTCTGATTTTCTAATTTAAATTACTTGGAACTAATTCATAATTCAATGTTAAGTCATTATACTGCTCAATAGAAGCAGAGAGAAATGAAGAACATTTTTTCTTTAAACTAAGATTTCTATCTTGTTCCTCAGGGGTGATTACGCATCTGCATACTGATTCTTAATTGAAGATAAATGTAGGTGTCAATGGGCTACAACATCCACTAACCATCAGGTGGGCTGTGTGCCCTTTTGTCACCTTATTCTATAAAAAAAGAGATATATTATCCTTCTGGGATTTCCCATGGTTGCTTCTCACAACACTGACGAGAAGAAAATGGGAAAATAAATATAATGTATAAATCAGGTATAATGTACGTAATATTGGGATTATATTCGGGCGGTCCATAGACCATTGAAGCGATTCCCTCTGTTTGCTCTCTGTATGACATAAGAGCAAATATATTTTTCCGACAAATTATAAAGAGAGAACATGCATTTTAGTAATATTTAGTAATAAACTTTCTCATAGTTTACTAAAGATAAAGCAAAAATAAAAGCGAAAGGCTTTAAGGCAATGCAGTTTCGTCTTTAGGTGTGACTTCGTATCAATAGCCACATTTCTTGGAAGTTGATTGCATGTGTGAAAAAGCTACGATAACCACTTTGACGTGAACGAGATGTAAGCTCATAAATTCTAGGTTAAAAGTTCTTAGAACTTAATTTAGTTACAATAATTATAAAAGTAAAACCAGTATTTGATAAATCAAATACTGCAATAAATACAGTACAATAAATATAGTGTGCTTGGATAATATTATATGCAGAAATATACGGTTAAAATATTTGTATCAATTAATTTAATATATGTAACAATTTAAAATAATGATCCTGCAAGTCAGTCCTCATTGCATGTACAAATAAAATGAACATTGTTTAACTTAATTTAATATAAGCTGAATCAATTTATTATTTAATTTCTCATCAAGATACGGATTGATGAATGGGGCACCATAAATTAAAAGTATATCGTGCCGTAAACCATTGATCCGTTTAACATTTTGAAACATTCAATTTAGCTTTGTGTGTTCATTTATTTTTACACAAAGGAACTCAATTAGTTTAATTCTGCAATACGAAATCAACATCAGCAACTAATTTATGGATTTATCAAATTATAAGTTTAATTTCAGTGTGTTGTTTATAAATGAGATATAAACTTAATTTAAGTGATATATTTGTATTATTAAAAAGTATAAACCAATTTTGATTATCATTGGATCTGATTGAAATATATTTAAGACCAGTGTGTACATACAGTGTTTTGATAAAAAAAATTGCTAAAAGGCGGGAAAAGCGGCTACCTTTAGACCGTATTTGCGTATAGGTATTGGAGTGTAAGGGGTAAAACATTATTGGAAAATAAAAAATATTTTCGTTATCCTGTTATCCTCGTTGAATAACTATTTGATATTTGATTATATGCTTTATGCTTTCTATTAGCGTTAAATTTCCTGTGATTATGACATGATTTATTACTATATTGTTTCTGACAATTGTAAATCTTTGTATCGCTGACTTTGATAAATTTTCTAGCGTAATTCACAATGATCTACATTTAATTTCCTTAACTAGTTTAATCCTTTTTTTCTTGCAATGTCGTGGAAATAGCCAAAAATCATAAAACTGACTATCATTGGAGTAGAAGTCATGGAGACCGCATTTTGGTAAATGCAATATGTTAAGTAAGTCACAATCTGTGCAAGTTATTTATCTGATAGCAACTAGATGCGTGAAGCCGAAGATCGGGTTAACTGGCTGGCCTTGATAAAGGCTAGAATCCAGCAGTGGAGTACTCCAGGCCATCTATGATTAAGTTGTTTTTCATAAAACTAAGGTGACAAAAAAGCTTACAGTCCACTTGATGGTAAGTGCAGTCCATGAAGACCTGTAATAAACTTTTTTGGGACATCTTTAGGGACTGAGTTTGAAGCCTGAAGGCAGCAAAAATAGTTAAGGGGGTGAGACCTACTCTGTCTGACTCCAGGACAGAAAAGGAGTCCCACCACCTAAGATCACTGAATAGTAGTATTGTCAACCAATACTACTATTCAGTGATGTTAGGTATTTTAGATATTTTATTCACTAAAATCAATAACTAAGCAAAAAATTCTTAGTAATTACATCATCATGATCAATACAGCCAATTCTCAAGTCCACTGCTGAACATAAGCCTCCCCCAAGGAACCAAATAAGGCACAGTCCTGAGCCAGAGTAATTGCATGTCAATTGTTAATTGAAACCCTGGTCTTGTTTCTCAAATGATCGTAAGAGCAATTTATGACCATTTTTTTTTTATAAACGTTATTCTACACTAACGTGTTAATTTTTAATAAATATTTATCCACACTAACGTGTATCTTATTGTGCAATATAAACAAAAAAAACACAGAAATAAACTCTAAAGCTAATCTCTAATCAATCAAATAAATTATCCTGGCAGAACCATTGTTGTTTAAGTCGAGTGTGAAGTCAAATATCCCTAGAATTTACAAAATTCATAACTCAATACTAACTTGTTTTTTTTTCGTATCAAGCACGTTCAATTTTCGTAAAATTAATGAGAGGCCGAAGCTAATACTTTTATTTTAAAATTTTCTCTGAGATATTTTTTGGTTTATAATCCCGTACTGAACAAATGTTAGTATAGCCCAAAATTACTTTTTCGGGTCTGGATGTTCTCCATGTGCAATGGTATGTTTGTATATAAAACATCTAAATGTTGATTTAAACATTAATAGGGATTCAGGTCATAAATTTCTCTTATGCCCATCTTCTAAGAAACAAGACTGAGGAATAAAAATGTTTCCAGGACATTTGAGCAGCATGTGATGAATTCTTGCTTGCTCTTAAACCATTAGGAATAGGTTAGGTACGTAAGCATGAACTTCTTTAAATATTTTATATTTAAATATAATATTTTTGAATATATTGGAATGCATAAATTTATTAATTATAATATCAATTCTACAAATTCAATGCTACACTAGTTCTAATCATAGAAAATTGAATATTGTGGTACACTCGAGAGAAATATTAAACCGTTCACTGCAAAATATTAGTCGCACGTACAAAGGCTGTCAGATATAAAAAATTTTGCTCGGTAAAAAAATGCCATTATATAAAAAAAAACATAAGTCAATCATTTATATGGAAGTGTATAGTAAAATTGATGTGTTTGAATTTTCTTGTGTAATATAAAGTGGCTCGCCATTGAGCTCGAACAACCGACAAACAATGAGGAAAAAGGGTCTTGAGTAGCAGCCTAATACATGTAATCTAAATCTAAGGCCGCCCCCACACTAGATAGAGTGACGATCTGGTAATATATGCAAAAAGTCAATGGATAGAAATAGCTCAGGACCGTACTTTGTGGCATTCCTTCGAGAAGCATATGTTCAGAAAGGGCCTTGTGTTGGGCTGTCATGATAGCATTGATTCATTTTCTTTAAATACGTAAGAAAAATGTTACATTGTGATATTATTCAATAACAATGTCAACTTATAGAGCCTACTGACCATTTGACTGTATCTTCAGTGCATGGAGAGCAGCTGCCAATTCTTAAGAAAGAAGGCTACGAATAGGCTTATTTTTTTACAACTTTGATTAATTATTATCGTTTCTTCCTCCTAAAAATATAAAAAATAAGGTAATTACAAAGTTATAAGGTACTCTTTACGTGTGCCTTGATTTTATACAAAATTAACTCAGTAACATTACAGGGAATCTTGTTATATACACCTACCATAAAATTTACTTTGAAACATCAAATTTATTTATTGCGTGTGTAACATTTTTGGAAATATCTCATATGTATATATTAAATTAATTAAAATATGTAATATTATAAATTTTATTTTTATATTTACGTGGTAGAGCAAAGCTGCGGCTATGCTAGCTACACATAGATGCGGCACGAATGGATTGGCTCGACCGAGGGAGATCTCACACTCACAGAATACCAGCGTAAAATATCAGATTTATGCTGCTGTGTTTCGTATCGTGAGTGTAGAGAACCGGAGACCCCTTTTACTGGAAACGAGGCATTCCATCTTAGTACTCAGTGACGATAACGCATCTGCATTTTGATTTTTAATTGATGATAGAAGTAGATGTCTTTGGGCCATAGTACCCACTTAGCATCAGGTGGACTAAGTGCTCGTTTGTCATCCTAATTCTATAAAAAAAAAAAACATTTTCCCCCAAAAATTTGTTCACTTTTAGGAAAAAGTATCATTAGTAGACAAATGTTCATTTTGGAATTTCGAATAAAACTTGCATTTTATTAAAGGTAGACGATTACAAAATAAAAATCGGAAAAATTTATTATCAAATTCGAAGAGGACTTGAAGAATATGTGAGATGTAAAATAAATGTCAGTTAAATAAAATATGGACCAAATAAAATTGAACTTGGGGGATCCGAGTGCTTTATAAAATTCAATTTACTCGATAAAGGAAGGAAATCTCTTATGTCTTCAGGGAGTTCATATTCTAACGTTACCTCTTATATTATACACTAATAAATATTGTTAAAGAACAGAATCTCTATTGCTTAAAATGTGTAGAACATGCAAGGATTATTAGTTTAAATTCACCAATTTATACAAAATGTCATCAGATAAATTCTGCTACAAGCAGAGGTGAATGGTTAACTTAAAGGCGTATAGGTGAAAAACGTGTACACAGTCCACCTTATGGTAAGTGGATGCTGTAACCCACAGGCACTTACATCCATCCACGATTAAGAATCAAAATACCAGCGTTTGTCTTTCCATTTGATTACACTGTAGGTGGTTTCAAGACAAGCGTGAATAGGGTTTTGATAAGTATAATCAGTGAAGCTTACCATCTTCGGTTGCATCACCACATACCATCAGATGAGATAATAGTCCAGCACTGACTTATAATAGTAAGAAAATATATACATACAAACAAATTTAAGGATATTAATATATTAACTTTGGCCTTTTAATACAATAACGACAAGTGGTTAAATTAAAAAGTATGTAAAATTAAAAATGAGAACATAATTAATGCAGTCCAAGTCAATCAAATACGCATTATTAAGGATAACTCAAAAACTACTGGTCAGATCTTGATTAAAATTATATGGTACCACATGAGAAGCACCAGTTTTCAAAAAAAAAGAGTCATCAAAATCGGTTCACCTAGAAAAATACTTCTGAGGTAACACACACAAAAAAATAAAGTCAAATGAGAACCTCCTCCTTTTTTTGAAGTCAGTTGAAAATTTAATGTACACAAAAATATAAGTTTAAAAAAACGTGATATTCACTCTGTAAATATAACCCCTGGGAATGAGGTGATCTCTACCAAGCTGTTTCTTATTTTTTATGTGTAGTTAATTGTGTAACATAATTTATGATTCCGTTACAGTCTATTAAAGAACACTGCTGAACATAAGCCTCCTCCATAGATTGCTTCATAGGGGGCAATTTGCCATAGTTGGCAAAACCACGCTTGGCAAGCGGGTTGGCAACCGCAGTTTTTATTTTTAGTCCTTATTAGGAAGACGCTGCTTCATATCTCCTGATTTGTTTCCCTCTGTCGCCTTTTACGACACCAACGGGATGATGTGGGGTAGTGGATATTTTTACACCACCACTACACGGGATACAATCATTTAATTATTAAATTCTGAATTTAAACTTAATACCATTTACAAATACGTTTAAAATAAATGCTATCTAAAATACAAGGTTTATAATTAGGTAATTTATGATTGTAATTTTTCAAAAAAATGATCCACTGGGTTCCTTGTTGGTTCTTCCCAGGACAGAGGTATTTTTCGTGGTAAATTAAATATAAGAATGACGTTCAATTATTAATATAATCTATATTAATGGTGCGGCTGGGGTGGTTGTTAGGCACCTTAACCTACTGGCGACCTTAACCACTTAGTTTAGCTATGAATGAATCGAATACACTAAAATACTAGAAAGACTTTTAGATAAAATTAGCTTTCGCTCGAAACTAAACCTTAGTTTAGCCATAAAGCCAAAATAACACCCATCTAGGTTCTGCCGGTCGGTTAAAAAGTACTACACATGAACCAATTTATTCGTATTAAGGTCAAGTCATTTAAGTGAGAAAATTTGGCACCATATCGTAGCAAAGTTTTATCGGAGTTTCTAATTACCGTTCCGAATTTCAAGTTTCATTTCAGCTATTCTATTGAAGGAAGATTTCTTGAAACTTTGACTTGATAAAATTGATGTTAACTTCTTGCCAATAAGTGTCCTTTGTTTTTAAAACGAATAAAATTTAATTTGATTTATCTTCTACTCATCCAAGCTAGTAAGTAATAAATAGTAATGACACTGGTATATAGACGTGTCCATCCATTGCAGCCTATAAAATTCCACTGCTGAACATAGGCCTTCCCATAGATTGCCTCATAAGGGTGGGTTTTGCCATAGTTGCAACGCTTGGCAAGCGGGTTGGCAACCGCAATTTCTTATTTTGAGTTGATATCAAGAAGATGCTGCTGCCTATCTCCTGTTCCAGTTTCCCTCTGTCGCCTTTTACGAAATTTTTATACGTGGTAGAGCCATGCTGCAGCTATATTAGTAGTATAGTTGTAGCACGAATGGGTCGGCTCTACCGGGGAAGGACCACGCACTCACAGAATACCAGCGTAAAATAGCAGCTTAACACTGCTGTGTTTCGTACGGTGAGTGTAAAGAACCGGACACGCTATTTACTGGAAAAGAGGCAATCCATCTTAGTCCTCACGGCTGACAACGCATCTGCATTTTGATTCGCAAACGAGGATAGATGTAGATGTCTATGGGCCACAGCAACCACTTACCATCAGGTGGACTGTGTGCTCGCTTGTCACTCTTATCCTATATTAAAAAAAAGGAGGACCTTTCTGATAACTCTTCAAGATATTGGAGAACTGCAGTTTCCAGAACTCCTTCTAAACGTGGTAATTATGGCAAATAACGCCCATCTAAGGCCATCACCACCATTATCCCATATAAGGCAATCTATGGAGGAAGTATATGTTCAACAGTGAAAAGATAGACTATTTGTAATGAATGCAAATCTATTTAGTTCAATCAGGTTTCTGTCAACACAATTTCATGAATTTAGGCTAAAGTCTTTTTAAATAATTCTTCGTTTCCACTGAATCTTCTGGCGTTCTGCCAGCCTTAAATTACACAACCAAAGCAAGAATAGAAAATAGTGCAAAGTAAAATTATTGTATTTTATTTTAAAATTATAACAAATTGTGTAACTATTTATGCGTGGTAGAGCCATGCTGCAGCTATATTAGTAGTATAGTTGTAGCACGAATGGTTCGGCTCGACCGGGGAAGGACCACGCTCTCACAGAATACCAGCGTAAAATAGCAGCTTAACACTGTTGTGTTTCGTATGGTAAGTGTAGAGAAACGGAGACCCTTTTTACTGGAAATGAGGCATTCCATCTTAATCCTCACGGGTGACAACGCATCTGCATTTTGATATGTAATCGAGAATAGATGTAGATGTCTATGGGCCGCAGCAACCACTTAACATCAGGTGGACTGTGTGCTCGTTTGTCACGCTTATCCTATCAAAAAAAGCATTTTGTGCTGCTTTGATCAAGCTTTTTAATAAAAAAATAATTTTTAGCACGTTTTATATCTTATTATTGCATTGTTATACGAATTTGAGCTAAATTCCATATTCCAAGTTTCCAGCTCATCGGGAAGTTAGTTTAATATCAATTACTAAATTCCACCCGGAACGACAGACAAACAAGAAAATGACTTAAGTAAAATACAATCAATAATTAGGAACAATATAGGATACCTATATTTAATTTAAACGAGCGTAGGATTTAATGTAATAGGGGACAGTTAATTATTCTCCGTAGTTATTATTTCAACGAGTGCAATTCATTTAGCGTCTACTCTGGCTTCTGAAGCAATACAACAACAAATTAATTGCCCAGTTAATTTCGTCTGCCTTGCTATTAATGTGTTGCATAATTGAATGAGAAAATGTGGTTGGCTATTATGTAAGCAGTTTATTTCCAGATGGTGTTTCTTCGTCTTCTTCATTATAATGAGCTCGTAATATACCACTGTTGGGCAGGTGGTCTCTCCCATAGTAGGATGCATTGCGAATGATCTTCGGATGATAATTGCAGTACACACGCTTTACGAGGCGCAATTTTGGCCTCACATTGAATGCTCTTCTCATTTCTGCACCGTTGGCATCCCAGTGCCTGCTTGATCACTTCACTTGATCGCATCCAGTGAAATGCGGCCCAAATCGTCGCCGACCGAATTCATTCTGATCAGCTCTAGAGTGGGGATGTTGCAGCCATTTGCATATGCTCTCACACCTACCACGACGAGCGCACAGAGGAATTGTTCGGATTAATTTCAGCTGCTCAATTTCACCATCGCACATCGTGACAAAATTTGCGACACCAACCATGTTTTTTGGATGTTTGGCGGTCCACTACTGTGCGATTTTGTCCTGCATGTTCGGAAATACATACACATATTTATTTGTACATTAAGATTAACTCATAAATGACCACATTATGTTGTCTCATTAGAAGGATACTGGTACTTAGTTGTAGTATGTGGTTCATGGTTATCTTTCGCTGATGGGTGCGAAAGCGTTCCCGTGGCCCTGACCATATGCAACGAACGAACACCATGGGTGCATAGTAGATGCGAGTCCGATATAACCCGTTTTGGCCCCAGCTAGGCAGGTATGCATTTCCCCATGAATAAAGAGGGTTTTCTTTTTAGATACCAGCAGTTAAAGAAAAATTGGCCTACATATATTATTTATGTATTGTATATATTATTTATGTATTTATTTAATCTTTATTGTAATACGCCTTATGACGGCTACCCACTTGACTGTCGCAGGGGCAATCTAGGATGACCCTAGATTGCCACTCCTACAGAGTGGGGATGACCCTTAATTGCCTCTTTAATTGTGATGTGTGTATGCAAGCAGGGGCAATTTTCTAAGTCGGCCCTGCGGCAGGGTGGCAGGGGCGCAAGACCTTCCTTGCACCCTAGATAGTAGCTGCCACTGCCACGTGTCTAGCGCAATTGGGGAAATTTCAATCAGTTCGTTAGCGACTTTCACGCGGAGCAAACGTGTGACTACAAGTCAAAATGTATACCAATAAAGAATGTGAAATTTGGACACTGGTGATAGAACTGTATAAGGAGCGGCTTCTTCACCCAGTATCTCCTTTTTGTCTTTATTTGCTGTAGCACCGCAGAAATAACGTTATTTGAACGTTGTAACGTTTTTAAACGTGGTAATTAGTTGTTTTATCGATAAATATGGGTGTCTATGGGCCACAGTATTCACTTACCATCAGGTGGACTGTGCTCATTTGTCATCCTTATCTAATATATAAAAATTAGTTTTTGTTTGTTCATATTTTTTGCGTTCCCATACTGTTATCAGATTGCGGTAAAATTTTGTCAACTTATTGCTTACACTTACGCAAAGGTTAGAGGAAAAGTACAATAAACTTACGGTAGGTGGCACGCGTGTCGTACGAACAAATTTATTGGAAAGTAATTTACCATTCAACTTCATTGAATATATTATCATCATTCCTAATTAAACATTATAATTTTTCAAAATTTAAAACGATATTTCCACAATTATTTCTTCGTGGCAGCAACACTCCGGGTACCAGCTAGTTCTATATAAAAAAAGAGCCAAGGCTATATACACCAATTCATTGATATTTCGATAAAACTGGCGCCATTCTCAACGCGTGTGTCCAGCGAGACGTACACTCCCATACTGAACGGCAGGCATGTGTGTAGAGACAGTTCTGATATTGCCCCGATCGCTGTTCACCCTAGATTGCCCCTACGGCAGGCAAGTGAGTAGCCGTCTTTAATCAAACACAAGGTTACAATGGGCGCCTATATATATATATATATATATATATATATATATAATGCCTTTAAGGCTTTAAGGCATTAACTTGTCGTTAGATATATATATATGTATATATCTAACGACAAGTATCAGTGCATACTCACATTTATAAACCGTGTGGCATGTCTTAGTCCTTAGAAAAAAACAACCTACCTACATCTAGTATTTATAATATTAATATGTAATTTTTGTTTAATCATACTTACAACCCTTCACAAGTCCACCGCTGAACACAGACTTCGTTAATATAATTTCAAAAACAATGGCGGAAGCTACAACACATTAGTTCGGATTTTTTAAATTTCTTAGTTCAATACGATCTACTTTTCAACCGACTTCAAAAAGGAGGAGGTACTCAATTCGACTGTACGTTTTTTTATGTGTGTTAACTCATAACTTTTTTCTAAGTGAACCGATTTTGACAATTCTCTTTTATTTGAAAGCTGGTGGTTCTCACGTGGTTTCATATAAATTTCATCAAGGTTTAACCAGTAGTTTTTGAGTTATCCTTAGTAATTTACATTTAAGTCGGTTGTACAAAATTTTTAAATTTACCACTTATTCAACAAAGATTTCTTCGAAATTTTAATAAAAAATAAACTACCTACAGAACATGAAAGCTCAAACTCCAAACTACCAAGGTGGACAATATTTATAGGACATAGATAGTTATTAACATACTATAACGATATATGGACAGAATATATTTTATTTAGACATGTTTACAGTCTTATTGTTATACAAACTTTTCTCTTTCTCGAACGTTCGGTTTATCTTTTCTGTATCATCGATATGGCTCAGGAGATTACTTTGAGTACCCTCCTTTAGCTTTTATTTCTCGTTCAGTAGTTTTAAAACAACGCTTTACGCTAACTAGTAATTTAAAATTTTAAATTATGTACAAGTGACTTCAATATAAATTATTAATAATAACTCAAAAACTATTAGCCACACCTTGGTATAATTTATATGGAACCACATGAGAAGCATCAACTTTCAAATAAAAAAAAAGAATCATCGAAATCGGTTCTCCCACAAAAAAGTTATGAGGTAACACACATAAAAACAGAACATATAGTCGAATTGAGTACCGTCTCCTTTTTGAAGTCGGTAAAAAACATGTTAGGCTAAATCTGATATTATGGGGTCTATATTAAATGCGAATAATGTCTTAAGAAGTTTTTGAACACTTAAATAGTTTTCTTTATTTACATTAATGTTACCGTTACCCAACTGATGTAATTTATATTCCTAGAATCGCGTCTGGTCCAAGGTCGACCTTTTGACCTGCCATTAGATTCAAACAGAGACGGCCAGACATGCTTTGTTGGCATCGCGCTGGGTTTGCGTCATGCCCCATTTACTGCGACGAAGTCTTGTCGTAGCTCAGTCCGTACTAGTTAGTTTTTTGAATAGGTATCAAAAGTCAAGGATCATCATCATCATCATTACAGCCCTTCACAAGTCCACTGCTGAACATAGAACTCCTTCAAGAAATGCAACAAAGCACGGCCCTGAGTCACCTGCATGCTGGTTTCTGATTTTGAAATACCTCAAGCTGGGTCTGCGTCATCCCCCATTTATTGCGACGTGGCTTTGTCACAGCTCAGCCCGTACAAATTAGTTCTTTTAGTAGGCATCAAAAGTCAAGAATCATTATCATCATCATTACAGTCCTTTACAAGTCCATTCTGAACATTGGCCTTCCATAAAGAATGCCACAAAGCACGACCCTGAGTCACTTGCATCAGCTTCCTGCATGCCTTACCAGGTCGTCACTCCTTCTAGTGAGAGGCCGCCCTACACTTCGCATACTGATACGAGGCGGCCACTCGAGAACCTTTCTTCCCCATCGAAAGTCAAGAATAATAACTAAATAAAAATATAAATAAAACGGTCATGAGGCACGTTGTTTGCATTATACATTTTAAAATATTGCACATTATCGACAAAGTAGAACCTCACTATTCTGGTGAAAGGATACCGCGATACTTACCAGTAACGTATTGAAATTGCATTTACGATAGCAGCGACTGCGAAGTTTTATAGTGCGAACACGTTAACGGTTTCGAATTTCTTATACCTGTATTTGCATTTACGACTTGGCGACTGTTAAAATGTAATAGTGTTTCTTTCTTTCGACAAAGATATATGATATGATTTAAAATCCAATGATTTTACTTTAACTTTTGTCTCGGATAATTGTTGTACACAAACCTTCCCTAGAAACTGCTGCAGAATACAGTCCTAATCCACCCCGCATCTATTTACATAACAAATTATAAATTAAAGTCTCCCCCACCGTCTATGTGTATGTATGTTCGCGCCTAGTTAAAAAATCCACTGTGGGGATTTTTTCACTTTTCACCAAAAGATTTAGTCCCAACAAGTATTGATTTATCAATACAGTGTGAAAATTAGCTAATGTTATGGTGACATATGTCAAACAATTCATTCAAAATCGTGTACCCTGAGGGCTTCCATGGCGTGCACTGCGTAAATCCATACAATTATATGAAAATAATATAAGGTGGCAGTTTTCTTCCAAAGTTAATTTAAAAAAGTCCGCATACATAATAATTAAATACAATTAACTGGAAATAACATAAAAAAATACACGTACAAGAACTTTGCTTTATTTTAAATATACATTGTAATGGCACGCTGCAGTTATATTATGGTTGCAGCATTAATGGTTCGTCTCGACCGAAAAAAGACCACACTTTTACAGAACACTAGCAGTAAAATAGCAACCTAATGCTGCTGTCTTTCGTGTGGTGAGTATAGAGAACCGGAGACCCATTTTACTAGAAACGAGGCAATCCCGCGTCGGTCGTCGCTTTGCTAGTCGAAATGAATGTTATGGAGTTTCAATTTAGCCGTCTACGGATTCGACTAGTCCATTGATTGTTCTTAAACCGTCTACTCGTTCACAGTACGTCGACGGTCGAATTAACTACTTCGTCCATTCAACGCCCATCGCTAATGAAGGTTATTATTTTGTTCAGTATTTTTTTTATAGAATAAGGGTGAAACAGATATCTATATCTATCTAACCCTAAGCTTTAAGGGTGACACGCATGTGCATATTGATTTTTGATGGAGAATAGATGTAGATGTCCATGGGCCGCAGCATCCACCTTCCAACATGTGTACTATGTACTCGCTTGTCACTCTTATTTAATTTATAAAACACTGCTCCTTCCACATGACCGCATCCTGCGTAGGGCGGCTCAAATCGTTGATGACCGAGTTCTGTCTGATCGGCTGGATTTACTGGCGCTACGAAGAGATGTCACTTCCCTTTGCATTTTCTATCGCATTTACAACGGGCAGTGCTTTCGGATTAATTCCAGCCGCCGCAGATCGCGACAAAACTCACGTTACCATCCACATCGTATGGATGCTTGGCGATCCACTACTGTGCGATTTACTAGGAGTTTTCCTCCTCGCATAACTTTCTGTGGAATTGTTTACCACCGGCGATTTTTCCGGACCGATACGACTTAGGGACTTTCAGGAAACGATATTTTCAAAAGGCATTTTCATTCTAAGTTCATATCAAAAACATAACTTCACCTATAATTTTGCCCAAAATTGTTTTTTTTTCATTCAAATTTTCTTTTTAAATTGTGTGAATAATTGCCCCCGGATTTCCACATAGTCTTCTTTATAAATTTTCTCAGTTAAATAATTAATTTTCATATTTTTCGTTTTCTTATAGTCGTAAATTCATAAAATTTTAAAACTTTTTAAATCTTCGTTTCTTTCGCTCTTTTTGCTTCTGTTAGGTCCGTCCCGTGTAGAAACTGCCATCTGCACTCTAATCTGAAAAATATATCACACGGAATTAGAGAAATTCGCTACTTATCTAAACCGAGATATAGTGGTTGATCGTTAAAAATATATAAATTCAACTACAACTTCGCTAATAACTTTGCTAATTTGTCTTTTTCGTTCAAACTTTTTCTAAATAGTAAAACTAATTGCTCCCCTTATTTGTTTATAGTCTTCTTAGTAAATTTTCACCGTTTTATAATTAATTTTCATATTTCCATTCTCTTGTAATCGTAAATTCATAAAAAAACATAAATTCACCTATAACTTTGCTCAAAATTGATCTCTTTCATTTAAATTTTCTTTTTAAATAGTGTAATTAATTGCCCCCCGTATTTCCACATACTTTTCTTTCTAAGCTTTCACAGTTAAATAATTAATTTTCATATTTTTCGTTTTCTTATAGTCGTAAGTTCATAAATTTTTTAAACTTTTCAAATCTTCGTTTCTTTCGCTCTTTTTGCTTCTGTTAGGTCCGTCCCGTGTAGAAACTGCCATCTGCACTCTAATCTGAAAAATATAACACCTGCAATTCCCCTGGTAAGCCGCATGATCGCTTGACCCGTCTTCTAACAAAAAAAATCTTTAGCTTATGTTTAGTTTTTTGTGTAACGCGTACAAATTTTAAATGAAATGGTTTTAAATTATTATCATATTAAAATACCTATAATCATTCTGCATCTCATCCTACCCTCTATAGTAAAACAGTCTCTATCCCAAAACTTTTGGACTAGTATTTTAGTTTTTACAAGTGTTGTCGTTTGTAAACAATGACCTTATGCGTCCTCCATTGAGACGGTGTACTCGAACCCGATTTGCATTGGATAGGTTTTGAAAAGGGTTATTATAATATTTAGTAACACATGAATGAAAATAACCCCTGGGAATGAACAGATCGCAACCATGCTGGCTCTGTTATAATTTATATAAAACTTGATTACTATTATTGTAAAATAATACTTAAAGAAATTACCCCGCTAGGTTTCTAGCTGGTTATTCTCAGGACACTGGTATTTTCCGAAACAGTGTTAGATATAAAATACTTCAAATATGTATTATGTAGTAATCTATATTGAATAAAAAATATTCCATTCTTATCTATTACTAGTGACAGCCAAGCGTTCAAGAATTTGATATCAGTGAGCTAGGGACTGGCACAGCACACATTTGAGGGCAAACGTCATTGCGAATGGTCGTATGAATCGTTTTCTTTTCCCTACGTTACAAAATCATTCCAAATTATTATTCTCTTTACCTTACTTCGTGGTAGCTCGCTGAGCAATCCGGGTTCGATCCCCGCCGACACCAATAAAATTGTTAATTGCAATTTTAAGCGCTGATTTACCACGTTCTCGGCGGTGAAGGAAAACATCGTGAGGAAACCTGTACATCCGCCAAAACGGCTCGCACTTCCTTAATTCCACTTAGAAATGAGAGGATGCCTGTGCCCGGCAGTAGGACGTATAAGAGCTGTAACCTTATGTTTTTACTTTATGTTTTCCTTATTCCAACTTCTTCTTTAATGCTCATTAATTATCAAATCACTGTTGGATATGGTTTATTTCAGAATGTGCCATATTAAGTATTTCTTGAAATCTCAACCAATATTCTCCACGTTGGGCAAGCGAGCTAATCAATTTTTTATCACCGTTTTAAATAGAGCTACTTCAATCTCCCAGACAAAATGATAAATAAAAACATGCGTGAGTGTCGTGGAACACTCGGTTGGAACGAAGTTCCTTTCGTAGTATATTATTATTGGAAGTAGTCAGTTTGAATAGCCTATCATGTAGAGAATGTCATGGGGGTCATGGTTGAATAGGAGCAAAATGTTCTCATTACACTCCTAGGGGGTCAAAATAGCCAAAAACCAAAGAAAAAATTCTTATTTCGGCTATAACTCCGCCTCCTTCGGAGGTTCTTACACAGTCTTTACTTCCCGCATCCCACTTGTTGATAAACGTATTATATTATTGGTTAACAAATACAAATAAATGAATTACTAGCGTGTATTAAAATGAAGTGTCATTTAAAATAATATTTCTTTCATGGCAAGATAAGAAAAAGTGCGAGGGTAATCTATATCAATCCATCTATATTATTCCATCTCGCTCAAACTATAGGAAGGGGGTCGTAACGGAAAAATCTTACACTTTTTCTCGCCTAGTCTCATCCGTCAAATTCATACCGTGCGATAAGGAACTTCGTGTCGGTTTTTATTTACATTCATTACAGTTACATAAATAAAAACTATATACTTATTGGAACAGATTTCGTAAAATAAGTTTTGTTAATTTGAAAGCCTCTTCATAATTTGTATGCTCAAAAAATGCATCAGTAATTAAGAACAATCAAAGTAAAAACGCCGGGAAATGTCTGTTCTCAAGTCTGCAATTGCTAATTGCTCTTGTTTTTGCCTTTATTAAAACACAAGCTTTAAGTTGGCACAGAAGCCAGTTAAGGATTTAGTACCTGGACGACCGAGCTTTCCTCGGCGTTAGAAAAAAAATAACTATCTCATATTGATTTCCTGTTCTATACTATCTAGATAAACTTCGATAATAAAAAAGGGCTGAGCGGTGAGCGCTCGCCATAAATTTCATAGTACGCGTGCCATTAAAATTGTAAATTGCAATTTTAAGTGTTAAGTAATAAAAGTAAGTAATAAAAACCTTTGAGGACATCGCAAACACTTATTGGGATATACATAGCATCACGCCTGTAATGTTCGAGGGGACAAGCAGAAACAAAAGAGCAGCGAGTTACTTGGAGCACTTTTAGCCAAAAAATATGGGTTTAGATGTAAAAGTATGAAAGAAGTAATATGTGGCTAGCCCATCGCCTACATAATCACAAACTCAATATACCACTAACTAGGTGTTGGCAATTCTAACATTTCAGATAAAAATGTATTTTTGTAATGAAAACACTGCTCTGTACATAATCTGTCTTGTGATCGCTCTGTGTGGTGAAACTGGCATAATTTTTAAACACACGGGACTTGTTTTATTACCAACGCCTAAATTACAATACCTACCCGCGTTCTAACATGGTCCTTCGAGCCAGATATTAACTTTTTTTTTACCCGCGCTCGACATTGCGAAAAACCATGATAGTCATCGTTCGACTCACTGGTCTTATATTTTGTATTTAAGTTGTATTTCGCGAATGACCTCCATCGAATACCATTGTGGGTAACTATACCTACTGTTTGCTAACCTATGCTTTTTAACAGGAATACAGTTATTTAATACATTATTTATAGTACGATAGAAATAGTCTAGAGCCACCTCTAAATCAAAAATTGTGTATAGTTCACTCCAATCAATCATAGAAATACTACTGTATAACAAACTGAAGTCTGCCTTAGAAAAATTTCATTGTTTCTGGTCACCTGAGCATTTGTTGTCCGTCGTAGCGTGTTCTTCAAAATCCGTCGCTGACAGGTAGACCATCAATGGTGGATGACAATCATCTACCGGTTGTAAACCCTCAGTCTCACGCACTGATATCACACCTGTTATACCTATATAACTACTGCTGTATAATACTAAGTCTAACTGCCTGCCAATGAAATTATCCACACTACTGCCCTGGATGAATTCACAGAACGACATAAAATACCCAAAATAATTACAAACATCTTGATTGACTGAATATAGATTAAAATCTCCTTAAACCAAAACATTATTTTTGTATTTTACACATATATCCTCTATGACGCTAAACATAATCATATATTCTTCAAAATTAGTCTGGGGCGGAATGTACACTACACAACATGTAAATAAGAATCTGTTTCTTAAGTGTATTGTAGCACAGGTTAATTCAAACGCATGATCATCCACGTTAACATTATCCGGTGTAGGCACGTTACGCAGCTCAAACCGCGGTGCTGTCACTAAACACGTTCCTCCCTGCTTACGGCCGTCCGCTCGAACGCAGCGTAGTATTTGGTAGCCGGGAGGGACGATTTCTGCATCTCTAAATGATGCGTTAAGACCGGTTTCCGTTATCGCAAGTAAATCATATACAGATGACTCAACGAGCGAGAATAATTGCATTATTTTTGTTCGTAATCCTCTGACATTCTCTTTTTTTCTGTCGTTCTATTTTTACAAACAAGGTTACGCTCTTTTTTCCTTGTCACGAAAGTTCTGTCACCACGGTTTTATGCAGATGTCTTCAGCCCAATTATTAGGTGACATAATACTGTCGGCAATCTTCAATGGTACTCCCAACTTAAATGATGAATAGCGCCCCCGAGATTTCAGTTCTTCTACTGTGCAATTATTATTACCAAAAATTGAATACAGATGTGCACTCACCTGTTCTACAGTGGTACCCTCCTGCACGTAGTAGAGATGTAGGTACCTCCACCGCTCAGATGCACGAAGCTCAGTTGTTCCAGGTGCAGCCGTTCCACGGAACACTCCCAGCCGTGATGCTCGTCCAGGTTTCCGTCGCACCTGTATCCACTCCTCCTGGTTTTCTTGTTCAACGGTATCTGTGGTCTCCAAGGTCGCGTCATGA
Organism: Parnassius orleans; assembly: GCA_029286625.1. NCBI lineage: Eukaryota > Metazoa > Arthropoda > Insecta > Lepidoptera > Papilionidae > Parnassius > Parnassius orleans. Next base: position 941,004 of record JAGSMP010000246.1, on the reverse strand, counting down.
TGCATATTTATATTCGACGCGTCCAACACAGAACCAAAGGTAGAAGAAGGTGGTGGCGAAGAAAACTAACTAAACTAACTAACGAGCTTCGACACTTACCATCAGATAAGCCGCATGCTCGTTTGCCCCCACTTCTATAAAACATTAATAGATCCTATCCAGGTGAAGCCCCGGCGGGTTGCTAGTATATTAATAAATACTTACTAGGTTCGTGACAGCTCATGCATGCATCTTCATCAATGCGTGTTGTTTAATTTTTTAAACTCTATTTTTAACAGACTTTTATTAGCGTGACCAGTGTGTATTTGTAATAACGTAATAGATTTTTAATTTTTTTCCATCCACTTCCGGAAGTCTAAAAAATCGAAAAAATCTAAAATTTTTACATGTATATCAACACTCGCACGTACTACTATGGAAGAATATGAACTTTGACAGCTAATAATGGGATCATGCGCTTATGATGCGGATAGGCGCCAGATTAATCCGTTCCGTAATTTTGCCTATGAGGCATACCGGAGGGGTGGACAATTGTTAAAAATGAATGAATGGGAAGTAAATAAGTGAGTGCATCCTACTATAGTAGAGCGCGCGTGCAAGCTAGTGTTAATAATAGATGAGAGTACTATAATTTAATGACACTGGCGATTCTCAGTACATCTCATGATCAATGCGTTTTTTAAAAACTCCAATTTTTATCTCACTCACTGTGACCTACCTCTTTACAAAGCTTTAACTTGATGTTTCTTTTTACAGGTTATTTTCAGGTAACCAGCCTTTGGAAGGTAGCACAGTGGCGTGGTCGATGTTGGCAACAAGAGAAAAATAGGATTTGAAGGTATTATATAGTATAGGATTTGCTGCAGCTGTATTACTGGTATAGTTGTAGCACGAATGGGTCGGCTCGACCGGGGAAGGACCACGCTCTCACAGAATACCAGCGTAAAATAGCAGCTTAACGCTGCTGTGTTTCGTATGGTGAGTGTAGAGAACCGAAACCCTTTTACTGGAAAAGAGGCATTCCATCTTAGTCCTCACGGGTGACAACGCATCTGCATTTTGATTCTTTATTGAAGATAGATGTAGATGTCTATGGGTCACAGCAACCACTTACCATCAGGTGGACTGTGTGCTCGTTTGTCACCCGATCCTATAAAAAAAAAAAAAAAAAAAACGCTGCAGGTTGATAAAATTATTATATTATTCTTTCTCCATATTTTATTTAAAAATCGAAAACGTTACTCTAACGCTAGGGTTTGCTCCCGTATCGTCGAGGCGGTTTACGTACACCCATAACAAAAATCCTTGTTCCGTGCATTCCGGGCATTCGAACCCGTGGCCCCGCAACGCCACATCCAGAAGCGCGGCGACACGGTAAAATGAAACAGGAAATGGAAATCTTCTTGAAACAGCTCAAAATAATAAGAAACTGCCAATCCGCCTTTCAAGTGTGACAACTATGGCAATATCCCCGTATGGCGCTATGGGGGAGGCCGGCAGCAGCAGAATTTTATAATCTCTATGAAGATTGTGAATATATGTACTCTAGATCTGGGAGCTTCGGTTATGTCACTTGTAGTTAGTAGGTAATAAAGTTGTCAAGTCTGTTGGAATTATTATTTGGCATCAAAATACAATCACAAATGAAAACCAACGATTTGTGTTTTCACAAATGTTGGTTCCATTGGTGATCAAACCCCAGGACTGTGTCGTAGCTAGGCTGGTACCATTTGGCGAAGCGGTACTAAGGGATGTCAACAAGTAAAATCTTATTTTTTTCTCTTACCTTAAAAAAGAACATTAAAGAAATCTTGAATCGGAACGAGGATGTAAAGTATCAAGGACAACGCGTCCATTAATTTTATTCCGTTTCTTTTGTAAGATAAATGATTTCTTGCCCATTTATTTTTTTCGTCTCGTTATTTTTATATAAAGCATGTAAATCGATTTCGGGTGAAGATGCTCTATAACAGTCGTGATAGCACTAAGAATATGCTCTCGCCTTATTTGCAGTTCACGTGCAATCCTAGTTCGATCCCTGCTGGCACCAATAAAACTGGTATTTGCAATATTGAGTTCTAATTTACCACGTTCTCGGAGGTAAAGGAAAAAATCGTGAGGAATCTCGGAGACTTTGCTGATTGCAACGTACATACGTCCAGTAAATACGTCCCACTGCTGGGCACAGGCCTCCTTAAACTATATGAGAGCGCTTTTTAGAGCAAGAAAGTGTCTTTTTTTATTTCTCAGACACAGGTTTACTCACTGTTTCCTTCACCACCGAACGTTGGTAGCTTAGGGGCTAATCGCTCGCCATAAATGTCTAGAAATTTAAAATGGTCGAGGACATATGAAGTTTAAAATCCCATCAGAATTGAAAACTGTATCTAGTAGTGTATAGGATGATACTTTACCTTTTTCTTTGTTTTATTTTAATTGATTTCGATAATAACCGACATCCTCAGATTTTAGTAAGCTCTTAATTGGGCATGACAAATTACATTAAATTCTGTTAATTATAGTATGAGATTTTATGTAAACAAACCATAAAATGTGTTTAAAAGTCTATAGTAATGGTGACGTTTTCTATAGAAGTAAGGGTGACAAACGGGCACAAAGTACACCTACATGTATCATCGCTTAAGAATAAGAATACAAATGTATTGTCACACCTGAGGACTAAGATGGAATGCCTCGTTACCAGAAAAAGGGTAACTGATTCTCTACACTCACCAACCAAAAACAGCAGCAGTATGGTATTCTGTGGTTTAAGATCTTTATTATTCTGTGACGAATATTTGCAAGTTGAATGTTCGCTCTATCACTACGTAGGTCACTCAATAAGTTTTAAGATGCTCGAAATTTAAAAATGGAACGCACTTGTGTTATATGTTTCTAAAAAGCTAATTTATTTAAAAATAAAACTCCATAAGCCAATTGCTCTATATTAAAAAAAAAAACAAAGTTCTATTAATTTTCCTGCAATGCTTCCCGCGCTTTTCATTTAAAAGGATGGATCTTAACCGTATACATTTGCGCGCTATGATATATTATGATTTTAAATTTGGTTTAACTGAACAATTAGGTTTACAACGGTTACATTCAGCATTATGGGACTCAGCTCCATCACGCGCAACAATTTTTAGGTGGTTTGCTGAATTCAAACCACCTTAACAATGTAGTAAAATCAGTAACGGCAGAAAATGTATGGACTACTGAAATGTTCGTGCGAGAAGACCGACGAATCACATATACGGACATTGAAAAGATTGTAAGCATTAGTTCGGGGAGCATTCATACCATCAACATCTTGGAGTGAAGAAGCTTTGTTGTCGATGGATCCCTCGTTTGCTCTCCGAAAGCGAAAAATAGACTCGTGTGGATTGGTGCAATGAAATGCGTCTACGTTTTGAAAACGGGGCATCTAGGCGTGTTTCAGAAATCGTTACTGGTGACGAGACATGGATCTATCAATATGATCCGGAAAATAAAAGGCAATCATCGGTATGGGTCTACTCAGAAGGACAGTTACCGACAAAGTCGACGTCAATGCTGGAAAATTGTAGGTCAGTCAACTCTGAATGGTATAGTACAGTTGAATTACCCAAATCTTTTCAAGTTGTGCGGGAAAGAAGACCAAAGACCGGGCTTCGGGGAATCAAGCTGCATCACTATAACGCTTCTTCACATACCTCCCTTAGAACAAAAGCATTTATTGAGGAATCTGGTGTTGAAACTCTAAGTCACCCACCCTACAGCCCTGACTTAGCTGTGATTTCTTTTTGTTCCCAAGAGTCAAAGAAAAAATAACAGGCAAGTTTTTTTCAAGCACCGAAGAAGCCGTGGCTGCCTACGAAGAAGCGATTTCCGACCTGTCAGATCAAGACTGGCAAAAGTATTTTCAGAGTTGGTTTAGGCGAATGGAACTTTGTGTAGAGCATGATGGAGAATATTTTGAAAAGTTGTAAAATAAATATTAATAGTATCTAGAATACTTTTTGTATATCTTAAAATTTATTGAGTGTCCTACGTATAACTAAGTATTTTTAAAATTAACCTATAAATGTTTATCGACAAGTTCTTTAAGGGTGCAATCAAGTGTCGATTGTAACATACCGTAACAGCCTGCCGCTGTTGATCATAGGCCTCCCCCATAGATTGCCTCATAGGGCGGTTATCTGTCATAGTTGCCACGTTTGGCAAGCGGGTTGGCATCCGCAATTTTTTATTTTTAGTCGTTATTAGGAAGACGCTGCTGCCCATCTCCTGATTAGTTGCCCTCTGTCGCCTCTTACGACACCCACAGGATTATATGTTGTAGTGTATATTCTTACACCACCATTATACGGTCGATTAGATTATATTTGCAAATAAAAACTATTAATATGTTAAATCGCAAACTAGACAAGTAACACAGTTGTCACATTCTTTTTGTTATATTTTCCACATAAATATAGGACCTATGAAACCCTGGCCAACTTGGACTAGTTCTTAAACGTCTCAGTAAATTAAAAAAAATGTACTTATTGTTTTAATATTGACATTAATGTAAAATTTAGTGTTTTATGTTAATACAATAAAAACCATTTTTTAATATCACAGACAAAGCCTTATGACTATGTGATAGGTCGAACATTTTTGAGTGTCGTTGTTTTGTGTTTGCATAAAATCTCATGCTAATGTTAACAGGCTGTAATGCTTTTAGGAAAATGAAAAATACACATTTCGGTCTTTATATATTTAACTGAACTCGCTGTTTTAAGGTAAAAGAGAAAATAGTACACATGTGTTCTCAACTTAAATAATGTAAGTTATTTGTGCTAGAACTAGTTTGGTTTGTACAGTAGAAACATAAGCTCAGTAAAACGTTATATTTTATTAAATAACTTTATTAATTTAAAATATATTGTCTTTGTATATTATAGATTTTAGTATTGTTTAGTATTTTTGTATATTTTTATGATATTTTCGTCTGTTCTTTTCATTCCTTACTCTCAAAATCCACTGCTGAGCATAGGCCTCCCTCATAAATTGCCTTATAATTTATTATATATTTGCATACTGTGTAACTGCAGTTTTTTTCGTCTGGTTAGGATAAACTTCAATACGATTTACAAATTAATAATATGGTGAAATAAATAATGAACTCAAACTAGACGGAACACAACCAGATTACTCTCGGCAGGGGAAACCATACGGCCGATGGTAAGGGAGAAAGAAACCGGACAAAGCGGGCGGTATCAAAAACCACACACCGCCAATAACGCTTGGTAATTACTCCATTTATTAAAACACATAGTTAACTGTTAAAAAATCTATAGTAAAACTAATGAGTATCATAAAATAAATCATATGTATAAGGTCAAATTAAATCAAATCAAATACAATCTGTTCATTAGGTTAAATTGAATAAAATTAAATCTAATGCAAATTATATCAAATTATGTAAATCAATTAAACATAAATGAACTCAAATTAATGAAATCGTATTAAATCACACTGAACCATCTAATACAAGCAAAACACAAAAAAAAACATTAGATTTCTTGAATTACAATAGTTTCAAAATTAGCAAATAATTAGGGCAGAGAGGTATGTAGGGCTGACAGAATGCTGTTGGAGCCGGCTGGCCAACTTATACGTCCGACATAATGAGATTATAAAACCACCACCTATCGGAATGAGTTATTTTTAGTTATTAATTATTTTAAAATTCATTTCATACTTATTCAATATAGAAATCACATTAGTATCGTGTAGGAAATCTAAAATTATTCCACTTAAAGAATTCCTACTTCCAAAATCATACCCTTAAGTGTATAACAGATTCAAAAGATATTGAAGAATTATTTGTACATTCTTTCATCAAACTGTCGTGACCTTTTAACGTACTCGAATAAAGAAGGATACCAACGACTTCCTTACATACATTTAAAGGAGATATGAATACAATGGGGCAGAGATAGAATTCTTTTCTACCGGACATTGACAAATAAATTCTAGTTTTATTTTTGCTTATTCTGTTGGGTTTTCAACGTAAATTGTACAGCGAAAATTTGTTCAATGTTTAATACTTTGAAATATTTGTATGTAATGTAACCTTATCCGCTTATATTAACATATAACATTACTCCAAATAAAATCAGTTTAATATTATGTATTGTTGGGAATGAGGGTAAAAAATAAAAAGAAATAAGAACAAATGAAAGTAGAACGCTAATCTCCCACTTATTCTAGCAGTATAAAGTATCCCGCAGGCGACTAAGAGAAATAAATCAGTTGGTAATTCTACGAGTCTCATTGTCGTTACTATGCCCGTTGGGGTATTCTACTAGTGTAGGCAAGGAAGATCGTGTTGCAGAGAGGCTGCCCTGTGTTACATTGAGATGGGTGGTGTTGTTGTTGGTTTGCATACTTTGGTGTTATCATGTAATTGGGTCCTTCACGTTGTACCGGTGTGATTTTGACGGGAACATGTTACGGTTGGTCGAAACGCATTGCTCTATACTGAATGTATGGTACAGTGCGCTGTTTCGTTAGTAATAATGATCGGTTGCGTAAGCAGGAGAACAAGCTCTCAATATACGCTCTCACACCTTTATTATTGTTGGCGACTGGCCTCCAGAATGGTTTCAGATAGTAAGGGTTTGACACTGAGTAGTGTACTTTTATTTAAATAATTTTGGGAATAATTTCTAACATCTGAAGTGGAATAATTTCTTAAAGTATCTATATTATCAGTCTTATAGAAATAATTTCTATTTTCAATACTTTGTAAAAATGCACCGGGTTTTATTCGTATTAAAAATAAAACCATATTATATATTACAATATTTACTATCTCTACTTCCATATCCGGTCCGACAAATCCTCTTTATTCTCTGCCTACACCGAACTCGCTGTCGAATACAAGTGTCAAGTGAGCTTACATGCTGTTATTCTCGTTTCCGCGATCTGTAATTAATTTGCATTTTCTTAAGTAGTTATTTCTTTTTAACTTATATAAAGCCAGGGCTTGACTACATTTCCATCTCGTGGTAAGCGGTGATTGTCACTGTCTTAGTGTAACAAAAGCCGATTTACTCTTGCCTTGAAGACACCCAGATTGTAATCGCACAGAAAAACAGACCAGGAAAATTATTTCACTTGCTGTTCGTATTATGAAATATGAAGAAAAATGTTTGGTCCAAATGCGTAGAATATCGGCAACATAGGGGTGGAAATTCAACGACTGGCTAGACGTTCGATAATAGAAAGAGTAGGGAGGAATGATATCACGTTATCCCTGCACACACTCTCCACAATCCTTTATAAAATCGTAGAAAGGATACTTTGCGCCGGTCTTCGTGGCTGAGATAATTGGTTTCAACCAAATAATGGTCATAAAGACGTCTCTTCTTGATTCCAGTACTGCAAGTACGCTACTACTTTTGCGATAACAGACTAAAAATATGTGACAGCAGTACTCCATGCATTAGCATGCTCCATGCATTGCATATAGAGTAAGAAGCTGTCCCCACCTGAAGTAATGCCGCACGTTTGTAAGAATACCTAATTTATTTGCGGCTGCTTTGGCCTTGGATGAAGAAATCTCAACCCCTAACATTTGAAGCCGGTCGGTGTACTACAAAGAGACATCGCGGAAAGTAGGATTCAGTGTGAGGGGGCTTCTTTTTGCGACAAAAAATATATGCAGTAGGAAGAAAGTTGCAGAGAGAACAGATCCATAAAGAACTTTAGTGTTCTCAGTCACAAGCTTGGACGAGCAGTCCTCGACGACGATTCGAAGAGATTGTTCCCTCATAAAGTTCAAGACATCAAGGGAAACTAAAAAAGCTATACTGCCAGATGATTTAGCAGAGCTTTGCGCTTATTTGTTTAATGACGTGATTCCTTATTGCTGGTCGTATACAAAGCTCCAAATCACTCAGCGAGTATTAGAGGGCTATGATTTTTCTGCTTCATAAAATAATGCGTAACTGGGATATCCGCAGTAGAATATGAGTGACAACCTACAGGGAACAAAGCTTCTTTTAAATGTGAGCGCACTACGCTTGGATAAGCGCCCATTTGATGGATTGATGAGATGAAATATATAGGGAGTCGATAAAAGCAAGTGGTTACGCAATACCGTGTGTTGTCGCCATCTATCGGATGGGGCAATGGCAAAATCTGATGTATTCGTGATAGTCTGAAAAATTGTAGCGATGATAATGAAGTGTGTATTAAAAGATTATTACCGTTACAGAACATAGGCCTACTCCATAGATTGCCTCATAGGGGATACTTTCATAGTTGACACGCGGGTTGAAACCGCAAATTTTTATTACTTTCAGATTTTATCAGGAATTTACTGGTACCCATCTCGTTTTGAGTTTTCTTCTGTCGCTTTTAACGACACCCACGGGAAGATAAGGAGTTGTGCATATTCTTACGCCGCTACTGCACAACTTATAACTACATAGTATACAGACGTAAAAATTAATAAGTGTAGCTTTAGTATTGAATCCGGCCAGGATTTAAAACTGGCACCCGAGACTCAATAGGCAGATGTTAGCGGTAACCAAGAACAAGTAATCATAGTAAGAAATAAAAATATACTGCGTTCATTGATCTACCTTTACACTTTGAATGGGCATTATCTTTCTATTTCAAAGTTGGATCACTTCCGGAAAACAGAAATGCTCAATACACATCAAATGAAAAGATAATATTAAATGGCGCGAACTTTCAACATCATATTATTTCCTTCCAAATTGTTTAACCACTTTTGTTCTGAAAATAAATGCACAGAAAACTCGAAACGAGGAAATCATTTCATTTCCGAGTCGGTGTAGGACAAATGCTTGTTTAAATGTCGTATGCAAAGATAATGTAGTCTTGTTTGCGATGGACTATTCTATATTCTGAAACGAAGCGAAATTATTTAAATTCAGAATGTGAAATAGGAATTGACTTTAATTTTATTCATGAGTTTCGTAATGTTACGGCGGAAAATTTGAAATTGTTACCAAATATTGGGGATATATGGATGTAAGAGGAAATATGGACAGTCTTTTGTTCAAGTTGCAATTTCACCTGTACGTAGTGCACTTTGGAATGATGACAGAAAATACATCGAAATCGCTGAAAATAATTATCACAGACTGAGTAAAGGAAGCAGTAGTACGTTTTGGATATCACGTATTAGCATGTTTTACTTTAGTATTTTTGCTCTAACGAATTAATATTGCTTTGTCTTTGGGTTTTATGTGTTATGAGATGAATCAACTTCCACTATAGCTTTTAATTTGTAATATTTGGCTTCCAGTCGTCCACGGATCTCGTTTTGGATGTCAGCATTTCCAAAATGAATCGATATTTTTGAAAACAGTCATACTAAAAAAAATATTACTATATCTAAATAAGATAACCAGTACTGCCATCTATTGCGTCCTTTATGAGTAATATATTTATTATTACTCTGTGTTTATTATTCAGCTATCTGTAGTGTACTTTATATATAATATATGGTAATGTATGAAGGTTATTCGTAATAAATTTCTATTATTCACTCTCTTGGTGTCACAGTGTCACAGTAAAAATCGTAATTTCATTTTAAAAAATAAACATCGTGCGTTTGTTCGCGTTACTTGGTCAAAACATGCCGTTCGGGCAGTTTTGGTGTCACAATTGATCATAAAACTACTGAGCTGTATGAGCTAAGATATCTTTACATTCCTGTAGAGAAAATTTTACAGAAAAAGTTATGCAGATGTATAAAATAAGCTTAGCGTCGTTTCCACAAAATAGGTCGAATTTCAACTTGATTACCACTGCAGATAATAAAACTAATTTTGACACAAATGATAATCATTTTGAAATTTTATACTTTAATAAATAAGTTAAAACATGTATTATTAATCAATTTTTATAACTAGCATAAACAGCAAAATGTGTAAATTTAAAAAAGTCTATTTATAAGGTCACATTTTGTGTGAATATATAAAAGGTTTTATGTCTCGCTTAAGCGGAACAAAATGTTTTTTTACGAGGACCAAAAATGCATTAGCGCCAAAGTAGCAGCAATGTCTATTAGAGAGTAAAATTTGTTACAAACTAACAAAAAGTACAAGTAAATTTTAAGAATTCTTGAAAGCAACACATTTTAAACATTTTCGTTTCGGAATTTATAATATTGTTAGTGCCCAGACCATAGAGAATACGGACCAGATGGGAAAAGCCATAGTATTTTTCCCCGATACAGAACTGCTACGAAACTCACTCATAACAATTAAAATAATATATCGTTCATTCGACCGATCCGCATATTGAATGAGGGCGAACAGCCTGTGTTGGTGAACAAATCCGAACAAAACTACCGTTATTATTGTAATTCTTAAGTTTAAAAAGAAGTAAATAGCAATAATGTGATTAAAAATTACTTATATGAAAGATAACGCCATCTTTTTTGTAAATTTGACGTGGCAGATCTCTTTTTGCAGCAAAAAATTCGGCATTTTTTTAGGACGTCGATTCAACCCCGCAACTAGATTAAGTGAGGAATGCGGCTGCAACAAGTTTCATTGTACCCGTAGAACCGCGTGGATTTATATTTTGACAGAGGGGAACGCCTGCGTATGGGTAGTCCCCTCCGGTCCGCCGGTGCCGCGTGTTGTTCTATGGCCCAGATCAAGTTTCGGTCCCGGCAGCCAGTCTCGCCGGAGACTAGGCATCAGTACAGGACAGGATTATAATACACGAGTGTATGCGCAAGCACAGGTGCATTCTTTATTTCTCACTCTTATAGTCCGATGGGATGGCAATCCACCAGAGAGAGATCAGGCATAATATCAACATATTTACGAGATTTTCGTGGCAGGATGACGAAACACAGCCAATTTTCCGACTTCGGGCTGCTTTAAAGAATTTATTGACAGAAAAACCAAATAATTTGATTTTTAATTACTGATTTTCTGACCCGGGATTTGAGCCTATGATCACGTAATCAGCAATCGGGTATACGACCACTGAACAAACGAGGTAGTGGTTTTATATTGTTAATGAACTGGTGGAATAGTTAGTGCTAGAGTCGTAGGAATATTCCCCAATGATGGGGTAACGATCAGATAAACTATGCTTTGTATTAGTGAGTGCCTAGTTTTGGCAATGGATTAAGGACATTTCATGATAAAAATTTTAGTACATTTTTACCGACTAATATTGAAAATGTTTGCGAGACATATAAAATACAAGGAAATAGAGTATTAAAATATAATATAACAAAATTTTGCTTTTTATTTTTGTAAATATAAAGAGTTTTACATGTATTATTTCATAAGCAGTCTGAGTAAGTTCATAAATGAGCCGCAGGTACGGTCGTTCATTCTAGTTTAAGTGAGTTAGTACATTTAACATACGAGTTTCATTTAGGTCACGTGCTGCATTTCATGCTCTAATTAAACACGAACTGCGGAATAGAAAGTGGTAGGAAATAGCTCACCAGAATCTCCCTGAAACATGTGCAACCTTGTTAAAATTAATAATATACTTAAATTGTGGTAGTTTTATGAGCGCCTGTATTGTCTTAAAATACTAAACGCAAAGGTGAATATCTATTAAATCGATAACTAGGTTTCTTCCAGAGATGCCATGACTTGGAAAGTTTATTTCGGGATGAGATTCCGTTTATATTAGCCTGATATACTTACTATTATATGTGTGGGCAATAATTAGTTTAATATAAAAAGTGGCATTTTTTTAATATAAAACTAAAGTGATAAATCGAACTTAAAGTTTACCTGTTAGCAAGTGGCTACTGCAATCCATGGACTTGTGCATCCAACTTTAAATAAAGAAGGCTAAAGATGCGTTGTAACCACTGAGGACTAAGATAGAATGCCTCACAGCCTGTAATTATACTGGCTCTCTATACCCTTCAGACCGAAACAATAGTACAAGCTCAGATAATAAGGGCATCCACAACTTTTTCTGCCACCAGGGCGGCGACACTAGAAAGTGAGGTATAATATTTGACAGATTTCATAGCGGTGATGTTAATTTGTTCCGAAAATGTAAAAGTTATTGTTTCTTTCTGAACTATTAGCTATATTTTATATTAATAACATTAAAAATAAATAAACCAAACCACAAATATTCATAAAAGTAAAAAAATAAAAACAAAAAGTTAAAAATATACAAAAAATTAAAAAGCATACCACTGACGCATTGTTACTATACCTGTACCTGTGCCTCTACCTGTTGTTATTATACCTCTAGAAACTGATAAACTTTTATTAAAAAACAACTTCTCAATTAAATTACATTGTGTAACAAAAAACTTTATCTTAGTGTCAACTAGTGACATCTGGTGAGCAGAAAATTATTAGCCCTCATTAGCGGCAGAAATAGTTAAGATGGTGGTACATACCTAGAAGAACTACTTGGCAGAAAAGGAGTCCTACGACCAAGGAAACGTAGATGCTTATCTCATGCATATTTGCAATTCGACGATGTTTTTGATATTTGGTCAAATTATGGTGTCCATCTTGTACACAGTTGTTGGTGTCTAAATGTTTATGTGAGATTTTTTGTATTTGATTCATATCAACGCGAAGCCTTACCTAACTTATTAGTATGTTGCAGTGGACAAGTTATGGGTTGTTACGAAGAATGATGAGAGCGTTGAAACCCTGATTATCCTCCGTATCATCAAATACGTTGACTGGGTTAGAAGATTACAACACATCCAGTCCAAAAATAACAATAATTTATTAATATATATTATTAAGCTCGGTTTTGATTCTACGATCCGTGACGTCGAAGCCAGTGGTCGCTAAAAATTGAATAAATATCCAAACTTCTTCTAGTATTAAAACATATTATAAAAATAGTATTTCTGTATTTAAGTAATATTTCAGTATAACAAAAACCAAGCAATTATCAATATTTGAAACGATGAAGCTCATAAAAATATTTTGCTCTCTCATCTAAAATTAATTGACGGATTTGAAAAGACGTTTAAGGCTCTCTCGTAATACGGTGTTTAGGTATGAAAATGTTACCTCTTTCATCGCAATTTTAGAGTGAATTAGTACTAAAGCGAGGAGAATTTTAGGAAAAAACAAATTTGTCCAACCTCAAAGATGTCTCGGCTGGCATTGCCCAGAGCAACTCCGAGCACTTCAACTGTTCGTTTTTTTTTTCATATGATAAAAATAAAATCGAATTTGTAAAATGTGTGTAAAAATAATTGACCACTTTCATTTGATTTATGTTCCACACGGTATCACTATGGAATCTCTGCACATTACACGTTTATTTATTTATTTAACTTCATATACACATTAATGTATAAAGACGTACATAATGCCTGAGGCATTATCTACCAGTCTAGCTTAGAGTAGCGCAGATATAAAAAGGTAGGTGTAAAAAGGTACAGAAGACACAGAAAGTGAAATATATGGGGGTATATATATATATATCATCATTACAGCCCTTCACAAGTCCACTGCTGAGCATGTGCCTCCCTCAAGGAATGTCATCCAGAGCCACCTGCATCCATCGACTTCCTGCATGTCTTACCAGGTTGTCGAGAACGTTTTTTTCCCATCGGTTGTCGATTCTTCGAACTATATGTCCGGCTCATTGCTACTTCAGCTTATTAATCTGTTGGGCTATGTCGGTTACTCTGGTTCTACTGCGGATATACTCATTTCTAAGTTTATCCCTCAAAGAAATCCCGAGCATAGCCCTCTCCATAGCTCGATGAGCGACCTTGAGCGTCCTCATACGGCCAGCAGTGAAGGACCACGTCTCAGATCCATAAGTCATTACTGGCAACGCGCACTGGTTGTACAATATCGTTTTCAGGTTGAAACAACGAGAAGATGTGTCGTAGTTTCCCGAACGCTGCCCAGCCGAGTTGAATCCGTCGATTGACCTCTCGGTCGAAGTTGGACTTACCTAGTCGGACTATTTGTCCCAGGTAAACATACTCGTCAACAACTTCGAGCTTAGTGCTCCCAACAACTACCGGCATAGGTGTGACACGGACATTAAACATGATCTTTGTTTTGTCCATGTTCATCTTAAGACCTATGCGTTGGGAGACACTATTGAGGTCATTGAGCATAGTGTTTAGGTCCTCCAGTGATTCTGCCATAAGGACTAAATTGTCGGAAAGTCGAAGGTGAGTGATGTAATGGCCATTGATGTTAATACCGTATACTTTCCAGTCCAGTAGCTTGAAAACGTCTTCCAATGCAGGGGTGAAGAGTTTCGGGGATATAACGTCACCCTGTATTACACCTCTCTGCAGTTGGATAGGTTTCGTACTCTGATTCTGTACTCGGATAGCCATCGAAGCCCAACTGTACAAACACTTCAGCACTTCGATATACCGACAGTTAACTTGGCACCGCTGAAGGGACTGTAGCACCGCCCAAATTTCGACGGTATTAAAGGCTTTCTCGTAGTCCACATACGCAAGGAAAAGTAGCAGATTGTACTCTTCTGTCTTCTGTACAATTTGCCGAAGGGTGTGTAAGTGGTCTATGGTATTAAAGCCTTTCCGGAAACCGGCTTGTTCGGGAGGCTGGAAGTCGTCGAGTCTGCGTGCGAGACGATTCGTAATGACTTCCATAAACAGCACGTGGACGCGGCTCAGAAGGGAAATCGGTCTGTAGTTCTTCAAGATACCGTTGCTACCTTTCTTGAAGAACAAGACCACCGCACTTCTGCTCCACGCCTCCGGAGTAGTGCCACCATGGAGGACGGAATTAAAGAGCTTATGAAGGACTTCAAGTACCGGTTTTCCACCCGCTTTCAGAAGCTCCGCTGTAATTCCATCCTCATCTGGGGCCTTGCCGTTTATAAGGTGCTGGAGAGCCATTCTAATCTCGCTCAGACTGACGTCCGGGATATCATCGGAATAGTGTCGGATAAGACTCGCTCTTGGATCGCTACTCACACTTGCGTGTGGCTCCAACGATGACGTGTACAGCTGTCCATAGAACCTCTAGATCTCACTCAAAATCTCAGGTGTCCCGGAAATGATGCTGCCACACTCGGTCTACAGCTTTGACAGTTGGCTATTTCTGGCAGACAAATCTCTAGCAAAGTCTTTAGAGCCTTGGTTCCGATCGACCGCTTCTTCAATACAAGATGTATTGAAGTTGCGTAAGTCCCGCCCCATGCATTTGGAGATCTGTCTGTTCAGTTGCCTGTATGCTGTGAAATCTGTTAAAGACTGCAGCTTCATTTCCCGTCTAACAGCCATGAGATTAAGAGTGTGATCGGAGAGTTTTTGTGTTCTTCTGCGGCGGGTCTTGCAGAACTTAGCTCCAACCGCATGGACAGTTTCCACGAGCTTCTCATTCATATCGTCCACTTCATTGCAGTCTTTTAGGCACTGAAAACGGTTTTGTAACTCGAGCTGAAACGTTTCTGGACTTTGGACTAGAGCACGAGGGGGACGGAGCGTTGACTTTATTAGACGAGACCTCTCAAACTTAAAGCTTAGATTCAGTGTGCCTCTAACCATTCGGTGATCGCTACCAGTTTCCACCCTCGCGATTACTGAGACATCACTGAACAGTTGTCGTCTGGTCGTCATAATGAAGTCAATCTCATTTTTTGTCGAACCGTCGGGGCTCAAACAGGTCCACTTCCTGTTGGGCCGCTTCTGGAAGAAAGAGTTCATCATAAAAAGTCCCTCTTTCTCCATGAAGTCGGTCAGCTGCTGGCCCCTTGGGTTCCGTTACCCTATTCCAAATTTCCCTACCTTCAGCTCACCGTTCTCTCTTGTGCCTAATTTTGCATTTAAGTCTCTCATTAACACAGTATAGTGGGTTTTGGAGGAATGCATGGCTCTAGATATATCCTCATACATTTCCTCCACCTCCCCGTTGGGATGTGCCGAGATTCGTGCGTAAACCTGTATGACCTTCAGTGAATACCGTTTGGTGATTCTGAGTATAAGGTACGCAACCCTCGTCGACACACTCCCAATCTCCCAATCTTTACAACGTTGTTAACGAGAGACTTGTAGCCGATAAATCCGACACCTCCTTGGGACAGATGGTCGCCCTCCCGGTGATAGAACAAGTTACCGGATTCGAGGATTACCGTGTCCTCACCCTCTCTACGGACCTCGGACAGCGCAACTTGTTTATTTCTTCTTCCAGTTCCAGGATCTTCTCGTCAGTTGGTGATTCAGAGTACAGAGTATGGTACGCAACCCTATATATATTTAAGGCAATAAAAACAAGATAATTTTATATGTATATTAATAATACATACATAAACACTCAAGCCTGTCACCCAGAGGGGTAGGCAGAGACTACGGACTTCCATTTGGCACGATCCTGGCACACCTCTCTCGCCTCCTTTACATCCATATATCTACGCATACACGCTCGTCGGTTAAGGGTACTCCTAATCTGGCCCATTTTCAATATATCGCCAATTTGGTCGATAAATCTTCGTCTAGGGCGTCCCTTTCCGACTCTGCCGTTCACTTCTGCAGTATAAATTTATATTAATAACTAATTATTAATATTAATTTTAGTTTTGCTTTAATAGCACATTAAAAATTCTTGTTGGGAGAAAAGGCAATGTAAACAAAACTCAATTATTAAAATATATTGATTATCTTAATTCTTTAAATGTACATAAAATTATCTTGTTTTCATTGCCTTACATACAGGGTTGGACACAATGAATAACTTTATTTTCATGTAATCACAATATAAACTTGACATTTAATTGTTATAATTATAATAATAGAATTAATTTAATAGATATAAATAATTCAATTAAGAAATTTTTGACTAGAGATTATTACCTATCCAAATATAATTTAAGACAGATAGCAAATGTGCTATCTTATTGTTTATTTATTAACTCAGCCAAGGACTTGGCTACACAGACATCTGCTTCTATTGAGCAGTCTAATGACTTAATATGTAATTTGGAATTAGTTCCAAGTAATTTAAATTAGAAAATGAGACAATAGAGGTAATCTCTAGCAGTAATAATAATTGAAATAATTTAGAATGTAGCTTACAAATCCTTAATTGTATGACTCCACAAAGTGATAATAAAAATTGTTTACATCTGGTGCATCAGAATATACAAGGCATGATAGGCAAAGAGCTAGAAATTGAATTTTTTTTTAAATAGCAACAGTATTCATATTTTATGTATTACTCAACATTGGTTAAAAGCTTATAACTTAATGTTTAACTTCAGTAATCACCTTGTGGTCAGTTGGTTCAATAGAGAAACGGTTTTAAGAGGTGGCTCCTTAATATTAGCTACTAAATTATTATCATGTAAAGAACGTAAAGATATTGTGAGCCTCTCTGTTGAGCGAACTGTAGAAATGCCATGGGTTGAGTTTGAGCACCTCATAGTTGTGAGCGTCTACAGACCCCCATGTTCTACATACAATACTTTTGAAAAAAATATGGAGGAAGTTTTTGTTAAGCTTAATAAACAGAATAAATCTGTTGTAATATGTGGAGACTTCAATATCAATCTCCTAGAAGCTTCCTCCACCAATATTAAATTTAGATCATTATTTAAATCCTATGGTTTTTTTAATTTATTTTTAGTTCCAACGCGTATTACTGAATGTAGCGCAACATGTATAGATAATATTTTTACAAATGTTAAGACGTTTCATAAAAGTATAATTCAAAAATTGAGTTCTCATCACTGTGGACAGTTAGTTTCGTCGCTTGGAGAAGTTTAGAAGTAACATAGTGAAGAAACTTCCATCATTTTCATACCTAATAATCCAAATTTTTCGTATGGAACATTGTTTAATCTTATTTGCAATGAATGAATTAAACAGTCGGAAGGCATTCAATGAATGGGCGACAGTAGGAGTCCATAAGAGCAGGCAAAGGTTATATGAACTTTATCATGAAAGATGATATAATCCTAGCGTTGATTTTAGGGAATATGTAAAAAAATATTAAAAAATATTTAAAGGAGTGTGCTCCACAGTCAAGTCAAATTAACTGAATCAGATCAGGATTTTGCAATGGTTTTTGAGAAATATTTTACTGATATTCCGATCTTAACCACGAAGTCATTGAATTCTTCTACTGCCGTCGCCGAATCATTACTTAAACAAAATGTAAATGCGTGGACAAAGAATTTTACATTTCATAAAATATCATCAAAAGATATTGTAAAATATTTTAAAACTATTGATATTAAGTAAACTGCAGATCTGTGGGGGATTTCCGTTAAAGTTATTGCGTCTATAATAGATATAATCACGCCTCAACTAGCTATTAGTTTTAATACTAGTATCGAATATGGTGTGTTTTCTGATTTAATGAAGCATAGTAAAGTAATACCTTTATTTAAACCTGGTAGTACATTAGACCCCACCAATTTTAGACCAATGTCTGTACTGCCAACACTTAGTAAATTTTTTTAAAAACTTATTCTTGATCAAATGTTATTTTTTTTTAATGTAAATAATTTAATTCATAAAAATCAATTCGGTTTCAAAAGGGGTTGCTCGACAACTGATGCTGGTGTTTAGCTGATTAAATATATTTTCAATGCATGGGAGAATTCACAGGATGTTTTGGGTATATTCTGTGACCTATCCAAAGCCTTCAATTGTGTTCACCATGAAACATTAATTAGGAAACTACAACACTACGGTGTAAGAAGTAATGCTCTTAAATTAATTGTTTCATATTTAAGTACATAATGCAAAAAGTTGTCATTAATAGTATGAGCTCTTCCGGGTCGATAGTACAAATGGGCGTGCCTCAAGGCTCCATTCTCGACTCCTTTCTGTTTTTTGTATGTATTAATGACTTACCTTACATAGTAGGGGATAACCATAATAAAGTATTATTTGCTGATGACACTTCATTCACTTTGCAATTAAATCGACATTTTTTAAAATATAACGAAGTAAATAATCATCATCATCATCATCATCATCATTACAGCCCTTCACAAGTCCACTGCTGAACATAGGCCTCCCCCACGGAATGCCACAAAGCACGGTCCCGAGCCACCTGCATCCATTGACTTCCTGCATGTCTTACCAGGTCGTCACTCCATCTAGTGGGGAGACGCCCTACACTTCGTCTACCGGTACGAGGCTGCCACTCAAGAACCTTTCTTCCCCATCGGTTGTCGGTTCTTCGAGCTATATGGCCGGCCCATTGCCACTTTAGCTTACTAATCCGTTGGGCTATGTCGGTTACTCTGGTTCTACTGCGGATATCCTCATTTCTAAGTTTATCACGTAGAGAAACCCCGAGCATAGCCCTCTCCATAGCTCGCTGAGCGACCTTGAGCTTCCTCATACGGCCAGCAGTGAAGGACCACGTCTCAGTTCCATATGTCATCACTGGCAACACGCACTGGTTGTACAATTCAGTTTTGAGGTTTTGAGGTATATCTGACGAGAAGATGGGTCGTAAACTCACGAACGCTGCCCAGCAGTGTTGAATCCGTCGATTGACCTCTCGTTTGAAGTTGGACTTACCTAGTCGGACTATTTGTCCCAGGTAAACATATTCGTCAACAACTTCGAGCTTAGTGCTCCCAACAACTACCGGCATAGTTGTGACATGGACATTAAACATGATTTTTGTTTTGTCCATGTTCATCTTGAGACCTATCTGTTGGGAGATACTATTGAGGTCATTGAGCATAGTGCTTAGGTCGCCCAGCGATTCTGCCATAAGGATTATATCGTCGGCAAATCGAAGGTGAGTGATGTAATCGCCATTGGTGTTAATACCGTATGTTTTCCAGTTCAGTAGCTTGAAAACGTCTTCCAATAAATATAATAGTTTCGGGGATATAACGTCACCCAGTCTTACACCTCTCTGCAGCTGGATAGGTTTCGTACTCTGATTTTGTACTTGGACAGCCATCGCAGCCCTACTGTATAAACACTTCAGCACTTCGATATACCGACAGTCCACTTGGCACCGCTGAAGGGACTGCAGCACCGCCCAAATTTCGACGGAATCATAGGCTTTCTCATAGTCCACATACGCAAGGCAAAGTGGCAGATTGTACTCGTCGGTCTTCTGTACAATTTGCCAAAGGGTATGTATGTGGTCTATGGTGCTAAAGCCTTTTCGGAAACCAGCTTGTTCGGGAGGCTGGAAGTTGTCGAGTCTGCGTGCGAGACGATTCGTAATGACTCTCGAAAACAGCACGTAGACGCGGCTCAGAAGGGAAATCGGTCTGTAGTTCTTCAAAGAGCGTTGTCGCCTTCTTGAAGAACAAGACCACCGCACTTCTGCTCCACGCCTCCGGTGTAATGCCACCATGGAGGACGGAATTAAAGAGCTTCTGAAGGACTTCAAGTACCGGTTTTCCACCCGCTTTCAGAAGCTCCGCTGTAATTCCATCCTCGCCTGGGGCCTTACCGTTTTTAAGGTGCTGGAGAGCCATTCTAATCTCGCTCAGACTGACTTTCGGGATATCATCGGAATAGTGTCGGATAAGACTTGGTCTTGGATCGTTACACACACTTGCGTGTGGCTCCAACGATGACGTGTACAGCTGCCCATAGAACCTCTCAATCTCACTCAAAATCTCAGGTGTCCCGGAAACGATGCTGCTACATTCGGTCTTCAGCTTCGACAGTTGGCTCTTTCTGGCAGACAGATCTCTGGCAAAGACTTTGGAGCCCTGGTTCCGCTCGATCGCTTCTTCAATACGAGCTGTATTGAAGTCCCGCCGCATGTATTTGGAGATCTGTCTGTTCAGTTTCCTGTATGCTGTCAAATCTGCTGAAGACTGCAGCTTCATCTCCCGTCTAATAACCATGAGATTAAGAGTGTGATCGGAGAGTTTTTGTGTTCTTCTTCGACGGAACTTACAGGACTTAGCTCCGACCGCATGGACAGTTTCCACAAGTCTTGTCACATTCATATCGTCCACTTCATTGCAATTTTCTAGGCACTGAAAACGATTTTGTAACTCGAGCTGAAAGTTTTCGGGACTTTGGATTAGAGCACGAGGGGGACGGAGCGTTGACTTCATTAGACGTGACCTCTGCAACTAAACGTTTAGGTTCAGTGTGCCTCTCACCATTCGGTGATCGCTGCCAGTTTTCACCCTCGCGATCACTGAGACATCACTGAACAGTTGTCATCTGGTCGTCATAATGAAGTCAATCTCATTTTTTGTCGAACCGTCGGGGCTCGACTAGGTCCACTTTCTGTGGGGCGGCTTTTGGAAGAAAGAGTTCATCATAAAGAGTCCCTCTTTCTCCATAAAGTCGGCCAGCTGCTAACCTTGGGTTCCGTTGCCCTATTCCGAATTTCCCTACTTTCAGCTCACCGCTCTCTCTTGTGCCTAGTTTTGTGTTGAAGTCTCCCATTAACACCGTATAGTGGGTTTTGGAGAAATGCATGGCTCTAGAGATATCCTCATACATTTCCTCCACCTCCTCATCGGGGTGTGCCGAGTTTGGTGCGTAAATCTGTATGACCTTCAGCGAATACCGTTTGGTGATTCTGAGTATAAGGTACGCAACCCTCGTCGACACACTCCCGATCTTTACAATGTTGTTAACGAGAGACTTGTGGACCATAAATCCGACACCTCCTTGGGACAGATGGTCGCCCTCCCTGTGATAGAATAAGTTGCCGGATTCGAGGATTACCGTGTCCTCCCCCTCTCTTCGGACCTCGGATAGTCCTATTATAATCCAGCGTAACTTATCTATCTCTTCTTCCAGCTCCAGGATCTTCTCGTCAGTCCTCAGGGTGCGTGCGTTGTATGTTGCCAGGTCGAGTCGTCGTAGGTGGCAACCGAACCTCCACCGGAGATTCTTAGCACCCGCTGCCCCGCCGTTACCATGGTGGCTACCGTAGCCAGGATAGCGGGGCCGCCGGGGACTGAGGGCCGTTTCTTTGTGTCGTCGCTCATGGGGGGTATATTGCCATAGTTGCCACGCTTGGCGAGCGGGTTGGCAACCGCAGTTTTTATTGTTTTTTGGCTTTTATCAGAAAGATGCTGCTACCCATCTTCTGTATCAGTTTCTTTTTGTCGCCTCTTACGACACCCACGGGAAGATATAGGGTAGTGGGTATTCTTACCCGCCACTACACGGGATAATGCTTGCATTTAAATCGCACTAAAACGAAATGTATGAAATTCATGACTCCAAATGTCAAACATTTAAATAATAATGTAATATTAAATGGGGAGGAACTGAGTCTTGTCGATACCACCATGTTTCTTGGAATAACACTAGACGCGAAGCTTCAATGGGGATATATAAAAATTAGCAAGCAGACTTAGTTCTGTAGCATATGCTGTAAAAAGATTAGAAATCTTAACAGTGTTGAAACAGCTAGACATGTTTACTTTATATATTTATTTATGATACAAAAAATAATTAATACAAGGTATTTTTGAAACGCTCCCGAAAACGAAGACAGATGATAGTACTAAGTTGATAGTACAATGTTTTATTAACTTTATTCACGCTCCATCATGTTATTACAGTTATTTGAAACGATATTTCACAAAAAAAATCATGAAAATACTGAAACATAAAACCAGCAGTGGAATTACTGAATTACAATCAGCTGACTAGGGGTCAATGTACGCGCTAACGCCGAATTCGCACGGCCCGCAACTAGCGATGGTACCACAATACCTAATAATTTACAACACTTGTCTAAATACCTAACTTATCTACTTAAGCTACTATTTTGCCACTGTGCTTGTCTCCACGTAGCCACTTTAATTCGAATTCACAGGTTAAATAAACCAAATAACTGGTTCGATTCCCCGCTAATGAAAAAAATACTTAAATAAAATGTTAACAAGGTTAGAGTCATGCTTTTTTATCCATTGTGTAGGTATGTTTATTATGCTGATGTATTCAGTTATGTACCTATTCAGATCAGTTCAGTACTAAGTAATTTAAAAAAAATTAGGTTAAATAAACCAAATAACTGGTTCGATTCCCCGCTAATGAAAAAAATACTTAAATAAAATGTTAACAAGTTATTTAAAAAAAATTAGCTTAAATAAACCAAATAACTGGTTCGATTCCCCGCTAATGAAAAAATACTTAAATAAAATGTTTACAAGGTTAGAGTCATGCTTTGTTATCCATTGTAGGTATGTTTATTATTCTGATGTATTCAGTTATGTACCTATTCAGATCAGTTCAGTACTAAGTTATTTAAAAAAATTAGGTATGAAACAGCCACCGATCCTCCGTGGCCTCATGAGATTCTTCAAGGCACATTAACATGTTACCGTATTCACGAGCACTATAAACGTACCTACGCGTTAGGCATTATTAAAACAAAACAAAAACACAAAACGTAACAACAAGAACAACATCATTAATTAATAAATAACAAGTAATAACGACAATAATTTAATAAACAAAACAATTGAACTATCGCTCGTGATAGTCAACATGGCACTGTCTCAAAAACTAAAATTATTGTAACGTCCTTGAAGCATGTGAAATTCCACAGCGCGAGGCGACACGAAGCAGCGTGTGTGTGAAAGGGAAGGGTAGAGTGAGTAGTAGTATACCTAATGCATTGTTTCGTACCGATCTAGGTAAGAGTTCGGCGCCCGCGAGGATATTGACCCTATTGTCAGCTGATTTTCTTTTTAAAGTTTCACTGCTGGTTTTATGTTTCAGTATTTTCATGATTTTTTTTGTGAAATATCGTTTCAAATAACTGTAATAACATGATGGAGCGTGAATAAAGTTAATAAAACGTTGTGAAAAGATGATTTTTTTTTCCTCGGGATCGAATTTCTTTGTGACTCATCATCATAGATATCCTTAGTACTATCATCTGTCTTCGTTTTCGGGAGCGTTTCAAAAATACCCTGTATATAAAATAACTAGCAAATATTAATTTCAATCATTTTGTGTAACATTTATAGATATGATTTAATATTACTAAATTGAAATTGAATTAGAAAGTAAACCAGTGTGCATTTAACTTCGTAAATGATTGACTCGAATAACTTAGGAAAGTTTTGACAAATTTTAAATGGGGTGTCAGAAAACGGAGAACCGGTTTCTAAATTAAAAGAAAAAAATTTCGCTTACGATAAATTCTATTTTCGCCAAAAGTAAAAATTGATTTGAATTTTAATATTTTTATACATTTGCCGATTTTAATTAGTTCATTACGTAATACATAAACACTCACGCCTGTAACTCAGAGGGGTAGGCAGAGACAACGGACTTCCATTTATCACAATCATGACACACCTCTCTCGCATTCTTTACATCCATATACCTACGCATACATGCTCGTCGGTTAAGGGTTAACTATTAATCTGGCCCATCTTCAAAATATCGCCAATTTGGTCGATAAACTTTCATCTAGGACGTCTCTTCCCGACTCTACCGTACATTTCTACAATATAAATTTGCTTTGTCAGCCACTCGATAACCTTTATTCCCTAAAATCGGTTGTCGGTTCTTTGACTATTTGACGGGCCCATTGCCACTTCAGCGTACTGATCCACGGTGCTATAATAGAATATAACATTTTTATCCAATGTATATTATTACAGTATAGTTATTGCAGGTCAATATATAATTATAACTGTTTCGGCAAATGCCTCTGTCAAGATAATACCTCTGGGAAGAACCAGCAATAAACCCAATGGGATTATTTTATAAATACAAAACCTTACAAGATAATTAACAATTACAAACTATAAAAGAGCTATGTCAGTATTCTCAGATTATTATAACTTAATGTAAATTTTATATTTTATATTTTTACTCTTGCTTCTGACTAATATTACAATATGCAAATAACAAGAGATGAATATTTCTGATTCCTCTTTAATATCAATGCATCAAAAGAGGCGCAAAAATCACGTATTCTTTTTATTCGCTAAAATAAACTACAAAGGGAAAAGTGAAATGAATCAAAATGAACATGATACACGAAGAAACGGGGACAGCGCTAAGAGTCATTCCATTTCCGTCACAGCGAATGATAAATGATTCACTGAGCTATATATTCCACATATAAAAAACATCACGCAGGCAATGAAATATCTGTCGTGTTTTAATTCACCTTATATATCATTGACTAGCAACCCACCCTGCCTTTGCCTGGGTAAGATCTAATTTTTTTTTTCAGAAAATAAACTTCAATATTTACGGATAGCCGTGGTAGCTCAGATGGTTAGCGCTCGCTGTATATTTCACAGTACGCGAGCAAACCGGGTTCGATCCCCGCCGGCACCTATGAAATTGTTAATTGCAATTTTAAGTGCTGATTTATCACGTGCTCGGCGGTGAAGGAAAACATCGTGAGGAAACCTGCATGTCTGAGAAATTTAAAAAAATATATTTCGAAGACATGTGAAGTTCGCCAACACGCATTGGGGCAGCGCGGCGGACAATTCCTTGCCCTAAAACCCTCTCAGAAATGAGGGGAGGCCTGTGCTCAGCAGTGGGACGTATATAGGCTGTAACTTTAACTTTTTTAACTTTATTTACGGATTAAATATAGCCTAGTTCACTCCAGGCTCTCTATCTGTTCGTGAAGATTCATTGCAAGCGTTTCAGCCTCTAAAGATAGCCCGGTAGTCAGAAAAATAAAAATGTATATTCATGTCTTAATCGCATACAAGTAACCCCTCTTTTTCAATATAATGCAGTTATTTCGATGCAAAAATATTATTTATATGTATAGATATGATGTGTGCTTTACCTGATTTTTACTTCTTCTTTGTCAGTCTGTTAAAGTCCACTACTGAACATGGACCTCTCTTGTTGTAGAGAGAATCAGGCTTAATCGTCACGATCGTCATCAGTACCAAAAGTTTTTCAACTTTGACGCCAAAGTATATAAATACTACGTTTTTTGACGTTGATATCTTATTATAATTTATTTATATTTGATCACCCAAGCAAAGCCTTGTCGCTGTAGTGAAAAACTTCACTTCAGTATTTCGAAGTAAGGCTTAAAACAAATTTTAAATTGAAGGCAGATTTTGCCACAGGTGGCTAGAAACATTTTAAGAACACTAATTCAAATACGCTATAATTACTTAGTTGATAGATCGGTTTTAGTCGCAACTCATTCTAGTTTATATTACCATATCCATGTTATGTTTATACCTCAGTAAAATTTAATTGAAATAATATTCTTTCATTAAAAAACCGTTACATTAAGATTATTCTCTGTATCTTGGAGACAATTAACATAATTAATTAATTACACAAAAATAAACATTCAGACTCAGAACAATCATAATTAAATTTGATGAAGAACTACACATTATATATATATATATAAAATTGTTCCGTAATAAAGGCATTTTCAATTATTTGGCTAATATTGGAATCATCGTCATCATCAGCCCTTCACAAGTCCACTGCTGAACATAGGCCTCCGCCAAGGAATGGCACAAAGCACGGTCCTGAGCCACCTGCATCCATCGACTTCCTGCATGTCTTACCAGGTCGTCACTCCATCTAGTGGGGGGACCCCCTACACTTCGTCCGCCGGTACGAGGCCGCCACTCGAGAACAGTTTTTTCCCCATCGGTTATCAGTTCTTCGAGCTATACGGCCGGCCCATTACCACTTCAGCTTATTAATCCGTTGGGCTATGTCGGTCACTCTGGTTCTACTGCGGATATCCTCATTTCTAAGTTTATCACGCAGAGAAACCCCGAGCATAGCCCTCTCCATAGCTCACGGACCACGTTTCAGTTCCATAGGTCATCACTGGCAACACGCACTGGTTGTACAGTCTCGTATTCAAGATTTGAGGTATTCTTGACGAGAAGTTGTGCAATAATTTCCCGAACGCAGCCCAATCGAGTTGAATCCGTCGATCGACCTCTCGGTCGAAGTTGGACTTACCTAGTCGGACTATTTGTCCCAGGTAAACATACATGTCAATAACTTCGAGCTTAGTACTCCCAACAACTACCGGCATAGGTGTGACATGGACATTAAGCATGATCTTTGTTTTGTCCATGTTAATATTAAGACCTATCCGTTGGGAGACACTACTGAGGTCATTGAGCATAGTGCTTAGGTCCTCTAGCGATTCTGCTATAAGGATTATATCGTCGGCAAATCGAAGGTGAGTGATGTACTCGCCATTGATGTTAATACCGTATGTTTACCAGTCCAGTAGCTTGAAAACATCTTCCAATGCAGCGGTGAACAGTTTCGGGGATATAACGTCACCCTGTCTTACACCTCTCTGCAGCTGGATAGGTTTCGTACTCTGATTCTGTACTCGGATAGTCATCGTAGGCCTACTGTATAAACACTTCAGCACTTCGATATACCGACAGTCAACTTGGCGCCGCTGAAGGGACTGTAGCACCGCCCAAATTTCGACGGAATCAAAGGCTTTCTTATAGTCCACATACGCAAGGCAAAGTAGCAGATTGTACTCTTCTGTATTCTGTACAATTTGCCGAAGGGTGTGCATGTGCTCTATGGTACTAAAGCCTTTTCGGAAACCGGCTTGTTCGGGAGGCTGGAAGTCGTCGAGTCTGCGTGCGTTAGATTCGTAATGACTTTCGAAAACAGCACGTAGACGCGGCTCAGAAGGGAAATCAGTCTTTAGTTCTTCAAGAGAGCGTTATCGCCTTTCTTGAAGAACAAGACCACCGCACTTCTGCTCCACGCCTCCGGAGTAGTGCCACCATGGAGGACGGAATTAAAGAGCTTCTGAAGGAATTCAAGTACCTGTTTTCCACCCGGTTTCAGAAGCTCCGCTGTAATTCCATCCTGACCTGGGGCCTTGCCATTTTTAAGGTGCTGGAGAGCCATTCTAATCTCGTTTATACTGACGTCCGGGATATCTTTGGAAGAGTGTCGGATAAGACTCGCTCTTGGATCGTTACTCACACTTGCGTGTGGCTCTAACGATGACGTGTACAGCTGCCCATAGAACCTCTTAATCTCACTCAAAATCTCAGGTGTCCCGGAAACGATGCTGCCACACTCGGTCTTCGGTCACGGTAGTTTTTACAGTCCTGCTGTGACCTTTTCCCTCATATATTGGGACTATAACGGCCTCGCACCAGTCTTCCGGTACCCGCTTCAGTTCCCAACATAAATTAAACAAGGTCTACAGCAGGCCTGCCACCACTCCCTTTCCAGCCCTTAGCATTTCGAGTGATACTCTATCATATCCGGCTGCCTTACCTGCTTTCAAACTTTTCATTGCTTTCATTGTTTGATCTATACTTATCTCTCTATCTCTTTTCTCTTCTTTCGGAATTTCTATTTCATTTAATTCAAACGTCTCATCACTCATAAACACGCTTTGAAAGTATTCCTTCCATCTCCTTAAACTCGACACTTCGTCATTCAGAATACAGCCATTCTGGTCTCGTATAGCATTCATTCTAGGCTGTTTTGAATGTCCCCTGGCAGTTCTTACGAGTTTCTAGAACATTTTAATATTTGCCTGGAAGTTATCAGATATCCTTCTATCATTCTTATCCGTTCTTTCTTGCTTTTTCCTTTCAACTACTTCTTTTACTCTCTTATTTAGATGTCTAAAGACTGCCTTTTTTCTTTCAATATCTTCATAAATACAGCTAGAATAACTAGCCTTGGTTGCTAGTAAATCTAGCCATGCTCTCTTTCAACTTCCATCCGTACCTCATCATCCCACCACAACGTATTATTTTTCTTTTCATTCGTTCTCTTACTTACACCATATACTTCGGTGGCTGCATCCACCAAACCTTTCTTGACATTATACTACACAGTCTCCAAGTCTAAATCATTCATACACCATTCATCCATACCACTTATATTTTCTCTCAGTCTATATTTGAACTTCTCTTTCACACCTTCATCTTGTAACCTCTCTAATCTTATACGCTGTAACGCAGTGGTTGACACACATGTCCGATGCCGCCAACGCTTGAATAGACCATTAATTCGACATAAGACCAAGTAATGATCCGTCCCTACATTAGACCCCCGGTAAACCCTTGTATCTACCACTGCGCTCCTCATTCTTTCATCCACATTCATGAAATCTATCATGCTTCTATCATCACCTCTTTCCCATGCATTCATGTGAATCCTCCTATGGCGAAAAAAGTGTTCGTCACAATAAGATTATTTTCCATACATACGATGAAGAGGTCTTCACCATTCTCATTTATACTTTCATCGCCAAACGTTCCTAATATCCTTTCATATCAAGACCTCTTCACCCCAACCCTTCCATTAAAATCTCATAACATAATAATATTTTCATTTACCTTACATTACATCAACACCATCCTTACCATGTCCTAAAACTGCTCTCGGATATAAGTGGGCTTATACATGTCTAGGGCGTACCCATTTTCATTCGTATCCATAGTAGCCTTGGGCTTACACTTTCATACTCATTCACACATTGACCCATTCTTTCTGAAAGGTTGACACCGACTCCCTGGCATGCTCGCTCGATCTCGTCTACACCAGACCAGTAAGCGGTATACATGCCATATGCAGTGGCATCCTTTCCCTTTCGTTTCGTCTCATTTACAGATAACACACCATCCTCTATCATTCATCATTTCGCATACTTTATCCATCTTATCATTCATTGCTCGAAATACATTCAACGTAGCCAGACGGGCCTCCGCAATCCACTTAAAGTACCTCCGAAAGAAATATTAATTTTGTTATTCCCACCAACACAGCCTCAATATTTTGACCCTCGTGATTTTAGGTATATTAATTTTGAGAGCAAAGTCGCGATTACAACAAGTTTTGTAGGTTCGCTTACGATAGTAATTTGATTTTGTCTACATACTTCAAACAGGAGGAGGTACTCAATTCGACTGTATGTTTTTTTAATGTGTGTTACCTGATAACTTTTTTCTGTGTGAACCGATTTCGATTATTCTTTTTTTATTTGAAAGCTGGTGCTTCACAAGTAGTCCCATATAAATTTGATTAAGGTCTGACCAATTGTTTTTGAGTTATTCTTTATAATTTTTATTGAAGTCGGTTGCACAAAATTTTTAATTTTAAATTATTCAATCCAATTTTTAATTCCTGAGTCATACCCAGAATGGAATGAGAAAATAACTATTTATTTTTTAATGGAAGCAATAAAAAAATAACTGAGGTTGCGTGCTTGGCTTAAAAGTTACTGTAGACTAGCGAACGGAGTTCTATTTAGAGGTGCCGTTAGCACCAGTAAAATTAATGATTGCAATTTTCATTGCGTTGAGGTGGTGTGAGTGGCAGTGGGGGAATATAATTTTAGTACTCGTAAATCTTTGTGCCTATTTATTATCCAAGAATTCGCCGTGTAATAGTGTCGGAAAATCCACTACCCCATATTATCCTGCGAAAATAGTAAGATGCAACCGATGGAAATGAAACAAGAGATGGGCATCAGTGTCTTCCCAATAACAAGTCAAAATAATTAAAACTGTGGTTGTTATTCCGCCTGCCAAGCGTGGCAAATATGGGAATATATTAACCCACTATGAGGCAAATTTATGGGGTTTGAAGTGAACTCTTGATAGGTTGTAATGAAAGAATAATTAATAAAATTATTCAAGAATGGGCAAACGAGCATGCGGCTCACCTGATGATAAGTGATCAGCGCCGCTCATGATCGATTGAAAAAGCGAAGAAATTGCAGATTACGGAAGAATTTAAGTTAAAAATTGTTTTTATTTTGATCTGCGAGTAAAGAGTCAGCTTTATTCTTAAAGTACTATATGACATATCGGTCATTCAATCGCTGATGACAGCACATTTCACGAAGTGATTACTTTGATTTGATTGTGAAAGTCAATAAATTTCTGCAAAGTTGTAAAGTAGTGAACACCAGGTGTTGTAGATAGAGAATCAAATGATTTTTTGCAAAATGCCATGGTGGAACTTGGTGGCTGGAATTAATCCAGACTATTTTTTGTAGCATTTCCCTTGGTTTATGCGATGATATGCCTGAGAAAATATTGCAAGTATATTCGAATTGTTTGCGAGGGAATGTCTAAAGACATTAAGTCTGCCCCTTATAGCTGTCGTTAAGGTGTCCATTAATAATTAAATACGCAAAGAACTGATCAAAACGTGTTTTATTTCTTTTTCACCAGTTGTCTAGCTGTGAAAAATGTACAGGAGCTTACTTTATACCTTACAATCTATATTTATTTTACCGTAATCCAATTACTCTAAAACTCATTAACCTTTAATCTTATAAAGGGATCCGTTGAATATAGGAAAATAAATTATCTGTGGGGCATATTTTATGGCTTTCATATTCCTTCACTGGCACGTGTAAAATTTAAAGTGCGAGATCAACGTGAAAGTGAGGCAATAAAAGATATCTTTTTGAATAGTCGACACTTAAATAGAATATTCGTAGATCGCTTGAAGTATCGTTGATATGCACCGTGTAATGGCAGAGCTTAAGAATCTACCCCATATCATCCCGTAGATATCGTAAAAAATGGTGGGCAACAGCATCTTCCTGATAAAATCTCATAATAATAAAAAAATGCAGATGCCAACCCGCCCGCGAAGCATGGCAAATATAACAAATATAAGACAATTTATGGGGGAGGCCTATGTTCACCAGTGGAATTTGGATATGTTGTGATCAAGAATGTGAAATGTGATAAGTATACCATCATCCATCACAACAGTTGTGTGAATTTATTTTAATTATTTTGATGAAATAGTCATTTTAAAGTTATATTATGGGCGTTGACATATGATATAATATTTATTTTTAAATTTTACCTCATTTACGCTCAGCGTGAAGATAGTGTTAAATTACGAAAAAGATACTGGTGATAGACAAATGACGGAATTTATATTCAGCAAAAAACTGATTTTAAAAAGAAACACTATGCCTTAAATATAAAATTTATTTGAATTTAGAATTGCAAGTCAAACCGTAGCTATTACAGTTCAAATTCCAACAAAGCGGCTAATTTATAGGTAAAGAACTATTATATAACTGCAAATGCCGAAATCCAATTCGAGAAAAGGTTATGGCGAGTGGCGTAATCAAAAATACCCGCTGTTTTTACCCACGTGCCTGCCTTAAATGGTAAGTGTCGGAATCAAATTCAAATTCTTTATTTGCTAGTAAATAGGTACAAAAATATTTTGTTCTTGATGTTATCAAATGTGTTGAGAAAACCTATTTAGCTGTTTTCAACAGCATGTAAATGTCCAAAAGTTTTATAATATAACATCAACTGATATATTATGACAATTTGCGCATTTTTAAAAAGGGATTATACATTGAACCATTTATTTATTAATCTATTGATAAATAAAATACAGTAGTCTTGTTTATTGTTGAATTTGTTTCCAAGTTTTGTATTTCAAAATATTCTAAATAAAGCAAAGATTCTGCCTCACAAGCAAAAAGTCTTGAGTCTAGCGACAACCTTCCCTTATATTATTTCTAAGCACAGTTCGTAACCACAAGTCCGGTGTGCATTTCTGAATGTATTCAATAACCCCGTAACGGATTCTGTCACGCACTGAAACATAACCCAAGCATAGAATTTTACAATTTTTTTCGATCAATTTGCATTATTATAAGTAATTGGATGAATGGAATCCATGGACAAGCCCTTAAACTTTGAACATTTTACAGATTAGTACAAAACATGAAGGCATAGAGCTGTGGTAGCTCAGATGGTTAGCGCTCGCTGTAAATTTCACACAAGCAACCCGGGTTCGATCCTCGCTGGCACTAATGAAATCATTAATTGCATTTTTAGTGCTGATTTACCACGACTCGGCGGTGAAGGAAAACATTGCGAGGAAACCTGCATGTTTGAGAAATAAGAAAAAAAATATTTCAAAGACATGTGAAGTTCGCCAACACGAATTGGGGCAGCGCGGCGGACATTTCCTTGCTCTAAAACCCTCAGAAATGAGCGGAGGCCTGTGCCCTATAGGCTGTAACTTTAACTTTAACTAACTTTATGAAGGCATATTGGCGTTGCTTTCTTATATTTACGCGAACACTACACATTGAATAAAACTATGTTTACGGATTTTATCGCGCTTAATTTACTTATTTTATTTCCCGACGTTTCGGGTGCTTTACAGCAAGGTGTTTTGAGGTCCCGATCTTATAGTTAGCGCGGCTACCTTCAGTTTTTGAATATTAATTTTTGGTTCGATCTACGCAGAATGAGCTTACAGTATCTTGAAGTCTTGCAGTGATATGCTTGGGATTGGATTTAATTTTGTTAATTATAGAATCCCAAGCAGATGGCAGCACCATCCATCTTCTCTATTGAAATTAGGATGTTTTTTTTTCATTTCAATAGCCTTGCGTATTTATGTAACTTGGTAGGAATCGGTGTTCTTTTGCGAGGATTTGTGGTCTATCAAATCTGATGTAATGGCGGGGATGGTCCTGAACATGTTCACAGACTGCAGACTTCCCAGATCGTCGGTGCTTCACGTCAGTTTTATGTTTTTTTTTGTCCTATTTAAGATAGACCACATTCACAATTAAGCAGGAGTGTACAAGCTTGGTAGTGAACGTGGTCTCTCGTCGGGAATTAAAAGGTAAAATTAAACGCGATAAAATCCGTGAAATTATCTTCATTTAACATATTGGCGTTGTTGGCGGGCGAGCTTAAAATTATGGTTATATTAATGAACGTATCGGTAAAAGAAAAGGAAATGAAAGTAAATGAAAGAAAGATGAAAATGAATAAAGAACGAGGAGAGAATACAGGATACTGAGTGAATGGGGCTTTCCACTCTATTGTGGTAAGTCAGAATAATTAAAAATGGCACGTAAAGCATGTATTTTTATAGAATAATTGTGACAAACGAGCACACAGTCCACCTATCGTAAGTCATTGCTGTGGCCCATAGATATCTACATTTATCCTTGATTAAGAATCAAAATTCAGATGCGTTGTCACCCCTGAGGACTAAGATAGAATGCCTCGTATCGAGTAAAAAAGGTCTGCGGTTCTCTACTCCCACCATACGTAACACAGCAACGTTACGCTGCTATTTTACGCTGGTATTCTATAAGAGTCGCTGGTATTCTGATATGATGTGTTAGTTCTCATAATGTATGGTATTTAAATTTGAGTGTGGTAGAAGAAGCATGTGAGTAAAATTAATGCTGTAGAAATGCTGGCGTTAAGAAGTATGTTAGATGTGATTTTTGAATAACTGGGTGAGAATACGAGTATGTGTGATAAGAGAAAAGTGTTGTGCAAACCAAGATGTTGAACCAGCCAAAAGAAGATGTTGTGAAGAGAATTAAGTGGTTTGAAAGCATAATTGTGCTACAGAAATGAATGCCCTTGACTAAAGTTTATCTACCAAATTGAAGATAGGTCCAATCAAGAGTACTCTTAACCGGCGAGCATGTATGCGTAGATATATAGATGCGAAGAAGGCGGGAAATGTATGTCAAGGTCATGCCAAATGGAAATCCATAGTATCTAAATTCCCCTTTGGTTGATAGGCCTGTTTGTTTATATATTTATTAGTATAATAAGTAGTGCTATGTTTTGTAGTAAGTGGCTAGAACCGCGACAACAAAATGATTGGGAATAAGTCAACTTCAAATTTAAGAATGCCTACAAACCTTTGATTTTTTTAATTAGGTTGCAAAGTTCTAAGATGAGAATATTTTTTAATGGACAAAAGTCTACGCTTACCCACCTTACGGAAGCAAGGTCTGGTTATGTAGGTGTCGCGCCGACTAAAACCTTACGGTGTTTCACTTTTGTCGCAAATCGCTTGCTCACATCTGTGACCCTACTAGCACCAAGCGGCTTCTTCTCGAGGAAAGAGGAAGAAAACAAGCTAAATTTTGCCTCTTCATTCACTGTAGGTGACCAAGCCACTTTTTTTTCATGGGGTAATGCCTACGCATAGCCGTCTCGCGGGGGCAAGGACGGGTTATGTCGGCCTTGCAACGGCTAAAACCCCATGGTGTTCCACCTTCGCCGCATATTTGCAGGGCCACGTGAACACTTTCACACATCCGCGGCCCCACCAGCGCCGGCCGCCCCATGGCAGCCCCTCCTCAGAGACGACTTCTCCTCCCCTCCTTCCTTCTCACGTAAGGCGCACCAGGAACACATGGCGCGCCTTCCTCCACGGCCTTTTACTGCAATTGCGAAACGGACTCCCCCGAGTCCAATACGCGGAGGCCATGGGGCAGGAAAAACGAGCACTTGGAAGCACAAGCTTTCCTGACTCCAGCGGCGGATCTGGTCTATGTCTCTGCCGCCAACCAAGATTCGGCTGCGGAGGGTAGGGAGGACGGCGCCTCGCAATACCGACACTCCTCTCCCCCCGCAGCCCCACCACCACCGCATCAACCGTGCGGCCCCGTCAGAGTCGCGGAGGATAGTGTGAGTGGCGCATCGCCATACCAACACTCCCCTCTTCCTCCGCGACTCCACTTCGAATGTAGCGGTAGGGGGAGAAGACACCCCTCTCGCCGCAGCCCACCAACAAACATACGAAGTGGGCTCACCAAGCCCACTCGGAGTGGCCACCTCGGGCCGGCCCTACACCACGGGCCAGCCAAGTGGGTTAATCTTTGTTCACCCCCCCCCCCCCGTTCCGGGGTAGGTGATCAAGTAATAGTGATAGTGAGATAGTAAATTATGGGCTTAGGTGCACACGTACGTACATGTTGTAGCTAACAAGCTATTTTATAAAATTACTGTTGAAATTAAAATTCCTGAAGATTTATTGCGCTGAAGTATTTGCTCTCTTAGTCTCAAATAGATAGTAAAGAAATTTGGGTTTCTTTAGGTCTTTCAAATATTGTTAGAAATGTGTAACTAGAAGTAACAATGTGACCGTTGAAACAAAGTTATTACAGCCGTATTCGATATCGTAGAAATTCAATGACGATATTACTTTTTGAATCATTGTAAACACCAGAGAGTCCAAGGGCCTCCCCCTTGGACTTGGCCGTTAGTCTGGACATAGCAAAGGCCTTCGATCGGGTTTGGTACAAAGCGCTTTTTTTCGAAGCTTTCTTCCTATGGGCTTCCAGAGAAGTTGTTCAATTAGATCACCAGTTTCCTTGCAAATCGTAACATCAAGTTTGTAGTAGACGGTGCATGCTCCGATTACAAGCCTATTAACGCTGGTATTCCACAAAGCTGCGTGCTATCACTAACGCTGTTTCTACTGCATATCAATGATATGTTACAAGCCGGTAACAGTCATTGCTATGCGGACGGCAGCACTGGTGATGCTTTATAGAAGGTGTCTCAGGAAACCTATACCAGCGAAGGTCTGTGGTCTGGGGATACCAATACCTATCGATTGGACCCCATGTATGTTTAGCGATTTTTTGTAGTTTTCGAGATATGATTTTTTTTTAAATACTAAACACCAAAATTCTAAGTACTAGTAGCTCAGATTTAGCTCACAAAATTAAAATTTCTGTTTGAAAGAAATTTTTACTTGATTTCAACTTGATAAAAAAATTACTTAACCCTAACTGAATAACTTCTTAATAACTTCAAAAACTTTACGGGTTCCTTAGCTCTTAAAATAATACAAAATAATTGGTACTTTATACGGAATTTTTGTGCGAAAACGGAGTTTAAAGTTGATACAGTCGAAAATAGTGAAATTTATTTCATGCATTTGAAATGACTTTTCTCACATTTTATGGTGAATAATTATGAACCTTCAAGAAAAGAGCCTACTCTTCTTTCCCTTGGTGTTGCATTTGTTCATGGGCGACAGTCGATACTTACCATTAGGTGAGCCGCATGCTGGTTTGCCCCTCTTCTATAAACAAAAACACATTCCAACAAAATATAATAATGATAAATGCCAGACCAAATTTCGGTCACGGCTTTCATTCTTACCAGAGACTAGCCATCTGCGCAGAACAGGATTATAGTGCCCGAATGCATGCACCAATAATCCAATGGAAAGCATGGCTTTACGTGCTTTTCGTTGTACGACACCGCCAACTTCCTGACTCTGGGCTTAAGAATGCTTGATGACAAGAAAAATTCAATAACTGATTTTTTTGGCCCGACCCGGGATTCAAACTCGGGACCTCATTATCAGCAGTCTTTACTGGAAACGAGGCATGGCATCTTAGTCCTCAGGGATGATCACAGCATCCACTTACCATCAGGTGGGCTGTGTGCTCGCTTTTCACCCTTATTCTATAACAAAAAGTCGCGTTTTCGAGCTCTTTATCAATGAGGAAACAAAACATATAGGTAACAAAAATAAGGTAAAAAGTTCCTTTACACCTCCCTCTGCTTGCCTGCTTGCTTATTTCATTATTGAAAGGGTTTTATTGATTTCAATCAACTATATTATTGGTGCCTCTAGAGACTGAGCTCGGTTTGCTGGTATATTATGAAATTTAAGGACAAACAATTATCTTGTAATTTAGGATGGCTCTGAAATTAGTTTTAATAAAACACATTTTATACTATTATTTTTAGGTAGAGATGTTGGTGACTTAGAACTATTGTGAGATTAAAACTTCAACTGTAAATTAATAAGTTACCAAAGCAATATAATGTATATTCCATTATAAATTAAAAAAAATTAAAAGAATAAAAAGTACCTTCGAGAAATAGCTTTTCTAAAATAACTTACAACTCACTTATAACTATAACGAAGCTCTTTACACTGGTTTTTAATTAAACCTTTAAAACGCACTACATACAACATATCATATGAAATATTGTCGTGTGGGATGTAGGTACAAATAAATGTCAGTCATAGGATAATGAAAAGAACCTTCTTCGTAATAACACGCAAAATATCTCATAGAGTAATGGGAAGGGAGCACTGAAATACCTACGTGTATTATCTGTCTTTCATTGCCTTCTTTTGTTAACGTTGGATGCCGCTCCTTCGCAATTTTCAAGAAGGTATTTTGAATAGAAGGAAGTCATTTTCACTATCTTAGATGTTTGTAAATGACAGTGCAGGCAGAATCATAAAAAAAGAAAAAAATACAATTTATTTTGACACAGGCCAGTTTGGTACACAACGATTTACTAATTTATCATTTAAAAAATACGTAAAATTAATACATTTAATTTTGCACGCCGTAAGGCATGCCTGTAAAAATGTGAAATTATTTTTGTATTCTGAAGCAGATACCTAATAACTATTGAGGCAGATACCTAATAAATATATTCATTTAATTTGTTAACATTTTGAAAAAAATTAGGTTCCTTGCTTCTTTTAGGACAGTGCTTTTTTTCAGAGTATTTTTACTTCTAGTTTATATTCTTAATTTTAGATTATACTGCATTTTGAATATATAGCAGAAAAAGTTGGGTATGTGCAGAAGAAGCTATAAAGTAGAAAAGAAGCTTCAAAATAGAACAATGATACGGCGAGAAAAATGTAGTTGCAAGATGCGTCGAAAGAAAAGGAAATGCGTCGATGGCTTGGACACGTAGAAATAATAAATGAGGAAAGAGTGGTAAACGAAATTTATGCTTCAGACGTGAGTAGCGGAATCTAAAGGGATGCTCTAGTTTATCACCAGACCAAATAGGCGATATATTGAAGATGTCTTTTTTTAAATTAAGAGAATCCTTAATCGACAAACATGTTGTATGCGTTGACGTACGGATGTGAAAGAAGTGAGAGGTGTGTCAATCCTCCTATCCTCCTTCCTTCAGTTTTTGTTATGGTACTATTAGATAGCACATCCATAACAATAACTTTTTTTGAAGGCGTTTTAGGAGTGGAATATACTGTACTATACTGACTGTTACCGGCTTCTAACATATAGTTTTAGGCGTGCAAGCTAGCTTATTTTTTTGTAATTTTTTTCATCATAGTTCTTCTTAATTATTTTTATGTTTATAAGTAGGTTTATGTAACAGACGGATTACGTTTGTATATACAGAATTATGACTAGTAACTTTGAAAAACTGTGATGACATGAAATATGTTTAAAAAATTGATTATAAACCTCTATAAAAGAAATTTCTTGAATATTTTACCAAGATCAAGTTAGTGTTTCGACTGCTAAAGTGACAAGTCAACTTACATAAGAAATAAAATATGTTTGATGTTGGATCAGGTTTTGTAAACAAGGTACTTTTGTTTATTTTGTTATTTACTGAGTTTATGTTTTCTCGTGTTAGTACTAATGCGCCAGCGTGTTTTTTTAGTATTCTAAGTCAGCGTTCAACTACTATCCCACCTGATAGTAAGATGTGATGCAGCCGAAGATAGTGAAGCGCATTGACTTAACAAAAGCCTATTCACTCTTGCCTTGAAGACACCCACAGTGTGATGCAACATAACACTTCTTTGTCTCATATGGTGATTAACGAGAACCCGAGACGAGGCATTTCATCTTATCCCAAGGCAACAAGGCATGCACCTTCTATGTGCCATAACGTCCACATATAATCATACGGTGGAGTGGACTTAGGACCGTGCCTTGGGGCAGTATATGACGGAGGTCTGTTTTCAGCGGTGAACCTGTGATAAGACTAGGGCTGTGATGATGACAATGATGATACATTACAATTTATCTAAATTAGTGTAAGCAATGAAGCAATGAAATAAGCAATGAAATACAAAAATTTTATCGAGTAAAATGTATCCCTTTGTAATTTAATTAAGAGCTCAATCAATGTTTCCGATCCCACATTTACTGAAATTGCAACTCTTAACTCGTGTAGCATAACTTCGACACTATTCCTTCTCGAAGTTTTACGCCAGCTGCTAATAACTTTATCCTAATTAAAACTTTCTTGGCGCAATCGATAAGTTTGGTTAGTATTTGTAAGCCTGATTCGTGTCGCAGAATTTTTGCAAGTTTCTATTTACATTACGTATTTTTCATAATATTTTATATATCCGTCAGAATTAATTCACTACAAGATATAGAGGTATTTTGAAGCAGGCAATCTGAACACGTACACATTCATAGATTTGTTTATAGATAATCCCCATATCATCTCGTGTCGTAAGAGGCGACAGAGGGAAACAAATCAGGAGATAGGCAGCAGCGTCTTCCTAATAACGACTAAAAATAAAAAACAGCGGTTGCTAACCCGCTTCTCAAGCGTGGCAACTACAGCAAATATCCCCCCTATGAGACAATCTATGGAGGAAGCCTATATTCAGCAGTGGACTTTAATAGGCTGTAACTTTAACGATAATAATCACCATGATAATTAGGGCAGAGTTGCTGGCATAGCCGATATAGATGCAAAAGAAACACTTTTGTAAAATACATACAAATGTTTCCGATAAAATTTTAATCCAACAGACTCATTACATAACCACATTTATTCTCTCATTTCGATTTTAAACTGGTAATTGATGAAGGTGGTGAAATAAATTTGAATATAAATAATACAATCCAGTTGACGTCGCCTCATGTTTGATTTTATATAAAATTAAAATATACCAATTTATTACAATTAGTAGGCGGAAAATTGACAAACATTTTAATTACGCTACAGCAGTTAATAAAGCTAGCGACGGCACCTAATTAAGCCTAAAGGTAATTAACTATGTAGTCAGAATAACATGCGAAGATGTAAAGAATGTTAATTAATTAAAAAGTACAATAAGTATTAGATAAAAAAAAACATACTTTGCTTTTTAATTTATAACTTTAATTATAAATTTAAAAACAAATAATTCAATGAACTGCATGACATATTTTGTCATGCGCGCTATACAATTTTTACAATTTTCATTCACACGCCAAAGA
This sequence comes from Parnassius orleans, assembly GCA_029286625.1. Lineage (NCBI taxonomy): Eukaryota > Metazoa > Arthropoda > Insecta > Lepidoptera > Papilionidae > Parnassius > Parnassius orleans. The sequence goes on along the minus strand of JAGSMP010000246.1, from coordinate 900,295 downwards.
AATTTTATTTTTGCGTTTTGTGTTGTATAAACTTTGTTGTAGTGCGTCTTATATATGTAGCTCAATTTACCCCACAACCTTATATTAATTAAAGATTAACAATAATTCATTTTTCATAAATATACCTGACTTCTTTATTCTGAACAATGTAGTTTGAGATATATTTTTAAGAAACCTGAAATTAGATAAGAGATTCAATAAGTTCTAGAATTATAGGTACTAATATAAAAACAAATATTTATTTTAAAACAAATTATTATATATGTAGTTAATAATTTATCATTCACAATTATTTTTAATCAATCATCTTATATTAATATGGAGTTACAATAATTTTAATCTATATTGTGCCGTGTAATAGCGGAGTAAGAGAATCCACTACCCGGAGTTGTTGTAAGAGGTGAAAGGGAAATTAGAACAGGAGATTGTCAGCAGCATCTTCTTAATGACAACTCGATTATAATAATAATACTTAAAGTTGATTATTGACGCAAAATTCAAGCATACAGATTTTGCTTTCATAAGTATTGTCAAAAAAGCGTTGAAAAATGTGTTAAGTTACAGCCAATATACGTCCCCCTGCTGGGCACAGGCCTCCCCTCATTTCGGAGAGGGTTTTAGGACAAGGAAGTGTCCGCCGCGCTGCCACAATGCGTGTTGGCGAACTTCACATGTCTTCAAAATATTTGTTTTCTTATTTCTCAGATATGCAGGTTTCCTTACGACGTTTTTCCTTCACCGCCGAGCACGTGGTAAAAGTGTACCTTCTAATATTTATATAGTTTACGATTACCATTATAGCCCATCAAAATTGCACTACTGAGCACAGAATTCTCCCATAGATTGCCTAATAGGGAGATTAATTGCCATAGTTGCACGCTTGGCAAGCGAGTTGGCAACCGCAGTTTTTTTTTTTTATTCGGCTATGGGATGTGGTGTAGTGAATATTCTTACACTGCCACTACACGGTTAATTATGGAGTTTAAGTAAAGTTAAGTTAGAACGATTTTTTACGACAAGCGCTTAGCCCCTGAGCTTCCACGGCTTTTTCAAAATCAAGAGTGTTAAAACAAGAAAAAAATAAAAATGTTTTATTATCAAATATTAAAACTAAGAGCATTTACTTTTTACAACGAAAATATATATAAATTGATTAAAAAATGCCGATGTGTCTTTTCTTCTTTCGACAGAAGAATTCATAATCCTTATTTTGGCTAATTCACATAGAAAATTGAATCGAAGATTTTTTTAATGGTAGTAGTTTATTGATTTTCCTAAAGTTAAGCCCTGTTGGAACTTTAATTGAACTATGGTGGTCAGTGTACTAACAAGTTGATCGCACTGATAAAATTGCCTTATATAATATTTATTACAACTTAACAGTTCGGATATAACTTATATTATCATCACAACAACATAGAAAGAAGAAACGCCCAGAAACGCCCCCAAAGAACTCCCCCAAGAAACGCCAGAAAGCAACCTTGTTTGATTGATCCAAATCGAATTCTTGCATGTTTTACCAGGTTTTACCAGGTCGTCACAGGGAGGTTGCCCTACATATCGCTTATCGGTTTGAGGCTGCCGTTCTACTGCGGATATCCTCATTACGAAGTCTTATCATGGAGAGAAAGTCCAAACGTAGGCCTCTCCATAGCTTGCTCAGCGACCTTGAGCTTCAGCCATGCAAGATCACGTCTAAGATACACATTCTATCACTGGCAATACGCACTGATTGTACACTCTTGTTTTCAAGTTTTGAGGAATACGTGACGATGTGCCGTAATCTTTCGAATACTGCCCAGCCAAGATGGATTTGTCAATTGACCTCTCGGTCAAAGTTTCCTTACTTAGTCAGACAATTTGTCCCGAGATAAAATACTTGTCACCAACTTCTACAGTATAAACCCACATATGTGTGACATGGACGTTTCACGATTTAGGTCACTGAGCATAGTGCTGAGGTCCTTCAGCGATTCTGCCATAACGACTATATTATTGGAAAATCGAAAGTCAGTGATGTAGTTCTTCTTCAGTTCCCAGAAGTTTTAACTAGCTCGCTTTAGTGTTGTAGTATTTTGAAACCAGTTCGTTTACGCCACTGTGGCTGCAGTGCTGTGGGTAATGAGTTGCTTCTTGAACACTTTCTGCTTAAATCACTTCCTTCACGGGACTGTGGAGTACTAATAAATATTTTAGCCTGGTTTTTAATGTCTGTCCATGTATAATTCACAGAACATACAGCCTCTTATCTATTTCTTCCGCCAAATAGCAATGCTTGCACTGCTGTGTTCCGGTCTGGAGAGTAAAGAGAGCAGTATAATTACAGGCTGTGAGGTATTCCATTTAAGTCCTCAGAGGTGACATCGCATCTGTAGATTTCTTTATTTAGAGTTAAAAGCATGTGTGCGCAGACTGCAGTAGCCACTTACCATCAGGTGAACTGTAAGTTCGTTTGCCACTTCAGTTTTGTAAAATATATACGAATATAGGAGATATTTGTACAGTGGGCACAACAATTTTTATGTATATTTTTTGCTGTTGGCGTAGCTAATAGTTTGATTTCGAGTTGAAGTCAAAAAGTAACAAATATATGCCCGTTGTTTTTGCATTCCTAGTGAGGCGCGTAAAACAGTTATGTTCTACAAACAGTGTTGTTAGGATAGAAGAAATCTATAGTTAACAAAAACCTCTGTATAAACGATGGTTCTCAACGAGGCGCGAACAATCGATTTTGTTTAATGGACTGCGAAATACTGACTGACCGCCAAATTTTCACTGCGTTGTGCGTATAACACGACTGCTTTAATACCATCGCTTAAGAAACATCGAATCTTATTTTAATACTTGATGACTTCACAGAATATAAACTTGCAATATGTAATAAGACGAACCTGATATTTTAATTAATTTTATGTAATATTGCCTATTTTTCGAAGTATTAATATACTTTTTTATAGGATGGGTGATAAACGAGCACACAGTCCACCCGATGGTAAGTGGTTGCTGTGAACTATAGACATCTACATCTATCCTTAATAAAGAATCAAATGCAGATGCGTTGTCACCAGGAGGACTAAGATGGAATGCCTCTTTTCCAGTAAAAGGGTCTCCGGTTCTCTACACTCACCATACGAAACACAGCAGTGTTATTTGCTATTTTACGCTGGCATTCTGTGAGAGCGTGGTCCTTCCCGGTCGAGCCGACCCATTCGTGCTACAACTATACTACTAATATAGCTGCAGCATGGCTCTACCATGTATAAAACTACTACTAAAATATACTATTTTATTGCTGGTTAAAGTTTTTTTTCTTTAAGTAGATCCACAAAATAATTAAATTTACATCAGCTTAACAGCTATTTAACTAATGACAATATTGAAATGTAATGTAGATATATGTTATATGAGAAATTAAATGATTTTTGTTGATAATTAATAGAATCAGGCGTTACTTTACGGAAATCTATTATATTAAAGTTGTTAAAAATTAATTTGCTTACATTCGGGAAATGAAACAAAATGATGTGTCTTAACTAGTTTGAAGAGCACCCTACGCTTTATCCCAATTGCCCCACTCATTCAATTGCTCCCTCAATTGACACACCGCCGTCGATAATACACAATAATGTATTATCGACGGTGGTGTGTTTTTCCTAGTGTAGTGCTGTTGGGATTAATGGTGACGGGGATAGTGTATTTCATTTCATTATGCGGATATAAGCAAATTTATTTTCAAGAAATTTAATAATATAATGGATTCCCGCAAAGTAACGCCTGATTCTATTAATTATCAAAAAAAAATCATTTAATCTTTCTCGTTTGTATATCTTACAAAAACATAATTGTTTTGAGCAACAAAGTCAAACGGTATAATTTCAAACATTTTGCAGACCAAAGGGATTTTTTCTTATTCTAGTCGCGATGCAACCAATGTTGTAGAGTTATAACGAACTAATTTCTTCCGCTAGAAAGAAAATGAGTTTTCTAAACGACTTCTCACAAGAAATATTTGCAACTCCGCTCTTGGTAATTCCTAATAAATTATCGACTTCTTACTTAGAACTTAGGTGATTTCTGATTTATGAGCCTTAGTTAAGCTTTATGTATTTTTTTTTATGCAGACGTTTTACAATTTAAACTTTTCTGTATACGGATGTTTCCTAATTTATCGAAATATAACAAGGTAGCTAAATAAATAAAAAAGAGAAAAAGGCATTTACAAATAATCAATTGCAATCGTATAATATAATAGTAGTATATAATAGTAGTTCAAGTTTAAAAATATCAATATATAAAACGATATAGAAAGGTTTATTGGATTACAATAATTGGTAGCGCGATTTCAGTTTCGACTATTATTGGTGACTACTTTTAAAAAAGTTCAAGTTTAAAATAATCAATATATAAAAACGATATAGAAAGGTTTATTGGATTACAATTGGTAGCGCGATTTCAGTTTCGACAATTATTGGTGACTACTTTAAAAAAAATTCAAGTTTAAAAAAAATCAATATATAAAAACGATATAGAAAGGTTTATTGGATTACAATTGGTAGCGCGATTTCAGTTGCTACAGCTACAGAAAGATACAAATGCCTCACAGCCTGTAATTGTACTGGCTGTCTATACCCTTCAGACTGGTACACAACAGTGAGAGGTGACAGTGCAAGTACCGCTATTTGCCTGCAGAAATAAGAGGGTGGTACCTAACCAGACGAACTCTTAGACACAAGAGGAGTGCTAGCATCTAGAGTTTCTTCTATTTTCATCTAGAATTGTGGCCCAGTGACAAAGCTGCCGTAGCCGGATTGGCGATCGCAGACCTTTGAAGCTGCTTCCCGTCGCCGGGCTGGGTATTTGTACCTGAATGGGTTCTGCAAGATCATCATCATCATCGTCATCATTACAACCCATCGAAAATTCACTGCTGAACACAGCTTTTCCTCATAAATTACTTCATAGGGGTGATATTTGCCATAGTTTACATGCTTGTAAACATGAAGATACTGCTGGAGATCTCTTGTTTCAGTTATACGAGACGATTCTATCAAACACCATATTAAGATCTTTCTGCTATTCCCTTAGTCACCTCTTCCGAAAAATACTGGACGTTTACTATATTTGGTCACAAAAACGTACAGTTACAGCCTATAAACGTCCCACTCCTGGGTACAGGCCTTCTCTCATTTCTGAGAGGATTGTAGGGAAAGGAAGTGTCCACTGTGCTATTCCAAAGCGTATTGGTGGACTCTTCGTATACACCAAAAACCTTGTTTTTTCATAATATGAATCTTTTAAGAAATACATGTTTTACTTTAGCATTTGATTTAATGAAGTGAGATTAGTTATTTAAATTAAGCCGTTTTCAACGTGGTAAAGCCATGCTGCAGCTATATTATGATTGTAGCACGAATGGGTCGGCTAGACCAGGAAAGAACCACGCTTTCACAAAACACCAAAATAGTTGAGCACCAGCATGCTGCTATTTTATGAATGGTGAGTGTAAGGAACCAGAGACCCTATTATACAGGAAACGAGGCGTTCCATCTTAGTTATCAGGGTTGACAAAGCATCTGCATTTTGATTCTTAATCGAGGATAGATGACGATGTCTATGGGTCACAGATTCCAGTTACCATCAGGTGAACTGTGTGCTCGTTTCAACCTACACACATTAAAAAAACATACGTTAGAATAACACTTGCTAATGGAAATTATAAATTGCATGTATGTATTTTAATACCTTCTAATTTCGATATTGAAATACTTTACATCACTGTCACAGCCTGTCGCCCGTTCTGTTTCTCTTACTAAAGTAAAATCGTTAATAATCCAGTATCTTTGTTTATTTAGGAGCCTTTACCGCATAGGGATAAAAGCAGCTTCCCGTTCTCGGATACAAATGTTGTTATAACAAACATTAATACAATCCCAGTGGGCACAGAGGTTTATGATAATGACATAGTAACACTCCCAACGCGATATCGTATGCGATAGTTGGAACGTTTTCGACACGTGCGCTTAGCTAAATGCCTTCCGATTGGCCCGGAAAATACGTGCAAAAACTGAGGCCTCTGCCGCGTCGTGGAGACCTAAATCCGCTAATAACGAAGATATATTTTTCTCGTTTCTGCGGTTAATCCCAATGTTATCTGCGGTTAAACATTTTCTGTATCCCAAAAAAGTTTTACGGGCGTTGATTAAATATGATATAAGCTATCAAGGAAATTATATTTTTAGGCAAGAAATAAATGCAAAAAATCAATAGGTATTCGTTACGATATTGGATGGATTGAATTGTATTGATTGTGGATGGCGGACGAATAGTCGTAACTAGCTTAACAAAAGTCTATTCACTCTTGTCTTGAATACAGACAGTATTCGAATGAATGGATACTGGTAAATTAATCCGCTCCTTTGCTGTTCGCACTACGAACTACGAAGCAAACCGTTTAATTTAAATGCGTGATATGTCGATAACAAGAGGGCGGAGACTAGTCGAGCGTCTGGTTGTTCGATAGTGAAATGGAGAGTTGTGCGGATCCTGGGCACACTCTTTGAAATGTTTCCTGTAACATACCGAAAAGGCAGTTAATTCATTTGAATCAATGTTTTTAAATCATTTAAAAATTAGTCTTTTATTTCAACAATTTATTTGGTTTTGGTTTTATGAATTAAAAGAAAAGAAAACATCAATAACGTCTCATCTATTACTTACGTTAATAAGCACTTCACATCAAAAAAAAAGATTTAAAAACAGGATGTTTCCCTTTATTTTAAGTAAAATATATTTTTCACCGTATAGTGGTGGCGTTAGTGAATGTACTCCCCATATTATCCCGTGAGTGCCATGAGAGGCGACATACGGAAATGAAACAGGAGGTGAGTATCAACAACAAAAATAACAACAACAACAACAATAATTTCCTAATAAAAACTCAAAATAATAAAAAAGTGCCAATGCGCCCTAGGCTGTAACTTAATGTAATGTTTTAAAAAGCTTTTTCGACTATTTCGATGAACTAATATACTAACTTAGGAGATATTGTGTTGGCAATAAAAAAATGAATAGGAAGGAGTCAATTTTCCTATCTTTTGAAAATCGAAGGAGGAAAAATTTAAGGAGTCGCGATTTTTCGAAGTTTTGCTTGCTTGGCTCTCGATGGAATTTTAATAATGACGTGAGCACACACTTTACAATACTCACAACAAGTAATTTCGGCGTGGAAGCCACAATAATTGTTTTTATTCATAACATTACCTTTTTATATAAACATTCCCTCCCTGCAACGGAAGAGGCCCATATCTAGCGGTGAAGAAAAGAAAAAGAAGACGAAATAAACTTTGAAAAATAAGGATTTATAAAAATAAATTGGTATGGCAGTAGAAAAAGGATAAGTACTTAGGAACGCTATTGTATATGTCTGATCCTATGTAAGGCGTGACAGTGGGATACTTAGTGCTAGATACCTAGCCATTAGTCCTCATTTTTAAACTTCGTCTGTATGAAGCGCGCTAGGGAGCGGATTTTACAAATACGCGACAGAACCAAGTACACTTAAAGTGAATGATTTGCACTACAACAATAACAATTATCATCCGTGACCGTGCTAGGAAGTATCACGCGGCGACTTTATTAAAAACATTATTACTTTATTTTATTTTATTATTTAGTTTTTAATTTGATAAGTTATAACTAAAAATGAGCACACAGTCCAGCTGACGGTAAGCGAAGTAGGATCATAGATATCTATCCTCGATTAATAATTAAAATGTCGATGCGTTGTAACTCTTGAATACTAAAATTTCTAACGCCTCAATAACAATAACAAGGGTATCTCTACACTCACAATACGACACACAGCAGAATAAAGCTGCTATTTTATACTCCGTGCGAGCGTGGTCCTTCCTCGGTCGAACTGACCCATTAGTGCTGCAACCATAATATAGCTGCAGCGTGGCTCTACCACGTTAAAGTCATTTTTCACGTTCAATACACTGAAACTATTACAACCGTGAGTTCTCAATCATTATCATCATCATCACTACAGCACTTTAGAAGCCCACTGCTGAATATAGGCCTACCTCAAGGAATGCCACAAAACACGGTCCTGAGACACCTGCATCAATCGAGTACTAGGTCTCACCAGGTCGTTACTCTATCTAGTGTAAAGCTATCCTACAGTTCACTCACGGGTACGAGGTTGTCAATCCAGAAACTTTCTTTCCTATCGGTTGTCGGTCCTAAGTTCAATAATCGAAAGAATTTCTGCGTTAACGTAATTCATTACGTTATTTTCAATTATTTTCTCAACATTATCAAGTATAAGTATTTTTTTATGTCAAGATTCTAAACGAATAAATGTTTTGTCATGTTCTTTCTCGTCAACATTATGCTATAATATAAAAGTAGTTGAGACTCTTTTTGGATTTCAACGTTTAAGAATGACAAAGGTAATTATTTTACTAATATTAAACATTTTAAAAGTAATTACATTCACATAATTAATCATTCAATAAATAAGAAGCACTTATTTAAAATGTTATTGTAACTTTAAAACAAGCTAGCCAATATGGCGGCAATGGACTGAATTAAGTGACCAAGACTGATTTCTAAAAAATTTAAAAATTATTAAAAAGAAATCCAGTTTAAGTTTTATTTTTTTTAAGTTTATATATATGTATATATATATATATATATATATATATATATATATTCACCCTAAAACTTATCTGACATATAGACTGTTCCATAAATATCAGAGAAATGAGTCTGAAGTGAGAGTTGCACATGCAACGCGTTTCGACACATATACAAAGACGACTAAATTGGAAACGTCGCAGCAACATGTAGACGTGTTATTTGTCGCCGCCGGTGACTTGGTACAAGTCACAGGTGTTGGAGGTTTAAAGTCATTATGAAATTCATGTTGGATTATATTTTTTCCATAGTCATCTCTTACAGCACCCAAGGGACTTAATGGTGTGATGGATTCTCTTACATCGTCATCTTATACCGAGTGGTATCGTCAACCTTATGAGTTCCAAAAAATGACAGAAAAGAACCTGCGGCCTTTCATTCGGTGTTTTCACCGGTAAAAGAAATCTCATTTCTTACGTATATTAAAAAAAAAGGCATTTGATAAACGAAATTTTATTTTCATCGCCAGGGGAATTGCAGGTGCGTTGCCTATCTTTTAAAAAGGAGTAGGCTCTTTTCTTGAAATTTCTTAAGTCGTATCGGTAGTCGATTCCACAAAGAACTGTAATATTAACTTCAATAATTATTCATTACTTACAACCTATCAAAAGTCCTAGGGTTTTTTGCCATGCTTGTCAGGCGGTTTAACAACCGCAGTTTTTTTATATTTTCGCTTGTTAATAGGATGATGCTGCTGCCTATCACCTGCTCCAATTTCCCTCTATAGCTTCTTACGACACCCACGCGACGATATGGGGAAGTGGATATACTTACGTTGCCACTACACAGCTAACAATATTAAAATTACTGGTGTTTTACAAATCAATAAATTATTTTGTATTTAATACTTTCTATAGTATAATGTAGGCATCCACGACTTTTTCTGCCACCAGGGCGGCGCCACTAGAAAGTGAGGTATAATATTTGACAGATTTCATAGCGGGGAAGTTAATTTGTTCGGAAAATGTAAAGTTTATTGTTTCTTTCTGTACTATTAGCTATATTTGATATTAATAAGATTAAAAATAAATAAACCAAACCACAGATATTCATAAAAGTAGAAAAATTAAAAAAAAGTTAAAAATGTACAAAAAATTAAAGAGCAAACCACTGACGCATTGTTTTGTGTATTAATATAATACTCTAGAAACTGATAAACTTTTATTAAAAACCAACTTCCCAATTAAATTACATTGTGTAACAAAAAACTTTACCTCAGTGTCAACTAGCGACATCTGGTGAGCAGAAAATTATTAGCCCTCATTGGTACATTTGCACCGTGGGAGATATGGCTTTACCTATTTCGAAGTTAATAATGACTTCCCACGTCACCAATGTTGATAACATTGTTAGAGGATGTGCATTTCTAAGAGCTTTTTTCTTTAAACCTTTCAATGTGAGAAACCATGTCCAAGAGACATACTATGTTGCTGTCAAGAAATTCTATTCAGAAATCAGCTAACTTTACATAATTACTTACTTTGGGCCGACCTGTGAATTGAACCCGGGACTATTGTGATTAGTAGCCGCGCTTAAGATCACTAGACAATTGGAGTAGTGAAACGCGCAGTTTGGGCAGTATCTAATAATGCTGAACCTGATCGTTTACATTCTAGGTATGATTCTCCGAAATAGCCACGTTTGGACTGGACGTCGCGCACCTTTGACGTTAATTCATAAGCTTTTATTTTAATATGTTACAATATTTATTTATTTTTATTATATTTAGTTATATAAATTACGTGCTACTAATTTTTTACCCGGCCATGGCTTGACTGGCAGAGAATGCTAACTGGCAATAAAGTCTGCCCTTTGTAACCTTTATGGTGTGATATATGTAGGAAAGGTCTTGTGTGAATTAGGAGACGTGTTGACGCTTCTATAACTTTAATTATACTGATTCGAACTTATTCTACCTTAACACTAATATATACTATGGTAAGGGCTACACTACACCTCCCACCGACAAAAATAAAAAAATTAAAACAATTTTTTTTTATATTGTAAAAGTTAATCCTAAATAAAATCTTATGTTTTAATTACGGATAATATATAAAATTCGTCTTGGATTGGGTAGGACGACTGGCCAAACCTCCTATGCACATAATAATTGCTCAGTCACATTAAAATTAGTATGATGTATTTGGATACATACAACAAACGTATTTGACATAATTAGGTGAACATTATGAATGTATATTATTTTGTCGACACATTATTGTAAAATACTTAGATATTGAGCAACGTAATCATGATCATTAACATAAAAACAGATATCAAAATATTTTGTAATCCCAGCCGCAAAGTGTTGGTGACAAACACCTTGTTATAAAGTCCAAAGCTCGTATAAGGAAAGGTTTGCAATTACATCGTATGACACAAACATAATATCTAATTCAACATAACTTACAAAATGTTCTATTATGAGTACACTTAAAAGTATTTGAAAATTATTGTATTAAGCACTTTTTAATTTATTTAGTTAAGATCGTTACATTGCATTGTTATAATACATTTACATACATTATCGAGTATTTATTATTTAAGTTATTTATAATAGTCGAAAACTCATTAAGTATTTTTTCTCTTTTAAGATTTCAAGATTTCATAGAAAAATGTTTATCTTAATTGAATACAGAGTTTAAAAAGTTTAATAAAGTTAATTTAGAAGTTATAACAAAATATTTGTTTAACATTTCAAAAGACAATTTTTTAAAGTAAATATGTATTAACGTAAATTTAGGTTTGACTGTCTATATAGAGAAAAAAAAATATTATTACATTATCAAACTTATAATAATAGACTATCGATACGCTTTGGATTTGATTTTAGTAAGCAATATACCAAATTTAGTTTAAAATTGTACAAATTATACATAAACAAAAAAAAATAAACAAAAAGAAATTTAAGGTAGTTATTGTAACTATGAATCAATGTGCCTAAATATGAAAAAAAAATCTTGTAAATTCGCGAAAATGTATTTATCAAACTTAATTGTTTTTTACTAGATGTATAGCTTGTAAGTAGCATTTTGGTTATTATTATTATCTATTACTACTAATATTATTTTTAGCATTGTAGGTAGCACACTAATACAGAAATGCAAAATAACTACATAATATCTCACTTTTAGATTTGTTCAGGATTCCTTATTATTACCTCATTTTAATTGTTCTCATGTCCTTTATTTTCATACTAACAGTACTCTCATATCCTTCGTTTTCGATCATCAGGCCTTTTTATTTTATTTTTATTTTCATATTTCTTGTACGTACTTTCTTTTATTTCTTAATATTTTGACCTTTAGCTAGCTTTATTTCTTTTAGTATTCTATTCACTTATATATTTATTATTAATTAGATACCGGGAATCGGAGTATTAATTCACCTCTTTGGGCGTTATTGGCCATTTTATTATACTCATTTTATAATTTACATGATATTTATCATGCGGGTACTTTATACATATGGGCCCCCATTTGGGTATTATATTACTTTTCATAACATTCATCATTTTATTGGTACATAAACTTTTTATCGTACTATATCAACGTAAAGTGTACCTTTGGTTGTGCACAATCTTAAGGTCAACGTTTAAGTCATTTTAAAAGACTCCAACAATTGTCACGGAGGAAACTAAGTTCACACTATGATCCAATGAAGGATACGACCTCAATGTACCATTATTAAGGGTAACAAATTTAAGACTTCTGGTCCCTAACAGTACTAATATGAGTAAACTCGTTCACATCACTTGTACTGAAGGTGTTGTTCCTAGTACTCGTTACTTCCGATTTTATCATCAAACAAAACATACCCTGCTCGAGGACTATATGCTTTACCAGTGATGGACGTTCCCGTATCTTCCATTACTTATTTATGCAGGTCAATTTGTTTTGTTTCTATTTATTTTTTACATTTATAGTATTTATTAATCATTATTTAATTGTACCAAGATTATGGACAATATTCCTATAAAACTCATAATAAATTCTCATTTTCATTGATAATACATAAAACTTATTCCGCATTTAATCGTTTGAACAACCTTAAAAATTAATCGGTTATTAGGTTTTCCAAACTCTCAGCTGATCAGGCTGATTGTATGGATATGCTAACCACCGACAATTTTCTTTGCCTATGTCACTCAAACTTACAACATTATCATTATTTTCATTTCTAATTATGTATTCTTACTTATCCATAAATTACTTACATCTTTACAAATTTATATCATAAAATAGTCTCGTATAATATTTAGTTATATCATTGTCAGTCAGGATTGAGGCTCACAATATGGGCACAACAAAATTGAAATTAATTAATTGTATACATAATATAATTGAGTTTCTAAATCGTTTTGAACGAAGTTATTATTTTCATAATCCACATAAGTAAGTTAGATATTCAAACTGTTATCTTATGATTTAAAAGTTTAATCAATATTAAACCAAAAATAAATTATTGCATTTCATATTAAGATACAGAACAAAGAAGTCAAAGCAACGTAATCATTTTCAGTAACAATAACATAATCACATAACAAGAGACAGATCAAAATACAAATTGCAACCCACTCCTAGCAGCGCAAGCGATTTGAGACACCTTTGTTTTAATTACTAAAGTATGTATATATGGAAACGTTTGCGATTACATAGAACTATGACCACACAGTGTGATTAACACCTATTTTAAGATAACTTGTACAAACTGTTATAATATGAATGCTAAAGTAAAATGTACTTAAAGTGATAGTTTTAAATATTTTTGAATTTATACAGAAGTTAAGATACATTACATCGTGAATAGTTTTATTAGTTTTACATACATCGAAAAATACATTAGCTTTTTTTTTTATTTTTATAAATTACTTTTGCAAGAAATATGATGTTTATTTTTTCGTATACACAACATTATTGAAAAATTACTACAACTATTATCAAGTTTATATAACAGAACATTAATTTATTTAAACATTCAAAAAACAATTTGAATTTTTAAGAAGATTAATATATAACTTTAAGGTTCATTGTCTTTAGAGAAGAAAAAATACATTTAACAATATGAATATTTAAAACTTTTCAAAATTGAATACTACCATTTAAACAAAATTTATTACAGAAAAAAAATAACAGCGGAATATATCATTAGTATTATTTTAACCATACGAAAATTAATTGATGATAAATCATGGTAAATTTAAGTACGTAAAATGTAATCTACTATATTATTTCATTCGGTTTTGCAGGACAGTAATAAAAAGAATATAACAATAAACAATAACTGTATAAATTGAATATAAAATCGTCTTGTGCTAAGATACAAAGTGCTTAAAACGTAACAATTTGTAATATTGCATTATGAATTTTTTTAGCAGGTGCTAATAAATATATTAAGGTATCAATTAAATCGTGAAGTATCTGATTAATAAACTCAACTTTATCATATTATATTAAATACAAATTTTAAAAACATAACTTTTTATAATAATTAAAACTTTTTAAATGTTAAAGAAATGACGAAAAATGCTGATTCGATGTTACCTCAAATTTTCTTCTTTTTTCTTTGGCTCAATTTTCATATTCTTCTGGACGAAGCTTGCAAAAGTACAACTGTTACTTCCTTTAAAATTAATCTGCCGTTTCTTGAATTTTGAACTTTGGTCATCATATTTTAATTTTTAGTTAGTTCCTATACAATTATTATGTGGCCTCTTCTTGTATTCATATTTATTTGTTTTTCGTCACATCCGTATTGCGTCCATTCCGTTATAATATATTTTTCCATGATGATTTCCATTATTTATTTTTTAATTTTCTCTCTTATATAAGCCCGGCGGTGCGTGCGACAACAGCAACCTTTGCGCCTAACAAATCTCGCCATGTGATATATGTAGGAAGGTCTTGTGAATTAGGAGACGTGTTGATTCTTCTTTAATTATACTGATCGAACTTATTCTACCTTAACACTAATATACTATGGTAAGGCTTTTTACAATGGTTAGAACAATAAAGTTTGTAAATAGCATTCAAAATAAAAAAGTAAGTAAATAATCACCGTCATCCTCGTCCGTTAAACCACTATCTATTAGAGGCCATGAAATTTTTTCAGCATTACCCATAGTCGCTTTTTACGACACTCATGGAATTTTTTTTCTTTTATTTTTGTTTGTTAAAAAAATAAATGGAAATACTCGTAAATGGGGTATCTATTATTCTATGTTATTATATTTAATTAAAAGGGCTTTACAGACTATTAAGTTGTAATATATTCATATTTCTAAGATTATTCATGTTATTTTTTTTCTACCGACTTCATAAAGTAGGAGGTACTCAATTCGACTGTATGTTTTTTTATGTGTGTTACCTCATAACTTTTTTTCTAGGTTAACTGATTTCGCTGATTCCTTTTTTATTTGAAAGCTGGTGCTTCTCATGTGGTCCCATATAAATTTGATCAAGGTCTGACTAATAGTTTTTGAGTTTTCCTTAATAATTTATATTGAAGTCGGTTGTACAAAATTTTCAATTTTACCACTTGTACTATTCGTTTACACCAATGGCAATACTTTTTAAAAAACTGATTGAAATCTGGCCCACACAACGCCATTTTCCTGCTTTTAAAATGCCACCTGTAGAGAGTAAAAAATGTACTTGTTAACAAAACATTAGAGACAAATATGTGATTGTAGAAAAAAAGCAATAGTTGTGCTGCTTATTTTTTTTATAGAATAGATGATACACCAAACACTTCGATAATTTTCTTAAGCGTACAGAATCTGATTATATTAAATAGTACCTAAACTTTTAAACCGCGTTAATGCCATATAGCAAGCTGCATTAGTCCCTACAATAGGAGAGGTCCATGTCTAGCTGTAGACTTTTACGGGGTGATGAAGAAAGGGATGCGATCTTGCTTTTGGATAAATTTATTTTTTAGATAAAACTTTTGTTTACAAGAAAATGTACGAGGCGTTCCATCTTAGTCGTAAGAGTTGACAATGCATCTGTAGCCTTCTTTGTTTGAAGATAGCGCAGGTGTCCGTGGAGTGCATTAGCCACTTACCATCAGGTGCACTGTAAGTTAGTTTGCCACTTCAGTTTTATAAAAAATAGTAACTTGTCGCCTTGAAATTGATTTTATTTTTCAATGTTTTCCATTATTTTGTTTAACATTCGTTTCTTTCGTTCACCACAAAAAGGCATTAACATATTATACTCTTCTTACAATATAAAATTAAGATAATATTATGTACATTGAGATTAATATTATAATACATTTTCTAATATAAGTGATAAAAAATTTGTATAAAACTTAATGAACTCGTACGTAATCATATTATACTCGTAGTACATATTTTACAAAATGCAGCTTAAGTTTAGTCAAGCGTTGTGCTTGTGACGATTTCATGACAATTACAAAAACAGCCTATAAAAGTCCACTGCTGAACATAGGCCTCCCTCATAGATTACCCCATGGCCATAGTTGCCACGCAGTTTTTTATTATTTTGAGTTATTATCAGGAAGATGCTGCTGCCCATCTCCTGTTTCATTTCTCTCTGTCGCCTCTTACGACACCCTCGGGACGATATGGGTTAAGTGGATATTCTTACACCGCCACTATAGAAGAGCGTATGCGCCTACCAAATATGAGACGCATTGAGCAGATGGTTAATAGTTTATCGACTGATTAATCGAAAAGCAATCGACGTGGTTTCTATTTTTTCGAGCAACTATCGATTGGATAATATGCACCATACATTTGCATAGACTTTTCACATACAACAAAACAGTTGTTCGATTAAAAATTGTATGTATGCTCCTCGCGTAACTAGTTACGAAAATAATCGTTAGAAAGCCAATTATGTGCACTCGTATAACCATTTAAGTTTCGTTATGACCCATTACTAACAGTTAAGCACACGCAAATCTAACACATGATCGTGTGTTTGCAGACTTCGCAAATGTTTTTGTATATCCTAATAACGGATTTTTATTTCTTAAATTTTTACATAATTACTTTATCAATAACACTTTTCAGATCTTTTCTATACGGGTTCACTTGATGGAGCATAATCTGCAATTTTTGATTAAATTTGGCTTTAAATTAGGAAATTTAGAATATCGAATCTTTGCTTCTCGATCATCTTCACCTACAAGATATATTTGAAGGTACTGAGCGTCATGTTCGGCTTCTGGTAATATACTTCCAATTAAATGGTAGACCTGGCCTTGTACTTTAAAAGTCGGTGAAAAACCATCTGCTGTTACCTGTTTACCACCAAAGGAAATCATCTGAAAACAGGCATTATAATATTTACGAATATTACCCATAATATGTTCATGATCTGGGTGTAGATCATTAATAAAACTAAAGAGTGGTTCAGGCAGTTGTTTCAACTGATCAAGTTGCACTTTTCCAGCGCTGCAACACATACATGTTGTGTCTCATCCTTCCATTTCAGCGCATTGCACCACTGACACTTGTATGTCATAGAACCCAAGGCTACACTGCTGTCAGTTCTATAAGCAATATCAGGCATAGCGGAATGGACCTTGTTTTTTCATAAACGCAGTGTGATGTTTTCCTCATACCGTGACTAAATTGCTCTATGGACTTGTAGATTTGCAGTTTTGTAATTTGCAACAACTTGCCTGTGTACATCGGGATTTTTTTCTGATAAGCGGAAACAGCTTTACGATTTGAATTTGGCTTGTTCTGCCTATATCTTTCTTGTGCACTTTTTAATTGACTTTTTATTGTGTAATTAGTAAATCTCGACCTTCGTTTATTTTCTTTTTTATTTTAATGTCGACGATACAGATTGATCTGTTCCGCTGGTTGGAGATGATATTTCACTGTTTACAAAAGATGTAACAGTTAAATGGTCAAGCTCTTAAAAACGGTCACGCTGTTCGACAGGTACCTCCATGCGACGTTGTGTAATTTTCTTCACAACTATAGGCAGATAGACGTCAAAATGTCCATTAGATAAATCATGGCTAAATCGTAATCGCCTTACTGGACAGATATCTGTTCCGGACTCTGTGTATAGCAGACCGTTTCGATATACTTCAAACCGGGAAATATTAATCCTGCAGCTACCAATTCACAAAGTCCAACGTAAGTTTCACTTTTTAACATATCGGCTGAATATTCATTTGATGTTGAATAATTGTCGCCATTTCTGTCGTGGGTCATAACTGAAAACCTAGGCCAATCATTTACCACAAACCTAACAATTTGTAAACGCACCACCATCGCATTTCTCCGGTTCCGTACATTAAAATGAAAGAGCACGAAACAAACAGGCGCCGTCACCTATAATGGGGACGACAGTATGTTCTTCCATTTTTCCTTTAATATTAAGAGTTACTGTAGTCATTTTTTCAGTGAGAAAAAATACTTCTATCAACCATACCTAATCACAAAGCAAATCGAATTCCAAGTTTGAACAGTGGTTGTAAGAAAGACAAAATCAAGCAAATAAACCGAAACACGAAACAAATCTTAAACCGTAAGCAAGTAAAGTCGAAGTCTAGTCAAATATCCGTTAACAGTGAATAGGTACCGTATGTGGTACAGGTTGAAGCGCTCATTCACCATTCACTTTATATTAGTTCGAAAAAACACAACATTACCGCGTTCTAAAACGATACCAACGCCGTCTATTGGTAGGGATTGGAACTTGAAGATCAATACAAAATAGGTAGGTACCTAAGTATTTCTTTTGGTTTTTCCATTTTATTAATTTGTAAAAATATATATTTGGTTTGGTTGTTTATTTCTTTTAAATTAGTATTTTTTGTTCAGGTGTATTTTTATGCAAATTTTTTGTACAAATCTTCTTGTCTATTTTCTTTTATGTTTTTGTGCAATCAAAGTATATTCTATTCTATTCTAATAAATTAAGTTTAAAATATTTATCAATATCAGTTACGTTATTTACGACCCAAAAACCTTAAAAATGACATCCAAGTCACCCAACCCATGATGATTTTTACATACAAACATACATCCATCCATCCTTCCATCCATGTTGGTTTCAAACCATAATCGATGCCAGTTTCGTAATTAACGTCCCAAAAAACCATAAAACGACACCCATATTGACATATCAACCACATCGCAGGGGATGATGGTAGGTATTTCCCGTCTGCTACTTTCGATTTTGAAATAGTTGTTGTTTTCGTAATCAGCGACCCGATAAACCATAAAAACGATACCCATGTTGATTTTCAGAATTTGTCACCCCTTTTCCACCTTTTAGGGGTGGAATTCTGAAAGAGCCTGAAACACTTGTTTACTCATTTATTGATAGGAGTACTCCTGTGAAGTTTCGAATAAAATAGTTTAACTAATCTTGTTTCCCCATACAAACTTTCAACCCCTTTTCACCCCCTTAGGGGTGCAATTTTCAAAAACCCTAGGACACGTAATTGTTTATTTTCAATCGTTAACCTAAAAACAAAGTTTCAGACTTCTAGCTCAAAAATAACAGACTTCCATACAAACTATTAACCCCTTTTTCACCCTCTTAGGTGGCGAATTTTCAAAAATCCTTTCTTAGCGGATGCCTACCTCATTACATCTGTCTGAATGCCAAATTTCAGCGAAATCCGTTCAGTAGTTTCGGCTGTGCGTTGATAGATGAGTCAGTCAGGTTTGCCTTTTATATAATATATAGATTTACTTTAAAAAAAATATATACGAGTATTAAATAACCAACAATTTTATGTATATTAAAAAAATTAAATACATTTAATATATAATTAAAAACAGAAATGAAAATAAATAAGTAGTGGAAGGGTAAAAAAAAATGTTAAAAAAAATTAATTAACTATGCACTTTTGAAATGAAAACAAACAACAGTCCTTTTGAAATTATTATATGGTTAGTATCAAAATATATTATTATAATCAAAATGTTAAAAATTTTGCAATCCATGAAATAAAAGGCTTTTTTATTTTATTTTATATTGTTACACAGTCCTACTCCCCGCGGTATAATGCCAAAAAGGTTGGCCGCATTTTCTTTCTGAAGGGCCATACTTAACTTTAGAGCGAGAAAAGAACCAGTCATCTTGTCACCAGTGGTGTCTCCGCGTTAGCCCCATGAACCAATAGTCTCGGCTGCCATTGGCTCAAATATATAGTCATTTCTCAGAGATTCATATTCGCGCCATTTACTCACTTCAGTTTCGTTATTAATCACATAAGCTTAATCATCTTTGACATGTCAAATACTAGGAAACTTATAATATAATATGATTCAATTTAAAAATAGCATCTTAACTACAGTTTTTTACGTGGTAAAGCCATGGTTCGGTTCGACCGGGAAAGGACCACGCTCTCACAGAATACCAGCGTAAAATAGCAGCTTAACGCTGTTGTGTTTCGTATGGTAAGTGTAGAGAACCGGAGACCCTTTTTACTGGAAATGAGGCATTCCATCTTAGTCCTCACGGGTGACAACGCATCTGCATTTTGATTTGTAATCGAGGATAGATGTAGATTTCTATGGGCCGCAGCAACCACTTACCATCAGGTGGACTGTGTGCTCGTTTGTCACGCTTATCCTATCAAAAAAGCATTTTGTACTGCTTTGATCAATCTCTCAAATCAATAGCTTTTTACGCAAAACTCTATTCAGGTATAATACGCTATATTATTCACTACACTCACAGACACACAAATTACACTACACGTAGACTTACATCTTACGTGGCCACGTCAGTGTGTCTCGCATTATAAAGTAAGTTTCGTCATCGAAACGAAATTTCCATAATATTAGAGTTTTTCAATATCTACTACCCGATTTCGTCCCGTGGATGTCGCAAGAGGCGACAGAGGGAAACTGAAATAAGAGATGGGCAGCAGCATGGTCCTGATAACAACTCAAAATTATAACAACCAGCGATTGCCAACCCGTTTGCCAAGCGTGGCAACTATGGCAAAATCCCCCCTATTACGATAAGCTGGACAGGCTGTAATGAATGAATGAAAAAACCTCCATCCATTCCATTACCGCCCATATAAGTCCACTGCTGAACATAGGCCTTCCAATAGATTGCCTTATAAGGAGGAGGATATTTGCCATATTTGCGACGCTCGGCAGGCGGGTTGGCAACTACAGTTTTATTTTTATTTTCTAGTTGTTATTAAAAAGATGCGGCTAGCCATCCTGGTTTGTATCTATTTAAAAACAGCTCGCAAGCTAATTTCGAAATATATTCTAAAGTTAAACTGTGTTAAAATTTTGCATCGTATGTTCGAAACAGACAGTATTTTACATTAGTTTGTCATTATCCACGTTAAAATTCTATCATTAAATTGCGCTCAACCGCGGCCATACAACCGCATATCTTCGCGAATTAATGTAACTGGTATTTAAGCCAACCGAATTTCACAAGCAAAATTCAATCGAGCCGAATAATAGCTGGCTAATTTGGAAACGCGCGGGAGCTATAATGATGCATTTTGGAATAACCACTGCAGTGTACATCAGGCATTAACTAATCAGAATTAACGAGTGTACTTTGCGCGGGCTCCTGTGATATTTGTTGGTACAGTAAAGTCGTAACTTTACTGTTTTAGGTGACATCCGTTCCGTTTTATCGTTTTTAATGTATATGATGCGTTAATTTTATCTAGATGAATTTCATACGTGGTAGAGCCACGCTGCAGCTATATTGTGCTTATAGCACGAATGGGTCGGCTCAACCGTGGTAGGATGACACTCTCACAGAATACCAGCTTAAAATAGTAGCATAATGCTGCTGTGTTTCGTATGCTGAGTGTAGAGAACCGGAGACCCTTTTCACTGAAAACGAGGCATTCCATCCTAGGGGCATAACGCATTGGCATTTTGATTCTTGATCGAGAATAAATTTGGATGTCTATGGGCTTCAGCATCTACTTACTATCAGGTGGACTGTGTGCTCGTTTGTCACCCTTAGTCAAACTTTGAAACTTAGTCACGTGGCTTTTATATTTAATTTATATTGAAAATGGGCCAAGTTAAGAGTACCCTTAACTGACGAGCATGTATGAAAGAAGAGAGAGGGTGGTGCCACTTGAAAGTCCGTAGAATAGAATAGAATAGAATAGAATGATTTTTTTATTTAATATTGATTATAACATAATACTTATTGAGTCATTTTTATTTACCACTGGTTAGGAAAATACTTCTGTCTTGGGAAGAACCAGCAAGAAACCCAGCGGGACTTTTTTTTAAACATACTATTTCACATAACAATAATTTTGTTTGTACAATTTTTAAATTAATTTTCATAGAACCTTCATGGTGGCGATCACCTTATTCCCAGGGATTATTTTCATTCATGTATTCCTTGATATTGTAATAACCCTTTTTGTACGAGTATAGTTTTTCTTTAATAAAACTTTTAAACTTATTTATTCACAAACTTTTAACATGTTCTGGGATTTTGTTGTAAGCGTATACATCGCCCCATAAATGAATTACTGATTCTGTGAGTCTAGTAACTGGCATTACAAGCTTATGTTTGTTCCTAGTGTTAAAAGTAAAACATCCTTATTCTTATTAAAGCTATTTATGTTTTATGTACATACATTACATTTTCATAAATATTTATTGCGATGCCAAGTTCATACATTTCTTTAAAATTTTTCTCTGAGGGACTTTTTACACTATGGTCCTTCTTACCCACTGGATGACAGGTGTGAGAGTTTATGATATGATGATAACTTGTTTAAAATAAAAGAGACGCTTAACGGTAATTTCTATGTAAGCGAGCAACCTGGTCTATTAATTAAGCCAGCCAGCATTAATGAAATGATCATCGGCGTTGAAAATATACTGAAACCTGCATGTCTGAGGAATAAAAATATTTTGAGGATATGTGAAGTCCGTCAACACGCAATGGAGCACGTTGGGCAAATTGCTCCATAATTCACTCAAAAAAAAAAGAGGAGATCTATGGCCAGCTGTGTGCAGTACAAAGGTTACAACTTTCCTTTACTTTTACCACATAACTTTCACTGCATTTATAAATTTAAAAAAATTATAACTTACCTCCAAAAATATCGACATAGGTATTAATTTAAAAAAAATGTATACCGTTATTCAACAAATGAAATTTCAGTAACTTTAGGTCACTGTTAAACGCTAATAGATTATTAAGACGTTAAAAAAAATATAGACCGAAAACGTGAAATGCAAAACAAACGAAGTGTAGGCGAAGTCTGTGAACGACACCATTTAGGAATAAAACGAAATGTTTGATCACGGGACGTTATTTAAATTGGCCGCTTATTTCCAAACGCTTGTTAATATTCGAGTCTTGAATTGGTATTGTTAGCGGACGCTAATGACCTCTCATTTCTTTCTTATATCTAAAAAAATTTAAGAAAAAAAATAACTCTAGTTATTACTAGGCTAGGTTAACATTATAAAGCTAATCCTATTTTCTAAGAAGAAGGTACTATTATTAGACACGTATGTTTTTATGCCTGTTCACCTATTTGATTTGATTATTGTTTATAAAAATGTTACAGGTATAGTACAGGGATAGTCCCATATTCATTTTATTTATTTATTTAATAATTTTATTGCTTTAACCATAAAGGTTACGAAGGGCGGAGTTAATGCCAGTTAGCATTTACCTAGTGAACCCATGGCGTTGTAAAATTGTGGTAGGTGCCTTAAATAACTAAATTATAATAAACAGATGTAGATATAACACATATGAAAATTAGTAATAACACATATACCATACCATATTAATACAAACCATATAGATCAGAAGAAAACAATCCATTCCTAAGTGTGGAAAATTAGGGGATGAACATTTTAGTGTTACTAATAAGGCTATATTCTATTTGTTAACTTGAATAATTTATATTTATTTAATTATCAAATATGTATTAAGAACGGTGTTTGGGTCTGAACAACAGGCTGTGAGGCATTCTATCTTAGACATCAGAGACTACAACGTGTCTGTAGTTGTTTGAAGTTGACTGCAAGTGCCCATGGACTGCAGTAATCACTATCACGTGGACTTTAGTCTGCGTCAGCGCGTGTGTTCGAACGTAGAACAAAGCGATCGCTAATAATCGAGCAGGGCAATGGCCTCTAATACAGTGAAATGTAATAATTGCAATATTGTGATTTCTGAGTTGGCCTTCATTCAAAACAAGGCTGATGTTATGGATGAAAGCATTATAATCTGTGTGCTACTTCGTTTTCGAGTGAGGAGGTGGTACAAGCGAAAAATTACTTTTTGAATCTATTACCACTGAGCCGAAAGATTACGCGCAAGAAAGAAGGAAAGATGCAGCGTGATAGAAGATATTAATAGTATAATTAAAAGAACGGACCCAGAAAAATGCCCATATTCGTTGCAAAAGACCTACAAAATTACCGCCGGTACTTTTGATCACGTAGACGTGACAAGGCTGCTAAAGGATATTATAACTTTGAAAAATGACATGAATATTATAAAAGAAAGTATGTGACTGAAATGTTGGAAGAAAGAGTTCCGTTTTAGAAATTAATGAAAATATAAACAATAGAAGACGCGGTATTTACTAAACAACAGTTTGAATGTAGATAGCGGCCCAATTGGTTTAACATATACACAGCGGATCAACAACCGCAATAGGCGAGTCAATGAACTGGTTCGCGGTGAGGACGTACCTGTCCCATTCTCACGCGATATTCCTGTCTCGGTCGCACCACTAACTAAACATTGCTGCAAGGCAGTTCTCCAGTGAACAGCGGGGCGAAGTGGAGGCCCTCACCGTGGTTTCGACGAATGTAGCCAAATGTGCTAACACCGCTGCGCCTGCGCCTATGCCTCCCGGGCCTATGCCGATTAAAAAACAGTGCAGATAAAAACATGAAACCACAATGAGCTCCGGGATGTAAAGGTTTCCGATGTGGTGCGCGAGGTGGTGAAACCAAAGCACCAAAGGACGAATGGATTCTTTTGCAAGAAGACGGCTGCGAAACCGTTTTATGGCGAAAAACAGATCTAAAGTTGGATTGCGGTTTCAAGGCGGCGGATGTTAAAATTCCGTTTTACATTTATAATGTTGACAAAAATGCCTCTGTCGAAGATATAAAGTAAATATATTATGAGCAAGACAAGCGTGGAATTTGCTTTTAGAAGTGAACATGAGGCAGAAAAGAATACGAAGCCTATAAGTTCCTTATTCCGAAACATAAGTTGTCCGTTTTATGGACGAAAATATATGCCTCAAGGTGTGTCGTTTCAATTTGTAACTTTCTACAAAAGAAATGATAACGCTCCAAGGCATGAAAGCGACAAATAAAAGTGAGTAAATAAAATATAAAAGGAAAAGGTAGAAAAGGAATAATATATAAAGAAAAAAAAAAATAGTTTAAAAATGGGTGGTTGAATGTGCCTGCCAAGTTTTGAGCTTTAACTGTAAGTCGTTGAAAGATCCATAGAATGTGTTAAGTCACTATGTAAAAATATTATAGCATTACAGGAGACTGGCTACTCCCTCACGAAATACCGAGTCTCGGCAATATAAATCAGGTTTTGGTTTCTTCGGTAAGTCTGCAATAGATACATCGGCGGAAATCCTATACGGTCGACCGTACGGTGGAGTTGCTCTTTTATGGCGAAAGAGTGTCTTGATCAGTCTCCGTTATTTTGTGCAAAAGTGAGCGTATCGTAGCAATTAAAGTTAATATAAAGACAGCTCTTTGCTTATATTTAGTGTTTATATGCCAACGGATTGTTCTGAAAATTTGTTAGAATTTAGTGACTGTTTGAGTGAAATTGCAGCGATTGTTGAAAATCAAAATGTAGAATCCGTTTTTATCTTAGGGGACTTTACGCACATCCTGGAGAACGTTTCGGTAAGGAATTAATTAGCTTTTGTTTCGATCAAAATTGGTTGTGTTTGATGTCAAAATTAGGTGAAAACTCAGACCTATACTTTTTTAAGTGGGGGCGCAGTAGCAGGCGTTGGCTGATCATTGTGTCGTCACAACGCCGCCTGGAGTGTGGTGGTCGGTGTGGATATACACTACGACATTTTATTGGTCGGATCACTTCCCACTGAGAATACAGTGTGACCTATCGATGGTCAGACCTAAATTCAAACGCAAAATAGGTTAAGCATAAACAAGGTAGTTTGGGGACATAGAGATGAAGGTCAAATTGCAACATACCATGATCTTTGTTTAAAAATTTAAGAGATATTAACTTTAAATGACTATACTCTTATTCCTTGCTGTAATAGAATGTGTTATAACCTTGATCATAAAAATCCATAGATGTAATGTATAATAAAATTGTTCATCATTTCAGAGGCCGCTATATTTAGTTATAAGGAAAGTGTCGGAAGGGCGTTCGTATTGTTGGCTGGAATAAACATGTTAGATGCTCACCGGGATGCTAGGCAAAATTTATAAATTGGGTGTGGCATGGAAAACCTATTAGTGGTAAATTGTATAAAGAAATGTATGAATCAAAAAGTTATTTAAACAGAAATTAAAATTTTGTCAAATAATGAACATCAAATTAAAATGGACATGTTAGTTGAAAAGCATAAAAACAAAGACTTTAAAAATTTTTTGGAAACAAACAAAATTGAATCCTAATGAGTATCCTGTGAGTATTGAGGGGTGAATGAGCCAGGAGAGATAGCAAACTTATTTCAAAAGCATTTTAAAGTAATATCACCGAACATATCGTCGCGTAGTCTCAGATGTTGAGGACGGCCAGACGGGCACGGGCGAGCCAATTAGCTTTACGCCGAATGAAGTTTCGACGTAATTAAAAACATGACTAGGGGTAAATCGCCGGCCGATGGCCTCAGCATTGAGCATCTTCTGCATGCGGGCCTCATCTCCGGGCTTCTAACCTTCTACACCCACATGAGACATTCCTATCTTCCTGAGCAGCTGATGAGAACTATTGTGCCTATAGTAAAAATAAAACCGGGGATATATCTGACAAAGAGAACTATAGGCCCATCTCATTAGCTACTATCATGGCTAAGGTGCTTGACGGTCTGCTTGAGCGGCATCTCAGTGGATATCTAAAATTACATGATGCTCAGTTCGGATTTAAAAGAGTCTCTCCACTGAGAGTGCAATATTAACACTCAAGCATACTGTTAGGTACTATACCAATAGGAAAACAATTTACGCTGCCTTCCTCGATCTGTCAAAGGCATTTACCTAGTTAATTATGATATTCTGTGGAAGAAGCTGCGTGAGTGGCCTACCAAGCGAGTTGATTGAAATATTTAAATACTGGTATGGCCATCAAATAAATCAGGTCAGATGGACAGATGCACTGTCCAACGAGTACAGGTTGGGTGCAGGGTGAGACAGGGTGGCTTCTTCACCAGCGCTCTTCAACCTGCATTAACCAGTTAATCGTTGAGCTCAGCAACGCTGGTGTCGTGCTCAATTGATGGGCATTTCGTTAACAGCATAAGCTATGCAGACGACATGGTGTTGCTGAGCCCATCGATTAATGCACTGAGGACATTACTTAATATTTGTGATATTTATGCTGAGACTCACGGTCTCATTTATAATGTAAAAAAAAGTGAAGTGTTATTTCGAGCTGGATCAAAATTGAAAGATTCCACCTGTTAAATTAAGGAACGTACAGTTAAATAAGTGTATCAATTTAAGTATCTTGGTCACGTTTTAACTGAGGATCTGACTGATGATGCGGACATAGAAAGAGAAGAAGGGCATTGGCGGTTCGCTGTAACATGCTGTCCGTAGCTGCACGCGTTACGAAGAAGTTAAGATAACTTTTAAAGCTTTTTGCCAGTCATTTACACGTGCAGTCTATGGGTTAAGTACACGCAGAGCCTACAATGCCCTTCGGGTACAATATAATAATGCCTTCAGGATGCTGATGGGTCTTCCGCGGTATTGGCGCTTCAGGGATGTTCAGCATACGGTATGGACGGTTTCATGCCATAATTCGAAAGAGAATAGCATCCCTGATGCGCAGGGTTCGTGGGACTCTAATGGCATTCAGAATATCCGATAGAGTTGATTGTCCCATCCTAGGACACTGGATGCGTATCCACTTGCATGAGCCTGGTGTCATGGGGTGCCAAAAATAAAAAAATAAAAATAATTGTTGTGAAATTGTACGTGTATTAATTTAAGACTAACATAGGTTAAGCTAATTTACTAACATAATTATGGACTATATGTGGGTCTGAAATAATTTAATTATTATTATTATTATTATTTAAGTTCATTTGCCACTTCAGTTTTATAAAAAAACTTGGTGCTAGTACCGTACATTATAATAATGTGCATTTCAACGCCCGAAGCCCTTATAAGTTACTTCAGTGAACAGAAACTAGTAGCTTCGTATGATTATGACAGTTACCAGACTGAAATTCAAATTTTGAATTCAGACGATGCGGGGCTTTCGTTTCATATCAGCGTGTGAGTAATTTGAAAGTGCATTGTCAAGTCGAATTTGTACAAATTATTACCTCTATACATTTAAATAAAACTAACTACTTTATGGACATTGGGACGTCAAATACCTCAGTCCCCCCCCCGTGAACATGGGTGCTATAAAGTATGGGTGCGATAAAATTCATAAAACTAGTTTTATTTAAATGTGTAGTGTTCGCGTAAATATAAGAAATCATTATATTACCTCTATATATAAAAATCAATTACTGTCTGTTTGTCTCGCTAAAACTCGAAGGACTAGACTGATTTCAATGAAATGTTTTGTGTGTGTTTGAGTTGGATGGTTTAAATTCACAATTGGATAGGCGGCGCTGTTGTCGAGATCCAAAAATCACCCGTGTGAAGCCGGGGCACGTAAAAGGATCTCACTACTCCATATCATCCCGTGGGTGTAGTAAGAGGCGACAGAAGTAAATTAAACAGGAGATAGGAAGGGTGTGCCCCTTCCTATCTCCTTCCTGATGACAATACTAAAAATAAAAAAAACTGCCTCATTCCAAGTGTGGCAACTATGTCAGAACCCCCTATTAGGCAATCTATGGGAGGCCTATGTTTACCAGTGGACTTTTGATAGGCTGTAATGATAATAATGATGATAAACAAAATAGACAAAATTTGTGTTTGCAGAAAATGTTTTAAATTATAATTGTCTTGATCAGAACTTTTTTCAACTTCTCGAGAACACTTTTCCAAACGTGATCATGTATTTTTAGAAGATTTGGCAATTCTTATCATACTGGTCAGATGTGTTGATAAATCCACCGATATCATCAAGTTGGGAATATGCACGATATAATTACGATAGTCCCATATTCATTTTATTTATTTATTTAATAATTTTATTGCTTTAACCATAAAGGTTACGAAGGGCGGAGTTAATGCCAGTTAGCATTTACTGCTAGTCAACCCATGGCGTTTTAAAATTGTGGCAGGTGCCTTAAATAACTAATTATAATAAAAATATGTTAATACAAACCATATAAATCAGAAGAAAACAATGCATTCTAAGTGTGGAAAATTAGGATTATTATTATTATAATATTGAAATTACTGCAAACTATCGGAGGCCGAAACATTTTGTGCGTTTCCTCAATTGTCTCTACAAGACTCAGGTTGTATAAAAGTGCTTAACTTTATCATATGTGAGGAGAAAAAAAATGTAAAGGAAGAGAAATTAATCTACGTTATTAAAAAAATCATAAGGTAACCGTACTTTCATGCATCACAAGCAATCTTGACATTTGGTACTAAGACTGTAACTGCTACCGAGCTCAGGCACAAATATAAGAAATTGGGTTAACCAGACAAACCACGATCTCTCATATCAAAATATTCGGTTAACTGAACAAGATTCAGTGTTTATTCACGCATACGTTAGTTGTCGTTAATAATAATACATATATATCTAATATAAACTTTGTAATGACTTCACTATCCGTATCGTTTTGTGGATATCATAAGAAGAACAGCGTGAAATTTAAAACGGGAATGGACAGCAGCATTTAATTAGTTAGAAATAGAAAAGAAGATTGAACCTACCCAGATGGAGATCAAGTAAGAAAAGGAGACCAAGACTGAAAACGAGTTGTAAAAAATTAAAACGTTTTACTCATTTTATGTCTAAATCAATTTTTATATCTTCTTGCCAACGATATATCATCTTATACGTGAGCGTGACAGAGTCAGTTAGTCTGCAACATTATGGTAGCAGTACAAATGGATCGGGTCGACTGGAGAAACAGACTTGGTCTCATACGGGAATAAGTTCCTTAGACGGCAGAGTAATCTTATGGTAGGAGTGGTTCTGCGGCTTATTTCAGTAAACTGTTTTTCCCAATTATTTAAAAAAAAATCTTTGGGAGAAACATACAAATATATTAAAATTGTAAATAGTGAGGATATTTCCGTGTTTGTAATTATTCTCCTCCTCGATGGCTTGACCGATTATGATGAAAGTTAAAATAATCGCGAAAAAAAACGTAAAATTATTTTCATCAAGATCCAGTTTGTCAAAGTATTTTTCTTACGTCTATATTGCCGTTCTTAAGATAAAAGTTAAAGAGAATAACGTAGCCTTGCTTTGATAAAAGTTCTTCATCTTTTTTTAATATCAAAGAAACTGCCATTCAGTTTTCGCTACACTAATTACTCTTTCTAACCTATTGTTGTATTGCAATTTATTATTCCCTTCATTCCAGTATTGCATTTATTTCTCTTAATAGATTTAATCTTACAAGATTTTCCATATATTTTTATTATATATCCATATATTTATTACCTGGTTTGCTAATTGTGATAAACGAGTTATTTTTGTTTTTAATAATGTGTTTCGCTAATGACTATTAAATCTAATTTTAATATTTTATTGTCTCAAGCGTGCTTTTAATTCAGCATACGTCCCACACCTGGGCACAATCCTCCGCAATCCTTTTCTCATCTCATCTGGGAGGGTTTTATAGAAAAGTGTTCACTGCTGCCTCAATCCACTTTGGTGGACTTCACATGGCTTATAAATATTTGTTTTTGAATTCTCGGATATGCAGGAACTACCATAGTTCCGTCACCGCCGAGCACTTGATAAGTCAACACTTATAATTGCAATTTTCATTGGCGTCTCCGGGATCCAATCTGGATTGCTTGCTTATGTACTGTTTCACGTAGGTCATTAATTTATCGCGAGCACGTAGTCACTGAATTACTAATAATTAGTTCAAGTTATTATTAGTTAGAATTTTATAAGTAACAAAACTAATTTGCATGTGCCGTATTTGTTTAAAAAAAAAACAATATACTAGATTTCATCACTATTGATTTCCAACTACCGATGAAACCAATTTTACCTAACCACTGAACCTATATTCCGACTTAACGAACTGTAAGCGTACAATTTCTCTGAGCTCTCCCGACCATTTTGCGAATGGTGACAATTTTATTTTACCGCAAGGAAATTCAATCGTTACTGTTCAAGTGTTGCGAAGAATTTTATAAATATTTTTACACGACTGTTATTTGGTTTTCACACCAACGAATCGGAAGTTTAATTACATCTAAAGAAAAAAATCGAAATATCAATATTAATCATCCAATGGCATGAAATATATTTTCTTTGTAGTAAGTGCAAGAAAAAAAATGATATGGGGTATTATGTGCCTGAATTGAATTATTTGTTTGGCGAGACTTTCCATGTGGTATCAACCAAGGCTTTTACTTTTACAGCAGATATTAAATAATCACCTCCTAATTTGCTTATAATTTATGCTGACAACACTCTTGACGGGGCAGAATAAACTTAGAACAGAGAGTAAATTTATGGAAAGACACGCTTGAGAATGGTGGACTGCAACTAAATGTGGTTAAGACGGATAAATGGCTTGCAGGGTAAATCGAATACATAAAAAAGCTCTAAATACGTTCTGAAAACGGATAAATTCAGATACCTTGGATCTATTATGCGTGAGTCAGGGACATGAATTATGACGTTAAAATATTGGCGCAGCTTGAAGTAAGTGGCGAGGACAAAGGGTTTCTGCGATCGTAAGATACCTCTCGAGTATTATCTGACCCGTACTAATATACATATTACGGTAGTGAGACCAGTCCAGAAGCTTTGTGTTACGGACATAAAAATACTGCACTGGATATGTGATGTTACGAGGCGAGACTGCATACGTAACTAGGTGGGAAAGTCAGTAAAGGTAGTACGGACACGTCCTAATGAATGATCCCAAGAGATGCGATAACACACGGTCCTGAGCCACAGCCAGCAGGTGGCTGCATCCATCCACTATTTGTTATTTATACCATTGTTGTTGTTTATACAAAGTTACATATAAATAATTTGAGCAACTGTCAAAACAGCGGTTCAATTTCTAACCAACAAAAAGCGAGCATTTCGACATATCGGAAACGGATTCCACAATTTCCTTATTGAAAAACTTTGTGTTGAAAGTTAATCTGCTGTATCGCAAATAAATATCTGTCGAAATATGAATTTATTTATTCATTCATTAATTTATGGACCCGTGGTAGCTCACAGGCTAAGCGCTCGCTGTAAATTTCAGTACGCGAAGCACAGTTCGTAGCCACAAGTCCGGTGTGCATTTCTGCATGCATTCAACACCGTAACGGATTCTGTCACACTGAAACATAACTGAAGCATAGAGTTTTGATTTTTTTCGATCAATTTGCATTACTAAAAATAATTGGATGAATTGAATCCATAGACAAGCCCTTAAACTTAGAACGTTTTACAGATTAGTACAAGACATGAAGGCATAGAGCCGTGGTAGCTCAGATGGTTAGCGCTCGCTGTAAATTTCACAATACGCGAGCTATCCGGGTTCGATCCCGCCGGCACCAATGAAATTGTTAATTGCAATTTTAAGTGCTGATTCCACCTGCTCGGCAATGAAGAAAAAACTGAGGAAACCTACATCTCTGATAAATGAAAAAAATATTTCGAAGGCATAAGTTCGCCAACACGAGTTGGGGCAGCGCGGCGGACTTTTCCTTGTCCTAAAACCCTCTCAGAAATTAGAGGGGCCTTTGCCCAGCAGTGGAATATATAGGCTATAATTTTAACTTTGAGTTTTCATTTATACCAACCAATCAAAGTTCACTACTGAACATAGGCCCCAAAATTCCATAAAAGCACGTCCATCGACTACCTAAATGTCTTAGCAGGCCGTCACTCCATCTAGTGGGGGGCCGACGTACACTTTGTCTTCCGGAACGAGGCTGTCACTCGATAACCTTTCTTCCCCAACAGTTGTCGTTTCTTAGAGCTATATGGACGGCCCATTGCCACTTCAACTTACTAATTCGTACTAACGGTTTCATACTCGCAATTATTATCATTTACGCATCATTCTAACATATACAAATTGAAATCTGTTGTGTATTATGTATAATTACTTCTATTAATATTCTAAATAGCGTACATACAAACTGTAGCATAACATAAATAAAAAAATCGCGCAATTTTGTAGGCATGTCCTTTCTCCAATTTTTGTAATACTATTTTACTCAGGGCAAAATGTAGTAACATATCTGTTAAGTCTAGGGTTTTATACGTGCGATAAAGAGAATCCTTAATATAAGAGAAAAATAACACTAATGACCGATGAACGTATTCAATAATATATTTTTAATATCCGCATATAACTACCAAGTTTTGTCCAGTTAACCTAATTTTTCGTATTGGAAACCGAGCTTGAAAGTACGGGCATTGTTCTCAGTTTTCCATTGTTCATGAACGTAGAATAAAATACCTTACAAAAGTAAGCGTAAATTGGAATCGGTAAAATAAAATGAATGCGTAATCAATTTTCCTTTTCACGTTTCACCTATTTCTTTATATTGAAAATTATTTTTGACGCTGTGATGCTTAGATTGCTGTAGCTCAGGGATAAGCGCTCAGATTAATTTCATAGTACGCTAAGCAACGATTGAACAATCCCGTCCAGATCTATGAAGTTGTTAGTTGCAATGATACGTAATAGAGCCCCGCTGTAGCTTTATTATAGTTATAGCACGAATAGGTCGGCTCGACCGGGGAAGGACCACGCTCACAGAATACCAGCGTAAAATAACAGCTTAATGCTGCTATGTTTAGTATTGTGAGTGTAGAGAACTGGAGACTTTTTTACTTAAAACGAGGTATTCCATCTAGTCCTCAGGGTTAACATCGCATCTGCATTTTGATTCGTATTCTAGGATAGATGTAGATGTCTACTTCAGCATCTACTTACTATCAGGTGGACTGTGTGCTCGTTTGTCACCCTTAGTCAAACTTTGAAACTTAGTCACGTGGTTTTATATTTAATTTATATTGAAAATGGGCTAAGAGTACCCTTAACTGACGAGCATAATGAAAGAAGAGAGAGGTGGTGCCACTTGAAAGTCCGTAGAATAGAATAGAATAGAATAGAATGATTTTTTATTTAATATTGATTATAACATAATACTTATTGAGTCATTTTATTTACCACTGGTTAGGAAAATACTTCTGTCTTGGGAAGAACCAGCAAGAAACCCAGCGGGACTTTTTTTTAAACATACTATTTCACATAACAATAATTTTGTTTGTACAATTTTTAAATTAATTTTCATAGAACCTTCATGGTGGCGATCACCTTATTCCCAGGGATTATTTTCATTCATGTATTCCTTGATATTGTAATAACCCTTTTTGTACGAGTATAGTTTTTCTTTAATAAAACTTTTAAACTTATTTATTCACAAACTTTTAACATGTTCTGGGATTTTGTTGTAAAAGCGTATACATTGCCCCATAAATGAATTACTGATTCTGTGGAGTCTAGTAACTGGCATTACAAGCTTATGTTTGTTCCTAGTGTTAAAAGTATGAACATCCTTATTCTTATTAAAGCTATTTATGTTTTTATGTACATACATTACATTTTCATAAATATTTATTGCGATGCCAAGTTCATACGTTTATTTCTTTAAATTTTTCTCTGAGGGACTTTTTACACTATGTAGTCCTTCCTTACCCCACTGGATGACAGGTGTGAGAGTTTATGATATGATGATAACTTGTTTAAAATAAAGAGACGCTTAACGGTAATTTCTATGTAAGCGAGCAACCCTGGTCTATTAATTAAGCCAGCCAGCATTAATGAAATGATCGGCGTTAAGGGAAAATATACTGAGGAAACCTGCATGTCTGAGGAATAAAAATATTTTGAGGATATGTGAATTCCGTCAACACGCAATGGAGCACGTTGGGCAAATTGCTCCATAATCCACTCAAAAAAAAAGAGGAGATCTATAGCCAGCTGTGTGCGGTATAAAGGCTACAACTTTCTTTTACTTTTACCACATAACTTTCACTGCATTTATAAATTAAAAAAAATTATAACTTACCTCCAAAAATATCGACATAGGTATTCATTTAAACAAAATGGATACCATTATTCAACAAATGAAATTTCTGTAACTTTAGGTCACTGTTAAACGCTAATAGATTATTAAGACGTTAAAAAAAATATAGACCGAAAACGTGAAATGCAAAACAAACGAAGTGTAGGCGAAGTCTGTAAACGACACCATTTAGGAATAAAACGAAATATTTGATCACGGGATGTTATTTAAATTGGCCGCTTATTTCCAAACGCTTGTTAATATTCGAGTCTTGAATTGGTATTGTTAGCGGACGCTAATGACCTCTCATTTCTTTCTTATATCTAAAAAAATTTAAGAAAAAAAATAACTCTAGTTATTACTAGGCTAGGTTAACATTATAAAGCTAATCCTATTTTCTAAGAAGAGAAGGTACTATTATTAGACACGTATGTTTTTTTATGCCTGTTCACCTATTTGATTTGATTATTGTTTATAAAAAATGCTGTACAGGTATAGTACAGGGATAGTCCCATATTCATTTTATTTATTTATTTAATAATTTTATTGCTTTAACCATAAAGGTTACGAAGGGCGGAGTTAATGCCAGTTAGCATTTACTGCTAGTGAACCCATGGCGTTGTAAAAAATTGTGGTAGGTGCCTTAAATAACTAAATTATAATAAACAGATGTAGATATAACACATATGAAAATTAGTAATAACACATATACCATACCATATTAATACAAACCATATAGATCAGAAGAAAACAATCCATTCCTAAGTGTGGAAAATTAGGGGATGAACATTTTAGTGTTACTAATAAGGCTATATTCTATTTGTTAACTTGAATAATTTATATTTATTTAATTATCAAATATGTATTAAGAACGGTGTTTGG
This sequence comes from Parnassius orleans, assembly GCA_029286625.1. Lineage (NCBI taxonomy): Eukaryota > Metazoa > Arthropoda > Insecta > Lepidoptera > Papilionidae > Parnassius > Parnassius orleans. The sequence goes on along the minus strand of JAGSMP010000246.1, from coordinate 864,345 downwards.
GTCTGAACAACAGGCTGTGAGGCATTCTATCTTAGACATCAGAGACTACAACGTTCTGTAGTTGTTTGAAGTTGACTGCAAGTGCCCATGGACTGCAGTAATCACTATCACGTGGACTTTAGTCTGCGTCAGCGCGTGTGTTCGAACGTAGAACAAAGCGATCGCTAATAATCGAGGGCGGGGCAATGGCCTCTAATACAGTGAAATGTAATAATTGCAATATTGTGATTTCTGAGTTATTGGCCTTCATTCAAAACAAGGCTGATGTTATGGATGAAGAAAGCATTATACGTCTGTGTGCTACTTCGTTTTCGAGTGAGGAGGTGGTACAAGCGAAAATTTATTTTTGAATCTATTACCACTTCGAGCCGAAAGATTACGCGCAAGAAAGAAGGAAAGATGCAGTGATATCGAAGATATTAATAGTATAATTAAAAGAACGGACCCAGAAAATGCCCATATTCGTTGCAAAAGACCTACAAAATTACCGCCGGTTACTTTTGATCACGTAGACGTGACAAGGCTGCTAAAGGATATTATAACTTTGAAAATGACATGAATATTATAAAAGAGAAGTATGTGACTTTAGAAATGTTGGAAGAAAGAGTTCCGTTTTAGAAATTAATGAAAATATAAACAATAGAAGACGCGGTATTTACTAAACAACAGTTTGAATGTAGATAGCGGCCCAATTGGTTTAACGCATATACACAGCGGATCAACAACCGCAATAGGCGAGGTCAATGAACTGGTTCGCGGTGATAAGGACGTACCTGTCCCATTCTCACGCGATATTCCTGTCTCGGTCGCACCACTAACTAAACATTGCTGCAAGGCGAGTTCTCCAGTGAACAGGGGCGCAAGTGGAGGCCCTCACCGTGGTTTCGACGAATGTAGCCAAATGTGCTAACACCGCTGCGCCTGCGCTTATGCACCTGGGCCTATGCCGATTAACGAAAACAGTGCGAATAAAAACATGAAACCACAATGAGCCTGGATGTAAAGGTTTTCCGATGTGGTGCGCGAGGGTGGTCAATGGAAACCAGAAGCACCAAAGGACGAATGGATCTTTTGCAAAGAAGACGGCTGCGAAACCGTTTTATGGCGAAAAAGGAAAAGCAGATCTAAAGTTGGATTGCGGTTTCAAGGCGGCGGATGTTAAAATTCCGTTTTACATTTATAATGTTGACAAAAATGCCTCTGTCGAAGATATAAGTAAATATATTATGAGCAAGACAAGCGTGGAAGTTGCTTTGGAGAGAGTGAACATGAGGCAGAAAAGGAATACAGAAGCTATAAGTTCCTTATTCCGAAACATAAGTTGTCCGTTTTATGGACGAAAATATGGCCTCAAGGTGTGTCGTTTCAGATTTGTAACTTTCTACAAAAGAAATGATAACGCTCCAAGGCATGAAAGCGACAAATAAAGTGAGTAAATAAAATATAAAAAAAAGGAAAAGGTAGAAAAGGAATAATATATAAAAAGAAAAAAAAATAGTTTAAAAATGGGCAGCCGGTTGAATGGGTGCCTGCCAAGTTTTGAGCTTTAACTGTAAGTCGTTGAAAGATCCATAGAATGTGTTAAGTCACTATGTAAAACGGCCGATATTATAGCATTACAGGAGACCTGGCTACTCCCTCACGAAATACCGAGTCTCGGCAATATAAATCAGGATTTTGGTTTCTTCGGTAAGTCTGCAATAGATACATCAGGGAATCCTATACGGTCGACCGTACGGTGGAGTTGCTCTTTTATGGCGAAAGAGTGTCTTTAGATCAGTCTCCGTTATTTTGTGCAAAAGTGAGCGTATCGTAGCAATTAAAGTTAATATAGGGAACAGCTCTTTGCTTATATTTAGTGTTTATATGCCAACGGATTGTTCTGAAAATTTGTTAGAATTTAGTGACTGTTTGAGTGAAATTGCGGCGATTGTTGAAAATCAAAATGTAGAATCCGTTTTTATCTTAGGGGACTTTAACGCACATCCTGGAGAACGTTTCGGTAAGGAATTAATTAGCTTTTGTTTCGATCAAAATTGGTTGTGTGCTGATGTCAAAATTAGGTGAAAACTCAGATACCTATACTTTTATAAGTGAGGCGCACGGTAGCAGGCGTTGGCTAGATCATTGTGTCGTCACCAACGCCGCCTGGAGATGTGGTGGTCGGTGTGGATATACACTACGACATTTATTGGTCGGATCACTTCCACTGGAATACAGTGTGACCTATCGATGGTCAGACCTAAATTCGAAACGCAAAATAGGTTAAGCATAAACAAGGTAGTTTGGGGACATAGAGATGAAGGTCAAATTGCAACATACCATGATCTTTGTATAAAAATTTAAGAGATATTAATACTTTAAATGACTATACTCTTATTCCTTGCTGTAATAGAATGTGTTATAACCTTGATCATAAAAATCCATAGATGTAATGTATAATAAAATTGTTGCATCATTGTCAGAGGCCGCTATATTTAGTTATAATAAGGAAAGTGTCGGAAGGGCGTTCGTATTGTTGGCTGGAATAAACATGTTAGGATGCTCACCGGGATGCTAGGGTTTATAAATTGGGTGTGGCATGGAAAACCTATTAGTGGTAAATTGTATAAAGAAATGTATGAATCAAAAAGTTATTTAAACAGAAATTAAAATTTTGTCAAAATAATGAACATCAAATTAAAATGGACATGTTAGTTGAAAAGCATAAAAACAAAGACTTTAAAATTTTGAAACAAACAAAAAGGTGAATCCTAAGCCGAGTATCCTGTGAGTATTGAGGGGTGAATGAGCCAGGAGAGATAGCAAACTTATTTCAAAAGCATTTTAAAGTAATATCACCGAACATATCGTCGCGGATAGTCTCAGATGTTGAGGACGGCCAGACGGGCACGGGCGAGCCAATTAGCTTTACGCCGAATGAAGTTTTCGACGTAATTAAAAACATGACTAGGGTAAATCGCCGGGCCGATGGCCTCAGCATTGAGCATCTTCTGCATGCGGGCCTCATCTCTCCGGGCTTCTAGCTACCTTCTACACCTTTGCATGAGACATTCCTATCTTCCTGAGCAGCTGATGAGAACTATTGTTGTGCCTATAGTAAAAATAAAACCGGGATATATCTGACAAAGAGAACTATAGGCCCATCTCATTAGCTACTATCATGGCTAAGGTGCTTGACAGTCTGCTTGAGCGGCATCTCAGTGGATATCTAAAATTACATGATGCTCAGTTCGGATTTAAAAGTCTCTCCACTGAGAGTGCAATATTAACACTCAAGCATACTGTTAGGTACTATACCAATAGGAAAACAATTTACGCTGCCTTCCTCGATCTGTCAAGGCATTTGACCTAGTTAATTATGATATTCTGTGGAAGAAGCTGCGTGGTGGCCTTACCAAGCGAGTTGATTGAAATATTTAAATACTGGTATGGCCATCAAATAAATCAGGTCAGATGGACAGATGCACTGTCCAACGAGTACAGGTTGGGTGCGGGGTGAGACAGGGTGGCTAACTTCACCAGCGCTCTTCAACCTGTACATTAACCAGTTAATCGTTGAGCTCAGCAACGCTGGTGTCGGCTGCTCAATTGATGGGCATTTCGTTAACAGCATAAGCTATGCAGACGACATGGTGTTGCTGAGCCCACGATTAATGCACTGAGGACATTACTTAATATTTGTGATATTTATGCTGAGACTCACGGTCTCATTTATAATGTAAAAAGTGAAGTGTTGTTATTTCGAGCTGGATCAAAATTGAAACGATTCCACCTGTTAAATTAAGGAACGTACAGTTAAATAGAGTGTATCAATTTGTATCTTGGTCACGTTTTAACTGAGGATCTGACTGATGATGCGGACATAGAAAGAGAAAGAAGGGCATTGGCGGTTCGCTGTAACATGCTGTCCCGTAGCTTTGCACGCGTTACAGAAGAAGTTAAGATAACACTTTTCAAAGCTTTTTGCCAGTCATTTTACACGTGCAGTCTATGGGTTAAGTACACGCAGAGAGCCTACAATGCCCTTCGGGTACAATATAATAATGCCTTCAGGATGCTGATGGGTCTTCCGCGGTATTGTAGCGCTTCAGGGATGTTTACATACATAGGTATGGACGGTTTTCATGCCATAATTCGAAAGAGAATAGCATCCCTGATGCGCAGGGTTCGTGGGAGCTCTAATGGCATTCTGAGGGCAATATCCGATAGAGTTGATTGTCCCATCCTAGGACACTGGATGCGTATCCACTTGCATGAGCCTGGTGTCATGGGGTGCCAAAAATAAAAAAATAAAAAAATAATTGTTGTGAAAATTGTACGTGTATTAATTTAAGACTAACATAGGTTAAGCTAATTTACTAACATAATTATGGACTATATGTGGGTCTGAAATAATTTAATTATTATTATTATTATTTAAGTTCATTTGCCACTTCAGTTTTATAAAAAACTTGGTGCTAGTACCGTACATTATAATAATGTGCATTTCAACGCCCGAAGCCCTTATAAGTTACTTCCAGTGAACAGAAACTAGTAGCTTCGTATGATTATGACAGTTAACAAACTGAAATTCAAATTTTGAATTCAGACGATGCGGGGCTTTCGTTTCATATCATCGTGTGAGTATTTTGAAAGTGCATTGTCAAGTCGAATTTGTACCAATTATTACCTCTATACATTTAAATAAAACTAACTACTTTAACTATGACATTGGGACGTCAAATACCTCAGTCCCCCCCCCGTGAACATGGGTGCTATAAAGTATGGGTGCGATAAAATTCATAAAACTAGTTTTATTTAAATGTGTAGTGTTCGCGTAAATATAAGAAATCATTATATTACCTCTATATATAAAAATCAATTACTGTCTGTTTGTCTCGCTAAAACTCGAAGGACTAGACTGATTTCAATGAAATGTTTGTGTGTGTTTGAGTTGGATGGTTTAAATTCACAATTGGATAGGCGGCGCTGTTGTCGAGATCCAAAATCACCCGTGTGAAGCCGGGCGGATCGCTAGTTCCAAATAAAATAGAGCCGTGAAATGGCGACGTAAAAGGATCTCACTACTCCATATCATCCCGTGGGTGTAGTAAGAGGCGACAGAAGTAAATTAAACAGGAGATAGGAAGGGTGTGCCCCTTCCTATCTCCTTCCTGATGACAATACTAAAAATAAAAAAAACTGCCTCATTCCAAGTGTGGCAACTATGTCAGAACCCCCTATTAGGCAATCTATGGGAGAGGCCTATGTTTACCAGTGGACTTTTGATAGGCTGTAATGATAATAATGATGATAAACAAAATAGACAAAAATTTGTGTTTGCAGAAAATGTTTTAAATTATAATTGTCTTGATCAGAACTTTTTTCAACTTCTCGAGAACACTTTTCCAAACGTGAAAATCATGTATTTTTAGAAGATTTGGCAATTCTTATCATACTGGTCAGATGTGTTGATAAATCCACCGATATCATCAAGTTGGGAATATGCACGATATAATTACGATAGTCCCATATTCATTTTATTTATTTATTTAATAATTTTATTGCTTTAACCATAAAGGTTACGAAGGGCGGAGTTAATGCCAGTTAGCATTTACTGCTAGTCAACCCATGGCGTTTTAAAAAATTGTGGCAGGTGCCTTAAATAACTAAATTATAATAAAAATATGTTAATACAAACCATATAAATCAGAAGAAAACAATGCATTCCTAAGTGTGGAAAATTAGGATTATTATTATTATAATATTGAAATTACTGCAAACTATCGGAGGCCGAAACATTTTGTGCGTTTCCTCAATTGTCTCTACAAGACTCAGGTTGTATAAAAGTGCTTAACTTTATCATATGTGAGGAGAAAAAAAATGTAAAGGAAGAGAAATTAATCTACGTTAGTAAAAAATCATAAGGTAACCTACTTACTTTCATGCATCACAAGCAATCTTGACATTTGGTACTAAGACTGTAACTGCTAACGAGCTCAGGCACAAATATAAGAAATTGGGTTAACCAGACAAACCACGATCTCTCATATCAAAACATTCGGTTAATTGAACAAGATTCAGTGTTGTTTATTCACGCATACGTTAGTTACGTTAGTTGTCGTTAATAATAATACATATATATATATCTAATATAAATTTTGTAATGACTTCACTATCCCGTATCGTTTCGTGGATATCATAAGAAGAACAGCGTGAAATTTAAAACGGGAATGGACAGCATTTTAATTAGTTAGAAATAGAAAAGAAGATTGAACCTACCCAGATGGAGATCAAGTAAGAAAAGGAGACCAAGACTGAAAAACGAGTTGTAAAAATTAAAAGTTTTACCATTTTATGTCTAATCAATTTTATATCTTCTTGCCAACGATATATCATCTTATACGTGAGCGTGACAGAGTCAGTTAGTCTGCAACATTATGGTAGCAGTACAAATGGATCGGGTCGACTGGAGAATCAGACTTGGTCTCATACGGGAATAAGTTCCTTAGACGACAGAGTAATCTTATGGTAGGAGTGGTTCTGCGGCTTATTTCAGTAAACTGTTTTTCCCAATTATTTAAAAAAAATTTAATCTTTGGGAGAAACATACAAATATATTAAAATTGTAAATAGTGAGGATATTTCCGTGTTTGTAATTATTCTCCTCCTCGATGGCTTGACTGAGTATGATGAAAGTTAAAATAAAATAATCGCGAAAAAAACGTAAAATTATTTTCATCAAGATCCAGTTTGTCAAAGTATTTTTCTTACGTCTATATTGCCGTTCTTAAGATAAAAGTTAAAGAGAATAACGTAGCCTTGCTTGATAAAAGTTCTTCATCTTTTTTAATATCAAAGAAACTGCCATTCAGTTTTCGCCACTAATTACCTTTTCTAACCTATTGTTGTATTGCAATTTATTATTCCTTCATTCAAGTATTGCATTTATTTTCTTAATAGATTTAATCTTACCAAGATTTTCCATATATTTTTATTATATATCCATATATTTATTACCTGGTTTGCTAATTGTGATAAACGAGTTATTTTTGTTTTTAATAGCCGTGTTTCGCTAATGACTATTAAATCTAATTTTAATATTTTATTGTCTCAAGCGTGCTTTTAATTCAGCATACGTCCCACACCTGGGCACAATCCTCCGCAATCCTTTTCTCATCTCATCTGGGAGGGTTTTAGAAAGGAAGTGTTCACCGCGCTGCCTCAATCCACTTTGTGGACTTCACGGCTTATAAATATTTGTTTTGAATTCTCGGATATGCAGGAACTACCACAATGGATTCCGTCACCGCCGAGCACTTGATAAGTCAACACTTATAATTGCAATTTTTCATTGGCGTCTCCGGGGATCCAATCTGGATTGCTTGCTTATGTACTGTTTCACGTAGGTCATTAATTTATCGCGAGCACGTAGTCACTGAATTACTAATAATTAGTTCAAGTTATTATTAGTTAGAATTTTATACAAAACTAATTTGCATGTGCCGTATTTGTTTAAAAAACAATATACTAGATTTCATCACTATTGATTTCCAACTACCGATGAAACCAATTTTACCTAACCACTGAACCTATATTCCGACTTAACGAACTGTAAGCGTACAATTTCTCTGAGCTCTCCCGACCATTTTGCGAATGGTGACAATTTTATTTTACCGCAAGGAAATTCAATCGTTACTGTTCAAGTGTTGCGAAGAAATTTTATAAATATTTCTTTTACACGACTGTTATTTGGTTTTTCACACCAACGAATCGGAAGTTTAATTACATCTAAAGAAAAAAAATCGAAATATCAATATTAATCATCCAATGGCAGCATGAAATATATTTTCTTTGTAGTAAGTGCAAGAAAAAAATGATATGGGGTATTATGTACCTGAATTTCGAATTATTTGTTTGGCGAGACTTTCCATGTAAATGTTGGTATCAACCAAGGCTTTTTACTTTTTACAGCAGATATTAAATAATCACCTCCTAATTTGCTTATAATTTATGCTGATGACAACGCACTTTTGACGGGGCAGAATAAACTTAGAACAGAGAGTAAATTTATGGAAGACACGCTTGAGAATGGTGGACTGCAACTAAATGTGGTTAAGACGGAGAATATTTTGCGGAGTGGAAACCTGAATACATAAAAAGGCTCTAAATACGTTCTGAAAACGGATAAATTCAGATACCTTGGATCTATTATGCGTGAGTCAGGGGACATGAATTATGACGTTAAAACCCATATTGGCGCAGCTTGAAGTAAGTGGCGAGAGGACAAGGGAGTTTTCTGCGATCGTAAGATACCTCTCGAGTATTATCTGACCCGTACTAATATACATATTACGGTAGTGAGACCAGTCCAGAAGCTTTGTGTTACGGACATAAAAATACTGCACTGGATATGTGATGTTACGAGGCGAGACTGCATACGTAACTAGGTGGGAAAGTCAGTAAAGGTAGTACGGACACGTCCTAATAATGAATGATCCCAAGGAATGCGATAACACACGGTCCTGAGCCACAGCCAGCAGGTGGCTGCATCCATCCACTATTTGTTATTTATACCATTATTTGTTATTTATAAATACTTTACTTTGTAATTATACAAGTTCTTTATTTTAAAAGCAAAGTCTACATATAAATAATATACAATGTTGATACGTACAACAAGTTTTAGAGCAACTGTCAAAACAGCGGTTCAATTTCTAACCAACAAAAGCGAAAAGCATTTCGACATATCGGAAACGGATTCCACAATTTCAGTTATTGAAAAACTTTGTGTTGAAAGTTAATCTGCTGTATCGCAAATAAATATCTGTCGTGAAATATGAATTTATTTATTCATTCATTAATTTATAACGGACCCGTGGTAGCTCACGGGCTAAGCGCTCGCTGTAAATTTCACAGTACGCGAAGCACAGTTCGTAGCCACAAGTCCGGTGTGCATTTCTGCATGCATTCAATAACACCGTAACGGATTCTGTCACGCACTGAAACATAACTGAAGCATAGAGTTTTGATTTTTTTTTCGATCAATTTGCATTACTAAAAATAATTGGATGAATTGAATCCATAGACAAGCCCTTAAACTTAGAACGTTTTACAGATTAGTACAAGACATGAAGGCATAGAGCCGTGGTAGCTCAGATGGTTAGCGCTCGCTGTAAATTTCACAATACGCGAGCTATCCGGGTTCGATCCCCGCCGGCACCAATGAAATTGTTAATTGCAATTTTAAGTGCTGATTTACCACCTGCTCGGCAATGAAGAAAAACTTCGTGAGGAAACCTACATCTCTGATAAATAAGAAAAAAATATTTCGAAGGCATGTAAAGTTCGCCAACACGAGTTGGGGCAGCGCGGCGGACATTTCCGTGTCCTAAAACCCTCTCAGAAATTAGAGGAGGCCTTTGCCCAGCAGTGGAACGTATATAGGCTATAATTTTAACTTTGAGTTTTCATTTATACCAGCCAATCAAAGTTCACTGCTGAACATAGGCTTCCCCCAAGGAATTCCATAAGGCACTTGCATCCATCGACTACCTAAATGTCTTAGCAGGCCGTCACTCCATCTAGTGGGGGGCCGACGTACACTTTGTCTTCCGGAACGAGGCTGTCACTCGATAACCTTTCTTCCCCAACAGTTGTCGTTTCTTAGAGCTATATGGACGGCCCATTGCCACTTCAACTTACTAATTCGTACTAACGGTTTCATACTCGCAATTATTATCATTTACGCATCATTCTAACATATACAAATTGAAATCTGTTGTGTATTATGTATAATTACTTCTTATTAATCCTAAATAGCGTACATACAAACTGTAGCATAACATAAACTAAATAAAATCGCGCAAGATTTTGTAGGCATGTCCTTTCTCCAATTTTTGTAATACTATTTTACTCAGGGCAAAAATGTAGTAACATATTCTGTTAAGTCTAGGGTTTTATACGTGCGATAAAGAGAATCCTTAATATAAGAGATAAAATAACACTAATGACCGATGAACGTATTCAATAACTAATATTTTTAATATCCGCATACTCGCTACCAAGTTTTGTCCAGTTAACCCAATTTTTCGTATTGGAAACCGAGTTTGAAAGTACGGGCATTGTTCTCAGTTTTCCCATTGTTCATGAACGTAGAATAAAAATACCTTACAAAAGTAAGCGTAAATTGGAATCGGTAAAATAAAATGAATGCGTAATCAATTTTCCTTTTCACGTTTCACCTATTTTTTATATTGAAAATTATTTTTGACGCTGTGATGCTTAGATTGCTGTAGCTCAGGGATAAGCGCTCGCAGATAATTTCATAGTACGCTAAGCAACGATTGAACAATCCCGTCCAGATCTATGAAGTTGTTAGTTGCAATGATATACGTATTAGAGCCCCGCTGTAGCTTTATTATAGTTATAGCACGAATAGGTCAGCCTGACCGGGGAAGGACCACGCTCACAGAATACTAGCGTAAAATAACAGCTTAATGCTGCTATGTTTAGTATTGTGAGTGTAGAGAACTGGAGACTTTTTTTACTTAAAACGAGGTATTCCATCTTAGTCCTCAGGGTTAACATCGCATCTGCATTTTGATTCGTATTCTAGGATAGATGTAGATGTCTATGAGCCACAGCATCCACTTACCATCAGATGGACTGTGCGCTCGTTTGTCACACTTATTCTATAAAAAAATATTTTCAGATTAACCATGTACTCGGCGGTAAAGGAAAACTTCGCGAGGAAACCTGTTTGTCTCAGTGTTTTATGACATGTAATGCTGATGTTAATAAAAAGTCAGCCATCATAACTGAAGCCCAGTCAGGATGTTTAAAGGCTGATATTTTACTTTAATTCGTAAATATCGAAAATTTAAGAGTGATAATCATTTAAAATATAGATTTGCACAAAAAAGAAAATCATGTGTATGTATGTCCGTTAAAGCCGGTAAAATAAAGTGGACATGCATCCATGATTTTTCTATGCAAAAAGCTTTAATCAATTAAATAAAAGCATTATTTTGATCACGTTCATGGCTGTATGAGTTAATATCCTTTGCCTTCCCTGCACGGAGAAAAAAAAACTATGCAAACAAATACACTTAGAATTTTTTCCATTTATTTGTTATTATTATTTTACTGTCTAGTAAATTAATTGTTTACTTTCAGTTAATTTTATGTTTTGTTATTTACTTAATTTTTGTTATTTAATCTCTCGTGCATCCTTTCACTTTCGGATTCAGTCGTCCGGTACTGTGTTTCGCGAAGTACATGATACTTAAAACCCTCATGAAGATATGAAGGTGCAAGCGAATGAAACAGTGAAAAGTAAAAAACGTTAAATTTAATACAAAAAAAGTATGCTTAAATATTGAAGACGTTCTAGTTTGTTCAATAGTTCCTCTTAAGCATTCAGAAAACTAACGTGAGCATAGTCAATGAAAGGAAGTAGATGTGCTTAAGCTAATGTGTTGCCTTATGTTTTTATAGGTAAAAACATCTGAAGACGTTTGAGAGATTGAAAAGAGAATTTCACCTGCTTGATAATCACAAGACAAATTATTATCAAAGATAACTTCCACTAATGTGTTGTTTTATGTTTTTAAAGGTTAAAACATCTGGAGATGTTTGAAAGATTGAAAAGAGAATTACACCTTCTTGATAATCACAAGACAAATTATTAGGTCCTTACATATGAAATTAGCGTTTTGTCGTACTGACCACTTTGAACTGAAATATATCCTCTTTGGTTAAGAATTCCAAATTCAAATTTATAAATTCATTTAGCTGGTACATTTGAGTTTTAAAAACAGTCATTCATTTGTTTTTTCCTCACAATTTTTTTTTTGGCGTCGTTTATTACCGCACAATGGAAAACATGAAATATCGGTATATTTACGAGTACGAGTTCTACCGTGGCACCAGTGATGCAGAAACATCTCGAAGGATTAATGATGTGTACGGCGCTGGTGTCGTAAAAGAAAGCACGGTAAGTTTTTGGTTTCAACGTTTTCGTTCTGGAAATTTTGACCTTCAGAACCAACCCCGTGGACGGCCGGAGACCAAGGAGTGGTGTTGGAGTTAAAGGCTAATGTGGAAGCGGATCCATCACAAAGCACTTCAGAGATAGCTGCAGGCTTCGGGATAAGTGATAAAACTGTATTAATTCACTTGAAGCAAATCGGGAAAGTAAAAAAAACTTGAACGATGGGTACCTCATGAATTGAGTGAATCGATCTTGCAAACACGCGTCGACTGCTGTGTTACTTTGCTCAACCGACACAATAATGAAGGGATTTTAAATCGAATCATTACGTACGTATAAGTGGATACTGTACGATTATCAGAAGTGCTCGTCGCAATGGCTGAACCCTGGAGACCCAGCCAAATCCTGCCGTAAACGAAAATTGACTCAGAAAAAGTTACTTGTGATTGTTTGGTGAACTAGCGCCGGTGTCGTTCACTACAGCTTTCTAAAATCTGGCCAAACGATTACGGCAGATATCTATTGTCAGCAACTGCAAGCCATGAAGGAAGAACTAGCTGCTAAACAACCGAGATTGGTCAATCGCTCTAGGCCACTGCTGCTTCACGACAACGCAAGACCACACAATGCACAACAAACAACCACTAAGTTAGATAAGCTACAATTGGAATGTCTGCGACATCCACCGTACTCCCCGGACCTTGCTCCAACAGATTATCATTTTTTCCGGAATTTGGACCACTTCTTACAAGGGAAAAAATTAAACTCCGATGCGGTAGTCCAAACCGCCTTCAAAAAGTTTATTGATTCTCGCCCTCATGGTTTTTTTTAGTAAAGGGATCAATGAACTACCTATGAGATGGCAAAAGTGCATAGTTAACAACGGTGCATACTTTGATTAATTAAATGTATTTTACAACAAAAAAAATTGACTTTATATTCCTCCCGTACAAAACGCCAATTTCATATGTAGGGACCTAATATTACCAAAGGTAACTTCCAATTTCATAGCAGTCTCTGTATATGGAATCAAAGTATTGTCGTAAGTTAGCAGGGAACTGCGAACGGTTTAATTAGTTAAGCATATATAAGCTGGCGATAATCTTGGCTTGAGATTTAGCAGGGTTAACAAGAAGACCAGAGGACTTTGTCTGCTGCTTACGCTACTTAAGTCATTCAAATACCATTAATTATCTAAAACCAAATTGAAATTCATTGCTTTAAAATTAAAATTTGTCGAATTACGGCCACTGGCGATACCGGTTATTTCGATATGAACTTTATTGAAATAAGAAAATATGATGTCGATTTTATTAATCTGCTAGGTTTTTATGCACTCACACAAGCACACGCACATTCTGACACAGTCTGACAGTCTGACTTTAATATGCTTGCAAAATGGTGTCATGATGCCGGATTGGTTCTGAACTCCACTAAAACCAAGCTGTTACATATAAAGTCTCCTTATATCAAGTGTACTTATCCAAGCACATTGTTGCTCACAATCATAGTTGCCTTCACTGTCTTGTAAAACACTTGAAGTTGCCCTCTATAGATCTCGTCAATACCCAGACATATCTCGGAATGCAGATCGATAGTAAGTTTACTTGGCATAGCCACATCGAGTACGTTTGTAACAAGTTAAGACAATTCTTAGCTAATATTATAATACTGAAAACAGAATTCCGTTCCTAGTTAAGATGATGTTATATAACTCTGGCAGAATCTTATATAAGGTATGGTTTAGGTAGCTATGGTCGAACATTTAATACTTATTTAAACAAAATATATAACCTCCAGATAAGAATCCTTAAAAACATTGTAACAGACAAAATTCTACGTCAATTTCATGATGACGATAGTATGCTCTTTAAGCACTGCAATATACTACCAGTTCATACGCAAGTCATATTTACTTTTAAAAACATTTTTAATGAAGACTTAAAATTAGAAATCAAGCACCGTGTGTATTGCGCGCCGTAAGCAGCCGCAAGCTGCAGACTAGCCGTGCAAAACAATATATACGGGGAACGAACGGCAAGTTACATTGTTCCACGACTTATAAACAACCCACCCCCAGAATTCAAGTGATAATTTAATATAAAATACATTTTAAAAAAACTTAAAATGTACTTTTTGGGTAATTCATAAAAAAAAGAAAATGATACTACTTAAAACAGCGTATATGCGTTTGCTCAGGTCCTAATTAGGCTGTAATGTTTTCTTTTTACAAACTAAATTAATTATACTTTAATATAACGTCGACTCAGGTCGCGTCATCACAAACCTTAGTGGTTTTCTGTATGCGACTTTTTAGGATAGTTTTTTTTGTAATGCTTTTTAATATGGTAAATAAATAAAAAAAAAAAAACATGCACGATGCGTTCACAAACGTGTCGTATCGTATCACGATACGATTTTTTTTTATAGTATAAGGGTGACAAGCGAGCACACAGTCCACCTGATGGTAAGTGGTTGCTGTGGCCCATAGATATCTACATCTATCTTCGTTTGCGAATTTAAATGCAGATGCGTTGTCAGCCGTGAGGACTAAGATAGAATGTCTCTTTTCCAGTAAAAAGGGTCTCCGGTTCTCTACACTCACCATACGAAACACAGCAGCATTAAGCTGCTATTTTACGCTGGTATTCTGTGAGAGCGTGGTCCTTCCCCGGTTGAGCCGACCCATTCGTGCTACAACTACTGCAGCATGGCTCTACCACGTATGAGGAGCAGCCTGAATGGGTCGAAGTCTCGACCATAGAAGTAGTACGATCGCATGCATCAAATAGCCTATATAGAACCGAGAATCCTTTTTACTGGTAACAAGGCATTCCATCTTAGTATCATTTATGATCAGCTGGACTTTGTGCTCTTGCGTCCCACTTATTTCTGTAAAAACGCGTAATACCTTTCTTACTATTAATGGAAATCTAGCAACCAAATATAGTCAAAATTTTTTTTAGATAACCTGAACCCAAACATCACAGATTGGTGATGGGAATTATGATTACCGGCACGAACAGCACGGATTCAGGAGAGGCCACTCTACATCAACACAGCTGACCAGGGTGTTGACTACCAGGCCGAGTACAACTGGCCGCATATCGTTAAAGGTCTTTCGACATAGAGAAGGCGTTCGACAGAGTGTGGCACTCTGGATTACTCTATAAACTAGAAGCACAAACAAGTACCCCTCCTGCTATGTTGTGGCTAGTGGCGTCATTCCTCAGTGATAGGAAGTTCTACGTCTGTATAGAGGACGCCGAGTCCGCAGCGAGACCAATTAGAGCCGGTGCCACAGGGCAGCTGTTCATCGCCGATCCTGTACGCGGCTTATACCAATGACATCCCACCCCTGGCAGACCACCTGCGCGAATGGGAAGACGATGTTGAACTGGCGCTATACGCGGACGATAGTGCCCTCTCGCCGCTTCAGGAACTTCCCACCACCTTTGACGCTCAGGGGCCAGGAGATCATACGAGAAGGCCGCGACCTATCTTGGATGCCGGATAGATCGGATGCTGCGCATGACCGCGCACGTCAATCTCGTAGTCCGCAACGCCAGATGTGCGCGGGCGGCGCTCCGTCCCGTCCTGGCATCCAAGCTACCGCTGAAAATAAAGCTAAAACTATATAAGATGTACATACGATCAAGACTTTCATATACGCCGTCGGCCTGGTACGCGCTCCTGAGCGATCATCAGAAGCGGCGACTACAGGTCCAGCAGAATATATCACTATGGACCATCGTCGGTGTAGGTCTCTACGTCTGGAATGACGTCATCGTGGCCAACTTGAAGATAAAGACTATCGAGGAATTTGTGGCCCGATTAGCGCGCGGCATGTTAGACCGCGCAGACAACGGGCCACACGAACATCTACACAATTTCGCACCTTTATATGCTCGGCCACCGGACGGGTGACCTCTACTACCATTACTCTCTATAGCGATTAGAGAGTCGAGTAATAACCCGTAATGCCGCAGACAGGCCAACTTAGATGCCCATAGGCCAACTTAGTCGCCTATATAGGCCGACTTAGCCGCCTATGTAGGCCAACTTGGACGAACATGGGCCATATTAGACGACCTTTTTTATTATTTTAAACCAACATGCAGTGACTGGAGAATCGAACCCCGGACCACTGCAATAGACTTACAATGGCATAACGGCTCCCACGACCGGTGCATAGTGATGCACCGCGAGGAGATTCCGAGTAAAGGGGAGATGCCCGAGGCCCGAGACCTGCAATGTGCTAATAGCAAACATGCAGACGACAACGTACCTAAGCGGCGCCGGAGCTTGGTTAAATCGTAAGAATCTCCTAAAAATGCGTTGCTTGTGGATTAGCAGGGTCCCAAGCAACCACCGTTATGACATACTCCGCCAATCGTTGAGTCAACATACTCCGAGGGGCGTCGATGTCACCGGCCCTTAGGTAGATTCTTGGCAGTCAAGAGCGCTCCGAACCTTCAGTGTCAAGTCGCGTATCTAGAGTTCCACCTAAGCACTTCCCTCAACCCTTTCGTAACAAAGGGGTAGGCAGTGCCCCAAGTGTTGCAGCCACCCATCATCTCTCCCCCCCCCCACCCCCCTACCGATCGCGTCGCGCGTCATCATCACTGTCGGCTCGTTAGGTAGGGACTTAGACAGGACACGTATAGGATTTCTCACGAACAGTTGTAACAAAAGAGTGTAACTAAGCTTAAAAAAATAAATTGCTTATGATGAAAGTGTAACTTAAACACTTTCATCATAAGCAATTCAAAAAAGAGGGCAAAGAATTTAATAAGGCTATGTTTATATATTATAGAGAAAAAGTTAAGAAATTGATTGACTGCGAATACCGAAATATATGACTGTACTACAAAAAAATATCATTGACGATCCTGTGCAATTCTGGAAATATAAAAGGAGAAGAAAACAATAGAAGGCTATAGATACATATATATATGAAAATACTGTAAGTGACAGATCAAGCTGCAGCCGATGCCTTTGCTAAATATTTTGCGTCCGTTTTTCATGTAGAGAAACCGTAAAACCCGGATACTGCAAAAGCTGTATACACATATACATCGAGATGTGATCTCAGTTTCCATCACGACAGTTGATGAGAAGGATCTGAAGAAGGCAGTGAGACGCCTTAAGCCACGATCGGCTGGTGGGCCGGATGGCATTCCTGTCTCTTAGTTAAGGACTGTATATCAGTTCTTGGGCCTCTTCTGTATTTGTATAATCTTTCATTGACCCAGTCAAGATATCCTGAGAGCTGGAAGCTATCTCGAGTCACCCTGTTCCTAAAGGAGACGGAGGCACAAATGTTACTTTTCAGACCTATAGCTGTCCTATCCGTTTTGGTAAGATCTTTGAAGCATTCTAAGTGATTCCATCAAATGCCAAATCGGTCACCAGCTGCATAATGGTCAACATGGGTTTTGTACAGCTCGCTCCACCACCACCAACTTGGTCGCGCATGTAGACTATATCTGCACACAAATGGATAAGCTGGAAAAGTTGATGCGGCTTACTTTTGACTTCCAGAAAGCCTTCGACCCAGTGGATAACGATATACTATTGAAAAAGTTGGCAATTGTTGGATTCGTACCAAAGCTCCTCAATTTTTTTCTTGTTACCTAATAATCGACGTCAATATGTAAGGCTCAGTGGATATAACTCTGGAGACTACTTTACTAGGTCAGGAGTGAGTCAAGGTAGTACGTTAGGACCTTGCTATTCGTGATATTTATCAACGATTTGCCAGATGTTGTTTTGACTTCAGAGTGTCTCTATTTGCGGATGAAACTAACTCTGGTATTGAAACTGAGGCTGATGACATTACAGAGATATATTGATGCTGTGTCTATATGGAGTCAAAAACCACCTTCCGTTCAATAATCTCAAATGTAAAATAATAACTTTCACGCGAAAATCACAGCCCATTATTGTTAATTATAAGTTGACTGACGCTCCTTTGGAAAGAGTTAAAGAGATTAGGGACTTAGGATTACTATTAGGTTGCAAATTAGATTTCACACGCATCAACAAAATTTGTAAGTCAGCGCACAAAATGTTAGGGTTTGTTGCAGGACTGCGTCACAGTTTGATAATACACGGTCGCAAAAGTATTATACAATGCTTATGTGCGCAGTAAACTCGAGTACGGTGCTGTTATTGAATCTTTACGAAGAGAAATACGTTCTAATGATTGAAAAATACAACGTAAATTTGCTCGATGGATATATAAGAAAACAGTATGGATTATCCCTACTTATAGCCTTCTTATTCGTGTCTGGTATGGTGGACATTGAAACGTTGAAATTTAGAAGGCAATGTCTCAAGTCATGCAATATCTGCCCATAATTCACAATAGGATTGATAGTCCCCAAATACTAGAGCGTGTCCGCATCTTGGTCCCTGGAACGTGTCAGCAAACTCGCAGGGACGTGAGGCTGCGCGCCGCCCCGCGACTGCAGAGCCCCGCACGACGTACCGAGCGCGCGCTCGTCAAGCGCCCACCAACCGCGCACCCGCATTATTGGGGACATACTTGCACAGCACCACGAGCTAGACTTATTTGCCGATGGATTAGGACATTTGTATAAAGAAATTCAAATAATTTTAAATAAATTCTAGCCATCAAACTTACATACCTATTATATTGTTTTCATAATTAATTATTATAATTGCTAGTTACGTATTGTTTTTCTTATTTTTTTTTTATTATTATTATTGCTATTTTATTTTAATATTAATGTTATTTATGGACTCAGATTGTATTTTTTATGATTTTTTTTCTCTATGATATTATTGATGTATTGTTAATTAGGCTATTGTAAAATAATTTTGCTATTACCTATATAATGACGAGGATGTGTAATACCGAATTGTTAATCTTATAAGCGTTTTGGATGTGTCATCTGTTAGCTTGTAAGATGAAATGAAATAAATAAATAAAACTACCATGACGGGTAAGGGGAAAGAGGAGCCCTCCCACCCCCGCGCGTTAGAAACCCTCGGATAGACTCGGGGTTCAAGACAGACCAATAATGGCTAGGGACCTGCTCAACCCGGAGCGTTCACGTGTAGGTACCTTCAGCCAACTAAGACAAATACCAACAATGAAGCCTACGTCGCCGCAAAAGGAGCCCAAACCGAGCGCCGCGCTCATGCCTACCGCGTCTGAGCACGCGAGTACAACAGCCTGCCCCAACAGCAGAGGGTGAAGAAGTCGGCCAGGACGCATACACCAACCGAAACCGACGCATCGCTCTTCGAGAGGAGGCAATGTGTCGGTTCGCTCATTTCATCATCGCCACCATCATCGTCATCATCCTCGGACGAAGAGGAATACCAACTAGTGGCTGGTTTTAGAGCGCATACGTCACCGCCGAAATCGCCATCACCGAAGGAACCAACCCCCCCCCATCTTACCGGACCGTCAAAGCAACGTGGCCGAGTATTAACAGGGTGGGGAGGCATCGTACGGTTGGGACAGCATAACGTACGCCACCCTAGCGCCCTCTGCCGGAAAATCATCATCCACGCCAACCCATCTGGCTTACCATCGGACGATGATCAAAGGCCATCGACCAGCTACGTTCAATTGGCGGCAGCCCCCGCAGTACCAATACTAAAGGTGGCCAAAGAGCCTAAACCACCAGAGGAGACCGAAAAGGCAAGATACCCGCCCATTGTCGCAGAATGCCTCCTGGACTAGACGAAGCACTTCGAGGTGCTTAACAGGAAATTAAGACACCCACTGAACGCTCGTTCGTGCGGGAGGAAGTACGCTTTACCCCCCAAAGCCCGGAAGAATTCCGGGTAATCCAACGGTACATGATTGAGATCAGTGAAAAAATACCAGCCATGTCCTGGTACTGTTATACCCCTGAAGAGAAATAACCCACAAAGGTGGGCATCAGGAGGCTGCCAGTCGACAATGATACCAAAGCAGTAGGGGAGGCTATCCGGGCATTAGGATTCCCCATACGCTATGTTAGGGCAATCCCTCCCCGTAGAGGCAGACCGGGATGCCTTTATTTCGCGCAACTAGACCACTTAAGCCAGGAGAGGCTAAGTGAGTTGTGCAAAATTAACGAGCTCCTCTATATGAGAGGGGTCGTAATAGAAGCCCTGGCAAGGACGAGTGGGACCGGCACAATGCCACCGCTGCCAGGCTTTCAGGCACGCCTCTTATAACTGTTTTCGACCAATCGAATGCGTCCGTTGCGCCGGGGTGCACCCCGCTATTGAATGCTCGAGGGGTAGGGACGACGAGCCCAAATGCGCCAACTGCGCAAGGAACCATACGGCCAACGATCTCCGCTGTCCGGTCTTGAGGAGGATCGCACGGAAGCAGGGGATCACACTTCCGGGCTTACTTTCGGAAGCCCCGAAGCGGATCCCAGAGAGACGCCCGAGGACCGTACGATCGTCCCACCCACAGAGAGGAGAGAAGAGCTGCCGCGAGAGATATGCGTGCAGCTAAAACAGAAAAGAGCATTGAGAAAACTCTGGGCGCGCACTCGCTGCCCCAGATTGAAAACCAAGCTGAACACACTAAGAGGAGGGCCCTCAATGTTGGCAAGACGACCGCTCTGCTCACCCACCGCCTCAGAAACCTGCCACCACCATAGACACACATGGGCAAGAAGATCGTGTACGAGAAGTTCGTGACCTACCTTGGATGCCGGATCGACAGGATGCTGCGCATAACCGCGCACGTCGATTTCGTCCGCAACGCCAGAAGTGCACGGGCGGTGCTCCATCCCGTCCTGGCATCCAAGCTATCACTAAAAACCAAAGTGAAGTTTACACAAGCTGTCTATAAGATCCAGAATTACACATGCTGCTCCGGCTTGATACGCACTCCTGAGCGATCGACAGAGGCGGCGACTGCAGGCCCAGCAAAATTTGTCATTAAGAACCATCGTCGGTGCAGGTCGCTACGTCCGGAATGACGTCATCGCGGCCAACCTGAAAATTGAATCCATACAGGAATTTGTAGTCCGGTTGGCGCGCGGCATGTTTGACCGCGTAGACATTAGGCCACACCCACACCTAACCAACTTGGCACCTTTACATGCCTGGCCCACGGACGAGACCTCTACCAAGAGAACTCCTCTCTATAGAGATTAGAGAGACGAGTAACAACCCTCAATGTCACTGATAGACCAACTTTGACTTACTTTGATACCAACTTGCAGCGACCGGGGAGTCGAAATCGTAGACATACGCTACCGAATAATAAGAAGAAAAAGTCAACTGAAGAAATCATCTGAAGAAAACAGTGAACAACTAATAAAACTAACAATTTATAGTGAACAACCGACAGGCAATAACCGATAGTCGACAACCGATAGTCATCAGAAGATTCCCGCCGAACAGTTGAGCCGTCAATCCGCTGGCCACTGTCTTGCCATTCGTATCGATAATTCGACGCCCGTTCATAGTAGTACCCCAGTCGCACCCATCAACGGTTGACAAACCCCGGAACCTATAGGTGCAGGACGTGAGCGACTAGTGTAGTATCTTCGATACCATTTACTCCGCGAGTTTCACCCGTTCGGCTCATTTACAATACAGGGGCGTACGGGGGCGAAAAATCGGTCTAGCTAAGTCTAATTTCTGGGAAAATTTGTTTGCTGCATGTACACTCCAAAGCACCCCAAAGCAAAAAATTTGTAATTTTGTCACAGAGAACATCTGCTCAAAAGTCCAATAGCTAGAGTTTAGTTTTTCTTTTTTTTTCTTTAGTATTCTAACATACACGGCCCCACAGCTGGAAAATAATAAATTATTATAGACTTTTAAAATGTTTTTTTTTTGTGGAGTAATATACATTTTTATGGTACTGTGCGTGCTTATTTTACCATGAGGTCATAATTTTTGTCGAAAACATGTTTGGTTTAGGTATTTTTTACAGAAAATCTTTGTCTTATCAATACGATACGATCAAACCTTTACTTTATTTTTTTAATTAACAAAATAAAAAAGTAAAAAAAATATGTATATTTATTATAGGCAACTGGTTTCTTAAAAAACGGCTCCAACGATTTGGAAAAATTATTGTACTTAGATAATGTCTTACTTATAAGTTCATATAAATAGGTGTAATCCCAGAGAAAATTATGTTTTCTACCACCGAGCAAAGCTCCGTAGCCCAGGTACTTTTCTTTATAATACTTGTGGGAAAAAAAATGGTGGTTTTTGTGTCATTAATTAGTTAGGTATATCTTTGAACTTACCATCGCAATTTATTATTTTTGGACATATATTTTATTTTCAACTTGAATAGACTTCAAAGATATTACAAATTTTTCCCAGTAATTACTTTACGGCTTTAGGCAATTGGATAACGAAATATAAATATCGTGTTTATGAAAAAGATATAAAACAAAAAACGTTTAATATTAATTTAATTTCCAATTCTAAGTAACGTGTAATAACGGCGACAGGTGAGCTTCAGGCTATTGAGTAATTGGACGTAGTTACGCAAAACAGATCCAACTCACATTTCAAATAAAGTTATATTATGTACCAAAATAATTTTGCAAAACTTATTAAAATCATCAATTTTAGTCATTAGTGTTGCTCTTAATTGATGTGCTATTCTTCAAAAAATAATTTACCAGATTTTATGAGATCGAGTAGCATGACCTTGAAATATCGCCAGTTAAACCTAACCTCTCCGCTTCGCGTTGGAAGTGTGCAATAATTCTTTATTTTTATATATAAAAGAAGGGTCAACGAGTATGCGGCTCACATGATGGTAAATGACTACCACTGCCCATGAACAACTTCAACACCAGGGGGGTTTTATAGAATAACAACAGTTCTACCAATAAAAAGAAAAATTTAAAAAAAAAATCGTCAAAATCGATGAAAACGTGAACTATCTCAATTATTCCTTTTCGGGTTGGATCCTTTTTCCGCAACTTCGTCATAGGGTTTGCATTAGAACTGAAGAAAATGTGTTTCAAATGTATCAAAATTAGTCCCGAAGTTTTTCACTACCTACTTCAAAAGGAGGAGGTACTAAATTGACTGTATGTTTTTTATGTCTGTTACCTCATAACTTTTTCTGGTTGAATCGATTTCGATGATTCTTTTTATTTGAAAGCTGGTGATTTTCATGTAGTCCCATATAGGTTTGACCAATACTTTTGAGTTATTCTTAATAATGTATATTGAAGTCGGTTGTACAAAATTTTTAATTTTAATTATTAAGATTTAATTCTATTTAAGACGATTTTGAAAAGGAGGAGGTTTAAATTTTAAATGTTATGTTTTTCTAAAGAATATTAGGAGTGCTACATTTCCATAACACTAATAACATACCCGTTAACCACACCAGTTAAACTTAAATGGTTGTGTTAGGAGTGGTTCATGACAGTACTCGAATGGCGGATTCGAACTCACGGCCTTAAGTTTCTTAGTCCGTATCCTTAATCACTGTCTCTTTGTATGTTACGCGACATCATCCGTCACATATAAATTTGAAAATTAAAGATGAAGATTTCAATCTTTAAATTTGCACTAGTCATTACTTTGAGCTAGTGATATTCCTTGTTTCGCTCAAAAGGACAAAAAAATAAACTTATAATAAAAATTAAAACCAATTTCAAAGAACAAAAGGGAATAAGGTACCGTGTAGTGACGGTATAAGAATATCCACTGCGCCATGTCATCCCTTGGGTAACGTAAAAGGCGACAGAGCGAAACAAATCAGGAGATGGGCAACAGCGTCTTCCTGATAACGACTAAAAACAAAAAAACTGCGGTTGCCAACCCGCTTTCCGAGCGTGGCAACTATAGTGAATATCCTTCCTCTGAGGCAATTTATGGGAGAAACCTATGTTCAGCAGTGGATTTAAATAGGCTGTAATGGTATGGTAATGGTAAAAGCAATAAAATAAATTCGATTTAATAATTTCGAAAGTCAGTACCTGTTATTCTTCGATACCTTAACTATGTTTGAGCAGCGATATCAGAAGCTATTAAGAGAAAATTTTACTCTTTTTAGTTATTTAGAGAATCTTTTAACGTTAACAAAAGTAACATTTTTATCTATCAGAGTGACAAACGCGCCGGCAGTCCACTTGATATTTAAAATCTACTGCAGCCAATGGACGTTTTTACTTTTTGCAATTAAAATATAACAACTTTAAGCTGTCGTTAGTTGTCGGTAGTTAGAAACCGGGCATAATATGACATGAGCAGTCGACAGTATTTTCAGTATTAAAAAATGTTAAAATGGAAGAAATGATCGAAAATATCAGAATATCAGTGTGAAATAGTACATGACACAAAGACAGACTATCGTAAACGTCTCTAGTGGCTGCCGATTCATTTTGCAGGTATACTCTCTACTTCCTTTCCTACTTTATAATGCGTACTGTTCAATATCTCCACTCCACGTTACCTGAAAGACCGCTTAAAGTTCAACTCTTCTTCTTACGATTGTCATTTACTTTTAATAGTTTTTCCTTCGAACTATTCATCCTCTTTTTACATATTCGACCCATTTTCCTTCAAAATCTACTTAAGGCTCATTACTTTGCACTCTAATATTTCCCCAATATACTGCTCGTTCTTTCTTGTATTTATAATACTTATATTCAACTATTACGATCTTTGAATAAAACTAGTTTTTACGGATTTTTTCGCGTTTGATTAATTTTATTTAAATGTTTAGTGTTCGCGTAAATTTACATACATACATACATATAATCACGCCCTTTCACGTAGGTAGGCAGAGACCACTTTTTGCATTTGCTACGATCCTTACATACTTGTTTCGCTTCGTCCACTTTCATTATTCCCTACATGCTCGGTTTAGGGTACTTTGACCTGGCCTTTTTCAAGACGTCCCTGATTTGGTCTAGAAACGTCCTCCTAGGTCTACTCTTCCAATACTTTCTTTCATTCACACTCGCCTTATACACTTTTTTTCGTCAATCGTTCTTCATTCATTCTCTGACATGGCCAAACCATCTCAGCATACCTTTCAATTTTGTCACTACATCTTCTTCAGACCACAACGCCTTTATCTCACTATTTCTTATCCTGTCACCAATTTAACTCCTATCATACTTCTTAACGCTCTCATTTCAACTGCATTTATTCTGCTTTCATGTTTCTTTCACCATACCCAACTTTCACTCCGTACATGAGTGTCGGAACCAACACCCTCATGCACAGCCAAACGAGCCTTGTTAGACACCTTCCGACTGCTCATAAAGGAGTGCAAAGCTCCATTCACCATGTTTCCTGCATTCACTCTTTGAATAGGTTTCCGGCAGGCTACTTATGCAAGAAATAAAACACTTAGTACAATATAAACGACTATTTACTCGTGAAACGATTCATATAAAAATAATAATTTTAACTGCCTTATAATTCTCAGCCTAACCAAACCACAGCGCGATTCAAAAGTTGCATAAATCTAACAACGCCATCTAGTCGTCACCGAGGAACAATAAACTAAATATAATAACTGAAAATAATTATCACAGCTTAACAATTTACATTTTATAATATGTTTATTGGTGTGTATGTTTAATCCGGACATACCGCCCACCAAGGACATAATGAGAAATGTCCTTCAAACCGCCCACCATGCAACTGTCCAAACTGTTACGAATCAGCAACTAATAATTTATTTAGTTACAGGTAAAATTGCTATCTTAGAAGTAGGTCTTTAATTAAAGAACTTTTGGTACGTATTGTGACGACTCGTGATTTTATCGGGTCCCGGATGTTTTTGCTCGATCTTACCTAGCAACCATCGCGCCGGGGGAAGATCGTCCTCCTTTACTAAAACCACATCACCTACTGATGGTTCTGGGTTCTGATATTCCCATTTATGCCTTTGAAGGAACTGATGAAGGTAATCCTGGGACCATCGACGCCAAAAGTCCTGCATCATTCGCTGGTGGAGTTGCCATCTTCGCAAGGTATACATATTTGACGACTCATAATTTACATCAGGAACTACTATGAGTGGTTCCCCCACCAAGAAATGACCAGGAGTCAAAACTACGACCTCGGTTTGATCCCCTACACGAGACAATGGCCTCGAATTAAGACATGCCTCTATCTGAGATAATACTGTGGCCATCTCTTCATACGTCAACGTAGAGTTTCCAACTACTCGTTTGAGGTGGAACTTGTGGACTTTATTCCTGCCTCCCATAGTCCACCGAAATTGAGCGCGAGGAGGAATAAAATTCCATTGTGTTCCATTGGTCGCGAGATACTCTGCCAGTTCAGGCTTAAATTTAGTTTTTCTTCGTTGAACAGACACAGTAACTCTCGAGCAGCGCCTACAAAATTTGTACCATTATCGCTGTATAACTCAGCACACCTACCTCGTCTTGCGACAAACCTTTAAAAGCGGCTATAAACCTTGAGTAGACAGCTCGCTCACGACTTCAAGATGTACGGCTCTGGTCGACATGCAAATGAACAGAGCAATATATCCTTGTAAGACCTGTTACCCTACCCTTTGAAATTTATATTAATAGGCCCTGCGTAATCGACTCCGCTGACAAGAAAGGGCTTATTCGGGGTCACACGGGCGGAAGGTAACTGTCCCATGAGTTGAGATGTGGACCTGCTTGAGTAACGCGTACAAGTGACACAGCCACGGTAATATTTTTAATTAGAGCCTTGCACCCACAATCCAGTACTTGATCTCAAATAGGTAATCATGAGTTGCGGGCCTGCAGGGTTTTTGGTGAGCATCAGCAATTAAGAGTCCGCTTAAGAAAGATTCTTTAGGTATGAGAATCGGATGTTTCTCGTTAAATGACAGCGAAGACATTTCCAGCCGGCCACCTACTCTAATTACACCTTCCGAATCTAAAATATATTTAATGTCTTTAACTTTTTCTTATCTATTATGCCGTGTTTTCGCAATTCTTCCAACTCTTCCAGAATCCTTCTTCTTGACATTTTAATACAGACCCTTATCGAATCCTCAATTTCCTGTCGCTCTAATGCTTCTGAACTTGGTCTACTACTTGAACCTTTTCTTATTCTTAACCAACGTCGACAATAAGCAACCACACGAACAAGCTTCGAGAATGAAGAAAACCTTTGCACAAGCTTGTGTTAACGACCGCTGTATGAACTTTAACCTGCTCAAGATTTGTAACCAGATGTTTTGGTTTTGTAAAAATAATTACCTTATTTTTAGAAACTCGGCCTTCAAACCATACAACCATTTCTGATAGTTCCACCGAGAAATACTCGTGATGCACAATCCGCAGGATTATTCTTAGTGGCTACATGGAACCAGTGATGTGTATCCAAAATCTGTAGGATTTCAGAAACTCGGTTAGCCACGAAGGTCTTCCACCGGCTTGGGTGATTGTTAAGCCAGGCTAAAACCACCTCACTGTCAGTGAATGCATGTAACTGATCCTTTCAACCTTCATGACTTCTGCTACCTCAACTATCAACTTAGCTAAAGTACGGCCCCACAGCTCAAGTCTAGGATAGACACCTGCTTTATGGGAGCTTTTTGTTTTAGCTGTAACTAACGAGACGTAAACATTTCCCACTATTCATCTACCCGCAGATACACCGCATAAGCCACCTTCGAAGCGTCGGAAAATCCGTACAACTCGCGCTGATATTTATTGCACGTGTGTATCCAGCGTGGAATTTTGATATTCTGTAAGGCAGTTAAATTTTACGGTAAGTAATCCATTCACTTATTAAATTAGTAGGAACTTGCTCATCCCACCCGATACCAGCCAACCACAGCTTCTGTATTAGTATTTTTGCTGCTATAATGCAAGGAGCTAACCATCCGAGTGGGTCAAATAATCGGGATATATCAGATATGATTCTCCTTTTGTTACAGGTTCCTTCTGCGGTGCAAGATCTACAGAGTACCGGAAGAAGTCACCACGCGGATCCCAGGTAAGTCCTAAAATCTTAGTTGTATCATCTATCTTGATCCTTAATTCCTCATCCTTATTACCCTTTGCTTTCCATATTTTAGCTAATATTTTAGAATTGCTTTTCCATTTTGCAACGGAACCCTCCTTTCGCTAACACTTCGTTAACTCTTTATATATTTTATAAGCATCTTCTAGGTTGTCCGCCCTGGTCATCACATCATCCATGTAAAATCATTTAAAATAATTTTAGCAATTCCTGGCTTATTCTGACACCTTATAGGCTAATTCTTGCAGTGACCGCACAGCTAAATATGGAGCATATGGGTGCCAAAGGTTACGGTAAGTAATTCAAACTCTTGAAGCTCCTTTTCAGGACTATGTCTCCAAAGAATCCTCTGAAATGGGGTATCTTCCTGATTTACCAACACTTGCGGTACATTTTCACCACATCCGCCACCAAACATATTTTATATTGTCTCCAGCGAATTATGTGACGTAGTTCGGCTTGCAGTGGCGGCCCAATCAATAAATCATCATTCAATGACTTCCCATTGCTTCCTTACAGGAGGCATCAAACACTACTCGGACCTTGGTAGTATCCTTGTCTTCCCGGACTACTGCGTGTGTGTGGTAAGTAAATAGCTGTTTCTTAAATTTATCCTTCTGTAACTTTTACCATATGATTTAAGTTTAAATACTCCCTTATAACTTGTGTGTAATCCTCTTTTAACTTAATGTTCTTTTGCAATTTTAATTCTAAATTTCTCAATCTTTTTTCAGCTATTTTCCTGAACTCACCACGCATGCAGTCCGGATTGGCCATACGAAACGGCAGTCTTACGATGAACCGACCGTCTCCATCCCGTTTCGTAGTATCCTCAAATAATTTCTCACATTTAATTTCATCATCTGTGAGCATTTTTTTGTTACAGGTGGTTCAGCTTGAGTTCCCAAAACCTCTTCAGTATATTGTCCACTTCCAGATACGAATGCATCACAGTTATGTGAGAATGGATATTTGACGTGCTATCTACCTCACAGACCCCAGATATTATCCAACCGAAAGCAGTATCCTGCGCCAAGAGAGATCCGTTGAGGTTTCTTTTAATGCCTTCCTGAATAATTTGATCAGTATCTCCGCACCTAATAAGATGTCAATCTTATTAGGCGTATGATACTCAGGGTCAGCCAGATCATCCAGAGTCAGGTTTTCCCATCTTACCCTAGTTGTCTTCGCAACTGGGAGAAGAGACGTAACCGACTTCAGGACATGCATTAACCTTAACTTGAAACCTAGGATCAACTCTCGACCTTAAATTAATTTTCACTGTGGACTTGGAAGTCACACTTTATCTCCACCTACACCAACTACGGTATTTTGGCCGCACGCCTTTTTAAACCTAATTGCTGCACCATAGCCTCGGTAATAAAAGAACCTTGCGACCCCTGATCTAATAGGCCCTAACTGGGAAATAAGTACTGTCTCTCGACTCAGCTTGCACCACAGCTGTAGTTAATAAAACCATTTTAGAACAGTTCCTGTCGAAAACAAGACACAAGTGGCTTATCTAAACTGCTTGCACAGCTAACTTATTACTGCTTGCAGCAGTATCCTCCTCAGTTGACCTTCGACTGGTCGACGAGGTTGTTTGATGAATCGTCTCAACTTCAGCACTACCAGAACCAGAACCACCACTGGGATGTAATAAAGAATGATGTCGACGTTTACACACTTGGCATCGGACAATATTTTTACACATTTTAGCGGAATGGTTGCTATTTAAACAAATAAAACATAAGTTTTTATCTAACACGAACTCACGTCGTTTCTCATTACTTTCTTTTCCGAATTTTTGCACGCAGTTATTTTATGATCCGCACTGCAATACGCACACGATATAATCGGTTTATTTTAACAACATGAAAAGATTTAGTAAATTTTTCTCACTGTAATGTACCTTAGAATCGATATTTTCAGACCTCTAAAACGCCCTATTAAAAATTGGAAAATTGTTGAAACGTGGGTAATTCGTCACTTGGATCTGAAGATACCCTTAACTCCCATGCCTTTCGCGTATCTTTATCTAATTTAGCGCTTATAATGTGGATAATCAGGATATCCCAAGATGAAACATCCACACCAATATTTTTATTGAGTCTAAACAATCTGAAGTTGTACCATTAAGTTTTTAATTTCAGATGCTGATTCAAACGACAAACCTTTTGACTTAGTAGACGCTTCAAGATGCCGTTCGCCAAAACCTTTTATTATTATACATACTATCTAATTTCTTCCACGCAACTTGATAACTATCCGACGTCACCTTAATGTTGCGTAATAGTTGCTGGCTTCCCCGGTTAAATGTCCCTTAAATAATAATCTTTGGGCATCATCCAGTGACTTGTTTTCATGCAAGCCCTAAAACAAATCTCTGAATGTCTGCCACTCTGTGTACTTACCGGAAAAGGTAGGTATTTTTATTTCAGGCAACTTGAAACGTCTTTCTGAACTCTCACATTGACTATTTGAACTTGTCTTTACTTCTGACTCAAGTGTTTTAATTTATACAACATTTCTTTTAACTCAGTCTTGAATTGAACATATAATTCTTCTACATCATCATACACACTATTTTTGTGATAATCCGAACTATACAAATCAGTTCGCTTAACCTCACTAATAATTTTAGTATGAGTGTCTGTAAACAAAGTCCACTGTTGTTCCAAGTTATCTAGCCTTGTTTCAATATAAGCAACCGTCAAACGATCCTTAGGAGACTTTTAAAATTAGTCTTAACTTTTAGCATTTTAGCCTTTATGTCTTCCTGCAGGTCATTAAACGACTCCATTTTAAATTTTTAATTTGACAATTTAATCACTTATAATTCTTATCAATATAGAACAGAACAGTAATTTATTCTAATTGACAAAGTTAAACTCTAAACAACTGAATTATTTTTCTAAGTCAATATTTTTACGATCCTATTTTTTCTAAGTCCAAGAAACAGATGAGCAAAATTTTAAGTCTTTTAACTTTAAATTTAACTAAAATCGGGCGTGGATTCGCTGTCTCAACCAATATTTACTTAAAACTATTACAAGTCCTAAATTATTGAAATTATTCTAAGTTACTTCACTATCTTAAATTTTTCTAAGTTCCACTAATCTTTAAAATAAGGTTTAATTTTCTGGTTAATTTTTATTATAATATTTAAAATGTACTCACAATTTATCACCGCACACACTCACTCACTTGTCTTCGCTATAATGCACCTGTGGCGCCCTCTAGCGCTCCGCAACTCCACCGCTGCTGCTTGCCGCTTCCCGTCCGTCGCCTCCGGGTTGTAGACACCCAGCTCCTCCACTGCCTGGCGCCGCTCGTGGCGCCTCGCTGAGGGATGTTCTGGACAGCAATCCACCGCCAGTAGTGACGACACGGGTGGTACTACTGTACCACTGACGCAGCAACACACAAAACACGCCTAGCCTATCCGGCCTGAAGGACCATGAATAGGTTTCCGGCAGGCTACTTATGCAAGAAATAAAACACTTAGTACAATATAAACGACTATTTACTCGTGAAACGATTCATATAAAAATAATAATTTTAACTGCCTTATAATTCTCAGCCCAACCAAACCACAGCGCGATTCAAAAGTTGCATAAATCTAACAACGCCATCTAGTCGTCACGAGGAACAATAAACTAAATATAATAACTGAAAATAATTATCTACAGCTTAACAATTTA
Source organism: Parnassius orleans (assembly GCA_029286625.1). NCBI lineage: Eukaryota > Metazoa > Arthropoda > Insecta > Lepidoptera > Papilionidae > Parnassius > Parnassius orleans. The sequence continues at coordinate 832,701 of JAGSMP010000246.1, read as the reverse complement.
CATTTTATAATATGTTTATTGGTGTATGTTTAATCCGGACACTTTCTTTCGATATCACTCACACTTTAGTAAATTTATGAAATCATTATTTCACCATCTTGTGTTTTTTTTAATTAACTAATAGTGTTTCAGTTGATCATTGGCAGGTAGTCGCGTAACATCTGGTAAGCAGCATGTTTGCTTCTATCAAAAAAAAAAAAAACAGAAGCCTCCGCGAAATCGGACTATTTGACGTTACCATCTTAAATATAAATGTCAGTCGTAAGTAAACCTCAACCACGGAAATAACAAATCTCCTAACCAACAATGAAGCAATATTCCAAGTTAACGAAGCGTAAACGTACGATTACTTTGAGCGTACTCAACCGTTTTGCAGACGGTGACGAATTTACCTTATCGAAAAAATGATGCCCGTTTATAGCTTTCGTTTTGAAACTTTTTTTATACTTTTGTAATTTACTTCAGTAACTTAAAACTTCTTGCTAATGCTTCAATTAAAATTAAAAATAAATCCCTTTTTAGCTGAAATAATTTGTTGTAAACAATTTTTTTAAATCATGGCGATGGCCGTAAAATTTTAAGTATCAATTATTATTAGGTGCTGATTTACAACACGTGCGTGAAGCAAAACATTAACATCGAGAATATTATGTTGAGTCGCTTTACGCGCGGCAGACTAACTACTTCATTAATCCTTTATAATTGCAAAAACACATGTGCGCATCTGTAGGACGTAAATAGGCGTGGCATATTACACTTACGTGGTAGAGCCACGCTGCAGCTCTATTATGGTTGTAGCACGAATGGGTCGGCTCGACCGGGGAAGACCACGCTCTCACAGAATACCAGTGTAAAATAGATACTGTGTTTCGTATGGTGAATGTAGAGAACCGTAGACTTCTTAGTCCTCTGGGGTGACAACGCATCTTCATTTTCATTCTTAATAGAGGATAAATATAGACGTCTATGGGCCACAGAAACCACTTATCATCAAGTTGACTGTATGCTCGTTTGTCACCCTTATTTTATAAAAAAAAGTCTGCAACTTAACGTGGTACAAGTCCAAAAGTACACCTGGTTGTACGTGGATATTGTTCATAGATAACTGTAACAAATTTAAAAGAACAACGATGCGTAGTCACTTCTAAAATAGAATCCCTAATATGCTGAAATTATATTGGCTGTACCATAAACCTTCTACCTTACCCTTATATTGATTTCTACCCAAACGAAGTATTTAAATAACTTATTTTCTTTTTCTTTTTGGAATGAAGTTCCTTATCGCACGGTACGAATTTGACGGATGCGGGCTAGGCGAGAAAAAGTGTATGATTTTTCCGTCACGACCCCCTTTCTATAGTGCGAGCGAGATGGAATAATATCCGTCTCCCTTGCACTTTTTCTTACCTTGCCATGAAAGTAATATTATTTGAAATGACGCTTCATTTTAATAGACGCTAGTAATTCATTTATTTGTATTTGTTAATCAATAATATAATACGTTTATAATATACTACGAAAGGAACTTCGTTCCAACCGAGTGTTCCACGACACTCACGCATGTCTTTTTTTTTCTTAATATATTCTATTTTTAAAACATCTTTGGAAATGAATATACCAATGCAAATTTTTATAGAATGATTGGAATTAGTTTCCGAATTTTGAAATAATTTCCATTTTGTATTGGTTTGAAATTGCGCACTTTTAAATTTGGTTTTAATACAGAAAATACGAAAAGTGATTCAATATTGAAAATTGAAAAGCTTTTCTCGTTGTTTTCTGGTTTTATTATATTCAGACGCTCATTTCACTTTGTTTTGAACTTTGAACATCGGAAAATTTCGAATACTATTAAAAATTTTATTTTATTTTTAATACTTCAGAATAATCTTCTATTTAACACCTTTACGGTTATAAACCAATGAGATGTTATAAGAAATACAGGTAGGAAACGAATACTCACAGATAATAACAAGAAGTGTCAACATGAATATAAAATAAATTAACAATTGAACACATTATAGAACTTTAAAATTTTCGTCTGATTGCATGTAAATACGTCAATAAAATGATTCATAACACTTTGCTGATTACTGTGAGTGACGGTGCAAGAATATCCACTAACCCACATTACCCCGTAGGTATTGTCTTTATAAGAGGTGTCAAAGGAAATAAAACAGTAGCATCTTCCTGGTAACAGCTAAAATTAATAAAATAAACTGCGGTTACAAACCCACCTTCTAAGTGTTGCAACTATGGCATAATCCCCCTATGAGGTAATCTGTACAGGAGGCTTTTGTTCAACAGCAGAGTTTTAATAAGCTGTTATGACGGTGATGATGATGATGATTGATAACAATCAATAACAACTTATTATTAATTCTGATTGCTTTCATTATCGATATGTTGATTTTATTATGGGGTATTTATATAGTATTCTCATCTGATTGGGCTGAATAAATATTTTAAAGGAAATAATAAATAAACATAAATATATATTTAATATACTAACATAAATAAATAAATAATACATAAATAAATAAATAATACATAAATAAATAAAAACCCAACCAGATGGAAACCCTCGGCAGGGGAGACCAAACGGCCGAGGTTAGGGAAAGGAGAGAAACCGGCGGACGATGCGGGCGGTATCGAGGAGCACCGCCTTCTGCATTTGAGCTTGGAGCGGTCCGTCACGGAGTCCCAGTCGCCTCAGATGACCCCAGAGGCTGACTGGGATTAACCCGTTCGCAGAGACGACTACAGGTATAATTTCGGCAGTCCACCCCACATGTCGGTCACCTCGCTTATCTGTTTCGGCTTTCACGAGGTTCTCGTCATACGGAATGGTGATGTCGACCAAAAATATCCTTGACTGTGCCTGGTCCATCAGCACAATATCAGGCTTATTCGCAAGAATAGTCCTGTCTGTGATGATGGCCCGGTCCCAGTAGAGCCTGGCGCGGTCATTTTCGAGCACGGCTTCCGGCAAGTACTTGTAATACGGCAATTTCCGGTCCACGAGACCGTATTTCAGAGCGAGCTCCTGGTGTAGAATTCTGGCTACTAAGTGCCTGTGCAAGTACTCAGAGTTAGAAAGCGCCGAACAACCGGAGATGACATGCCTAAGTGACTCACCGGGATGGCGACAAGCTCGACAGATGTCGACGGTGCCATTCCTTAGGATGTATCTCCGATAGTTGTTGGTCTTAATAACCTGATCCTGCATCGCACAGACAAAAACCAAAAGGCGTAGGGAAGTGACAACCCCATCGCCCGCTGACGTAACGGTTATGTGACAAAACTGCTACGTCAGCGCAGTCAGTCAGCGACTGGCCATGAGGTGTTAGTGCCGTGCCTCGGCAAAACTGAAGGTGCAAATGCCCGCTTGTGCACATGGCCTCACCATGAAACGGTGCCGGGTCTGGGTGTCTCCCGTTAACTGACGCCCATTACATGGATGATGGAACTCAGGAATACGCGCAAAGGGCCGCTGCCTGGAGGTCGCCAGGGCGCGTCTGGAGCTGGCGCTGGACGCGACAGCATGCGAACCGCCAGCCGATCACGAGGAGCTGCACGATCACCCAGCAGCCCCTCACATCCATCATCCCCACCAGCTGGCTTGGTGTCGGCAGGGTCTTTGCGGGCCCAGCAATCGGCACCCGCCACTGGTGGAGTACGCCGCATGCGATGGAAAATTGAAATGAACAGCAACGCATTGCGGGCGTATTTTAGGGCGAAAGGGGGAGAAGTTGGAGGTGTTGCGTACCGGGCTAGGATGCATCGACTTTTTGCTGAGCTGGAGTCATCTATAACCGTCACCGAGCAAAACCTGGCAGACCGAGTTCGGTATAACTTGCGTTAAAACATATTTGATGGCACCGAACTCGAACGGCTACGATGTGAGGCTGTTTCCTCATCGGATGAAAATACTACGACTTTGAATGCGGCGTCACAAGTTGCAGAGCAACCCGCACACGTGGATGCCGCTGTAAATCCCCCAGTAGTGGTTGATTCAGACGATGATGAAACAATCACCCAGGAACTAGAACTAGAGCAAATGAGGAGTACATTGGAAGAAGCGATTGTGGAAACGCGCAGTACGCCTCTCGAAAATCGACCGCGACTTCCTCGCATAACCCTAAGCAAGCGGAATCGGGATGTCGTGACGGCCCTGAACCCATTGCTGGCAACCTATTTGGTAACCAGCCGGGACCTATGCGATACGGACTCAATACTCTTTGGCGCCACTTTGGTAGTTTGCCGCATTGTTGGTGCCATAATTCCCACGTCTGGATGTGCTACTGGTCAAAGTAGCGCTATCCCAGCCTGGAGAAGAAGGATTTAGGACCGTATCGCAAAGGCAAGGGCCCTCATCGGCAGACTGATAAGCTTCAGGTCGGGCAATAATAGGCCGAGAATTGTGCGCACCGTCAGGATGGCGTTTGCTGGGACAAATGTCAGTTTGTCCCAGCAAACGCCATCCAGAATCCAGTTTGTCAAAATTTTCTGGATCGTAATGTCCATGTATAATTTTATATGTTTCGTGCAAGTCTTCTCGTTCTCTGCGATTTTTCCTTATATCAGTTTGTTTTGTTCTACTTTACTACGTAATATGAGCAAAGTGGGCCATGAAACTCCCATTCAGGGTTGAATATACAGTAATCGCCACGCTTTACAAGCGGATTAGCGATCGCTATAATCATTGATGATATAAAATAATGCCCAGGTCGGTGAAAGGCCAACAGCGTCTATCTCGTTTTCGTTATTTTGTTTACAGATAATATAATATTATTCATCAACAAAGTTCCCTATGAGAAAGCGCAGAAAAATTGCGGTCAGTGTGAGCCAAACTAACCTAAATTTAGTTTCATTAGGATCTAAATACTAAAAACTGAATCACCTTTTAAGCTGCCATCATCCTTCCTGTAACGGGAAAGGCTCATGATCAACAATATCTTTTTTATAGAATAAGGGTGACAAACGAGCACATAGTCTACCTGATTTTCATCAGGTGGACTGTGTGCTCATTTGTGGTTGTGGTGTAGTGGATAATATCATCCATTAATACTCAATTAAGAATCAAAATGCAAATGCTTTGATACCCGTAAGGACTAAGATGGAATACGTCGTTTCCAGTAAAAAGAGTCTTCGGTCTCTACACTCACCATTCGAAACACAGCAGTATTAAGCTGCTATTTTACGTTGGTATTCTGTGTAAACGTGGTCCTACCGCGATCGAGCTGACCCATTTATGCTACTACCATAACGTGGCCCTACCATGTACGGACTAACTAAGAAGGCGCAGATATGTTATATTATTAAGTATTTAGATAACAATGGTTTAAGGTTTTAAATAAAAAAAATAAGTAGCTTTCTTATTATAACATAATTGACTGCATAGTTGGTCCAGTGGTGGTAAGCATGAGCATGCTGCTGATGATCATGTGGTCCCGGGTTCGAATCCCGGGTCGGGCAAAAACCAGTAATTGGTCAGAAAGTTGGCTGTGTCCATCCTACTGCTTTCTCGGAAAGAACGTAAAGCCGTTGGTCGTTCGCCTGAACTCTCTGCGGTCGTGTCAGATTGCCGCATAATTAGGCTCTGAGTAAAGGAGTAGAGAGTACACCTGTGCTTTCGTACACACTTATGCAATATAATCATGTTAGCAGATGGCTAGTCACTGTAGAGCCGACACTCAACTTGACACTTTGAATAAGTGTCAAGTTGAGTGTGAACAGAGAGTTTTCCATTTTCTGTGGAGATGCTTCTGAAAAAAAGAGTTCATCATAAAGAATCTCTCTTTCTCCATGAAGTCGGTCAGCTTCGGGACATTACATTATCACATACTTATTTTTAAAAGGCCAACGACGTTCTTGTTACTCGTCTGGTGTTACGGATATTACTGGGCGACGATGGCTATTTACCATCAGTTGAGCTACAAAAAGACTTTTTAAATAAGTCACCAAATAGGCGAATATAGAAGGCTAACTTTTGTAGAAGTTGCGGTTGTTGTTGTTGTTGTTAAGCCGTGTAATGGCGGTGTAAGAAAATTCACCACCTATTAACGCCCCGTGGGCCTGATTTGCCAACAAAGCGTGGCAATTATGGCAAATATGGGTATGTCATTAGAGTCTGAGGGAGGAGAGGCTGTAATGAATGAAAACAAGGTTTTTTTTTAATGTTATTTTTCTATTTTATACATTTTTTTTATAGTCATAAAACTTTTTTAAAACAAGACATAAATAATTTTTAAAAACGAATTATAAAACATATGTTTCAATTGTTTTGTATAGAACTGAATTTCTATATTTATACGCTGCACGTTAGCTTTCACGTACACGCGTTTATTTGTTTAAATACTGTTTTTTTTAATCAAATATTTGTTTTGTTCTATCAAATAGAACATAACAAATATTTGATTTAATTTGACGTGTTATAAAGAGCAAAAAATTACAGAACATTATCATGATAGTATTTTATAGCAAGACAATTTTTTTTTATTATTTTTAAAAATTATTAAATATTTTATTGCTTGGATAAACATGATTTCGTAGAGGTGTGCTAAAAATTAGGCTTAATTTTTTTTAACCTGACTTTAAAACACTAGAAGGAATATAAATTCATATAATTTAATAGCTTCTGAAGTCGGTTATAAGACAAAGATAAATATTGAAGTATTAAAGCCCCGACTTCAGAAGCCATTATTAAATTTCTTTATTATTTGATTTATTTGTGCAGTGTAATTTACTTGCGATAGTTGTCATTTGATTAAACTATATCTACGTTTTTGTGATATGGATATATACACTTGTACTTGTTTCACAATATATAAATATTGTGCGCATAAATATGTACTATTTTATTGTAAAATGTACTGAATTAGCGTGTGCTCGTCGATCAACGAAAACATCGTGAGGAAACCTGCATGTTTGAGATATAAAAATAAAATATTTCGAAGACATGTGAAGTTCGCCAACACGCATTGGGGCAGCGCGGCGGACATTTCCTTTCCTTAAAACCCTCTCAGAAATGAGAGGAGGCCTGTGCCTAGCAGTGGGACGTATATAGGTTGTAACTTTAACTTTAAATATGTACTGTGTGTTTGTTAATGTTTTAATTTTTTCTACTACTACCGTTAAATACTCTAAGTAAGCATAAAAATGCTTGTGTTGCAGTTAAATAAGCTGAATAGTAACCGAATTAGAGAATCTCCCATATCATTCCGTAAGTATCGGAAGACGCGACTGAGGGAAACTGAAAATAGACATTGCAACAGCGTATAGCAGATAACAGATTAAAAAAAAATAAGTACATTAGCCAACCCTGCCATGCGAGGTTATTATGGCAAATTTATAGGGAAGCCTAAGTTTTGCAGTGGACTTTTGATGGGTTGTTATAACGAAAACATTACGTTCTTTTGACTGTCTCGGAACTAAATGAGTAACAGATTCTCTTATGCCACTACCAAATGACTAATACACCAAAAAAAATAGGAATAAAACACTTCATTGAATTATCCGCCACGCGTTGGTCAATAAACCACGGGCCTTATCCCGGCCAGATTCGAGTTTTGAATCAATCTAGTTTGATTTGAAGTCAAAGACTTATTTTTTAACTTACTTAGTGTGGTTCACCACAGTAATCGCAGATTCGAACTCACTTTCTGAGTTTGCAGTCCATTAGGTTATTTGGTTTTGAACCTTTGGAGTAGCAAGTTCAATATCACAACCTCAAGGTAATAACTAGTTAATTATACTGGCTCTCTTCCTCTATACCCTTCAAACCGAAAAACAGCGGGGCACGCACTGCTATTTGGCAGTAGAAATAGGTAAGAATATGGTACTTACCCAGACACACTCCTAGGCAGAATAGGTATCCTACCATCTAGTAAAATAAAAGGTTTTCTCTCCGTTTTTTATTTCATTATGTAATTTAAATTTCTTGATAGAGTAGTGTACAGTATTGTATTCGTAACTCAGTTGGTTTACTACAAACGCCTATATATCTTTTGTCTAATTTTATTTGTGACAGTGAATTTACTGCACTCCCGCACCGCGTTGAAACCGTTCATTAATTAAAATTCCTTGTCTGTCTGTCTCTCTGTCTGTGACGCTGACATTGTGTCTCGTGTCAAGTGCCAAGCGTAAACGTATTTAGTAATTATAGATTGCTTTCACCAACTGTGGCAATTTTGGAGTGAAATAATTTATAATGGCTCGACGGTTTACAAGTGCAGAGTGCAAGGGGCAGCGAACAACTAGGACAAAGCTTATGCAAAGATATTATAGAGAAAATAGGTTACACTTCGTAAGCGAACATGACGTATCGATCACAGACCGCACTATCCATTAGTCGCCTTTTTCGACTTGCTAGGCAGGTAACTCGTATGGATTTTTTTGTACACATAAACAAAAAAACATGGGACTTACATTTCCCAGAAGAACATGAGACTTGGACCTGGATATCAACTTGAAAATGTTGTGAAAATGCTGCTTTATATCCATAACTTGTAGACAGACAGTGTTTCATCATTCAATCGAAGTCCTCAGAAATGACAACGCACTCTTCTTTGTTTGAATTTGGCTAAAGGTGTCTATCGACTCCAGTAGCCACTTACCATGAAGTGGACTGTAAGTTCGTTTGTCATTTTAGTTTTATAAAAAAAAGATAGATAAGCAGCTCCACCACCTAGTAAAGTAGTAATTCACGCACACACATATGCACAATAGAGGAGATCATTTAGAATTATTTGTTTGAGCATGAACAGACACAAGCCACGCTTTCACAGAATAACTACGGAACTTGACGAAGTTATTAAAAGTTTTATTGAGTGACAGAATGTGTTATATAACTCTAGGTGGCTTCTCACCTTGCTTTGTGGTGTTTATTGTTGCTATGTTAAACTGCACTGTTGCAGCTGTAATGATAATGCTCATGATGATGTGTAAATGTGTGTGATGCAGGCGCAATACTAATACTAATTTTATTTATAGAATATGGGTAAAAACCGAGCACACAGTCCACTTGATGGCAAGTGGGTGCTGTGGCCCATAGACATCTACATTTATCCTCGATTAAGAATCAAAATGCAGAAGCGTTGTCACCCCTGAGGACTAAGGTGGAATGCCTCGTATCCAGTAAAAAGGTCTCCGGTTTTCTACACTTATAATGTGAAACACAGCAGCATTAAGCTGCTATTTTACGCTGGTATTCTGTGAGAGCATTGTCCTACCCTGGTCGAGCCGACCCATTCGTGCTACGATCATAATAAAGCTGCAGCGTGGCTCCACCACATTTAAAAATATTCATCAGTGTTCCTGCTGTAGAATACGCTGTATCGGATTTGCCTGAATCGTCGCGCTTGGTAGGCGGGTTGACGATCGCAGTACAATACGTCTTGCACCTTTGCATTCTGAGTATATTAAGTCTAAATTTTGGTCCCGGTGGCCAATCTCAACATAGAGCCATCTGCGACAGTATTATAGTACCCGAAGTATATGCGCAAGCACAAATGCATTCTCTATTCCCTCACGCTCACAGTCCGATGGAACGGTTATACGACATGACCGGACAGAGATTAGGCACAGGACCAACGGCTTTACGAGCTTTCCGAGGCACGGGGGTGGAACATCGCCAATTTAATACTGTTTGTGAAATCAGGACTCCGGGCTGCTACTGAAAATTTTTTGACAGAAAAACAGAATATCTGATTTTGCCCGGACCAGAGATGAATTCATACCCGGGACCTTAAGATCAGTAACCGCGTTTACGACGAATAGACTAACGAGGCAGTCAACAAAAAAAAAACGTTATACGCAACGTGTGGCTCCATATCTTTTTTATATACTATAAGCAGAAATAAGCTAAATAATATCATAAACTAGATTTAATTAGGCAGGTAGCGTGACTTTGTCAACTCACAGTAAATCCCAACCTATCCACTTTGCGTTTGAGGTGTGCAATGCAACAGAATATTAATACATTCACAGTTTCACGTAAAGCCTTTCTATATTCCTATAGAAATAGGTTACGTAAAAAGGGGTTATGTTCATGTCTGTTTTAGAGCATATTGGTCCCTTTTGAACGTTATGAGATACTGATATTTCTGTAAACTATAGTGCTCGAATGCACATTCACTCCTCCATAAAGGCAACGCGTTTTACCTCTCGTATTCCATTCAGCGATTGATTGGGTGCTGAGGTGTGTGCATTTTCGGTCAAAGCGACTTACATCATAGAATATAGTAGTGAATATTGAAGTCGTTTTGAGCGAGGGCTTTATTTCCTATCTTATAAATTATTACGTATTAAGTTTAAAACTCGTTTGTTGAAATATCTTATCCATTATAATTTCAATATTGTAAACTGTGTGCGTCGTGACAATTGTCTGAGAAAGTATCAGATATCTACGAGGGAATTCACTGTATTCTCAGTATTAGGGTGATTTGCTAATAATGTGGGTAATTAAAAAAATCATTAGCTAACGACACTGCCAGAGGGTATAAATTTGAAATTTTTCTTTATAACTTCACTACTTCTTAACTAACTTTCAGTCATAAACGACGGGAATGACTGACTCGACAATATTGAAAAAAATCGAACACCGTGCGGTGATTAAATTTCTCAATAAACAAGGAAAAGCTCAAAAAACATCCATGAAGAAATGGTGGCCGTTTACCACGACTCTGCTCCTTCAGTGTCAACCATATAGAAGTGGTCTAGTGAATTCAAAAGAGGCAGGGAAAGCATCGAAGATGACCCCCGCCTGGGTGCGCCAATGACAGCGGCTACAGAACAAAAAGGTGAAAATTATTGAAAAACTTGTATTAGTTGATGCACGAGTAAGAATTAAGATGTTAGTAGAAATGACTAACCTACCCGTTGGTACCATACATACCATATTCCATGACTATCTCAACCTCACAAAAGTCTGTACAAGATGGGTGCCGCGAATGCTCAAACGCTTCAAAGCAGGCGCGGGTTGACTGTTGTAGAGAGTTTTTTTCGATAGGATAGTTACAGGAGATAAAACGTGTGCTCACCACTATGACCCTAAGAGTAAACAGGAGTCTTTGCAATGGCATAAAAAGGAATCAGACCCCCCCCCCTCAAGAAGTTCAAAGTCACTCCATCGGCCGGTAAAATCATGGCCACAGTATTTTGGGATTCCAAAGGAATACTATTGTTTGAGTTCACAAAAAAGGTGAAACCATCAACGCAGATAAATACTCAGCCACTTTACGCCGTTTGAGAGAAGCAATAAAAGAAAAGAGAAGAGAAAAGCTGACCAAGAGAATGCTGCTTCTTCATGACAACCCACCGGTTCACTTTTGACTACGTTTTTTCCCAAACTTAAAAAAAGACCACTGTTAATGAGCATTTTCAGGCCATGACGAAGAATATTTTTTCAAGGAAATAGAAAAGCTTTTTTCACGAACAAGTAAAATGTATTGATGTCATGGGAGACTACATTGAAAAATAAAATATTCCCTAATTTTATCTTTTTTCTAACATGAGAATACATTGAACGCCCCTCGTGTATCTCTATGTACATAATATATAAGCGAAATATCACTGACTCACTCACTCAGCATGAGATCTCCAAGACTATAAGCCCGATTGTCTTGAAAATTTGCATATAATATACTCCTTTTTCGATGAAGACACCCACTAAGAAAGCAGCCAAAAAACCCCTGAGGGGGTGAAGTAGGGTGCTATTGCTTGTTTAAACAGAATGATGGAATAGTCGAACTGTTTGATTCTTTTAGTTTTTGTTGTTGAATATATTGTGTTGAGGTATATATTGTGTTGGAATACAGAGGACGTGTAGTGGCGGCGTAAAAAAATAAAGAATTCACTTCTCCATATCATCCCGTGGGTGTCGTAACGGGCGACGGAGGGAAATGAAGAGGTCAGCAGTATCTTCTTAATAACGCTATAAAATATTAAAAAAACTGCGGTTGGCAACCCGCAAGCGTAGTAACTATAACAAGAATCTCTTTATGCATCAATCTAAGGGAGCCTATGTTTGACAGTGGACTATTGATAGGCTGTAATGATAATGATAATAATGATGATCACACACAATGCATTTTGACTCAAAATATAATTTGTTTACTTACCTTATTATTTGTGCTAATTGTACCTAAAACTATAAAACAAGTATAAAATCATGTCAAATTTATTCATCTCTCTGTTGTTTCAGATGCAAGCGACGAAGCGCTCCATGGTGATGTGCAGTGGCTAAAACTGACAATTTTAAACTTGCACTAGCTATTTTTAATCAAATTACTTTAGAGAAATTGCAGGTTTTAAAAAGTTAGATGACACAAAGTTTAAAGTGATTAATGTAGAAATGTTTTGTGGTAGTGATTGTAAAGTGATGTGATGATTGTGTGCTAGTTATCAATATGCCGACGGCGTTGTGTCGGTTCCTCGCGTCGGCTGCACTGCTCGGCGCTACACTTGCGATGGCTGCCAAAAGTGGTAAGTAAATCGATTTAAGTTTGTCAATAAATTTCCACCACAATGGAACTACGAAATAGCATTTTGATAATGGCACAATGTTTCCAGATCTAGTGGAAAATTAAACGAACGACGTAACTAAGCTATTTACATATCTTTACATCATAAATTTGCAGACGTTATCTATCAAAAGGTATAAATTATTTATTAAGCAAAAATTGTTTAGTGAGGGTTATTATACTACTAAAGAGTACATGACTGATAATAACCCCTGGGAATGAGGTGATCGCTACCATGCTGTTTTTAAATGTTTTCATAACAATTGTATAAAATATTATATTGTAAATTGTGCTTTTTAAAAAAAAAGTACCGCTGGGTTTCTTGCTGGTTCTTCCCAGGACAGAGGTTTTTTTGCAAACCAGTGGTAAAAGTAAAAAAAAATTACTTTCAATACGTATTATGTACTGTAATCTATATTGAATAAAAACTATTCTATTCTACAACATTTCAGTAATCAATAACTCTATCTGTATTAATCTACTCATACAAATACAGCCTCGTTGGGTCAGTGGTCGTAACCGTGACTGCTGATCATGAGGTCCCGGGTTTGAATCGCGGGTCCGTCTCCGTCAATAAATTCCAAGTAGTAGCCTAGAGTCAGGAAGTTGGCGGTGTTTCTCTGCCGTGGCTCCGAAAGTACATAAAGCCGTTGGACCTGCGCCTGATCTCTCTCCGGTGGTGTCGGATTACTGATGAAATTGCACCTGTGTTTGCGCATACACTCGTGCACTAAAATCCTGTACTGCGTATATGGCTAGTCTACCTTGTGATTGGTCACCGTAACCGAAATCGGCCTGTAGGACGTTATTATTATTATTACACATAAAATGTAATTTTTTTATCATTTTCCTCATAGACGTTCTCAATGGAAAGAAGACCTTTAGACATGTTATATTTTTATGTTATCATTTTGTACTGAACAAACTTTATAAATTTTTTAGTCATTACGCAAACAGAATCTCTATCTACTATTCTGTTTATAAATTGAAATTCTAAAAGGCGACAACGTTATTAAAAGAGTATATGTAAACATTTTTTAAATTGAGGTCAGTGTTTTGATAAAGCGCATTTTTATGTAAATTTCATTGCAATATAAGTTTACAAATACACATTTGCTTAGTGCTCATGGCTCACATGTGTTGCTAGAGGAGAAAGGCAGTATTAAGCTGGTTGATTTTTTTTAAAAACATACTTTTTATGGAATGATACTTTTATAAAAAATAAATATCATAGAAAAAAGTAAATCGATGTGAAGGAAGATGAATAAAAAGGTGTTTTCAGCAAATAAAGGAAATGTTTTTTCATAAAACTGATGTGGCAAATGAATTAACGGTCCACCTGATGGTAAGTAGCTACTGTAGTCCATCAACCATTGCCACCAACTTCAATCAGTTACTCCAAATATGCGATTTCATCTCTGAAAACTAAGATGGAATGCCTGACAGCCTGTAACTATACTAGATCTCTTTACCCTTTACACCGAAACCATTTATTTCTATTTGACAGTGGAAATAGGTAAGTAGGTGGTAGTAATCCAGATAGACCTTTAGACAAGTGCTTTCACCTAATAGGAGTTAAGGTTAATGATAATACGTAAAAAAGGTAAAAGATTGGGCGAACGATAGGATGTGTTGGCAATTACTTTACTAACAAAAGCTTTTGTAGGGAAAAGAAAACGTGTGTAATTTTATGTTATAATAAGAAAGAAAGTTTTATCGAAATTTCTCCTCGAACTCTAGAAAGTTCCTATTTATTTTCATTTAATCCTTATTCAGTTATTATGTAAATCCTTTCAAGTGCCATGTATGAGAAACGTTTTTAATATGTCTTCAACCATGGACTTTTTTCTTATATGAAAAGTTATAAGTTACATAGTATAAATATATTTCTTATACGCAAAAGCCATTAAGGTTTAATTTAAGACCAGCATGCGTTGTAATGCATTTTTTGTTAGAAACACCCACAGCCCTATACGTGGTAGAGCCATGCTGCAGCTATATTAGTAGTATAGTTGTAGTGCGAATGGGTCAGCTCGACCAGGGAAGGACCAAGCTCTCACAGAATACCAGCTTAAAATTGCAGCTTAACACTGTTGTGTTTCGTATGGTGAGTGTAGAGAACCGGGGATCCTTTTTACTGGAAAAGAGGCATTCCATCTTAGTTCTCACGGGAGCCAACGCATCTGCATTTTGATTCTTTATTGAGGATAGATGTAGATGTCTATGGGCCACAGCATCCACTTACCATCAGGTGGACTGTGTGATCGTTTGTCACCCTATCCTATAAAAAAAGCTCATATATTACTGATATTACCAAAGAACGGGGGGCCCCGTTCTTTGGTAATATCAGTAACGGCAGAAAATGTATGGACTACTGAAATGTTCGTGCGAGAAGACCCACTAATCACATATACGGACATCGAAAAGATTGTAGGCATTAGTTCGGGGAGCATTCATACCATCCTACATCAACATCTTGGAGTGAGGAAGCTTTGTTGTCGATGGATCCCTCGTTTGCTCTCCGAAAGCGAAAAACAGACTCGTGTGGATTGGTGCCATGAAATGCGTCTGGGTTTTGAAAACGGGGCATATAGGCGTGTTTCAGAATTCATTACTGGTGACGAGGCATGGATCTATCAATATGATCTGGAAAATAAAAGGCAATCATCGGTATGGGTCTACTCAGAAGGACAGTTACCGAAAAAACTGCAAAGACCTCGCAACGTCGGCAAAAAAATGGTAGCTAGTTTTTTTTTCGCGGAGCGGACATTTGTCGACGTCAATACTGGAAAATTGTAGGTCAGTCAACTTTGAATGGTATACTACAGTTGCATTACCCAAAGCTTTTCAAGCTGTGCGGGAGAGAAGACCAAAGACCGGGCTTCGGGGAATCATGCTGCATCACGATAACGCCTCTTCACATACCTCCCTTAGAACAAAAGCATTTATTGAGGAATCTGGTGTTGAAACTCTAAGTCACCTACCCTACAGCCCTGAATTAGCTCCTTGTGATTTCTTTTGTTCTCAAGAGTCAAAGAAAAAATAACAAGTTTTTTTCAAGCGCCGAAGAAGCCGTGGCTGCCTACGAAGAATCGATTTCCGACCTGTCAGATCAAGACTGGCAAAAGTGTTTTCAGAGTTGGTTTAGGCGAATGGAACTTTGTATAGAGCATGATGGAGAATATTTTGAAAAGATGTAAAATAAATATTAATAGTATCTAGAATACTTTTTGTATATCTTAAAACTTATTGAGTGTCCTACGTATATATATATATCGAAATTATACATTGGTTTAACGCCAACAACAATAACGGCTCTAAAACGGCAATAAGACAAAATGTAAAAAAAACAATGTGCTCTTAAATGGGGAAGAGTTGAGTCCTGTCGATACCACCGTTTTCCTTTGTATTACTATTGACGAGAAGCTTCAATGGGGCCACCATATATCTAAATTAACACGCAGACTTAGTTCTGCAGCCTATGCTGTAAGAAAGATTAGAAGTCTCACCAATGTTGAGACAGCTAGATTAGTTTATTTTAGTTACTTTCATAGCGTGATGTCTTATGGAGTTTTGCTATGGGGTAATGCGACTGAAGCCATATTTGTTTTGAAAAAGAGAGCCGCACGGGCGATTTATAACCTAAATTTTAAAGAGTCCCTTAGAGAAAAATTTAAAGGAAAAAACATATTAACTTTTGGCATCGCAATATATTTATGAAAATGTAATGTATGTATATAAAAACAAAAATAGCTTTGATAAGATTAAAGATGTTCATACTTTAAACACTAGGAACAAACATAAGCTTGTAATACCAGTTACTGGACTCCACAGAATTAGTAATTGAAAAAACAATGTATACGCTTTTACAACAAAATCCCAGAAAATGTACAATATTTATCAATAAACAAGTTTAAATATATTATCAATAAACAAGTTAAAATAAGTTAATTAAACGCGATATAATCCGTAAAAGTAGTTTAATTCAAAGTTTAAATATTTTACTAAAGAAAAATTGTACAAAAAGGGTTATTATAATAACAAATAATATATAAATGAAAAAAACCCCTGGTAATGAGATGATCACCACCATGCTGGTTCTATTAAAATTCATTTAAAATTTGTACAAACAAAATTATTGTAAAGTGAAATATGTTTAAAAAAAAGTCCCGCTGGATATCTTGCTGGTTCTTCCCAGGACAGATGTATTTTCCGAAGCAGTGGTAAATAAAAAATTTACTTTAAATAAGTAAGTATTATGTAATAATCTATACTGAATAAAAATTATTCTGCTCTATTCTATTTATTTTATTCCATGACCCAGTTTCATCGGCGCCGGGTTAAGAAAATATTTATATATATATAATTTATTATGTTTAGATATTTTATTATAAAATTTTATGCATTTACTCAGTTCACAACCGTAAAATAAAAGAGGATTCACATTTTGAGCAAAAGTCACTCAAAGCAAACTCGGAGATTTAACAAAGTTTTCACATTTAGCTCACGAAAGTGCGTCTTCGAATAACTTCCGTGCGTGGGCTGTTTTTGAGACGAATAACATCTAAAAACTGAACTAAAAACATACAGAAAGTTTTACGAACTGCTTTGTATCAACGCGATTCACGCCATCTTCTTAATGTTCATACTCTTCATGCACGATAAATGGTATTGAATGGAATTATACTCGCCTTACGATATGTATTTTGAAACCGACTATTATTTTGAATTAAACTACTTTTACGGATTATATCGCGTTTAATTAACTTATTTTATTAATTCCCGACGTTTCGGGTGCTTTACAGCACCCATGGTCACGGGGGACTGAGGTGATTGACGTCCCAATGTCAAAGTTAATACAGGTACCTTCAGCTTTTAATTATTAATTTTGGTCCGATCTACGCAGAATGAACTAACTGTGTCTTGAAGTCTTGCAGTGGTATGCTTGGGTTTAGTTTAATTTTATTAATTACAGGATCCCAAGCAGGTGGTAATACCAACCTCCCTCTCTATTGAAATTAGGATGTTTTTAATTTCAATAGCCTCACATATCATCCTTGGTAGGAATCGATGTTCTTTCGCGAGAATCTGTGGTTTATCAAATCTAATGTAATGGCGGGGGCCGTCTAGGATATGATCACAAACTGCAGACTTCCCGGAACGTTGGTGCTTCATTCAGTTGGAACACATAGCTGACGTGAAGCACCAACGTTCCGGGAAGTCTGCAGTTTGTGATCATATCCTAGACGGCCCCCGCCATTACATTAGATTTGATAAACCACAGATTCTCGCGAAAGAACATCGATTCCTGCCAAGGATGATATGTGAGGCTATTGAAATTAAAAACATCCTAATTTCAATAGAGAGGAGGCTGGTATACCACCTGCTTGGGATCCTGTAATTAATAAAATTAAACTAAACCCAAGCATACCACTGCAAGACTTCAAGACACAGTTAGTTCATTCTGCGTAGATCGGACCAAAATTAATAATTAAAAGCTGAAGGTACTCCGTATTAACTTTGACATTGGGACGTCAATCACCTCAGTCCCTGTGACCATGGTGCTGTAAAGCACCCGAAACGTCGGGAATTAATAAAATAAGTTAATTAAACGCGATATAATCCGTAAAAGTAGTTTAATTCAATGTGTAGTGTTCGCGTAAATATAAGAAACCGACTATTATTGTTATAATTTCGAGGAAATTTATAATAGAAAACAGAATGCCGATTTCGACGACGGTGACAACTTATGAATAGTGTCGTAAGTAATATTTTTATTGTTACTCTCACAGGTTTGCGTTTATTTAACGAGAAAAAGAAACCCTTTATCTCTTCCTTATTCTGAAGGTACGTCTTGTCTTTCAATACAAATCAAGTGATGGTCGTTTCGATGGGCTTCTTGAAACAAAATCTTGTATAATAAAGTAGGACAGACGGTCCAGGCTTTACAAGGCGTATATTCGGTCCCTCGTGTGCTACTGTTTTTCTATTCAACACATTTGAGGGATCAGAGCGTTTCTGCAAATGTACACAGATGGTCGTCATCAGTTACCATGAGACGAGCCACATCATGCTTGTTTATCTCTTCTTCCATTTTCGTTAAATAAAAAACTGAAGTGACAAACGAAACACAGGCCAGTTGATAATATATGACTACTGCAGACCATGGACACGGTATTTATCATAAAATATACTCAGCCTGTTATAATACCAGCTCTCTGTGCCATTTAGAACAAAACACAGCAGTGCAGGCACTGCTACTTAGCTGCAGAATTATGAGGGTAGTAGTGCCTACCGAAACGGACTCGCAGGAATTCCTGCTACCTAGTAAAATAATAATATCATGCGATGAATACATAAAGATTTAGAGAACCGGAGACCCTTTTTACTGGAAAAAAGGAATTCCATCTTAGTCCTCACGGGTGACAACGCATCTGCATTTTGATTCTTTATTGAGAATAGATGTAGATGTCTATGGGTCACAGCAACCACTTACCATCAGGTGGACTGTGTGCTCGTTTGTCACCCTATCCTATAAAAAAAACTGTTGAATGTATTACATATAACACATTCATTGAATGAAATTTCAAAAAAACTTTAACGAGATAGTCACAGGAAAACCTCGAAGCTTCTATAAAGCACTCCTTAACTTAGTTCCTGACTTTTCAAAGTTAGTCATAAATTGGAAAAAGTCGGGTAAGGAACGAAACTAATTCTATAGGATAGAACATAAATGATAATATTACTAAAAACAACTTTTCTTTGTAATAATTGATTTTTGGATCATTAAGTTTGAATTCATGTTATACATTTATACGTAGTAGAGCCACGCTGCAGCTATATTATAGATGTAGCACGAATGGGTCGGCTCGACCGGGGTAGGAACACGCTCTCACAGAATACCAGCTGTGTTTCGTGTGGTGGGTGTTGAGAACCGGAGACATTTTTTACTAACGAGGCATTTCATCTCAGTCCTCAGGGGTGACAACGCAGATAGCACTTTTATTCATAATTGAGGATAAATGTAGATTTCAATCATCACATCGCCCACTTACCATCAGGTGGACCGTGTGCTCGTTTGTCAAATTTATTGTTTATAAAAAAAAAACTTTACAAGCAATTTTGTCATTCAAATCTGTTTTTCGTCAACATTACATAATGCATTTAAAAAAAAATTTAAACAAAAACAAATTCATTTCACATGTTATATAATTATGACATAATGAGTGATGTTAATATTACAAACATTATAAAATACTGTAAATGTCATCCCAGACATTTCAATTAAAAATTTCCTACAGACTTTTAACAATGTAAATTAAAATTAGACTAGGTTGTAACTCAACCACAACACCACCTATTGACTCCAAATTATATAATAATCTTTTTTTTAATACTAAACCAACATTATATATTGTGTGTCCATCCAATCAATTTGGTCCATAAATATAGAATTCGTTAATAATTTGATTCAATAAACTAAATAAACGTCAAACATAGCTATGAAACATCGTCTAAACAAAAATATTCCTTGAATATTATGACCTCAACCAGTCAAGTCGTACATAAGTTGAACGATCACTAACAGGCGCATAAACGATTATAATATTTATAAAGGTATTTGACACTTAACTTATGAACCTTGAAAGAAGTAAAATAATTTTTAGGTTTAAGTATTTATCTTTAAATACACATGAAAAAACCATGGACTGCAACTAAATCCCGCATCGATTCCCATTTTAAAAGTAAAAGCGCCCCCGCGAGTGTCATCACTGCGATGAGCGACTCAATCGCTGTTTTGCACGTCGCTGATTCCAACGCAAATCAAGCGACGTCGCCCGCTTTCATCTTCACAGATCCAACGCTGATACCGTGCTCCATTTGCATTGTAGATCGCCTTCATATCAGCTGAATTAAGAACACGTTCAAAGGAAAGCGTTAAATGAAAAAATAATGTTAATCGAAGCACGGAATGTATATTATAAATGTATTTAGTAATACATTTCACAATCTATACTAATATCATAAAAAGATAAAGTGGTTTGTAAGTATGTTATTTAAATACACAGAATACTAGCGTAAAATAGCAGCTTTATGCTGCTGTGTTTTGTATAGTATGTGTAGAGAACTTGAGACCTCTTTTACTGGAAACAAGGCATTCCATCGTAGTCCTCAGGGTTGACAATGCATCTACATTTTGCTTCTTAATGGAGGACTTACCATCAGGTGGACTATATGGTCGTTTATCACCCTTATTCTACAAGAAAATGTTAGTTTGTTTAAAAGATAAAATCTCTGGAATTTCTGATCCGATCCTAAAACTCTTTCATTGATAGGAAGCTACACTTTACCCTAGGGATGTAGGCTATGATAAAATAAATATAGGAATATAAAATTGAGTCGGAAAAGATTGAACTGATTGGCTGCATCGTAGCCATCCACTGCCCATTTGGTAATATAAATTAAGAAAAAATATTGCAAAGTACAATTGGATTTGTAGTACATTAATTCAGGGGAATCCTTCCCTTAATAACTCTCAAAGATAATAACTTTTTTGTTCCCCGAATTTTTCGAGAGGTCTTAAATGTAGGATTAAGAGATTATAATTCACTAGGCAGTAGGATTCCTATTCTGTCTAGAAGTCCGTCTGAGTAGATACCACTCTTTTACCTATTTTTGTCGCCAAATATTACTGCTGTGTTCCAGTCTGAAGGTTATAGAGAGCCAGTATAAGACCAAAAAAAAGTTACCAAAAAAGATTTTACGTGGTAGAGCCATGCTGCAGCTATACTAATTGTATAGTAGTAGCACGAATGGGTCAGCTCGACCGGGGAAGGACCACGCTCTCACAGAATACCAGCGTAAAATAGCGGCTTAATGCTGCTGTGTTTCGTATGGTGAGTGTAGAGAACCGGAGACCCTTTTTACCGGAAAAGAGGCATTCCATGTTAGTCGTCACGGCTGAAAACGCATCTGCGTTTTGTATCGCATACGAGGATAGATGTAGATGTATATGGGCCACAGCAACCACTTACCATCAGGTGGACTGTGTACTCGCTTGTCACCCTTATCCTATAAAAAAATTACAAGTGTGATAGAATTGTTCGGCGGTCAATTCAGTTTTATATAAAAAAAAGTTTAGTTGAGTTTTGATAGTTCATGTTCACCATATTTATTTTATGCTTATTTTTATATTAATTACGTACGACGTTATAAGTACCACTATAAGTCTGTTTTACTCTCGCAATTATGACAAATCGTTTGAGACGTTTGAGATACGCTAATCGAAATCCCACAACCTCGTTTTGAAACTGTAGCGAACATATTATCATCATTCATTACAGCCCTCCACAAGTCCACCAAGGAATGCCACAAAATTCGATCTTAAGCAACCAGCATCCACCGACTTCCTGCATCTTTTCTAGAAGACCTATTCGCTAAATTCTTTGACCTCAAATGATAGTCACTTGCGTTTGCTTATTCTTTATAGCTTTTCTATATTAACTACCTAGGATCATAAACCATTCGACGTAATGTACTAAAAAGTTTCTAGTATTTTCAACAAAGTTAGCTAACAAGCCTGCAGGCTGTCACTCTCTCAACCTTTCTTCCCCATCGGTTGGCTGTTCGAGCTATATGACTACCCATTGCCTCTCTTTAGGTTAATGATCCGTTAGGCTACGGTTCATCTGATTCTACTGCGAAAATCTTCATTTTGAATTTTTTCACGCAGAAAAACTGCGAATATAGTTACACATAAGGGGACATAATATTAGGTGCTTACATATGAAATTGGCGTTTTGTACAGGAGGTATATAAAGTCAATTTTTTTTTTGTAAAATACATTTAATTAATCAAAGTATGCACCGTTGTTATCTATGCACTTTTGCCACCTCATAGGTAGTTCATTGATCCCTTTACTAAAAAAACCATGGGGGCGAGAATCAATAAACTCTTTGAAGGCGGTTTGGACTGCCGCATCGGAGTTGAATTTTTTTCCTTGTAAGAAGTTGTCCAAATTCCGGAAAAAATGGTAATCTGTTGGAGCAAGGTCTGGGGAGTACGGTGGATGTCGCAGACATTCCAATTGTAGCTCATCTAACTTAGTGGTTGTTTGTTGTGCAGTGTGTGGTCTTGCGTTGTCGTGAAGCAGCAGTGGCCTAGAGCGATTGACCAATCTCGGTTGTTTAGCAGCTAGTTCTTCCTTTATGGCTTGCAGTTGCTGACAATAGATATCTGCCGTAATCGTTTGGCCAGATTTTAGAAAGCTGTAGTGAACGACACCGGCGCTAGTACACCAAACAATCACAAGTAACTTTTTCTGAGTCAATTTTCGTTTAGGGCAGGATGTGGCTTGGTCTCCAGGGTTCAGCCATTGCGACGAGCGCTTCCGATTATCGTACAGTATCCACTTTTATCACAAGTAATGGTTCGATTTAAAATCCCTGCATTATTGTGTCGGTTGAGCAAAGTAACACAGCAGTCGACGCGTGTTTGCAAGTTCGATTCCCTCAATTCATGAGGTACCCATCGTTCAAGTTATTTTACTTTCCCAATTTGATTCAAGTGGATTAATACAGTCTTATCACTTATCCCAAAGCCTGCAGCTATCTCTGAAGTGCTTCGTGATGGATCCGCTTCCATAATATCCTTTATTTCATCATTTTCCACTTTGGTCTCCGGCCGTCCACGGGGTTGGTTCTGAAGGTCGAAATTTCCAGAACGAAAACGTTGAAACGAAAAACGTACCGTGCTTTCTTTTGCGACACCAGCGCGTACACATCATTAATCCTTCGAGCTGTTTCTGCAGCACTGGTGTCACGGTAGAACTCGTACTCGTAAATATACCGATATTTCATGTTTTCCATTGTGCGGTAATAAGCGACGCCAAAGAATAAAATAATGAGTAAAAAACAAATGAATGACTGTTTTCAAAACTCAAATGTACCAGTTAAATGAATTTATAAATTAGAATTTGGAGTTCTTAACCAAAGAGGAGATATTTCAGATCAAAGTGGTCAGTACGACAAAACGCTAATTTCATATGTAAGGACCTAATATTAAATAATTAATAATAAGAAATAGAAACAACTTATTAAAATAAAAAGTTGGAAACTACTTATTCTTAAAAATAAATCTAAAAACTGATTAGTACACATAGATCTGTATAAAACCAGCTATTCAAATGTTATGTTATATAATTTCTTTTGCTAAGATTTCGTATGACCATAAAATACAGTTACAGAGCGAGCTTAACATTTAAGTGAACCGGAACTTTATCTAAAGGCTTTTAATATAAAAAGTCGCGATTCCGGGAACGGAACAAAAAACATAATCCTTACAAAAGTGGGACTTAAAGCGACCGCATTGCGACATTACGATAACCTGTGGACCGAGGTTTAATACAAAAGTTGTCTCTACAAATGGAACAAAGCTAAGTGAAAAAAACAAACAGTTTAAGTTTAACCTGTTTCATATTTAAGGTTCAACAAATGACACTTTAGATTTAGAAAATGAAAAAGAGAAAAAACTTTAAGGAAACCTTTTACTCGTAATACTCTTACCTTGTTATGTGAACCTGTTATAATGCATTCTTGACAAAGGTTTTAATGACAATAACGGGTAGATTTAAAAGGGAAATTGCCATATGGAGGCACCGTAGGAGAATCAATCAATCACGTGAGTGTCGTAAGAGACTATGGGAAAGACCAGAAAAATATGCTTCCGATAGATGGCGCTATAACCATCTCTTTGATGTCAGCAGTAAAATATCAAAATTCGACTTCTGGTCACAGAGTAAGAACTAAGGAAGTCTGCTACTTCGATCGTCCATCTGCCTGCCAAGTGTGACGATTAAGAAAATTTCTCTCTACAACGTGTTAGGTCTATGTTATTGTCGACTTTTACGGGCAGATAAACAAAGAAGAGATTTCACCGTCTAATTACTATGTCAACTGTTTTAAATGGAAATACAATTTTTGCGGGAATATCTGAGTGATTTATTCTTATTCCTTTTTATAAATTACTAGCTGATACCCGCGACTTCGTCCGCGTTGCTTACACACACCACTGAACACGTAATGCCTATAAAAATCTTTGTTTCTTTAAACCTTAATAAATTTATATTAAATGAAGATATCACAATATTTTTTTAGATAAGGGCCAAGTGTCTATGAAATAAAACTTAGAAAACCTAATTGAGATCTATCCAGTAGTTTTTCCGTGATGCGCGCGCAACTGCAAGCCTCTATCATTTCATTTATATATATAGATGTTTTATAGATTTATATATATAGATTATATATATAGGTGAAATGTATATAATAGACACTATATATATCTATCTAATATTAGCTTCTTTTTACATCTACTTATTTATATTTGTGCACCACATTTATATTGACTTTTAGATAATGCTTCATGCATTAAGTGCTTCATTCTGTGTTCAATATGAAGCTTTTATGAATAAATATTTTTTATGAACATTATTGTAGAGAAGGGTGTTTTGCCGGGTTCCCTATCAAAATACTTCCCAAGTATATTAAAATTTAGCTATTGAAAATTTTGAGAATAATTTCGTTTACTTGTTTTTTCAGAGAAATTACACAAAAATGTCAAGAAAAAATTAAAAAAGGACTTAAAAAATTTGGGTGGTCTGTTTAATTTCCCCGTCCAACCAAGAATAAACAGGTGTCGAAATTTATAAATAACTTTTTGTATGTTGATAGGCAACGCGGCAAAAATATATTTCTCTATTAACAATTGTTCATATAAAATATAATTACATTATAAAACAAATGGGCGTAGTAATCACGCGCTATAATCTCGGACTAAGGGTAACGGAGCATTCGACGTGCATGAGAAAGACACGTTGTTCTTTTAGAGTATGGTGTAGCGTGCGGCGTAGCATAATGACAAATTGACGCTATTGTATGGCACTGTCTTGAGTGGCAGTCTCTTGAGTAGCGCGGCGTTACGTCGCAAACTCCGCCGAAATTTCGCCACACAGGCCGTCTTATTCTTTTTTTTTTTTTCTTGTTTCGCGATTTTACCTTTCACGTGATTTAGCCACATTTCAGCTATATATTTATGACTGCAGCACAATTAAGTCGACTCGACTAGTGAAGACGCCACACATGTCATGCTCTCGCATAACACCTGCATATGGATAGAGCATGGCATATTATATAACAGCAGCTCAGTGCAGGCAATCCATCTTTGTTCTCAAGGGTGACAACGCATCTGCATTTTGTTTATTAAACGAAGATAAATGTATGAACTTCTGGGTCACAGAATCATTTACCATCGGGTGAACTGTCTGTTTGTCACCCTCACTTGCATTAAGAAATACGAGATTGCTATACCACCATCTATCAGAAGACACAATTTTTTGAGTCTCTACCGAAGTTCCTTTATTTAAGCCATTAAAAAATGCTATAAAATAAATTTTTACTAATAATATCAACAAAGTTATATTCAATGATAATATGATACGCTTGGGATGTGTAAGATAGGCGAGGAAACGTAGTTTTAATTCAGACCCAACAAAGATAATAAACGAAAACTCCGTTTGTATCTCACACGATTATGCTCTTTCATACTTGGAGGTTATTATTTCACATTTTTGTTGTTTTTGCAAACCTCCCGAATACCAATTCAGTTCAATTGTTGTTTTCATTTCATCCCGTCCTTTGCCCGCGTTATAATTTCTGAAATGAAAGCGAACCTTTTTCTCGAATTCGTTTCGGAGACTGTTATTTTATTGTTATATTTTCTTTACCTACGGCTAAGCTTGAATTATGTTATAAAGGTTAAAGAAATTCACTTCTACTTATCTATAAAAAGGACAGAATTTTTCCTTTTCGCGTTATTTCTTAATGCTTCGGAAAAAGGATTGTTTTCCCTTGTTTCTATTTCAGAAGACTTTTCTTTGTCTGTTCAAACAATGTTCCATAAAAACTTGTTATTTAAACATTTACTTTCGGTCATTGTCATATTGGTCATTGTTAACATACCCAAAGTAAATATTAAATGTATGTATTGACGTTTTTTTTTTTACTATAAACATAACTGGTGAAGTTAAAAAGGTTCTCAAGTGATATGCGGTAGGCGAAATGCAGGGCGGCCTACCACTTTATGGAGTGGCTTAGAGTAGTGTTTTGCGGCATTTCTTGGGGGAGGCCTGAGGCTATATACTTGAAGGGCTGTAATGATGATGATGTTGTTAATAATTAATGTGCTTCTTCATAGATGAATTTATATTGTTTGATAGTTATCATCACGTCGTCATCAATTTACCTCGACTTCTTTTGTTTATGTTCAAATTATTATTAGGCCCTTTTGTAGTACGATTTGTAGGTATGAAATCGTTACCTCACTGTCCGCAATTGTCGAGCGAGCTAGGACTAAAGCGGAGAGAATTTTAGTACGAATAATGTCTCGACGGGCACTGGCCAGGGCGGCCACGAGCGCTTGGAACGAGTGAGTGTTTTTAGTTAGTTTGTGCGCTTGAACTGTTCGAATTTAATAACTTTAACTCTTAACTCACAATGCTAATTCATTTTTCAGTTTATGGACCCTGCGGGTTCTGCTGAATGTTGCCTTTATATCAATGACAGTCAGTTTCTTCGTTTTCTTATATTTTGTAAGTATTTTATTCCCAGGTCTTTTTTGCTTATTATTATACCTTGCCGAACTAAGTGTTCCTTTCCAGTAGTAAAATAATTAAAAAATTATTCAATATTTATCGAGATTATCTTCTAAAAACTCTCCAATTTTATCAGTAATATTATACAGAGGTAATTTTGTAAGTTTATAGGTTTCATCAAAATGAACTATTGACCTTATTCTAAAAAACCTTTTGACGGGCTATAATAAACGGAGGCAATTTAATTACAATAGTCCTATTTTCGACTTAATATTTAAATACTGTGGTTTTCTATACATCATCATTAGCAACGGTACACTAAATTCTATTATATAATATATTTTTTATAGAACAAGGGTGACAAACGAACACACAATCCACCTGATGGTAAGTAGATGTTGCGGCCTATAGACATCTACAGTTATCTTCAATTAAGAATCAAAATGCAGATGCGTTGTCACCCCTGAGGATTAAGATGGAATGCCTCTTTTGCAGTAAAAAGGATCTCCGGATCTCTACACTCACCATACAAAACACACAAGGTATTCTGTGAGAGCATAATACTACCCCGGTCGAGCCACAACCATAATATAGCTCCAGCGTGGCTCAACCACGTTCAAAAGCCTGTGAAAATATTTTCAGTATCAAACGAGTATATAAATACATATTTAAGAAAAAGTATGAGTATTTGATAATTTTATTGTGGTAGAGTCAATCTACAGCGAATTATAGCTACAGTACTAATGGGTTGGTTCTACTAGAAAAAAAACGCTCGCACAAAATACCAGTAAGGGGCGAGAACCGGTGAGCCGTTTTACTAGTTACCAAGCATACTATCATAGACTTTAGGAGTAACAATGCGTCTTTATTTTTATTCTAATTGTAGGATAGATGTAGGTTTTTATGGATTGCAGCGTTCGCTTACCATCAGGTGAATTGTGTTCTTTTTTATCATCAATTTTTATAATAAAAAAAAAAACATTATACTATTATCTACATTAATTTTTCAATTCGTGTTCTCGTTTTTTTAATTTTGAACTCTATATTATATAAGAGAAATTACACTTTTGATAATTCAGAAAGCCCCATCTCATAAAGAATAAATTGCATCTTTCCCCTTTTACTGAAGTTAAAATATTTTATCGCGTTGTTGCTAAGGAGACGTTCTATAAAAGTATAAAATAAACCGGTAAAGCTGGAGTTTTTCAGACTAAATTTTCATATATTTTTTTCTTTTTTTCATAGAATAACGTTTCCTTCACACTAATATTTTTTCCTGTGTCGTATGGGCAGCTTAGATACTTAAATTTCACAGGAAAAATCAAGACCTGGAACAGTTATTTGAAGACCATACAAATACATGACTGCTTCATTGGTCTAGTGGTTGTAGTAGTGCGACTGCTGATCATGAGGTCCGGGTTCGAATCCCGGGTCGGGCCAAAAATTCAGTTATTGAGCTTTTCCATAAATTCTCAGTAGCTGCCTGGAGTCAGGAAGTTGGCGGTGTCTCACCCCCATGCCTCGGAAAGCACGTAAATCTGTTGGTCCTGCGCCTGATCTCTCGCCGGTCGTGTCGGTTTACCGTCCCATCGGACTATGAGAGTGAGGGAATGGAGAGTGCACCTGTGCTTGCGCATACACTTAGGCACTGTAATCCTGCCCTGCGCCGATGGCTGATCTCCGTTGAAACTGGCCGCCGTGACCGAAATTCGGTCTGGAGGACATTATTACATGTTACGCGCGGGATTCGAACCCGCGGCTCTCAGCGCTGCAACTCATTACTAAGCCACTGCGCCACGGAGCGGTCAACTAATAATTTAAATGACGGAGCTGTGTAAAGTACATAAATAATTTCAAAATAATATCTCCACCATAAAACTGCACGATTCGTGATTATGAACGAGACTGCTCGGTTTGTTGCCTTATTGATTTTCACGGTCGATTGGCGAATGCGATAGCAAATTTGTCGTAACGGTGCTGGTAATTTTGTTATATCGGGCCTTGCCATCGGCGTTTTTTTTCATTTTGTTACTCAAGCTCTGGAAATTACGAGGATATAAAGCTGCCGGTTTATTGTTGGCGAAGTTTGCTATAATTATGCAAACTGTCTTTTAATTGCGATTTACGTCTGTTCCAGAACTCCCACATTTAGTGTAATTTTGGTCTCTTGCGTCCTAGTACAAAATGAGGGTTAGCGAAACGAAAATAATATATAAAGAGAAATATACCACACAAGTTTGGAATAACTACATACTCAGATGATATTGAGACAATGATGAGTTTGACGATTGGTCCTTGTTGGTCTAGTGTTCGTGAAAGCGCCTGCTGATCATATGAGATCCCGGTTCGAATCCTGGGTCAAGTTTCTAAGGAAGGAAGAAAGTTTATTTTTCTCATAGAAATAACACGTATTAAAAAGCCTAAGATTCATAAAAATATTTTGCATATTTAAATTATATTATATATTAGACAACTATGGAAAATCCTATGACAAATTTGGCAACCGCAATATTTTATTATTTTAAGTTTTATGAGGAAGATATTGCTGCCCATCTTCCGTTTTAATTTCCCTCTGTCGCTTCTTACGACAAATACGGTATGATATGACGTAATGGATTCTCTTACTCCACCACAACATCACACAGAATTATAATTATAATTAATTTAATACAGCAATATCACCCTTTTTAAATAGAGAGATAGAGAGAGAGAGAGAGAGAGAGAGAGAGAGAGAGAGAGAGAGAGGGAGAGTTGGGATAGTGAATATTCTTACACCACCATTACACGTCACGCGTCACGTTGCCACGCCATGCTGCAGCTTTATTATGGTTGCAGTACGAATGGGTCGGCTTGACCGGCGAAGGACCACGCTCTCACAGAATACCAGCGTAAAATAGCAGCTTAATGCTGCTGTGTTTCGTATGTTAAGGAGAGGACATAATACCCTTTTTACTGGATACGAGTCATTTCATCTTAGTCCTCAGGGGTGACAACGCATCCGCATATTGATTCTTAATCAAGGATAGATGTCTATGGGCAATAGTATCCAGTTACCATCAGGTGGAATATGCGCTCATTTGTCATCCTTATTCTACATAAAATACTTAATTTAAAAAAAAAACACGGTTTAATACGTTACTTTGCGTTGCCTCGACCCACTACGTACGAGTATATAAAAAGTACACGAGCTAGTGTAGCGCGACTTGTAATATCTTGCGCCGTAGGAGCCGTAGAAGTCAGTTGTAGAGGTCGAAGTTTAAAATAGCTCGACATACTGAAGTCCAAAGTGAATAAAATGCTTTTGAACATTTATTTGAATTTAGAATCGTAACCATTAAAAGTCTACATTCGCTAGTTATTCACTAAATGATTCGTTTAAAACAGCACGTAAACATATAGCGAGAGGGAGACGAACTTTATTATATTATAGTCAGCAATATCCAGGCTTCAAAACTTAGTATTTCTTTAAAAGAAAAAAAGTTTATTTCATTATAGCAATTAAAATATACCACTTCAGAACGATTTTGATCAAATATTCAGTAGAGAAATTAAGGTAATAAAGGAGATCCATTTGTTCAACTAAATACGTGTTTGCGCTTTAGCTTTAGGGTTTTCTACAATCGGAAACCGTAATCTTTGACCAACTTTCTCCGATCTAGCATTAAAACTAATTTGTGCGAATGAGAAGTTAGTGGTTAAACTGTTCCAGATTTTACATTAAAATTACCTAAGACTGTTTTATCTACCTAGTAATAGGGTTAAATAACGCAGAAGTATAAGAATAAGACGTCCCACTGATGGTCTTATCTCATTTAATTTTTCTACGTTTTTGTAGCGGGCAGCGCGACAGTTTCACAATTCCTCCGATTTTTTCTTAGATATTCTTAAATATTCTTTAACTTCTTAGATACGATATTTTCCTTCACCGTTGAGCACATGGTAAATCGGCAAACAAAATTGCAACTTTGAATTCGAATTAACCTGGTGAAGAACTATTTTATTAAGGATATAGCACGAATGGATTGGCTTGACCGGAGTAGAACCACGCTTTCACAGAATAACAGCGTAAAATAGCACCTTAATTCTGCTGTTTCGTATAGTTAGTATAGAGAGTACACTAAACCTGAGTTCCTTTGTACTTCTATTATTATACATCTATTATATTATACTTCTATTATATTAGAGGTTAGATGTAGGTGTCTATGAGCCACAAAATCCACTTACTAGAGTTATTATGCTACTGAACAGTACATATTCGATAATAACCCTTAGAAATGGGGTGATTTCTACCATGCTATTTCTTTATATTTTCATATTTAATTGTACAACATATTATATGGTAAAGTGCCGCTGGATTTTTGCTGGTTCCTCCCAAGATAGAAGGTTTTTTGCAAAACAGTGGTAAAAACATAAATTACTTTCAATAAATATTCTTGTAATCTTCATTGAATAAAAATTATTCATTTCTATTCTATCAGGATTTCAGAATCATTAGAATCAGGTGGAATGTGTGCTTCTTTGTCATACTTATTCTACAGAAATAACGGATTTTGTTTGCTCGCGTACTACGTAGTTAGAAGGCAAGCGCTTAATATCTTCTCAGCTGCTACGCGACGTTTAAATATGGCGATGTTATATTATAATTGTTTAAGTAAAATTATAAGAACATTTTTTAATAAGCCGACTTAGTAATAAACCAACCGTTGTTTCTGTTTGCGTTAAGACTTATGTAATCCCAGCTTACTCTTGCGAACTATACTCTCTTAGATACTCGTAGCGCTCAAGATTCAAGTGCCCGGTATATTCTAAAGAGGCTTATTGTGAATTCAGCAAAGTACTTTACATCTTCCCTGAGGTCGTAGCGTTGGAGAGTATTCTTTTATTTATTTACTTAGGTCGAGCTTTGAAAAAGATGGTCAGGAATTGTATACCTACTTTTGCGGTTACGACACTCGAGGATAATTCAAGAGTTTTGGTATACAATGACATTGAAGTAACATGCTGTAGGAATAAATACACATTTGAAACTTATAGAGCCTCACTGTAGCTACATTATGACTGCAAAACGAATGAGTGGGTTCGATCTACATTATGACTGCAGAACGAATGATTGGGTGAGTGTAAAGAACGGGAGTCCCTTTTTACTGATTACGAGGCATTCCATCTTATACATCGGAGGTGATATCAACCCTCAACACATCTGTATTTAGATTCTTTATCTAAGACTGGTGGAGATATTTGTGGGACTCATTAACTATACTTTTCATAACTGGACTTTACTTAAAGAGGAATTTGTGCTCGTTTGACACTCTTATTTTATAGACAAAATGTTATTGACGGGCGGTGGCGACGGTGGAGAAGTCCCTATGTTATTGACGAGGACCAAGGAAAGATTAATATAACAAAAATAAACCAATATTGGGGGAAATACATACGCCGGTCTTATTGCTACCATACGGGCGGTGGCGCGTGTTGCTTATTAGGCATTCTATGGAGAATCTATGAAAATCTATGTTCAGCAGTAGTTCTTGCCATGTAGTGGCGGCGTTACAGAATCAACTTCCCCATATCATTCCGTGGGTATCGAAAGAGGTGACAATTTGAAATGAAATAGGAAATAATTAAAATAAATAAAAACCTCCGGTTGTCAACTTGTCTGGTAAGCGTGTTACTCTATATAGGGGGCCTAATTGCATATAGCGCTGGTTAATCGAAAAATATTAATTAAACATTTTATTATTGAAGATTTCAATATTTAAAAAAATTTAAACTTCTGTTAAAATTTGGTTTCTGTCTACTTCTAAGAATTCCTTTAGCAAACAATAATAAACATCAATAAAGAAAAATATCTTGAGGAAAGCTAAATTAAAAAAAAATAGTAGTAAACAAAATATAACGCGTCCGTCAACACGTTTCAAAAAAACCCTCTCAGAAATGTAAAAATACCTATGCCCAACTAATGAAATTGAATGATAACTATCTCACTTTTGTGCTTTTAACAGTTACTTTTTAAAAGAACGTATGTAAAATTTAATAATTCAAGTAACAATTTATGAACAATGTATTGTATAAGAATTCAAGAATTCTTTGTATTTGAGTGGGTCTGTATAAGCATTTAATTGTACAAAAAATTGTACAACTTAAATCTTCGGCGCACATTCTAGCTCTAATATATATAACTTAACAACGATTTTACGGTTAATATAACTTGAACAATGCACAAAAATGAAGTAAAATTGGTGAGTTATTCCGCCTATGAATAATATAAGATCAGCAGAAATTGTGTAGACATAATCGAACCTAAAAAAAAACGAAACAACTTGTCTTTTTCATCGCGTATTCAGATAATACCATCGTAAAATAACAGCTTAATGCTGCTGTGTTTCGTATGGTGAGTGTAGAGAACCGGAGACCCTTTTAACTGGAAAAGAGGCATTCTATCTTAGTCCTCACGGCTGACAACGCATCTGCATTTAAATTCGTAAACGAAGATAGATGTAGATGTCTATGGGCCACAGCAACCACTTACCATCAGGTGGACTCTGTGCTCGCTTGTAACCCTCATCCTATAAAAAAATCCAAAAAATAAGGCTTTCTGTTAAGCCCCTGTAATCAGAAGCGCGATGATGTATGTTTATTCTAACGGATCGGCCTCTATGTGAAACTATTGTAAAAGTTCCATTCATAACTGTTCACAGTTTTATTGTGTGATGCGTGTTCTGACAGACAGACAATCAGACAGGCAACGTTTCCAAAAATTGTTATTTTGACATCTATGTCGATACACCAATTTATATATCTAAAAAATATTCAATGTACAGGAATCGTTCCCTTAGAGTTCTATTAATGTAATAATGTAGATAGATAAATTACTATTCGATTTAATATCGTGGTGTAGTTTAAAAAATATAATTAGGCTCAAAGCTATAAAACTTCGTATTGAGTGAATTACCAACTTACTCAGCTTTATTCACGTAAACGTAATGAAGTCGCGGTAACAGTTAGTTCATAATACTCATATAATGCTCTTCATACCATACTCTCATTATATTAAACTGTTTTGCACTCTCAAAGATAACTACCTAACTTTTTTAATTTACTTTTAAAGTCAACCTGGTACTACCTATTGTACTCTCTCGTACCGCGGTGGAGTTCATTCAAGTGTTTTATGCCCCGGGGGGACAGAGATCGCGAAGTGAGTCGTTTCACTACAGCAAGAAATAAAAGTTTGATACATTAAAGTTCTTTGGAAATATCCCACTCGGAAGGACTGCATATAATATTAAGAAGACTCGTAACTGCGATAACGTAGCTATTTAAAATGTTAAATGCACGCAAATACGTTTTAAACGGAACATAATTGCGACTTATTAAGAAAGAAAATGTATTTATTTTCTTTCTTAAATTGACGTCAACACTCATTTCAATAAATATATAAAAATTAATCTTGGTTTGTTCGTATTTTATGCGCTGCCATACCGTTCATCAGATTGCGCTAAACGTTTGTCAACTTATTTCTAGCACTTGCGCGAAGGTTATAGGCATAGTACAATTAACTTTCATTAGGTGGTGCGCGTATCGATCCAACAAATTTATATGAAAGTTATAGATCATTTAATTTCAATGAGTGTATTGTCATTCCTAATTAAACAATATAACTGTTCCAAATTTAAAACGATATTTCCACAATTATTTCTTCTGCGGCAGTAACGCGTCGCGTACCAGCTAGTATTATGTATTATTAGATGGTAGGTTTTTCCTTGTATGCCTAGGACTCCATCCGGGTTGGTACCACCTTCTTACTTACCTATTTCAGAAAGTAGCAGCGCTTGCACTGTTTTGTTTCGGCCCAAAGGGTACAATTTTATATTAAGTTCAAGTCTGACTACTTATACCAATGCTAATTATTACGTAATTTTCGCCAATCTCTCATACAAAGATAATAGTTATAATGAGGGCATCCACGACTTTTTCTGCCACCAGGGCGGCGCCACTAGAAAGTGAGGTATAATATTTGACAGATTTCATAGCGGGGAAGTTAATTTGTTCGGAAAATGTAAAGTTTAGTGTTTCTTTCTGTGGTATTAGCTATGTTTTATAAAAGTAGAAAAATTTTAAAATTGGCATTGTTTTGTGTATTAATATAATACTTTTCAAACTGATAAACTTTTATTAAAAACTAACTTCTTAATTAAATGACATTGTGTAACAAAAAACTTTACCTCGGTGTCAACTAGCGACATCTGGTGAGCAAAAAATTATTAGTCCTCATTGCGTAAGTAACGTAATAGTTACAACATCTAGATAGTAGGTACTACCTTCTTACCTATTTCTGCTGCCAAATGCAATACAGGCATTGCTGTTTTTAGGTCTGAAGGGTATAGAGAGCCACTATAATTATAGACTATGAGGCTTTCCAGTTTAGTTCTTAAAGGGATGGTCGTGTAGAAAGAATGAACGAGGAAAGAGTGACAAAGCAAATTTATATTGCAGAAGTGAACGGCAGAGTCCTGAAGGGACGCCCTAGACGCAGGTTTATCGGCCAAATTGGCGATTTATTGAAAATGGCTCAGATTAGGAGTACCCTTAACCGACGAGCGTGTATGTGCAGATATATGGATGTAAAGGAGGCGAGAGAGTTGTGTCAGGATCGTGCCAAATGGAAGTCCGTAGTGTCTGCCTACCCCTCTGGGTGACAGGCGTGAGTGTTGTATGTATTTATGTATTCTTAAAGGTGATAACGCATCTGTAGCCTTCTTTGTTTAAAGTTGGCTGCAGATGTCCATGGACTACAGTAGCCACTTGCCATCAGGTAGGCTGTAAGAAAAAACAACAGAGAAGACTCTGTCGCTTGTCCGTTCTTTGCACTATATAACTCTATTGCGGAAATCTTCATTAAGGATTCTATGACGCAGAGAAACTCCGAGCATATCTCACTAATTAGCTCGCTAAGCGACCTTGAGATTCCTTATACTGCCATCAGTGAAGAACTATGTTTTAGATCCATATGTTATCACTGGCAACACGCAATGGTTGCACTCTTGTTTTCAAGTTTCTTCAGTTATACGTGACGGAAGATTTGTCGTTATCTCCGGAATGATGCACAGCCAAGTTGGATCCGTCGAATTTGGGCTTACCTTGTCTGACAATTTTAGTCACATTGACATTGATAGTTAGTGTGACATTGACGTTACACACATTCATTCTTCTTGTCCCTGTTCATCTTAAAACCTTTCTGGTGGAAGACACTACTATGGTAAGAGTTTTGAATTAAGATAGATATATGGATGTGAAGGAAGCGAGGGGGAAACCCTAAAAATGTGACCTCCTCCCAGGAACGGGACATATATAGCCTGTTAGTTTGCTAACAACTTCAAAAAAAAATTGAGCAATTTGGGTACTACCGACAATTTTGCCCCTTTTCCTGTTTGATCTTATTCGTACCCATGCTTTCAATATAAAACAAACTAAAATGCCTATTTCGAGTCGGATATTTTCAAAATAAATCATGACAACAGCTCCAAAGTACACTGATAACACTCGACTCCGCCCGCCTTTCCCAACGAGAAAACAGGAAATCGCGGTTTGCTGATGCGAAAACTTTGCCAGAGATTAAAATGGTTGTTTACATTTTAGGAAAGAGAATAATGTCAGTCACTTTTATGTTTATGAAAACCTGAAAGTAATGACTTTGGAAGCTTTAAAACTCAGCTTTTGAAAGTGCACACCTGTTCTTAAAGGATTGCAAAATTGCGGGGCGAAATATACCGAGCAACACACGCTATTGTTCGCCTTTGAAAAATGTCCTCAATCTGTAAGCAGATAGTACATTTCGAATTGATATTCATGGGTTAACTTATGCTCGTGATAAATATGTGTATATTGTTTTAAATATAATAAAAAAAAACGTTTTCCATATATTAATACAGTTCAATAATTAACACAAGCACACTGGACGAAACTTATTTATAATTTATAAATGCGATTGTATTTGTTTATTTAATTTTTAGCTATTTATTAAAAAAATATTTAATTTCGACATTTTTGTAAAATATTGTCGTTAATATAATAGTTAACTTAAAGTTTCGGCAGTGGTTAGTAACCAAGACATGGTAAAATTAGCTTTGTTAAAATTCTGTATTTTTTTAGTGAAAATTCTAATTCAACTTATAAGTTACATAAAATCATATAAGAGATATATCATAATATCTACATTCATTCGTGCTTCATACACTGTTACAGGAGGTCGTTCCAGAAACTTTGCCACCTACTTTATAAAGGTACTCGACATGTTTATGAGCAAAGTTTTCATTTGACGACTACTATCTGTTACTCAAGAACTTGACACACCTCTTATAAAATGATCCTGCTTAACTCGACAGAAACTCCTGACAACTTTGAATGAATGGAATATGAGTAATATAAATCCTTAGATATGGAGTTTGGCAGAAAACCTTTATATTAAAACTCGTAAAATGTTAAAATTGAACGATATTAAATTCTGACTGGATATTATGTTCAGTTATTTTAGTATTTCTGTTTTCACTGTTAAATTCATAACGCTTGTAAATATTTTTATATAGTATATTTAACAATAACTTCATAAAGTATAAATTATATATTATATTGTTATAGCAACAAGAAATAGTTAATATTTATTTTATAATATAATAAGAAACTAAAATCTCGTTAAAGCCAATCTTACAAATTTTAAGGTCAGGCGCAAAGAAATCTTTCGGTGTTCTACAAGATACAATTTGGAGAGTATACGCACTAAATCAATAACTTAATTCCTTTCGCTTCCACCATCGGACAACCAGTCACTCGGCGAGTCACTACTCCTTTGCTTTCGACTTAACATGCATTGAAACCAATAGTCTTGCTTCGTCATTCATCACGCGTACAGCAAAAAAGTGAAATAATTGACCAGCATCTGATTTTATATGAAATAATGTCATCATTAAAGTTAGTTTAGGGTTACGTCCCACGGATACATTAATAATCAATGGATAGATAAATTGAAAAGAGGAAAACTATTACCCTTATTTTGGGCTATTCCGTATTCGCGTTTTAAGTTTTGCTATATTAGGCCGGGTTCACATTTGTGTATCGTATGTCTATCACGTGGCGCAGACCTTTATCACGATAGTTATTTTAGACGCAAACCTATACCTCATTCGATTTTTTTGATTGATTGACATGATTTGTTACTGTATCGGATAAGTCCGTTCCGCATAAAACGTTCTGATACCTCTCGTATCAGATACGCGTATCGTGATCGGTACTATCGACTTTTTTATGATAGTGAATTATGATAAAATGGCGCGAAATAACGCCTGAAATCGTCAAAGTGGATGTTACTTGCCGCTACACAGTCTTGGAAATTTTGGACATGGATAAGATACGAGGTTCGGAAGAAACGTCTTCATATTAGAACGTTATGCCGATGCGCTAACATGGTTCAATGGGTTAAATGTGAACGTTTTTGAGACTTTACGGCTAGTGATACGATGTGTGGTCAAAATGGGCGTCCATACTTAAGATACAAGTACTCGATACGATACGCCTGATCAAGATACGTCAAGATAATCGAATTAGAATCGAGCCTTACACATTTTGAGTATCTCCGTATCATAAAATAGAATGCGAGTGTAAGTGTTATATGAGCAAAAAAATCAATAGTTTGTGCCCTAAAGGCTGGCCGCTTTAATAATGTAGATGTTTTCCTCCACGCTTGTCTTGAACCAGTTTTATGTTAAGAATGTTCCTTATTCAAATGTCACTACGCAAATGTATGTAGCTTTTTTCTGCCTTAGGACACGTGCATTATTTTTAACTGGTACAAATTAAAAGGCTTAATTTTGAGTAAGTGACATGGCACGTATCTATAAATGTATATCTACAACATCATCATTAACATTACAACCTTTCAAAAGTCAGAACATAAAGAACATAGGGCTCTCTCAAAGAATTCCTCAAAAGAACCGACAATTGAAAGGTAAGAAAGGTTCTCGAGTGACAGCCTATTACTGGTAAGAGAAGTGTCCCCCCCTCTACTAGATGGAGTGACGACCTGGTAAGATGTACGGGAAGTCGATGAATGCAGGTGGTCCGGGATCGTATTTTGTAGGCATGAATGTTATATGATCTGTATAACACACTTATTTTATTTATTTTAAAATCTTTATTACATTCCCTTAGAAAAAGGATAGAAATAGTGAACTTAATGCCTAAAGGCATTCCCTATCAGTCAACCCATGAAGTGGTGAGAATTTGACAATTGCAAGAAAAGAAACTAAAAAAAATGCATATAACACACACACACACACACACACACACACACACACACACACACACACACACACACACACACACACACACATACATAATTATAAAATTAATACATACGTACAAATATCACTATTTATACATTTTGTAATTCTAATGATTTCTCAGTAAATGTTATTTAAAAAAATAAACTACGTTGCAAATCAGGAAACTATAAGATATCATTAAAGTAAATTCAATAGAACTTTCGACATTAGAATCCCATCGTTTAAATCGATTGTCCCTCAATAGATGGACCCTCCTTTCCAAACTTTCCGCGAAAACTTTTCTGATCTATTTTGTTCGTTCTCCCAACTTTGGGTGACAGATAGTGAGAGGCAAGTTTGCTCGTAAATTTCCCCTCCTCTAAAACTGTCACATAGTAACTTCAAAAGAATAAGTTTTATTCGCATCATGAAGGGGCGTGACAGAAACCGGACTGT
The DNA here is from genome assembly GCA_029286625.1 of Parnassius orleans. Taxonomy (NCBI): domain Eukaryota; kingdom Metazoa; phylum Arthropoda; class Insecta; order Lepidoptera; family Papilionidae; genus Parnassius; species Parnassius orleans. Next base: position 792,760 of record JAGSMP010000246.1, on the reverse strand, counting down.
CATATAAAGTAAAATAAGAACCATATAGACTTGACATAGAAACGAAATTCATTGTTTGTATAAACATGGTTATGTAACATTTTATTAAAAATAAAATTTTATTTTTGAATAAAAATTGGAAAAATAAAATATTACATTATATTGAATCAAAAGATTTAAATTTTTTATTTATTTATTACAAACGCTAAACCGAAAAAAATCAAACCTCACGCACAAAAATTCAACGATGTAATAGAAACTCGATGTTCCAATTTCAACTGGCCTATCAACGGGCGCTCGGGTTGTTACGATGCTTGCTGAGGGTTGGCTTGATTAAATTTGCTGTTAAGTATGTGGCCATAAAGTCAGCGATTATATAGAGGTATCATAATCCTCGTTTTACAAAGAATTTAGTCTGTTATTGTGAACCTACAGATTTATTTCAAAACAAAGATGATTAAAAGTAAAACTAACAGCTTATATATTATATAATATGTTAAACTGCTGGGCTACAAAGGATTAATTACACAGAGGGTTTTAGGGCTGCAAATCTAACAATGTTGTTGTCATACAATTTAGTTTTTCTTTATTAGACATTTTGGCTTCCAATAGTAATTGAAAATACAATCGACAATTCGGCGGGAATCGAACTCGTGTTCAGGTGCTTTGAAATGTATGGCAAGCGCTTATCGCCCTGTGATACCAATGCTCTAATATAATAGTGATTAATAATTGGAAAATATTAGAAAGTATGAATAAAGTATAATTTTGAATGTTTAACAATTTTTTTGTATATTTTGGACGCTGTTAGTAATATGAGTAATTTTATCACAGATAAAATCCTTTTGTTAACATTTTGTATGTTAAGTTTTTGGTTTTTATACCGATAGAGTATGCAATAATAGAAATTTCAACCTAATTATTAAAAATCTTTAGCCATATAGGGCACATTCTCTGTAATAATTTTTACATCAAGTAGAAGGGTCGCCTAACCCATCTTCTTAGATTTAAGTTCGAGTTTGGCTACTTAAATAAATATTAGATTATATTCGAATTATAATTGCGTATCGACTGCCTCGTTGGTCTAGCGGTCGTATACGTAACATGAGGGAGTAGAGAGTGCACCTGTGCTTGCGCATACACTCGATTACTACGATCCTGTCCTGCGCAGATGGCTAGCCTTCTTTGAGACTGGCCGCTGTAACGGAAATTTGGTTTTGAGGATATTATTATAATTACGTACGTCATGTAATGTTTATAACATCTTGATTGTAGTTACCATCCTCTTACATATTTCTGCCGCCAAATAGCTTTAACTATGTTGGTGTTTTCGGTCTGAAGGGTATAGAGAGCTATAATAATTACAGGCTGTGAGACATTCCACCTTAGTCCTCAGAGGTAGCAACGAATCCTTTGTTTGTTGCCGACTGCAGGTGTTTCGCTTTTAACTTCAGTTTTATATATTTTTTAAATATAAAATTCTGCAATCGCTCGTTCCATGGCTTTACGCTTATACACGTGAAGGTAGCTTTTCGAAATTAACTACACAATGTAAATAATTGCGACGAGGTATCCTTTTTATTACGCTTACATAACATAACGCAATTTGTTGAGCGTTTATCAAACGTAGGTGCCCTTTTCATCAGTTGATATAGAGAGCAGAGAAATGCGGATTCTTTAAAATTAATTAATTCTAATTGGATTCGTAATTTGTATAGTAAAATATCAAATTATTCGCTGGATCTTGAAAAGGGAGGCATATTTTTGATCTCGCGCTCTTTTGAGTATTTTAATTTTTTATCCTTTGTGAACTGGTAATTTTAATGAACTCTGTCATAAAATCAAAGTTTTATAAAAAATTATAAAACTCACAACCAGTGCTTGTTGTGACGAGGCTTATTGTGAATGGAGACTTCCAGGCTCAGACGTGATATTCACTGTTTCCAGTATGAGAAAACTTAGTCAGTATACATATAAAATAAGAGTAACTGACATAGCATGTAGGGTGAATTGATAATGGACCAGCCATATAAAACAACTGATTGAAAATTACCTGACGAAACATTCAAAAAGGCGGTGGAGACAGGTTGTTCAATCTTGCTTATTGAGCTGTTAGTGATAATATGATTATTTAAACGTATAAAATACGCCTATCTGTATAGCAATCATTATTGTAGGTATTGGGGTAGATAAGATCACTAGTTGTCTTCCTTTATATTTTTGTCCCAGATTTACATCCTTTCGTAGATCCAAACGCTTAATATTAGAAAGGTATTCTTTTCAAAAAATATTAATTTTGAAAATTATAAATTATATTAAATTAATCTACAATTTAAACTTGAACACATAAAGTATATTATATAAATAAAATCAGGGATAGTCATATGGTGGCGGAGTAATAGAATCCATCACCCTTTTTTATCCCATGGAAGTCATTGGAGGCGATTATGCGAAATTCCAGAATGCTCTCGTGGCATCCTTCCTATAAAAACCATCTCGTTTACCAGTTTTAAAAGATCTAGCTTGGCTGCGGGAAACAGCGTAAAAGGTGCGAAACATTTGGTTCTGCATTTACTAATCCACCTGCCTAATGTGGCGATTAAGGCCTTACAACAGGAAAGGCCCATGTCAAGCAGTAAACTTTTGCACGCAGATGAAGAAGAATTCGATAAAAGTTGTCTATTTTCATCATAACTAATAATAATTCGAGAACAGTTAATGAGACTAATTGTTTTTTTTTTAAATTAACTAAAGTGAACAAAGGAGCCGACAGTCCACCTGATGGAAAAAGGCTACCGTAGCACATAAATACCTGCAACCAACTTCAAACAAAAAGGAAGCTACTGATGCGTTGTCAAGTCCCACGACTTAGATGGATTTTTTTTCCTAAACGTTTACAGCTTCATCGAAATGGACTCATAAGCGAGGACTTACGAGCTATTGAGTGCAACGATTCTGCCAGCCGACTGCAGTCCCGAGGCAACCCGGCCCCTGCTTTTGGAATGAGGCTCCTCGAGTTGGGGGTGAGGCCCCTCAGAAGGAGGTACGAACCTCGGCTTGAACCACTATCGGAATGAGGGAAATAGGTCGAAAAAGTAAAACCTCGTAATGAATCTCGTGTGCGGCGTATACTTGTGACCTCGCGTTCGCTGGCGAACGCGGTGTGCCTTAGTGTTCTGTACTAGCATTGCGTCTGAATTTGAAATAGTGTTCGTGAATCGGATTTCCTCTTCTCTGGAGGGGGAGGGAGGGATGGATCAACCTATTCTGGGCAGTGATCTCACCATCGGGATCTAGAAAAACGTTCTTAGGACGTCTCTTGGGGGTGGGTGGACAGCATTCCTCTCTAAAGAGTACGTACCCGCCTTTATCACCAACGGAATTTGCTGTTCTTTTGTCTAATTTAAGAATAATTCCTTAAGATACGTCGGTTAGACTTTGGACAACGGGCATGAGATATTAGGGCAAAGAACACATCCGCGTATGTCGACTTAGATGGAATGCCCCACAGCCTGTAATACTGGCTCTTTATTCACTATAACATATACAGCAGCTATCTAAAATATATGCAATACTGCTTGGTGGCAGAAGTATGAGGGTGAAGGAAGGTTGGAACCTCCCCAGACAGGCTCCTAGGCAGAAAAAGTATCGTAACGCCTAATAACCTAGTTTTTTTAATCTATGGATATTGTGTTTTTGTTTCACTAGACTACTCTCAGATAAATTTACTCTAGGTAACTTATTTTGTGAAGGGGTATGAGGAAACGAATGAAAATGTATCCTTCCAAATGTGTCTTTCTTTTTCATAAACATTTTAATACTTGGCAACATACCAAATTAGTCAGGAGACATTTAAATTACTATAAAATTAGACTCAACCTCTACATAATACAACTTCAACAATTTAGTAAAAAGTTGACGTAATATTTAAGTTTTGGTGATAAGTCTTGGGGGGTCGCCCTACACTTTTCCTAACGGTACGAAGCTGCCACTCGAGAACCTTTTGTTCCCATCGGTTGTCGGTTCTTCGAGCTATATGGCCGACCCATTGCCACTTCAGCTTAATAATCAGTTGGGCTATGTCGACCTGACAAGACATGCAGGAAGTCGATGGATGCAGGTGGCTCAGGACCATGCCTATGTTCAGCAGTGGACTTGTGAAGGGCTGTAATGATGATGATGATAAGTCTTGGGCCTACCTGTTATGAATACGTCTGTGTATAAACGATTTATAGACTATTCCATAAATTACAATTTATCAAAAGTCCACTGCAGAACATAGACCTCCCAAATAGTATACCTCGTAAAGGGGATGTTTGCCATAGTTGCCACATTTGGCAGGCTGATTGGAAACGGCAGTTTTTTAATTTTGAGTTTTTATTAGAAGGAGGATGCTACCTATCTCTTATTTTATTCCCTTTGTTGCCTCTTACGACAAACACCGTACACAGGTAGTGGATTCTTTCAAACCAGCACAATATGGCAAGACTGCTTATAGTTAATTTATCTAATTTATTTTTAAATAAAGCCTTATAATAATAAATTAAATGTCGCATTATTACCCTTTCAAAGCATTTTGGATCAACTTATAGTTAGCGTTATATTATGGACTACAGGTTCCAATCCTTATCCATCCATACCATACTATACGTGCTAGTTAATGCGTAATTATAACTTCAATTATTCATTGTATAAAGTTAAAACCTATATACGTCCCACTATTGGACACAGGCTTTTTTTCATTTCTGAGACGGTTTTTGGGCTAGAAAATGTCCACGGAGCTGCTTCAATGTTTGTTGGCGGAATCACATGGCTTCAAATCCTTACGATGATTTCATTCACCGGCGAGCATGAGGTAAATTCCAACTTAAATTTGCATGTAACAGTTTCATGAGTGCCGGTGGGGATCGTGCTCGCGTTTTGTGAAATTTACAGCCACCAAGTAATGCTGTTTCTGATCTCATTGGGGAAAATTTCATCAGAGTTAAAAATCGATAAACATATTAGTAAGCTAAAGTGGCAAAATGCCGGCCATATAGCTCGAGGAATCGACACCCGGTGGGGAAGAAATATTTTCGAATGGCAGCCTCTTACCGGTAGGCGAGGTGTAGGGCGGCCCCCTACTAGATGGAGTGATGACCTGGTAAGACATGCAGCAAGTCGATGGATGCAGGTGGCACAGGACCGTGCTTTGTGGCATTCCTCGGGATAGGCCTATGTTCAGCAGTGAACTTGTGAAGGGCTTTAATGATGATGATGATGAAACATTTTTCTTTTAAATAAAAGTCTGTATTATTACAAGAAGAGACAGTTTTAACTCTTTGTAACCTATGACCTTCATGAGCACTTAAGTACATAAAATGTATACGATTACGTTAAGAGCATGTGACAGACGTTTCACTTTATATTGATCGCTTGCTGGAGAAGAAAATCTCCTTCCTTTATAGCCTACCGAGACATAATAGTCACCTGAATAAACGTCAAGTAACACTTGTTAACTTTGTGATAAGGTATAGAATTCTATAACAGTTTATTTTAGTATGAAGTTAAATTTTTTAGGATACTCCATGTTTTTTGTTGTTAAAAGCCTGTACAAAATGTGTGCTATTACGTGTTCCTAATCTGGAAGAAGCATTCACATGCCGTAAATAGTACAGTTTCATCGAAGATGATCTTTTTGATTTATCAATACGTGTAAGAGAATTTTTAAAAATTGATCATCAGTATTTAGATTTTTTAACGTGTTTGGGTGAACTTATTATTAACTTCATTTAATAGAATAGTATAATTAGCCGGTTTTAAAAAGTAGGAGGTTCTAAATTCGAATATAATATGTTTTTCTTTTAATTTTGTATAAATGTTACACGATATCATTGCCAGTTGTGAAATGATTTTTAATGTTCTTTTTTCATTAAATTGGTCGGTAATGATGAAGCAAAAAAATTAATTCCGGGTGCAAAAATAGAAGATTACGTTTTTAATTCAACTATTTAGACGAAATTCTAGTTGGCCTCAAGCTTGTGATATTGAAAGAACTAAAAAGAATGAAATAATCTCCACATACAGCTTCTGAAGTATTCTTACTTTTTATTAAATGTTTTATTTTTTAATACCAACGCTCCAAAAAATTTAACATAGAGGGCAATGACTCTTGCCCTGAGTAAACGATAATTTACAAGTGGCACAAACACTTCAAGCAAGACTGAGACTCACTCGAAGACGCTCTCAGAGCGGGTTAACCGTTGAAGCAACCATTGCGGAAAATGTAGGAAAATTAAAAGTATAAAGTATCTTAAAAGTATAAAGTATCGGATTTAGTTCAGTTTATTTATTTAACAATAAAAAAAAAATTGTATCTCTAAAATTAAATATTAGCGTTTTTAAATCAATTTAAAAAAAATCGGTTATTTTTCTACTAAACTTAAAGTTCCCTAACTCGGTTAATTTTGCGGAGCGGAGGAAAAAAAATCATAAAACCTTTTTATGTAAAAGTTTTAGCTCTACACATTTTCCTTAGAACTATTTTGTCAAATTTTACCGTTTTCGAGTAATTGCAAAAAAACAGTAGACTTTTTTTTTTCAGCCCTTGCTGGGGGTTGCAGACACGAAAACCTTTACACATTGTATATGTATCATTAAAACTTCATTATATCAAAAATGCACAGTTAAGTGCCAAAATTTTGATTTCAGACCTCATTTGACTAGACTAATTATGCTTTTAGGTACCTATATAGATATTGACATTATTTCTAAGTTTTGTTAGTATTTATCATCCATCCATCCATTATAGCCTATAAAAGTACATAGGCCTCCCTCATAGATAACTTTATGGGGGGATTTTGTCATAGTTGCCAAGCTTGGCAAGCGGGTTGGCAACCGCAGTTTTTATTGTTTTTAGTTGTTATCAGGAAGATGCTGCGGCCTATCTCCTGTTTCATTTTCCCTCTGTCGCCTCTTACGACACCCTCGGGATGCTATGGGGTAGTGGATGTTCTTACTCCGCCACTACACGGTTAGTATTTGTAGTTGATGTAGTTTTAGTTAATTGGTAAGTTAATTTAATTCTAATAATCGTCTTGTTATTTGACTTTCTTGACTTTGATAACAGGCTTTGTATCATTATAATTTGCTATTGTAATTTTCTGTATTTATTAAATCTAGATTTGACATTAATTTTGTTGATATTTAAATCGTTATCTTCGTATTTGATTCACTCAATTGGCAATCAAATGTAATTTAAATTCATCTTGGTTACTTGTAATGTTGCTTGTGAGAATAAATAATTTTAATGAGATTTTGTTAGTTTGGCCGGCCATGTAGCTCGAAGAACCGACAACCGATGGGGAAAAAATGTTCTCGAGTGGCGGCCTCGTACCGGCGGGCGAAGTGTAGGGCGTCCCCCCACTAGATGGAGTGACGACCTGCTAAGACATACAGGAAGTTGATGGATGCAGGTGGCTCGGGACCGTGCCTTGTGGCATTCCTTGGGGGAGACCTATGTGTGACTTGTGAAGGGCTGTAATGATGATGGTAATGATGATTGTTAGATTAAGTACAAAACTTAATATAATATAAGCGTTTTGAGTGGACACTTCTGTTAACTTTTAAGATTTTTTAAACAAATTAATTAATTAATTATACCTGATGAACAGACATACCTTGCAGCAACGTTTTGACTATTAGATACAGCCATTTTGAATAATCTGCACGACCGTCTTGGCATGTCAAAGGTGTTCTCATGATAAGGGGTGACAATGCCCACGGCACTTTAAAAGCAGCGATGCATAGTGTCTTTTGGACTTTTGTGCCCAAAACGGGAAAAAAAAAATTCTGTTCTGGCCGGATTTTATTGGATTGTATTGAAGGTAAATCTTGGGATTATCATTATTTGCATGAGTCTAAGCAAGACTCGACTTAGTGGCACAACAAAGCACACCACTTCTCGAAAAGTTCAAGATGTTACACAGTCGGTCAGAAAACTCATGGTCACAGCTTTTAGGGATTCAATAGGCATCCTTTCGGTTGTTCATAAAGAAAATGTGAAGAAAATTGAGCAAGATACGTCCGTGTGAATAAGATGCATGCTGTGATGTCTGATATAGAAATAATGGACAGCCTAGATTTAGACCCTAGTAAAATTAAAGTAAAAAGTACAGGCTCTATATATCCCAATATTGGGCTCATCCCTCCACTTATTACTGAGTGGATCTCCTCACGGCATTACATTAGCTTGAAATGTTTTATTTCTCAGTCAGACAGGAGTCGTATTTTTACTTCAAGTTTTCTAGGCTTACACATATATGTATACTGCTAATCACTACCATCGTATAAAGTGACAAACTTATGCCAAAATACACAAACGCTGCTCAATTTTAAGATTCTGTTAAGTTTCTTGATGTCTCTATCACTTTAAGTCATAGTGATTGTGACACCACGAGACATAATGACATCTTAATATTGAGTAGCGTTTGAGTATTTGACCGTAAGCTATTTAAAAAGATATACCTAATATGCAATATTAAATTTAAAGAAAAAATGAGAATAAATTCATAATGAATAATAAGAACACCAACATTTAAAGGGAGATTCTTTCAATTCGCTCCCCGTTTGAACATTGATATTGTTTTGTTTGTTTTCGAAACCGTTATACTTGCAGCTCTAGTCCCTATAGGCTGTATTTTTACTGTCACAAAGCAATTCTGAAACAACCTCTCAGAAATTTTTCTTTAAGTATTTGATAAATTTGAAACAAGCAAAATTTCCCAGGAGGAATTCATTCAGTTTCAATAAGCGAACAGGTATGCAAGTTGATACGTATTTAGCGATTGGGAGAGTTAATTTTGTAAGTAATTTTAATAAAGGTTTTCTGTGTAAATTTTGACTACGTTATTTTTTAAAGCTATATTTGGATTTTTATTTCCTAACAGTTTTCGAAAGATACGTCTGTTTTGGCCAAATACTCAAACTCTACTCAAATACGTGAACATAAAATATTATTTACTATTTATTTTACGTATACGTTTTTTAGTAACTATTACAAAAGGAGAAGAATACAACTAATGTATATCATTAGAAACGTAAGTAGTGAAGGATAGATGTAAAAAATAATAGGACAATAATAATAATAAAACAATAACAAAAATGTGTATTGCAGTTGATGATGTGTGTAAGCAATTTTATCCGGCTCACGCTGTATGCTTTATAGTTGGTCGAATTTCGACCGTCAGCCACACTAGTCTATTTAATTTTAAATTGAATTTCTTTCTATTAAAAAAAACGTTATCCCCACTCTAGAATTATCTCCTGTATCGTTGAGGCAGTTTACATATACAACATTTTACATACATCCAAGCCCAGAAGAATTATCTATTCTCACTATTTAATTACCGTTACATCCTACTAAAGTTCACTGCTGAATATAGGCTTACCCCATAGATGCCTCATAGGGGGGGATATTTGCCGTATTTGTCACGCTTGGCATGCGGGTTGGCAACCAAAGTTGTTTTTATTATTAGTCGTTATTAGGAAAACGCTGCTGCCCATCTCCTGGTTTGTTTCCTCTGTCGCCTGTCACTGATAATATGGGGTACTGGGCTTACACCGCCACTATACGGTATAATTCTCTCTCTATAATGACAAACAATTATTGAAATTTTATGCGAAAAGCTAACCCTTTTGTACACACATATAACGTACAAAAAGTCTACATAATGGCTTCAAAAAGTATCTCTTCAGTGTCAACAGCAACTTCATAAAGCAATTTAACTGCACTCTCAATAAGCAGCGCCTTCTAACAAGACTTTTGCACTCAAAACCACTAAGCCTTGCTCTGAACAAAAACAAAAGAGCGAAACGAATCTTAATCCGAGCGTGAACTGCAAATGAATTAGAGAAAAAATTTTTTCACAGACCAGAGCATGGAGGTTTACAATCAGTTCATAGCTTTTTCAACTTAAAACAATAGTCGTAAAGCAAAATGTTAATTTAAACTTGCTTAGTCTGAAAGTCGTAAGACCGATTCTTCAGAAGCAGAATGAATGTTTGATTTTCCTTTCATTTTATGAATCCCTAGTAGCGCTTCGTATTAATTTTTTATTATCGAACAGAAGATTACAAACATTGTTGCATTTTAAAGCATTTTACAGAGTTTTTATGTTAAATATTATCAGTTAATCAACGTTAAGAAGCCGTACGCAAGCAAATCGAGTTCGAACAATTTTAATTACTGATTTACCACGTGCTCTACGATGTCTAAGAAATGAAAAAATATTTCGAAGACATGTGAAGTCCACCAACACGCATTGGGGCGCGGCGAACTTTTCCTAGCCCTAAAACCTTCTCAGAAATGAGAGGAGGCCTGTACCCAGAAGTGGGACGAAGTAGACTGTAATTAATCGATGATAAGTACTTGATATTATTTGCTGATGGATTGAAAAATAAAACAAAAATTAATTTAGTAGTTTTTTTTGCATTGAAAGACCATTGCATATATATGCTACTGTGTTTCATATAACTCCTACGAATACTCTTTTACTAATACAGGTAATGAAAAATCTTAGTCTTCATGTATAACAACTTATCTGTCTTCCGATTATTAATCGAGAATTTCAAAGATATAGTTGCCTATTGCCCACAAAATCCACTTGCCATCAGAGGGAATGTGTGCAGGCTTGTCACTTTCTCTAAACTAATAAATATTATTACATTTGTGGGCTATAATTGTTTGCTTTTAGGTACTTTTATTAAAAAGCAAGGCATGCACTGCTGTGTTTCAGTCTGAAATTTATGATTAATGAGAAAATATGAAAACTAGTGTTATTAATAGATGTGAGACATCCTAGTACCCATATGTAAATAGCCTTCTTTGTCGTTAGCTGCAAGATGTCCATGGATTTCAGTAACTTACCATAAGGCGGACTGTAACTTCGTTTGTCACTTCAGTTAAATTAAAGTTGGAAAAATTTACTTTGCCAATATCCGCTCAATAAAATAAAATGATGTGTCTTACCTAGTTTGAAGATCACCTCCCGCCCTCCCTCAATTGCGCGCACTATCCCCGTCACTACTAATTCCAGCACCACTACTCTCACCACCACTACACTAGGAAAGACACACCACCGACGACAATACGCACGTGTTTCGCCTCTACACGAGGCATCTTCAGGTGTAGTAGACTCTACGGTGGCTGTAACGCCTGATTCAGAAATCATTAATTACTTCAGTTAAAATAAAATATGATTCATACAAGCACTTTTTGTGATCGAACCAATAAACTGTTATTAAATTGAAATACCACGTTATCTCCGTACGTCGATAACTTGAGTAATGGGGCTATTCGGTCGAATTGAGCCTCGAGCTACGTCGGCTTCCAAAGCATTTACTATGACTTACAACATTTGAAGCGAATGGAGCGCATACTTGTGAAAAACTGAAACTGTATTTCCTTGCTTTTCAAATGATATGATAGCTTAACGATCACTCGTATAGTCCACAGGGGTTCGATGATCAAAGTGGAAGAGAATCTTTTATTTATAGAAGAAGGGACAAACGAGCATCCAGCTCACCTGATGGTAAATGTCGACGGCCGCCTACGAACAACTGAAAAATCGCAGCTGCGTTGCCGGCCTTTTATAAACAAGTAAGCTCGTTTCTTGAAGGTCCCTAAGTTGTATCGGTCCGAAAAAAATTGCCGGTGGTAAACGATACCACAATGTAGTCGTGCGAGGAAAAACTCTTGTAAATCGCACAGTAGTAGACCGCCAAGCATCCAGATGATGTGGATGGTAATGTAATTTTTGTCGCGATGCGGCTGAAGTTAATCCGAACAATTATAATCAATCCGAATCCAAAATCTTGTTAGTCCCGTGGGCCTTAAGAGTCGTAAGACGCGACTAAGAGTTATTTATAACCATATCGCGTATACACCGGATTAAAATAACTAGATTTGTGACGGATAGCAACGTCAAAAGTGTGAGACATTTGATAATGTACCCAATCTCCCACGACGCTTGCCAAGCGTGTATATAACGAGTAACTTCTATGGGAGAAACCTATGTTCAGTAGTCTTTTAGCTGATTGATGAAAAAAGATTTTTCACTGTGTAAAAATATTTCAAGGACTTCCGAAGTCAACTAATTACAATGTGCAAATCTTTAAGACTAGAGAGAATATGTTTTGTTAAGATAAGTCAATGCGCCTTATCATTTTTGGCTACATGGTTATGTATAAAAGTTACAGCCTATATACGTCCCACTGCTGGGCACAAGCCTCCCCTCATTTCTGAGAGGGTTTTAGGGCAAGGAAATGCCCGCCGCGCTGCCCCAATACGTGTTAGCGAACTTCACATGTCTTAGATTTTTTTTCTTATTTCTCAGACATGCAGGTTTCTTCACGATGTTTTTCTTCACCGCCGAGCACATGGTAAATCAGTACTTAAAATTGCAATTAACAATTTCATTGGTGCCGGCGGGGATCGAACCCGTGTGCCCACGTACTGTGAAATTTATAGCGAGCGCTAACCATCTGAGCTACCACGGCTAATTTTTTCTATTGTCTTTATTAATTGTTTTTACTTAATTTATTCATATATGTTTATTTGTATATTTACGCATGAATAAATTAACGTTTTAATTAAGTTTATCTTATTTTATATATTAATAATTTAAACATATTTATTAAATTATATTTTTATAGTAAATTAGCTGGCACTCGGCGCGTTGCGACTATTTGATTAGAAATGATAACACATTCATTGAGTGTTTAATTATATATAACTTTCAAATAATTTTGTCAATACGATACACGGCACCTACTGTAAGTTAATTGTACTATGTCTATAACCTTCGCGCAAGTGCAAGTTAAAGTTATTGACAAAGTTTTACCGCAATCTGATGAACGGTATGGCAGCGCATAAAATACGAACAAACGAACATTAATTTTTATATATAAGATATGTATATTTATATTGTACCACCTACTTTGTATCCATAGTTTTCTTTCTTTACGCATTTGGTTGCCTAGAAGAGATAAGGTCGCCAAATTGTAAACTTTACTTGTTTTTCAATGTATTCTGTGTTTTTTTATTTTGTGGTATACAATAGAAGTATAATTCGTTTAAAAACTGCCTTAGTTATTATTATAATTAATAAATAATCGTTATAATTCCTTCAAGGACTGCCTTAGTTTGCGTTGGGGCAGTAAGGTGAATTCTTTTTATTTTAAAAGCACTTTCAAAATGAGAACGGGTTGGGTTTTTGACGTGACAACGTCTTATAAATTGGTTTGCCGGGTGACACTTCAAGAAACTGCGTTACGCTCCGCTCACGTTATGCGCTCACAATGAGAGCGAGTGAGAGGCACGCGTCCCTTCCACTCGGGCATGGTTAGCCCGCCTAAGAGCGAGAGAGACAGACATAATAAAATTATTTTACCACTCAAAGTCGTTGTCACGTAAAACTTTCGCCCGTATACCGACTTTACAGGCAACCAATTTTTTTTATAGATCATCTTACTTTATATAGGCATTAGTCTTTAAATTGTATTTAAATATTCTCCCAACAGCGTACGCATTAAAAATTTCACAAATCACAAAAACTGCATATCGTTAAAAGAAGCTAAAAGGCCAACTTCTTTGTTACTACCTACTTATTTTTGCAGCCAAGCGAATCTTACAGGCTGTGAGGAAATACATCTTAGCCCTCAGAGGGTAAAACGTATTTATGGTCTTCTTTGTTTGAAGTCAGTTTTAGGTATCCATAAGAGCTTGTGCGATAATTGTAAATGCAAGTTCTTAGCTTTGATGACAAAAGATGCTTAGTTAAAAATAGGGCCTCGATTATATAATATAAAATACGTAGTCTTTAGATGGTTAATTTGCGTTGGCTCCATCAACGTTATCATCATCATCGATCTCATCATCATCATCACTAATACTCTTTTTATAAACCCTGAGTCTGACGAAGCTGTAAAAGCCAACTGGCTAACAACAATATTATCACAGTAACTAGACGACTTCTATGAAGGTTTAAATTCACTCCACTGAATTAATATGACGGCTCCGTTGCGCAGTGGTTTACCAATGAGTCGCTGCGCTAAGGGCCGCGGGTTCGAATCCCGCACGGAACAAGTATTTGTATGGCCTACAAATAATTGTTCCGGGTCTGGATGTTTGTCCTTGTGAAATTTATGTATGTAAACTGCCCCCACGATAGGGTAGAAAATCCTAGTGTGGAGGTAACGTTTTAAAAAAAAATATGTTCATTAATCTACTTATTTGTATACGAATACCCTATTACATTTAAAAAAGAATACAAAGGGTGCCTTAAGGCATTATGTACCAGTCAACTCATGTAGAGCTCGACCGGGGTAGGACTACGCTCTCACAGAATACCAGCGTAAAATAGCAGCTTAATGCTGCAGCGTTTCGTATGGTTAGTAAAGAGAACCGGAGACCCTTTCAATGTATACGAGGCATTCTTAGTCCTCAGTGAGACAACGTATCTTGCATTCTGATTCTTAATCGAGGATAAATGTAGATGTTCATAGGCCACAGTATCTACTTACCATCAGGTGGACTGTGTGCTCGTTTGTCACCCTTGTTCTTTAAAAAAAAATAGAAAGTTACACGTAACACCTTTCCATAATTTCGTGACGTTAAAAACTTATGGCGCTAATTGAAAGATGTCTTTGATGTCAAAACTTAGTGTAAGAAATCATTGTGAAAAACAATAAAGTAATCATCTTAGTCCTCAGGGGTGACAATGCATCTACATTTTCAATTTTAAACGAGGATGAATGTAGATGTCAATGATCGACAGCATCCACTTACCATCAGGTGCACTGTGTGCTGTTTTATCACCCTTACTCCTATAATAAATTAAAATAAAAAAATTGTACAACCGACTTCAATATAAATTATTAAGAATAACTCAAAAACTATTGGACATATGTACCGTGATCAAATTTATATGAGACCTCATGAGAAGCACCAGCTTTCAAATAAAATAAGAATCATCGAAATCGGTTTACCCAGAAAAAATTATGAAGTAACACACATAAAAAAACATACAGTTGAATTGAGTACCGTCTCCTTTTTGAAGTCGCTAGAAAAAAAGAAAAAGGACTGACCGTATTGATTTTAGTATACCTGTGTATGTGTGTATGAATATATGTATTTAAGGGTTGTATGAAAGCTTTACAATTTTGCAAACGTGTGGTGAATCGTTTTGGACATTTAGTCCTGTGTACCGAGAAGTTCCTTTAACTAATAGTTTTACAAAGTTAATACTAACCGCACGACCCGTGAAAATTTCCAAACTATCCGATGACGGCTTTGTCACAAAGGGGATGTATTCAAATTATGCAAGTTTGCAAAGGCTTGGCCTGTGGTGTAGAGGCGTATGGTGATAATTTGTTATTATATTGAGATTTGCGTGTGAAAAAATAAATTAATGAGTCAATCAAAGTTTGGTCGTCACTGAAAAATAGAGTTGTGGTTAATCGCAACTCATGCTGACTGACGACGTTTTTGGCATGACTTACGGCTTTCAAAAGTCATTATTTTATATTTCTGCATTTTTTATATATTTTTATATTGTTGTGGTGTGAACGTATATGATTTAAATATAGCGTTTCTTTCATTCCTTATTTCATAACCTTATTATCGATTTCAAATCAAGTATATCTTTATGGATGATAATAATAACCCCTCCGAATGCGGTGATTGCTACCAAGCTGTATCTAATTTAACTGTAACATGATTTTAAATTGTTAGTTTTTCAAAAAAATTCTCGCTGTGTCTCTTAGTGGTTCCTCCCAGGACAGAGGTATTTTTCGAACCAGAGATAAATTAAACATAAGAATGAGTTTCAATAAGTATATAATCTATATTGAATAAAAAAGTTTATAATTCTATTAACAGTAGATACCAAGATAGAGTACGTTTGACGATAATACAATTGTAGAATTTGCACAAACAAACGTGGCGTTGGTAACGGTAATGGATACAACAGCCACTTCTTCACTTCTGTGAAAAACTTGCTTACTTTCTGACTTGTACTTTTTTTTATAAAATTGACGTAACTAACAAACTTGCCGTCTAAACGAAGAAAACAAAGAAGACTACAGATCCGTTTTATGCGTGGTGGCGTAAGTCATATGGTGTATGTCGGCCTTTATTTTATCAACACTTTTTTAAATAAGAGGTGGAAAACGAGCACGTGCTGGCAACCTGATGGTAAGTGACTACCTCCGCCCTTGAAGCACTGCAACATCAGGGGAATTGCAGGTGCGTTGCCGGCCTTATAAAAGAGCGGGGTTTTTCTTGAAAGCCCTTTAGTCGTATTGGTCTGAAAAAGTGGCTGGTGGTAGCCGATTCCACAAAAAAGTTGTGAGAGAAAGAAATCCTCTGGTAAATCGCACAGTGGTGGACCGCCAATCATCTAGGTTGTATGGATGGTATCATTAGTTTGGTCGCGATGTGTGATGGTGAAATTTAACGGCTGAAGTTAGTCCGAATAATTCCTCTGACTGCTCTCTGTGGTAGATGCGATAGAATATGTAAATGGACGTAACATCTCTTCGCAGCGCCAGTGAGTCAAGCTAATTAGAAGGATCTCTTACTAAAAATTCAAAACAACTAACCCATCGCGAAGGTCATTTGATTTTCAAAGCTGTCACTTATGTAAGCCCACTAATAAATTAAAAATACGATGACATTACTAGCCACCTTATTTAGAGTCGGTTAAAACTGTTAGGGAGATCATAGTTGTGGTTGTGATATTCTAGAGTTAGAACTATATTCCGAGTGGATTTTCCTTTTATACATTCCTTTTATAAAGACTTTTCTATTTAAAGTTTAAAAAAAAACATGATTTCATAAAGTATTTAGATTCGTTTTACGTTATGTAATTCCTGTTCCGTGTAGTGGCGGGTAAGAATACCCACTACCCCATATCTTCCCGTGGGTGTCGTAAGAGGCGACAGAGGGAAACTGAGGCAGAAGATGGGCAGCAGCATCTTTCTGATAACAGCAAAACAACAATAAAAAAACTGCGGTTGCCAACCCGCTCGCCAAGCGTCTATGGCAATGATAGTTATAAAGAGACGCCCCAAGTCCCCGGCGGCCCCGCTATTCCTGGCAACGGTGGCGACCATGGTAACGACGGGGCAGGGGGTGCTAAGAATCTCCAGTGGAGGTTCGGTTGCCACCTTAGACAACTCGACCTGGCAACATATAACGCACGCACCCTGAGGACTGACGAGAAGATCCTGGAGCTGGAAGAAGTGATAGACAAGTTGCGCTGGAATATTATAGGATTATCTGAGGTCCGAAAAGAGGGAACATGGTAATCCTCGAATCCGGCAACTTGTTCTATCACCGGGAGGGCGACCATCTGTCCCAAGGAGGTGTCGGATTTATCGTCCACAAGTCTCTCGTTAACAACGTTGTAAAGATTGGGAGTGTGTCGACGAGGGTTGCGTACCTTATACTCAGAATCACCAAAAGGTATTCGCTGAAGGTCATACAGTTTTACGCACCAACCTCGGCACATCCCGACGGGGAGGTGGAGGAAATATATGAGGATATATCTAGAGCCATGTATCCCTCCAAAACCCACTGTACGGTGTTAATGGGAGACTTCAACGCAAAACTTCGGAATAGGGCAACGGAACCCAAGGGGCCAGCAGCTGGCCGACTTTATGGAGAAAGAGGGACTCTTTATGATGAACTCTTTCATCCAAAAGCGGCCCCACAGAAAGTGGACCTGGTCGAACCCCGACGGTTCGACGAAAAATAAGATTGACTGTGACTGTGAATGACGACCAGACGACAACTGTTCAGTGATGTCTTAGTGATCGCGAGGGTGAAAACTGGCAGCGATCACCGAATAGTGAGAGGCACACTGAACCTAAACGTTAAGTTGGAGAGGTCAAAAGGGCTCCAAAGTCTTTGCCAGAGATCTGTCTGCCAGAAAGAGCCAACTGTCGAAGCTGAGGACCGAGAGTGGCAGCGTCATTTTCGGGACACCTGAGATTTTGAGTGAGATTGAGAGGTTCTATGGGCAGCTGTATACATCATCGTTGGAGCCAGACGCAAGTGTGAGTAACTATCCAAGAGCAAGTCTTATTCGAAACTATTCCGATGATATCCCAGACGTCAGTCTGAGCAAGATTAGAATGGCTCTCCAGCACCTTAAAAACGGCAAAGCCCCAGGCGAGGATGGTATTACAGCGGAGCTTCTGAAAGCGGGTGGAAAATCGGTACTTGAAGTCTTTCAGAAGCTCTTTAATTCCGTCCTCCATGGTGGCATTACACCGGAGGCGTGGAGCAGAAGGGCGGTGGTCTTGTTCTTCAAGAAAGGCGACAACGCTCTCTTGATGAACTACAGACCCATTTCCCTTCTGAGCCGCGTCTACGTGCTGTTTTCGAGAGTCATTATGAATCGTCTCGCATGCAGACTCGACGACTTCCAGCCTCCCGAACAAGCCGGTTTCGGAAAGGGCTTTAGCACCATAGACCACATACATACCCTCGGCAAATTGTACAAAAGTCCGAGGAGTACAATTTGCCACTATGTCTGGCGTATGTGGACTATGAGAAAGCCTTTGATTCCGTCGAAATTTGGGCGGTGCTGCAGTCCCTTCAGCGGTGCCAAGTTGACTGTCGGTATATCGAGGGGCTGAAGTGCTTGTACAGTAGGGCTACAATGGCTATCCGAGTACAGAACCAGAGTACGAAACCTATCCAACTGCAGGTGTAAGACAGGGTGACGTTTTATCCCCGAAACTCTTCACCGCTGCATTGGAAGACGTTTTCAAGCTTTTGGACTGGAAAGGTTACGGTATCAACATCAATGGCGAGTACATCACTCACCTTCGATTTTCCGACGATATAGTCCTTATGGCAGAATCGCTGGAGGACCTAAGCACTATGCTCAATGACCTCAATAGTGCCTCCCAACGGATAGTTCTTAAGATGAACATGGACAAAACCAAGATCATGTATAACGCCCATGTCACACCTATGCCGGTAGTTGTTGGGAGCACTAAGCTCGAAGTTGTTGACGAGTATGTTTACCTGGGACAAATAGTCCGACTAGGTAAGTCCAACTTCGACCGAGAGGTCAATTGACGGATTCAACTCGGCTGGGCAGCGTTCGGGAAATTACGGCACATCTTCTCGTCAGGTATACCTCAAAACTTGAAAACGAGACTGTACAACCAGTGCGTGTTGCCAGTGATGACCTATGGAACTGAGATGTGGTCCTTCACTGCTGGCCGTATGAGGAAGCTCAAGGTCGCTCAACGAGCTATGGAGAAGGCTATACTCGGGGTTTCTTTGCGTGATATACTTAGAATTGAGGATATCCTCAGTAGCACCAGAGTAACCGACATAGTCCAACGGATTAGTAAGCTGAAGTGGCAATGGGCAGGCCATATAGTTCGAAGAAGCGACAACCGATGGGGACAAAAGGTTCTCGAGTAGCGGCCTCGTACCGGCGGACGAAGTGTAAGGCGTCCCCCCACTAGATGGAGTGATGACCTGGTAAGACATGCAGGAAGTCGATGGATGCAGGTGGCTCAGGACCGTGCTTTGTGACATTCCTTGGGGGAGGCCTATGTTCAGCAGTAGACTTGTGAAGAGCTGTAATGATGAATGATGATGAATTCCTGTCGGATCCAGTGCAAAATTTTAGAATGAATATTATAAGAAAAACTAATAAATAACAAACCTATCCATTTGGCTAGTTTTCGCTGTGGACTTCTGTAAATTATCGAACAATCTGAAACGTGACAAGCCCGACTTTTATCTCTGCATAAAATAGTTACGAATATTTTTTAGAGTAACAAAAATATGAGACTTACGTGAGACACAAATATAAAATAACGCATAGCTTTCTAAAAAAAATTACATACATACATAAACTTTCACGTTCGTCACCCAGAGGGGTAAGAAGACTACGAATTTCCATTTGGCACGATCCTGCTACTCCTATTTTGCTTGTAGCACATCCATATATCTACGCTTATGTGCTCTTCATTTTAAGATACTTTGATATTGCGTCTCTTATATCTTTAATATATTGCCCAATTAGTCGTTGTATTTACGTCTAGGGCGACCCTTGTTGACTCTGACACTCATTTCTGCAGCATAAGTTTGCTTCGTAAATCTTTCTTCGTTCATTATTTCTATCTGCCCAAACTACAGAATCACTCCTATCTGAATCCTGATCACAATACCTTCTTGCAAACCATACTTTTCTCATAATATCACACAATTTCTCACCCTATCATTCAGAGTGTATCTATTGTGTATGTATCTATATGAAAATATACTTCTATCATTGCACTTTCAAGAAGAAAAACGAGGTGTATTTAGTGGCAACCATATACCTACCCTACTCCCTTTAACCTATAACCCTCTTAAAAATGAGAGGAGGCCTGTGCCCGACAGTGGGACGTATAGTGGCTGTAACTTTACTAACTTTTCACCATATAATAAGTCAAATACATTATACTGATATAAGTATGATAATAATAATTAATAACTGATAATTGTTTCAAAGTATTTTATACATATAAGGGTAACAAACAGACAGTCAGTGAGTGAATGTAGTGGCCCTCAAACAATTCCATTTTATCCACGATCAATAATGGATGAAAGCTGCAGTATGGTTCTACCATATAGAAGAACATGCTTGCTTACAATCTTACTATATATTCAACTATGCTTTTGACAAACAGAAGCAGGTTTCTGTTCTGATAATTCCTAGTAAATATTACTATGTAATATACTCGTATATTCTCCCGGAACTTTTCCTCCGATGAACGTTGTCTGTTTTGTCTGATGAATGCCAAAAGCGAGCAACATCGGTTCGATTTCTGTCGGTATCAATGAAATTACTTATTGTAATTTTAAGTGTTGACTTTACCACGTGTTCTGCGGTGAAGGTAAACATTGTGAGGAAATCTACATGTCTGAGGAATAAAATTTTTAAGGCATGCGGACATGACTTCCTAGGTGATAGGGCTCCTTTTCTGTCTTGGAGTCTGTCTGGGTGGGTAAATATAAGTAAACAAAATAGCAGTACTTGCACTGTTGTGTTCCGTTCTGAAGGGTATAGAGAAGCAGTACAATTAAAGGCTGTGAAGCATTCCGTTTTAGTCTTCAAAGGTGACAACGCATCTGTAGCTTTCTTTGTTTAAAATTGGCTGCTGGTATCCATCATCATTCAGGTAAAAAAAAATTCGTTTGTCTTTTCAGTTTTATAAAAAGAAAATTAAGTTACCCTAGTATTTTATAGAGCGTTATATACTTATAAAAATGTACTATTAAATAACACTCAATGTACAGCTTCACACTTTCAAAACTCTTCACCAATACTAAATGTGTTCATTAGAAATGAAACTCCAAATGTATGGTGGACGTAGTGCATGTATTAGCTCAAGAATTCAAAAATCTTAAACCTACTTATTGGTCCGGCAGGACACTCTCTACATCGTGATTTAATTTTACATTATAAATTTATCGGCGACACCTAGTGTTCAATTAATAATACTGATCATAGAAAACAACACAGAAAACTAGATGACAATTGTAACTAGAAGACAGCGCTATCTAGGAAACAATGACTTAAGCTATTGTAATTCAAATGTATATCATCTTTATTTTAAATTAGTATTATCTGTATTGTACACTCAACCTAAATAAAACAGAACAGTTTGAATATAATTTCAAAACCTATTAATCTACCCGAGTTCATTCGTCGGATGTCCTATTTTGGATCGCGTCGGGGAAAATGAGGCGAAACTTCAACTTTACCTTTCAAGACGAACAAATGTCAGAATTGAGGCAACTTCGAATTACTTTTGCTCGTTGAAAGACGCGTAATGAATCGGGTCCGCTATTTATTTGTTCTCGTCTCCGCGACCGAAATTTTCCAGTGAAATAGCGAAAGTTGTTGAACAAAATGATTTTGTCGAAGATCGAAGAACCTTAAACAGCACTTTGTAGTAGCTTTGCTACAGTTTCGTTGGATAGAAAGCTATTTTGATTCACGAATATAGATTGGTGTCTTCATGGCTGTATAATGGCGCCCATATTCTTCTTTGAGAACTGTGGTATATATTCTTAGTTTATGACTTTGAAATATTGTTTTGTTTTCATGGCGTAGAACGAAAGTATAGATGTTACAAAATTTTATATATTTTTGAAGGGATTCCGGAGTTAGTTTTACTATATCATGTGTATATATCGTAAAAACATTCTTTAAAATAGAAATTATAATATTGTAATCGGCACATTTATAATTGTTTTACTATAATTAAATTATTTTAATTATAATCAGAACTATTTTGATTGATTTTTTTAATGGAACCACAATGAAAGTATCGTCTATCAATTAATTAAAAATTATCTAACCCTATAAATCTAGCTAGAATTCATTGTTCTTATAGAATATTTAATTAAATTGTACAATTTAGCAATAAACGTAGATAGACATATTCGAGAGTAATATTTTTATACATAGAAAAACCATGTCGCAGCTACACTATGATTGTAGCACGAATAGATCGGCTCGACCAGGGAAGGACCACTCTCACAGAATACCAGCGTGAAATAGCAGCTTAATACTACTGTGTCTGAGTTGTATGGTGAGTTTTATAATCATTTTATTTTTTTATTTATATTTATGTAGTGCATTTATATTATACGAATATTATTTAATGCTGGACTTATTATATGAACTTTTATCGAGCGTTTTTAATTTACATTGTAATGCGTACAGCAAATGAGTGGAATAATTTTCCGACATCTGTGTATCCACCCGATTTAATTTTAGATGTCTTCAGTGCGATTTCATATCAAGCGCTTCATTACTGTTTACCAGGTGAGATTGATATCCAGCACTGGCTTTTATTAAGTAAATTCCAAAAACACTTTCAAAATGAGAACAGGTTGATTCCCAATGAGACCATTATAGATCTTCATCTTACTTTATACAGGTATTAGAAAAAAGACGTTGAATTTGATTTTTATCTACTCATGGGTATTTGTTCTCCTAATATTGGATAATTTTGTATTATAACATTTTGGATACATTATAATTGTTCAGCCTGGATATACCACGTGCAAAACGATTAAAAATAGTGATTTTGTTGTTGCTATTGTGTTTGCTGTTGTTGTTTTTGTTGTATTTGTTCACAATGATGATGGTAGTTGTAATGGTTGTGGTGGTATATTTTACTTTAAATTTTTTTTACAGCTTTAACATTTAAATATTAGAAATTAAAAAATCGAAGATGTCAGAAATTACTTTGTTGTTAAATAAAGGCAAAAGAAACTTAATTGAATATAAATTCAATGTCCCGGTCCTATACTTTGCATTCGTGGAAATTGATGCAGCTTTGAAATAGTTTTTGCTGATGCAGTCGATGAGCGCGTTTTTACCTTATTTTTAATGATTTATTGTGTTCCGTGTCATATTCCACGCGGCCTCCAACGCCGTAACTCATTGCTAAGCCACTGGGCCACGAACTGTTTTGAAAAGGCAAAGAGAACTATTACAAGGCAGTGCTGATGGTAAAAGTGTGCTTTTAAAAAGTATGTTTCTTCTTAATTTTGTGGATAAAATTTTCAAAACTGCATTCCATAATGCTTGTGTATAATCATATATATATATATATATATATATATATATAACTTGAGTAAGAAGGGGTGTAGTTGTATCTTAGGCGTCGTTGTCGTCGTCGTCATTGTCGTAGTATTCGTTGTTGTCATCACCATCATCCACAAACTGTAACTAAGTACGGCTGTGAGCTACTTCTATAGATCTACTAATAAGGTATCTCGTATGAGGGTAATAAAGTCACCTTAAGTTTTTGCCGCCCAATAAAACCAAAACTAGGAAGAGGACAGAGACAAAAACACAAAGTCTTATACTATAACTAATATATTAAGAAAAAAATAGCAAACAAGCTTTGCCAATAATTAGCAACACTTCGAAAAATCAACTTATAAAAAACTAACTACACTACACAATACTAAAATCGACTAAAATTGTTACTATATTCTCAACTGTCAAATTGGCGTCGATAAAGCAGCGCCCTTTGGACCCTTTATTATTTGATTGACTGATAAAGAACTATCGTATCACAGAGCCACCTATACAAACAAAGCTGTAGATTTTGAGTTTTAAGAAAGTGACCATATTAACCGGATGACCATATTACTCTCACGTACGTCAGTATACCTCACACGCCATAACTTTATCTGCTAAAAGAGAAGAAAGAAGGAATGAAAGAGAGGTTGCCAGTCGATAACCTAATATAACCACATTATGTTACAAAATGGAATGAAAGCCCAACACAACAAAGATATTGTGTTGGGCCCTGGTGTTGCGGTTGTTCATGGGCGGCGGTAGTCACTTACCATCAGGTGAGCCGCATGCTCGTTTAACCCCTCTTCTATAAAAAAAATCTCTATATATGTATTCACAAACGTGAGCAGCCAATTTGTAATATTCAACATTTTAATTAAGCCTTCCGCAAATTCATTTCACATTTTACGGGATAACCAAACAATTTTAAATATTCAGAAAATTTTCCCATTTTATTCATAAAATATGCGTAAAAATGAAATCCATATAAATATTTAATATACCTAGTTAGTTAAAACTGAATATTTCCTTAATTTTTTAACTGGAAATGTTATATCTACTATATTTTACAGTTGCTACTTTTCGAGATTCCTACCTTATAAGCTTTAAGATTGTACCTCGGTGGGCTGTTAGCATCAGCTGGTTACTTTAGAAAAGCTACAGCTCCCTTAAGGGCCTTTACACAGCAGTCTACCTTTTTATCTCAGTTAAAAGCTGTCTTCAAGGCTTTCTGGAAGATATACAAGTACGCTCGCTTTAAATTGCAATGAGATGTTATGTTCAGCACTACCTCAAAGTTAATAGCAAAATATTTGCTTCATTTTAGTGGCATGAAGTACATAATATGAACAAGATTGAACTTGTACAATATTTTTTGAATTTATTATAAAGAGGTTATCGACGAAACAGAATCTATTCCTACCGAAGATGTATGTATGAGTGATGTGAAGCAAAGTTATATATGTTTGGACTACACTGACGATTTTTTGTCTCTTGATAAAAGAGCGTCAAGATACCTTACAACAAAGACGACTTTCTGTCAATATAAAGTAAACGCGAGAGAGTGATCAATTCTCGTCTGGGGTACCTAATCTCCTCCTGGTAGCATAAAAAGGCATTGAAATATTAAAATTGACATTTATATAAGGATTTCAATCGTGAAAAGCTGTTAAAGTTTTGACGAACGCGGTGCTTAAATAGACTTTTAAGGCAATCGCATTCCACATCTGCTCACAGGGACGTCACTCGAACACCTCAGTGCCCCTCTCCCCTAGTGACTATGGGTACTGTAAAGCACCCGAAACATCGGAAATTAAAAGTTAAATTAAACGCGTTAAAATTCGTAAAATTAGTTTCATTTAATGTGTAGTGTTGGCGTAAATTTAATAATAATTAAGATTCTAATCTTGTCTAAAACCACTCAAAAAGAAACGAAGGGCAAAAATAACGTCTACACATCACGTGTTTATTGATGATAAAATCTAAGGCGCGTGAAGCTCACATTTTGTCGTTATTGCGAATCATAATAAACGCAGTAGTAAAAAGGTTCAAAGTTTATTGTGTTGATAAGTGACAAAGAGAATTTATGTGTTTACTTCGTAAGAGGGGAGCTTTTGGCGAATATGTTTTCTCCTTTTTCTTCGCTTTTTGAATGTCTGCTCTACATAATGCTAATATATAAACTGTGGTAACCTTTTGTCGCATTTATGGTGTACTACATTTTACCCGTATTACCTAATCAGATGAGTGAGCAGTGACAAAAACCATCATCATATTTTACGTGGTAGAGCCATGCTGCAGCTATATTATAGTAGTAGAACGAATGAGTTGGTTAGATCGAGGAAAGTCCAAGCTCTTACAGAATACATCAGTGTAATGCTGCTGTGTTTTATATGGTGAGTGTCGAGAACCGAATATCCTTTTCACTGGGAACGAGAAATTCCATCTTAGTCTTCAGGGACGACAACACATCTGCATTTTGATTCTTAATCGAGGATAGATGTACTCTATGGTGGAATTAAAATAAATTCATCATCCTTACAGCTCTACGCAAGTACACTGCTGAACATAGGTTTCACCCAAGGAATGCCATATAACACAATCCATAGACACTCGCATCCATTGATTTCCTGCGTCGTCACTCCGTCTAGTGGGGCGGCCCTACATTTTATGCGTGGTTGAGCCACGCTGGAGCTATATTATGGTTGTACCACCAATGGGTCGGCTCGACCAGGGCAGGACCACGTTCTCACAGAATACCAGCGCAAAATAGCAGCTCAATGCTGCTGTGTTTTGTATGGTGAGTGTAGAAAACTGGAGACTCTTTTGACTGGAAACGAGGCATTCCATCTTAGTCCTTAGGGGTGACAACGCATCTGCATTTTGATTTCTAATCGTGGATAGATGCAGATGTCTATGGGCCACAGCATTCACTTACGCTCAAAATCCTTTCTTTCTCATCAGTTATCGGTTCTTCAAGGTATATGGCCGGAAGAACTCCTCGAAGAGCTATGTTCTTTAAGCATATAGCTAATGTCTGTATCTCTATCTGATGTAAAGCGCCCGACACATTTGGATTTAAAAAGTTAAAATTAAAAGATATTAAATTCCTTAAATTAATTTTATTCTTTGTTTAGTAGTCGCTTAAACTTGAGAAAATGATTAGTTACCTACAATATTATATTTTACGAAAAATTTTTCAATAGCAAACTAAAATTTTTAATGATTTTTTTTATTTTAGAGAAATCAACTTCCCATCGAACGGTATTTTTCCATTTCTCTTTATTCTTGTATTTCTAGGAAACATTTTTTTATAAAATAAGAGCGACAAGCGAGCACACATTTCACCTGATGGTAAGTGGATGCTGTGGCCATAGGCATCTACATCTACGCTCAATTTAGAATCAAAATACATATGCGTTGTCACCCTTGAGGACTAATATGGAATGTCTCGTTACCAGTAAAAAGGGTCTCCAGTTCTCTACACTCACCATACGAAATACATCAGCATTAACCCTTTCCCTGTCCCATGAATTATAAATGAATATTTCGATTGTTTAACTATTGTATCTATATCGCGGACAAAGAATCTGTGAAGCTACTATTTGACGCTGGTATTTTGTGAGAGCGTGATCATACCCCGGTTGAGCCGACCCATTCGTACTGCAGCCATAATATAGCAGCAGCGTGGCTCTACCATGTATGTACTTAGCCACTGTTATATTATATAAACTATTTTAGAAATTTCCCTAAATTGCCAAGCTTGATATTTTAGGAGGCTACTCTGTGTCGCCAGTCTGAAATATTTTTAGTTTTGCAGTTTCCGAGATGGTTTGGATATAATTATATGTCAATATTTATTATAGTTATTAGAAATTGGGTAGTGAATATTCCTAAGTTGCGAATAACGGACTGAAAATGTAAAAAATAAAAGTACGTTTCATTATACAAAGAAAAAAAGAAAAATACTTTATTCATCGCTACAAAATAATACACATCATATGTCCATAAAATATAAGAGAAGTTTATAATTATATGGATTGTAGTAACGAAAAGAACACCAACTTATCATTATGCTGCAGCAGTATTGTTGTAGCGCTGTTATTCTTTAGGCACCACTAACAAGCCTACGAGTACAACTACGATTATTATAAAACAAAAGTACACTACATAAAGGATTATCAAATGAAGTACCTACTAATAAATAAACATAAGGGGAATGAAACAAAACTAGAAGAACGCAAAATATTAATATAAGTAGCCTTTGCCTTATAATTTACAATTTATAACTATAAAAACAAATTACACTCGCATTCAACGTTAAGATTGGTTAGTAACTCTAATGTGCAAAATATCTAAACGATGTGTACTATGACGTGATATCACATGAACATTATTTATTCGAAAAAACATGTAACGTTTTTATTCCGCACAGAATTCGAATAAATATAAAAATAATTTTAACGAACTAACTCACTTCGTTATCTTTCTGAACGGGGTGGACTTTTTTAAATTTTCATTAAAATAAAGGAAATGCTCCTTGAATACTAAAAGGAGAATGTCGGCTAACTTGTCGCACAGGTAACTGTTAGAAAAAGGCATAAAGAAAGAAAAGAGGTGTAACATTCGTGCAGGGATCACGAAACGTGCTCTAAAAACTGATCACAATGCGACTTTTTCATTTACAGAAGCGAAGGGAACGCCGAGCCGATTATAGGGTGGGCGTTTCTCTACCTTTAAAACCTTTTTGTAAAATTACCGTAAAAAAAAAACACACGCTTTTCGGTGATTTACTTTTGCCACAAATTGCGTTGAGTATTTATGTTTTAACGTGAATTGGAAAATACTCCTCAATTTTTTATTAACAGAATTATTAAAGCCACGCTGCTGTATTATGGATGCAGCACGAATAGGTCGGCCCCGACCGTACAAAAGCCACGCTCTCGATGTATACTATCGTAAAAAATTGTATATTGCTGCTGTTTTTCATATCGTTAGTGACGAAGACTTGTAGCAATTTTTTTTTTATAAAACTGTATTAACAAACGACCATACGTCCACTGGTTACTGCAGTCTACGGACACCAGCAGCCAATTTTGAAAATGGAAGGCTGCTGATGTGTTTTCACGTCTGAGGACTAAGATGGAATGTCTCACAGCCCGTAATCATACTTGCTCTTTTTAATAATAATAATAATAATCTGTATTTGCATAAACATGGTAAATATACAAATGTTTTAGTTGTATATTATATTATATTAAATATTATATTATAATATATAATATTATATAAAATATTAAAGTAGCAAAACATCTGTGCATAACACATGTTTTTCTATTTTATATAATATAGCATGCAAATTATATTTAAATCATGATCACCTACATTATAAAACACTTAAACAAAAAAACTACTATTATGATATTTAAAATTAACAAATCAAACATTTTTATTCAAATGATATTTTACAATATCTTAATCACAGAGCACAATTACTACCAAGAGGTCTTAATAAATGTAAGAATCACAGCACACTAATGGTCAAAACACAATGTCAGAATGTAGCTTACAATGTCAGAAATTCATTAATGTCATAAACTTTTTTGTCAATTAACCAATGGTATAGTCTATTTTTAAATAAATTCATATTATGTAGTGTTTTAATTTCGTCAGGTATTTTGTTGTATATATTTATTATGTACACACATTGATAAACAGCATTTAATATATTTAGTTGATTTTGGTACTTCGTTCATAACTAACCTATTTGAATTTCTTTTAAGCCTAGGATTAACATCAGAGGACTTTTTAACTAAACCTATATGCTGTTTTACAAATTTACACATCTCAAAAATGTATAACGATGGCAGAGTTAGTAAACCAAGATTTTTGAATATTGGCTTACAGAATTATCTTGTTGAGATACCACATATCGTCCTTATACATTTTTTGTGCGATAAATGGCCTACGCAGATCTATGCTATTACCCCACATTATTATACCATATCAGAGTATAGATTCAATATACGCCCGCTTAGGGCTATTTTCTTATTTTTAACATTTTTTATTGTACGTAGTGCATACACAAAACGATTAAATCTTTTACATAGCTCATCTATATGTATTTTTTAACGTTTTGTAAGTTATGGTGAGACCTTACCTCCGGACTTGATAGAGTGACCTGAAGGTGTACTTCGGTGAAAGCTACTGGAACTCCTCGACGAGGAGAACTAGGTGTTCCGAGTTTGGGCTCGTTTTACTAGTTATGAATATACCTTACCTCTGGACTTGATGGAGTGACTTGAAGGTGTAGTTCGGTGACTACTACTGGAACTCTTTGACGAATAGTTAATTTTTTCACGATCTTATGAAACGTGCACTTTTGGGTTTTCCAAGCTTTTTTTTTAATTGAAATTTGACATAAAATTATCATAAAATTGGATGTATAGTAAAAATTATAAGGTTTTAGTGAAAACTTGTGTGTAATTAAACTAATTCATTAATTTACGTATAATCATATTATACGTAATTTTTTTTTATGCGCTTAAGGCATGCACAATTGGATTTACCAATAGTTTTTGGTATTAATTCCATCGTAACCTTTCGAGGCAGTGTTATTTAATAATTAGTTATTTAATGTATTTGAAATTTCTTTCTTTATGATGGACCGTGTTGCCCTGCATTTATTTTTACTGTTAATTATAAATTTTATATTACAAGTTTTCTTTGATTGGTCCTTATGGATCCTTATTTATTATTGTTTTATTTTTATAATATTGATACCGCAGTTCTCTTTTTGTTTTACAACTATTGTTTAAACCTTTACTAATCCAATTATTTTGATTACTAATTTTAATTACTATTTTTATTCTTGGGAGCCATAGATTATAGAATAAGATCATAAAAGTTATTAAATGAAAATAGGTCAGTTTCAAAATATGTTTCACACCATAATAGATTATTTAGACATTCCTTGAATTTACGAACATTACTTACATTTTATTCCCTTTTGTATTTAAGACATGTCTTATTCATTTAATTTTTTGTTGAACCCTTAAACTTAATGACTGCGCTGTATGAAGAATTCTGTATATTACTTAGAATTTGGTTTATACATGTCTCCTTTCTAGTTGGGACATTAATATGAAATTTTAAACAGTAATTATGACATAAATCATGCAGATAAGTGTTAGCTTTTCCTGGCTTAAGAGTATTAATATTCAGATCACCAGTAATTACAAGTTTAGTATTAGTATAAGTGTTTTTAAATATTTCACGTAACATTCCGTCTAACTTGTCCAAAAACAAAATTGCGTCTGTAGAGGGAATTCTATAGAGACAAATTATAAGCAAATTATAAAGAGGAATCTCAATACCACAAACTTCAAATATATTTTGCGTTGCTAAACTATTTATTTTATTTAGTTTAGCAAAAAAAAACTTAATTTTCAAAGCTTTAAAACTTTCTCAGAAATGAGGGAGGCCTGTGCCCAGCAGTGGGACGTATATTGGCTGTATTTTTAAACTATTTATTTTATTTACTTTTTTTATATACAATATATTTTAACCTTCAGACCAGAACACAGCAGGGCAAGCACAAATATTTACGCAGAAATAAGTAAGAGGGTGATACCTACCTAGAGTGAATCTAGGCAGAAAAGAAGTCCTGCCACATAGTAACTGTAACATAATGGAAAGTAATCTTCGCCGCCCATGTATATCCGCTACACCAGAGGCTACATGCGTTTGCTTACTCTATCTGCAATTTCATTGTTAATTTGTCATAGTTAAATTAATTTGAAGATTGTTCTAACATATTTCATTAATAACCTGGCCGGTTTTCTAATTTCAAAGGCATTTTAAAAGTGTTACACTGCATGATTCACTAATGTTTTTAATAATTCTACGTAAATGTAAAAAGTCATTAACCGTCACCATTACTGTTACAGTCTATTAAAGTCCACTGCTGAACATAAGACTACCCCATAGAATGTCTCAAAGGGGGAATATTTACCGTAGTTGCCACGCATGACAAGCGGGTTGGCAAACGCAGGTTTTTATTTTAAGTAAAAGAGTAGAAAGACATTAACATGATAGTTAATTTAAGCCTCTTAACACAGTTTTTTATTTATACATTCAAGACAAAATACAAATAATGAAAAAGAAACAATTTTTTTGTGAAACGATGATATGCGGCCTCTATTAACCACGAATAAGGTGCCCATAAAAGTGGGAATGTTATTTCTAAAGTTATACGGTAAAACGTTATATAATATTAAGCAAATGGACTGTACACAATTTGAAGATATGTCGTAAAAATCCGCGTAACTTTGGTCATTCGATTTTACGGCCCTGCACGTTCCAGGTTCTGGGTTATTCTGAATTCTTTAGAACGTCACGTGCTTCTTCGTCAACTTTACGACCGTAATTAGAAAATTTACTCATATCCACTCAGCTGTATATTTTAATATTATTTTACTAAAAAAAATAATTTCGCATTTTATAACACACATTTCAACTTGCTTAATGTTTCTATGTGTCTATATTGAAAAAGGCAGTCTGGTTGTTTTTGAATGAATCAGCAAAAAGTGGTAAAATTAAAAAAATGTACAACCGACTTCAATATAAATAAAATGAGAACTTCATCAATGTTAATTAATGTCAATTAAATACGCATAATTAAAGATAACTCATAAACTACTGGTCAGATCTTGATCAAATTTATATGGGACCATATGATAAGCAGCAGCTTTCAATAAAAGATTCATCAAAATCGGTTCACTTAGAAAAAAGTTCTGAGGTAACACACAAAAAATACAGTCAAATTGGGTACCTCCTCTTTTTTGAAGTCGGTTAAAACAGTAACAAAATCAATGTTTTCTTTTGGCCTAGATACTTTTCTAGATTAGTACCAGCCTTCAACCGAAGAAACCTGCATATCCGAGAAATTAAAAATATTTCGGGGATATGTGTGATGTCCGCCAACACGAATTAGGGTGGCACGGCGGACTTTTCCCTGGTCAAAACCCACTCAATACTTGGCGAAAAATTTGGACGAACATTGGGATGTGTTTTAGGGAGGCTGTTATCTACTTGGTACTTTACTATTTTTCGGTAAACCTACATAAATTGGTCAAATTAATAAATCTCCGAAAGTCATCGATTCATCATCGATTGAAATCTTGACGCAACCAGCAACGTTACATTACACAAGTTACATATAGCAAGGCGTGGCCTGGTACAGAGTACTATTATAAAATTGCAAATTTAAAAATGTTTTCTCGCACATTACGCATTTCTTATCACTATTCAAAAGGCTATAATGAAACTTAAAATTTGCGATATTTATTATTCCGAAATATGAGAAAATGTTCTGTGAGACAGCTTGAGATATCCGTACTACGGATTGTTACTTGTCGTTACAACTAAATAATTTACTAAACACTAATACTAAATATACTGTTGGAAACCTAGATCTAAGCTGAACTGCCTACACAAAATTTCGAAGAACTTTTCTTCCGAGAAACTGCTCACGTGCACTCATAAAAGTTCTCCTTAATCAAATTGAGCTAGCTAGCAAGTTTACATT
The DNA here is from genome assembly GCA_029286625.1 of Parnassius orleans. Classification (NCBI taxonomy): domain Eukaryota; kingdom Metazoa; phylum Arthropoda; class Insecta; order Lepidoptera; family Papilionidae; genus Parnassius; species Parnassius orleans. Next base: position 759,532 of record JAGSMP010000246.1, on the reverse strand, counting down.
TCGAGAGAGAAGCATGTAATTGCAACTCACTGCAATTTATTGATACACATTTTAGTTACTTTCGCACGGACTTATGCTTTAGGCGGAGATAATATTTCCTGTGTGATGAGTGCCGTGAGAGCTAAGATGGCGGATAATTGGTGGAAGAGAAAACTCGTGCCTTTTTCCTTTTCCTCGATAGAATGAGTAAAAAAAGTTCATAAGATTGCTTTTGTAAAAATCGTTATGGCGTACATAGCTCTTCTATATAGAGTAAATTTTTCTTGAATTTAATAAAAGTTTTCGTGTGAAATTTGTATAAATAATCATAATCTTCTACTGTAAAATTTCGAAATTAAGATGAAGCTGAAATAAAAACTTTACACGTGTAATTTTGTTAACGAAAAATTATAATTTACGTTATTAATGTTAATAAAATAACAGCTGTAGATATTTTCTTCCGGTCACGTAGCGAGATAGTGGACTGAATTGTGCTTGCTCATTGTTTCTTGGATTTTGGCCAAGCTCATCTAGGTTCTAAAAGGTGTAAGCACCTGGCTAAGGCCACCAATATGTCAAGTGAGGAAACCTTAACGGTTTCCTCACGTGACATATCATATCATAATCAGTTACAAAAATTTGTAGTAAGTAAACACATAAATAATTTCAATGGGCTTTTAGAATTGTTGAAAAAAACTCATCAGTATATTTTTTTTTTGTTTTAACAGTCAAGATTTCATTTCAGAAGCCAATTGTCCAAATCGAAATAAATAATCAAATTTTTATTTTCATTAAAAATCAATATGGCTCTTTTGATAGAGCTTCGATAATATTTTGTTAATGTATTGACATTCGGGTCATGATTAGCATTTTGTATCTTAGGTATATTGTTGTCATCGTTATTATCATCATTAGTATTAAAGCGAAGAGTCTAATGATAAACAACGGTCTCCCCTATATACTGCAATTTATTACGCCCGTGATCTACCTCTACTAGTAGGATACCTCACATGCCATTACTTTATATGGTAAAAGAAAAGAAAGAGAGGTTGCTAGTTTATTCCTCTATATATGTATTGAAAATCGTGAGGAGCCAATTCGTAACATTCAAAATTTTAATTAAGCTTTCCAAAAATTCATTTCACATTTTACGGGATAACCAAAGAATTTTAAATATTCAGAAAATCGTCCTCATTTTTCATAAAATATGCATAAAATTGAAATCCATATAAATATTTAATATACCTAGTTACTTAAGATTGAATATTTCCTGAATTTATTTTTTTAACCGGAAATGGTTTATCTATTGTAATTTACAGTACATACCTTTCGAGATTCCTACATTATAAGCAGGTTACTTTAGAAAAGCTACAGCTCCCTTAAGGGCCTTTACACAGCAGTATAACCTTTTTATCTCAGTTAAAAGCTGTCTTCAAGGCATTCTGGAAGATATACAAGTACGCCCGCTTTAAATTGCAATGAGATGTTATGTTTAGCACTACCTCGAAGTTAATAGCAAAATCTTTGCTTCATTTTAGTAGCATGGAGTACATAATATGAACAAGATTGAACTTGTACAATATTTTTATGTCACTTAGCGCTTAAATAAAGTGGTTATCAACGATACAGAATCTATTTCTCCTGAAGATGTAAAGTGATGTGAAGCAAAGTTATTATGTTTCGACTACACTGACGGTGTTTTGTCTCTTGATAAAAGAACGTTAAGATACATTACAACAAGGAGTACTTTCTGTCAATATAAAGAAGACACGCGGGAGAGTTAACAATTCTCCTCTGGGTTACCTTATCTCCTCCTGGAAGGATGGAAGAATTTCATTCGTGAAAAGTTGTTAAAGTTTTGACGAACGCGGTGCTAAAATAGATTTTTAAGGCAATCACATCCCACAGCTGCTGATATTGACTCTGCAACACAGATGTTTTTCTAAGTGACTTGTGAAAAACTTAGTGATTGCTATTTTAAGTGGAACTTAGTGGCATTCTAGCTGTTAATATGTGAAAACTATAATTTGTTTTGTTTCGGTTCGGTTCTTACTTTTTACAGATTTTATCACGTTTTATTTTAACTTTTTTTTAATTTCCGACGTTTCGGGTGCTGAAATCTGTAGGTAGACGAGCTAACTATGATATCGAAATGTCGAATACCGCAGCCCCCCACCCCCACCCCTTGTGACCATGGGTGCTGTAAAGCACCCGAAACGTCGGGAGTTAAAAAGTTAAAATTAAACGCGAAAAAATCAGTAAAGTTAGTTTCATATAATGTGTAGTGTTCGCGTAAATTTAATAATCATTAAGTTTCTAATCTTGTCTAAAACCACTCAAACAGAAACGAAGGGCTAAAATAACGTCTACACATCACGTGTTTATTGATGATAAAATCTAAGCCGTGTGAAGCTCACATTTTGTCGTTACTGCGAATCATAATAAACGCACTAGTAAAAAGGTTCAAAGTTTATTGTATCGATAAGTGACAAAGAGAATTTATATGTTTACTTCGTAAGAGAGGAGCTTTTGGCGAATATGTTGTAATCTCCATTTTCTTCGCTTTTTGAATGTCTGCTCTACATAATGTTAATATGTAACCTGTGACAACATGTTTGTCGCATTTATCAGGTAAGTGAGCAGTGACAAAAACCATCAACATTTTTTTCGTGGTAGAGCCATGCTGCAGCTATATTATAGTTGTAGAACGAATGGTTTGGTTAGATCGGGGAAGGTCCTTGCTCTTACAGAATACAGCAGTGTTATGCTGCTGTGTTTTGTATGGTGAATATAGAGAGCCGGATACCCTTTTCACAGAGAACGAAGAATTTCATCTAAGCCTTCAGGGACGACAACGCATCTGCATTTTGATTCTTAATTGAGGATAGATGTAGATGTCTATGTGCCACAGCACAAGCTTACCAGAATGTGGACTGTGAGATCGTTTGTCACTCTTATCCTATTAAAAAACATCATGCTTACAGCCCTTCATCCACTGCTGAACATAGACCTCACCCAGGGAATGGCACAAAACACAGTCCAGCGCTTTTTAAAACCACTCAAGAAGAAACGGAGGGCTAAAATAACGTCTACATATCACATGTTTATTAATAATGCAATCTAAGGCGTGTGAAGCTCACATTTTGTCGTAATTGCAAATCATAATAAACACAGTAGTAAAAAAGTTAAAGTTTATTGTGCTGATAAGTGAAAAGAGAATTTATGTGTTTACTTCGTAAGTTTTGGCGAATATGTTTTCCTTTATCTATGCTTTTGAATGTTTGTTATATATAATGTTAATAAATAACCTGTGGCAACCTGTTTTTCGCATGCATGTTTTACTACATTTTGCCCATATAATTGAATCAGGTAGGTGAGCTGTGACAAAACCATCATCATTTACGTGGTAGACTCATGATGTACGGTAGCTATATTAGAGTTGTAGCATAAATGCGTCAACGCGACCGGGAAGAAACACGCTCTAACGGAATACCAGCATAAGTAGCAGCTTAATGCTGCTGTGTTCATATGGTTAGTTTAGAAAACCGGAGACCCCTTTTACTGCAAACTAGGCATTCCATCTTAGTCCTTAGGGATGTCAACGCATCTGTATTTTGATTCTTAATTGAGGAGAGATGTAGATGGCTATGGGCCACAGCATCCACTTGCCATCACTGTGAGCTCGTTTGTCACTCTTATCATATTAAAAAAAAACATCATGCTTACAGTCCTTCACAAGTTCACTGCTGAACATAGGCCTAACCCAGGGAATGCCACAAAACACAGTCCTGAGCTACCCGCATCCTTAGAATTCCTGCATGTTGTTACTCCGTCTAGTGAGGGTCCAACCTACATTACGCTTACCGGTACGAGACTGCACCTCAAATACCTTTACTTATTTATTTATTGAATGCCTTAAGCGCGAAGCGCGTAGGATATTCTACTAGGGCCGAAAAATCAAGACTCCAACGTTTTGTCGCATGAAATCGTATCTAACAATCATATTGTACATATAATTTATATAAAAAGCACATTGTCAGAAAGTTAAATGATTGTTGAACTTATAATTTTTTTTAAATCGATTAATTGCTATTTTTACATAAAAAAGTGCTTTTAGTGGCTTATGGTGTGGATTTATCAAGTCCGCATGGAGGGGTAAACACGATAACTTTTGAAAATAGCAATTTTTCAACTCAATATATTTTTTAATCTCTTCACCTATCATGTGGGAAGCCATGCAATGTAAATGGCAGTTCAATTTTGTTTTGTTTAGTTATAATTAATTTTTTTCGGCTGAGAAATTTTCGGGGTTTTGAGCAGCCTTGTAATAATTTATTTTACTAAATAGACTGCCTCACTCACTCACTTCAGGCTCAGCCGCCGTCGTGAGTGGATACTGTATTGGTTGTTTGCAGCAGCTTGTGCTCAAAAAGATCGCTGTACAAATATAAAATATTCGAAAAACCAAATTTGATACATATTTGATTATTATGATAATCACAGATTTTTATTACAATATTTTAAAAGCACAGAATAAATAATAGTACTACGTATAAAGTAAGTAGAATTTATATATAAATATACTTACGTCTTGGACTTTATGGAGTGACCTGGATGATGATATCATGATCATATGAGCATTATGAGTCGTGCACTTTTGGATTTTCCAAACTTTTTTTTTAAATTCAAGTTTGATATAAAATTAGCGGAAAATTGGAAGTATAATAATAAGGTTATTAGTGAAAACATGTGTGTATTTAAACTCCTTTAAAAATTAACGTATAATCATGTTATACGTAATTTTTTTTATTTATTCTTAATTTTCTACCTTAATTAAAAGGATTACAAAGGGCGGACTTAATTTCTGTCCCATCAGTTATCGATTTGTCGAGCTAATTTATCATCATAGAGCTATATGTTCGTTGAAAATTTAATTAAAAGCGACAAAATACGTTAAATTAGTTTTAATCTCTTTGTTGTATTCGTGTAAATTTGATAAATAATTAATAGTTAATCTAAAAAGAAATCTTTAGTTTTGTATTTCTAGAATTTTTTCCTAAATCGCCAAGCTTGATATTTTGAGAGGATACACTCCGTCGCCATCCTAGAATATTTTTGGTTGTGCAGTTTCCGAGAGGGTATGGGATTTATTTAAGCCTTTATTATAGTTAATAGAAATTCGGTAGTGAATACTCCTAAGTTTTTTTATAGAATAATGGTAAAAACGCGCACACAGTCCACCTGATGGTAAGTGTATCCACTTATACACTCGTTTTTCACCCTTATGCTATAAAAACACAAGAAGAAGAGACCACCGAATCATCGTTATGCTGCAGCAGTACTGCGGCAGCGATGTTATTTGTAGGCCACTAACAAGCCTACGAGCAGTCATCAGGCTTAGTACAACTGCTATTACAAGTTAAAATACATTTAGCGTTTCATTAATATAACGATAACTATGAAACAAGAGTATACTATATAAAGGTTTATGAAATGAAATGCCTACTAACAGATAAACATATAGGGAAAGAAATAAAATTAGAAGAGCGTAAAATATGACAATGCTGAATCATAATTTGCCTTTGCCTTCTAATTTACAATTTATAACTATAAAAACAGATCAGATTCACATTCAATATCCATCTGTTAAGAGTGGTTCAGGACATAAATTTTTCGAACTTTAATGTGCAAAATATATGTAATGTGTGATGTGACGTAAGTCGCTAGAACTTTGTTTATTAAAAAAAATATTTTAAGTTTTTATTCCGCAGAGAATTATAGAATAAAAATCAGAAGAAGAATAGAACAAAAATAATTTTAACTAACAAACTTCGTTATCGTTCTGAACAACCATTCACGGACTGGACTTTTTTAAATTTTCATTAAAATAGAGGAAACTCTCCTTGAATACTAAAAGGAGAATGTCGGCAAACTTGACGCACAGGTAACTGTTAGAAAAAGGCATAAAGAAAGAAAAAGAGGCGTAACATTCGTGCAGGGATCACGAAACGTGCTCTCAAAACTGATCTCAATGCGACTTTTTCATTTACAGAAGCGAAGGGAGCGCCGAACCGATTATAGGGTGGGCGTTTACCTACCTTTAAAACCTTTCTGTAAAATTACCGTTAAAAAGCACACGCTTTACGATGATTTACTTTTGCCACAATAGTGTTGGGTACCTATTTACGCTTTAACGAGAATTGGAAAATACTCCTCAGTTTTTATTTACAGAATTACTAAAGCCACGTTGCTACTGTATTATGGATGCAGCACGAATAGGTCGGCACCGATCGGACAAAAGCTACACTCTCGATGTATACTATCGTAAAAAAATAGTATATAATAAAAATAATATAGTAAAAATATAGTAAATATAGTAAAAATAGTATATATTGCTGCTGTTTTTCATATCGTTAGTGACGAAGACTTGTAGCAAATTTGTTTTATAAAACTGTAGTAACAAACGAACTTACGTCCACTGGTTACTGCAGTCCACTGACACATGTAGCCAATTTTAAACAAGGAAGGCTACATTGCATTATCGCCACTGAGGACTAATATGGAATAAAATCCAAAAAATCTTTGACAAACATAGACACAGACACCAAGGTGACTCTAAAAGTGATCGAATTTTGCTAAATTTGGCACGGAACAGCATTTAATGATGTTTTTAATTCAAGCTCACGCGAGTGACGTCGCTAGTAAAAAGCTAGTTTTAAATATTTTACATCGTAGATGGGATGATATAGTCGATATGTGTTTTCTTAGAATATTAAAAAAAAGAACTGTATGCTTCACAACGTGCTTTCAATAATAATTATACGCAAATTTAATTGCGAAAGACAAAAAATTAACATTATTGCTTATTTTAGCATCCTTACAAAAGTTTTTTTTAATACATTCAAGAAAAAATACACATGACGAAAAAGAAACCACTGTTCTTTTGTGAAACGATAATATGCGGCCTCTATTAAACATGAATAAGGTGCCCATAAAAGTGGGAATGTTATTTCTTAACTTATATGGTGAAAGGTTATATAATATTAAGCATATGGACTGTACACAATTTGAAGATATGTCGTAAAAATCCGCGAAACTTCGGTCATACGATTTTACGGCCCTGCATGTTTCAGGTTCTGGGCTTATTCTGAATTCTTTAAAACGTCACGTGCTTCTTTGTCTTTACGCCCGTAATTATGAAATTTACTCATTTTTACTCAGCTGTATATTTTTAATGTTAGTTTACTAATATATATATATATATATAGCTATGATGGAATAGTTATTATTCCGAAATATGAGAAAATGTTCTGTGAAAATGCAGCTTGAGATCTCCGTACTACGGACGTAACACTCTCCGTAACTACAAGTAACACTTGTCGTTACAACTTTGAAGCAGGTAACACCGCGGAGCGGAAACTTAAATAATAAAAATAGTTAAATCTGATATAATAAAAAAAAATTAAACCTATTGAATTAATGTACTAAACACTATTACTAAATATACTGTTGGAAACCTGGATCTAAACTGAACTGCCTACACAAAATTTCGAATAACTTTTCTTCCGAGAAACTGCTCACGTGCACTCATAAAAGTTCTCCTTAACCAAATTAAGCTAGCCAGCAAGTTTACATTTCGAGAGAGAAGTATGTAATTGCAACTCACTGAAATTTATTGCGACACATTTTAGTTACTTTGGCACGGACTTATGCTTTTGGTGGAGATAATATTTCCTGTGTGATAAGTGCCGTGAGAGCTAAGATGGCGGATAATTGGTGGAAGAGAAAACTCCTTCCGTTTTCCTTTTTGCTTACATAAAAAATTGATACGGCGTACATAGCTTTTTTATATATAGAGTAGATTTTTCTTGAATTTAAAAAAGTTTTCGTATGAAATTCATATAATTATTCATAGTCTTCTACTATAAATGTTTTCAAATGTAAGATTAAGCCGAAATAAAAACTTTACAAGATTAATTTCGTTAACGAAAAATTATAACTTACGTTATTAAAGTTAATAAAATGACAGCTGTTGATATTTCCTTCCGGTCACGTAGCGAGCTAGTGGACTGAATTGTGGTTGCTCATCGTTTCTTGGATTTCGGCCAAGCTCATCTAGCCTCTGAAAGGTGCTTAGCTGCCAATATATCACGTGAGGAAACCATTAAAATCAGTTACAAAAATACGTTGTAAGTAATTAAAAATCGATTTTAACTACAGCAGTATAGAAATAAAACTAAAATAGTGTCTTAGCAATACTCAATTTATTAATGTTTGGTAATTTATGCTTTGGAATTTAGTTTAAACAAATTAAATTAAAAACCCGTTTAAAAGTGTACTTAATTACCAAATTGGAATTTAATTTGTAATTTTTTTTATATATACTCGTATAATCGTTGGTGCGATTCCTGTTAGAGATCGTGTAGTCTTCTGTTCTGAACGGCATGACTGATTGAGGTCATATTCACGCAATATATTTGTTTTGTCAAGACGATGGTTCATTGCTATATTAGGATGCTATATTTTTGGACCAAAATGACTGTTATATTATAGTGTGTAGGTAGGTAGGTAAGAGAATCAAATTGATAAATTATAAGAATTACTGTTATTAAGTACCATTTCTACTGAGAACTTTCTTCAAGACTTTATTCGATGTAACTCGAGGCTTTATCTATAAAAGGACTCAGGATTGTAACTTCAAGATGGTCAATGGAAACCGTCACTTGAAACCAACCTAAATACCAACGGAATCATTAACCTTTCATTGTTAGAATTAAGTATAAAGGAACTGAAATATTTTTAATAAAACAGTCTTATTTCAACCATCCCCACAAGTCTTGTAAAGGAATTACCCACCGGCTCCCAAATCGCATTGTAACACATATACATAGGTGGCGCTCTAGTCAAGTTTTTAATAAATTTTATGTAGTAGTAAATCTCGACACCCAACAAAATCTGCTAGGCCAACCGGTAGTTCTCCTGTATCGTGGAGCCGTATCATATTATATAAATAAAGTAGACATGGACAAACCCCGTAAATATGGGTGGTGCAAGGTATTAGAAATATCAGCTAATAAAATAAGTTAATAAAACGCAATAAAATCCGTAAAAACTAGCTTCATTCACAATGATTTGTTATATTTACGCGAACACTACACATTTAAATAAAACTAATTTTACGGATTTTATCGCGTATATTAACTTATTTTATGTTCCCGACGTTTCGAGTACTTTACAGCACCCATGGTCACGGGGGGGACTGAGGTATTTGACGTCCCAATGTCATAGTTAACCACGGTTACCTCCAGATTAAAAATTATTAATTTTTGTTCCGATCTACGCAGTATGAACTTACAGTATCTTGAAGTCTTGCAGTTGTATGCTTGTTGGGATTTAATTTTATTAATTATAGGATCCCAAGCAGATGGTAGCACCAGCCATCTTCTCTATTGAAATTAGGATGTTTTTGATTTCAATAGCCTCGCGAATCATCCTTGGAAGGAATCGGTGTTCTTTAGCGAGGATTTGTGGTCTATCAAATCAATGTAGTGACGGGGCGATCCTGTACATGTTCACAGACTGCAGACTTCCCGGAGCGTTGATTCTTCACATCAGCTATGTGTTCTTTAACGCGGGTTTTTATTGATCTTTTAGTTTGTCCTATATAAGAGAGACCACATTCACAATCAAGCTTTTACACTCCTGCATCTTGCAGAGGGACATTACACTTGACTGATGGTAAAAACTGACTAATCTTCTTCGGTGGCTTGAAGTATGTTTTAATAGAAGCACGCTTGAGGATGTAGCCAATCTTGTCAGTGACACCTCTGACATATGGCAGTACAGCAGGCACTCGCTCAACTGTGGCCGGCTTCACTCGTACACTGTGACGTAGGCGCGGGACCCGAAGCTTATTGTCGTGCAAAACTTGCTTGACGTGTTGGAGCCGGCGGGCTGTGTTTACTGTCACAGATCCTCGTGCTCTCTGAAACAAAGATTTACCCACGGTAGCTAACTGTGAAGGATGGTGATGAGAGTCACCGTTTAAATATCTATCTGTATGGGTCTTTTTTATATACACCTATGTGTCCTGACACCTGACAAGATTGGCTACATCCTGAAGCGTGCTTCTATGAAAACATACTTCAAGCCGCCGAAGAAGATTAGTCAGTTTTTACCATCAGACAAGTGTAATGTCCCTCTGCAAGATGCAGGAGTGTACAAGCTTGGTCTCCAAACGTGGTCTATCTTATATCATCATTATCATCATCATTACAGCCCTTCACAAGTCCACTGCTGAACATAGGCCTCCCCCAAGGAATGCCACAAAGCACGGTCCTGAGCCACCCGCATCCATCGACTTCCTGCATGTCTTACCAGGTCGTCACTCCATCTAGTGGGGACGCCCCACACTCGTCCGCCGGTACGAGGCCGCCACTCGAGAACCTTTTTCCCCATCGGTTGTCGGTTCTTCGAGCTATATGGCCGGCCCATTGCCACTTCAGCTTACTAATCTGTTGGGCTATGTCGGTCACTCTGGTTCTACTGCGGATATCCTCATTTCTAAGTTTATCACGCAGTGAGACTCCGAGCATAGCCCTCTCCATAGCTCGCTGAGCGACCTTGAGCTTCCTCATCCGGCCAGCAGTGAAGGACCACGTCTCAGTTCCGTAGGTCATCACTGGCAACACGCACTGGTTGTACAGCCTCGTTTTCAAGTTTTGAGGTATACCTGACGAGAAGATGTGCCGTAATTTCCCGAACGCTGCCCAGCCGAGTTGAATCCGTCGATTGACCTCTCGGTCGAAGTTGGACTTACCTAGTCGGACTATTTGTCCCAGGTAAATATATTCGTCAACAACTTTGAGCTTAGTGCTCCCAACAACTACCGGCATAGGTGTGACATGGACATTAAACATGATCTTTGTTTTGTCCATGTTCATCTTAAGACCTATCCGTTGGGAGACACTATTGAGGTCATTGAGCATAGTGCTTAGGTCCTCCATTGATTCTGCCATAAGGACTATATCATCGGCAAATCGAAGATGAGTGATGTACTCGCCATTGATGTTAATGCCGTATCCTTTCCAGTCAGAAGCTTGAAAACGTCTTCAATGCAGCGGTGAAGAGTTTCCGGGATATAACGTCACCCTGTCTTACACCTCTCTGCAGTTGGATAGGTTTCGTACTCTGGTTCTGCTCGGATAGCCATCGTAGCCTACTGTACAAGCACTTCAGCACTTCGATATACCGACAGTCAACTTGGCACCACTGAAGGACTGCAACCGCCAAATTTCGACGGAATCAAAGCTTTCTCACAGTCCACATACGCCAGACATAGTGGCAAATTGTACTCCTCGGACTTCTGTACAATTTGCCGAAGGGTATGTATGTGGTCTGTGGTGCTAAAGCCTTTTCGGCAACCGGTTGTTCGGGAGGCTGGAGTCGTCGAGTCTCGTGCGAGACGATTCGTAATGACTCGAAAACAGCACGTAGACGCGGCTCAGAAGAAATCGGTCTGTAGTTCTTCAAGAGAGCATTGTCGCCTTTCTTGAAGAACAAGACCACCGCTCTGCTCCACGCCTCCGGTGTAGTGCCACCATGTAGGACGGAATTAAGAGCTTCTGAAGGACGTCAAGTACCGGTTTTCCACCCGCTTTCAGAAGCTCCGCTGTAATTCCATCCTCGCCTGGGGCCTTGCCGTTTTAAGGTGCTGGAGAGCCATTCTAATCTCGCTCAGACTGACGTCCGGGATATCATCGGAATAGTGTCGGATAAGACTCGCTCTTGGATCGTTACTCACACTTGCGTGTGGCTCCAACGATGATGTGCAGCTGCCCATAGAACCTCTCAATCTCCTCAAAATCTCAGGTGTCCGGAAACGACGCTGCCACACTCGGTCTTCAGCTTCGACAGTTGGCTCTTTCTGGCAGACAGATCTCTGGCAAAGACTTTGGAGCCCTGGTTCCGCTCGATCGCTTCTACAATACGAGCTGTATTGAAGTTGCGCAAGTCCCGCCGCATGCATTTTGAGATCTGTCTGTTCAGCTGCCTGTATGCTATCAAATCTACTGAAGATTGCAGCTTCATTTCCCGTCTAACAGCATGAGATTAAGAGTGTGATCGGAGAGTTTTTGTGTTCTTCTGCGGCGGGTCTTACAAAACTTAGCTCCGACCGCATGGACAGTTTCCACGAGCTTGTCATTCATATCGTCCACTGCATTGCAATCTTCTAGGCACTGAAAACGGTTTTGTAACTCGAGCTGAAAGGTTTCGGGACTTTGGATTAGAGCACGAGGGGGACGGAGCGTTGACTTCATTAGACGACACCTCTCCAACTTAACGTTTAGGTTCAGTGTGCCTCTAACCATTCGTTGATCGCTACCAGTTTTCACCCTCGCGATCACTGAGACATCACTGAACAGTTGGCGTCTAGTCGTCATAATGAAGTCAATCTCATTTTTTGTCGAACCGTCGGGGCTCGACCAGGTCCGCTTCTGGAAGAAAGAGTTCATTATAAAGAGTCCCTCTTTCAAAAAGAGTTCATTATAAAGGGCCGCTTCTGGAAGAAAGAGTTCATTATAAAGAGTCCTCTTTCAAAAGAGTTCATTATAAAGGGCCGCTTCTGGAAGAAAGAGTTCATTATAAAGAGTCCCTCTTTCTCCATGAAGTCGGCCAGCTGCTGGCCCCTTGGGTTCCGTTGCTCTAATCCGAATTTCCCTACTTTCAGCTCACCGTTCTCTTGTGCCTAGCTTTGCGTTGAAGTCTCCATTAACACCGTATAGTGGGTTTTAGAGGAATGCATGGCTCTGAGATATCCTCATACATTTCCTCCACCTCCTCATCGGGTGTGTGAAGTTGGTGCGTAAACCTGTATGACCTTCAGCGAATACCGTTTGGTGATTCTGAGTATAAGGTACGCAACCCTCGTCGACACACTCCCAATTTTACAACGTTGTTAACGAGAGACTTGTGGACGATAAATCCGACACCTCCTTGGGACAGATGGTCGCCCTCCCGGTGATAGAACAAGTTGCCGGATTCGAGGATTACCATGTCCTCCCTCTCTTCGGACCTCGGATAATCCTATAATATTCCAGCGCAACTTGTCTATCTCTTCTTCCAGCTCCAGGATCTTCTCGTCAGTCCTCAGAGTGCGTGCGTTATAAGTTGCCAGGTCGAGTCGTCGTGGGTGGCAACCGAACCTCCACCGGAGATTCTTAGCACCCCTGCCCGCCGTTACCATGGTCGCCACCAGCCAGGAATAGCGGGGCCGCCGGGACTGGGGTCGTCTCTTCGTAACTTTCTTCATTGGGGATATTGCCGTAGTTGCCACGCTTGGCGAGCGGGTTGACAACCGCAGTTTTATTGTTATTTGCTGTTATCAGAAAGATGCTGCCCATCTTCTGCCTCAGTTTCCTCTGTCGCCTCTTACGACACCCACGGAAGATATGGGGTAGTGGGTATTCTAACCCGCCACTACACGGGGATCTCGATCACTATCTTATATAGGACAAACTAAAAGATCAATAAAAACCCGCGTTAAAGAACACATAGCTGATGTGAAGAATCGACGCTCCGGGAAGTCTGCAGTCTGTGAACATGTACAGGATCGCCCCCGTCACTACATTAGATTTGATAGACCACAAACGCTCACTAACGTCACTACATTAGATTTGATAGACATAAAGAACACCGATTCCTTCCAAGGATGATTCGCGAGGCTATTGAAATCAAAAAACATCCTAATTTCAATAGAGAAGATGGCTGGGTACTACCATCTGCTTGGGATCCTATAATTAATAAAATTAGATTCCAACCCAAGCATACAACTGCAAGACTTCAAGATACTGTAAGTTCATACTGCGTAGATCGGAACAAAAATTAATAATTTTTAATCTGGAGGTAACCGTGGTTAACTATGACATTGGGACGTCAAAAACCCAGTCCCCCCGTGATCATGGGTGCTGTAAAGTACTCGAAACGTCGGGAATATAAAATAAGTTAATATACGCGATAAAATTCGTAAAATTAGTTTTATTTAAAATAGCTTCATTCATTCCGACTCGCATTTGTGATCCATAAAAATAATTTTCAGAGGGGAATTAGAATCCGATGCCGTTTTTATTTTATTTTTCTAGAATAAACCTGACAAACGAGCACATAGTCCACCTGATGGTAACTGGATGCTGTGAGCTATAAAAATCTACATTTATCCCCGATTAATAACTACATTTATACTCGATTAAGAATGAAAATGCAGATGCGTATTGTATTTACCCCTGAGGATTAAGATGGACTGCCTCGTTTCCAGAAAAAGGGTCTCCAGTACTCTACACTAACCATACGAAGCACAGCAGTATTATGTTGCTATTCCACGATGGTGTTATGTTAGAACGTGGTTCTAACCCCGTCGAGATGACCCATTCGTGCCGCAGTGATATAAAACTGCAGCGTGATTCTACCAAGTAAAAAAAGAACTTTCTCTTAGAAAGAAGATTTGACAAAGACTGTGCTAAAATAGATTTGTGTCGTTGGTAGAAACTCTACAGCACAGAGGTTTGTCAGAGTGACTTGTTAAAAACTTAGTGATCTGAGTGGAACTTGGTGAAATTCTAGCTGTTATTTATTAGTAAAAAAAGTAAAAATTAAAATTAAAAAAAAATTGCTATTATGGGAAAACTATTATTTTTTAGTTTTTGAAGGCTGTTCTTACTTTTTTTTAATATGTTTCTAATCTTGTCTAAAACTACTCAAGAAAAAACTAAGGGCTAAAATAACGTCTACACATCACGTGTTTATTAATGATACAATCTAAGGCGTGTGAAGCTTACATTTTGTGGTAATTGCAAATCATAATAAACGCTGTAGTAAAAAGGTTCAAAGTTTATTGTGTTGATAAGTGACAAAGAGAATTTATGTGTTTACTTCGTAAGCATTTGGCGAATATGTTTTTTCCTTTTTCTTCGCTTTTTGAATGTCTGTTAATAAATAACCTGTGGCAACCTGTTTTTTGCATGCATGTTTTACTACATTTTGCCTATATTATTTAATCAGGTAAGTGAGCTGTGACAAAAACCATCATCATTTACGTGGTAGAGTCATGATGTAGCTATATTAGAGTTGTAGCATAAATAGGTCACCGCGACCGGGGAAGAAACACGCTCTAACGGAATACCAGCATAAAATAGCAGCTTAATGCTGCTGTGTTTCGTATGGTTAGTGTAGAAAACCGGAGATCCTTTTTACTGGAAACTAGGCATTCCATCTTAGTCCTTAGGGATGTCAACGCATCTGCATTTTGATTCTTAATTGAGGAGAGATGTAGATGGCTATGGGCCACAGCATCCACTTGTCATCAAGTGCTCTGTGAGCTCGTTTTTCACTCTTATCATGTTAAAAAAAAACATCATGCTTACATCCCTTCACAACTTCACTGCTGAACATAGGCCTTACACAGGGAATGCCACAAAACACAGTCCTGAGCCACCCGCGTTCTTAGAATTCCTGCATGTCGTCACTCCGTCTAGTGAACGGCCACCCTACACTACGCTTACCGGTACGAGGCTGCCACTCAAAAACTTTTATTAATTTATTTATCCTTAATTGTACACCTTATTTAAAAGGATTATAAAGGGTGGACTTAATATCTTTCCCATCAGTTATCGATTCGTCGAGCTAAATTCTCACTTTTAATTGACTGGCTATACACCTCGAAGAGCTATATGTTCCTTGAACATATTCTGTCTGCTGTAAAGCGCCCGATACGTCGGGATTCAAAATTTTAAATTAAAAAAGATAAAATACGTAAAATTAATTTTATTCTCTTTGTAGTATACGTGCAAATTTGAGAAATAATTAATAGTTACAATCGTACTACCGTTAGTACCGTCTATTGGCGGTGTAAGAATATCCTCTACCCCACATTGTCCCGTAGGTGTCGTAAGAGACGACAGAGGGAAAAAAATCAGGAGATGGGCAGCAGCGTCTTCCTAATAACGAGTAAAAAGAAACTGAGGTTGCCAACCCGCTTGCCAGGCGTGGTAACTATGGCAAATGTGCAACTATGCCTATGACGCAATCTATGGGAGAGGCCTTTGTTCAGCAGTGGACATTAATAGGCTGTAACGGTAACTGTAATAGTAACAATATTATGTTTTACAAATTATTCTAATTATCAAACTAAAATATGTAATGAAACTTTTTGAAAAATATTTTTAAAGGGAGCAACTTCTCTTTCTTGCCCGTTTCTCTTTACTTTTGTATTTCTAGAAAAAAATCCTAAATCGGCAGGCATATTTTGGAAGGCTACTCTCTGTGGTCATTCGTGAATATTTTTGGTTTTGTAGTTTCCGAGAGGGTGTATTTAAACCTTTATTATAGTTATAGACATTCGGTATTGATTACAAAAAAAAACTTAGGAGTATTCACTACCGAATATCTATTTTTTAGAATAAGGGCGAAAAACGAGCACACAATCCACCTGATGGTAAGTGCATCCACTAGTACACTCGTTTTTCAACCTTATTCTATAAAAAAAAACGGTAAGGCCACCGACTCAGTCTTATGCTGCAGCAGTACTGCTGCAGCGCTGTTATTCTCTAGGCGCCACTAACAAGCCCACGATTAGCCATCAGGCATAGTACTACTGCTATTACAAGTTATAATAAATTTAATATCTCATTAATATAACGATAACTATTAAACAAGAGTACATAGTATAGGTTTATCGAATGAAGTACCTACTAACAGATAAACAAAGGGAACGAAATAAAACTGGAAGAACGTAAAATATGCCAAAGCCGTAACGTAATTTTCCCTTGCGTTCTAATTTACAATTTATAACTATAAAAACAAATCAGACTCGCTTTCAATGTCCATCCGTTAAGGGTGGTTTTATTAGAACAAAAATTATTTTAACGACTAACTCACTTCCTTATCGTTCTGAACAAATATTCACGGGGTGGACTTTTTTAAACTTTCATTAAAATAAAGGAAATGCTCCTGAATACTAAAAAGAGGATGTTGGCGAACTTGTCGCACAGGTAACTGTTAGAAAAATACATAACGAAAGAAAAAGAGGTTTAACATTCGTGCAGGGATCACGAAACTTGCTCTTAAAACTGATCCCAATGCGACTTTTTCATTTACAGAAGCGAAGGGGGCGCCGAGCCGATTATAGGGTGGGCGTTTCCCTACCTTCAAAACCTTTCTGTAAAATTACCGTAAAAAGCACGCGCTTTGTTGATGATTTACTTTTGCCACAAATAGTGTTGTGTATTTATGTTTTAACGAGAATTGGAAAATACTCCTCAATTTTTTATTTACAGAATTACTAAAGCCATGCTGCTACTGTATTATAGATGCAGCACGAATAGGTCAACCCCGACCGTACAAAAGCCACGCTCTCGAAGTATACCATCGTAAAAAAGAGTACATTGCTGCTGTTTTTCATATCGTTAGTGACGAAGACTTGTAGCATTTTTTTTATAAAACTGTAGTAACAAACGAACTTACGTCCACTGGTTACTGCAGTCCACGGCCACCTGTAGTCAATCTTAAACAAGGAAGACTGCAGATGCGTTATCACCTCTGAGGACTAAGATGGAATGTCTCACAGCCCGTAATTATACTTGCTCTCTTTGTCCTTCAGAACGGAACACAGCAGTGCAAGCACTGCTATTTGCACAGAAATAGATAAGAAGATGATAACCTAGCTAGAGGAAATCTTGGCAGAAATGAAATCCTACCACATAGTAACTGTAACATAATGGAAAGTAATCTCCGCCGACCATGTATATCTCCTACACCAGAGGCTACATGCGATTGTTTTCTCTAAATGGAATTACATTGTTAATATGAAAGAATTTGACATAGTTGAATTCATTTATAGACTGTTTTAATACATTTTGTTTATAACCTGGCCAGTTTTCTAATTTCAAAGGTATTTTAAAAGTGTTACACTGCACGATTCACAAATGTTTACTGCGAAAGACATTAACCGTCATCGTTGCCATTACAGACTATTAAAGTCCACTGCTGAACATAGGCCTCCGCATAGATTGACTCATAGGGAGAATATTTGCCATAGTTGCCACGCTTAACAAGCGGGTTGGCAAACGCAGTTTTTTATTTTTAGTAAAAGAGTAGAACGAAATTAACATGGTAGTTTATAATACATTTAAGACAAAATACACAACGAAAAATAAACAAACAACTCTTTGTGAAACGATGATATGCGGGCTCTATTAACCATGAATAAGATGCCCATAAAAGTGGGAATGTTATTTCTTAACTTATACGGTGAAAGGTTATATAATATTAAGCATATGGACTGTACACAATTTGAAGATATATCGTAAAAATCCGCGTAACTTCGGTCATACGATTTTACGGCCCTGCACGTTCTAGGTTCTGGGCTTATTCTGAATTCTTTAGAACGTCACGTGCTTTTTTGTCAACTTTACGACCATAATTAGGAAATTTACTCATGTCCACTCAGCTGTACATTTTTAGTGTTATTTTACCATAAAAAGCATTACAAAATATTTTAAATAATACGCATTTTAACTTGCTTAATGTTTCTATATGAAAAAAGGCATAGTGTGGTTGTTTTTGAATGTATCAGCAAAAAAACTGACAAAATCATCTTTTCTTTTTCTTCTGGCCTAGAAACCTTTCTGTGTTGGTACCTCCCTTCAACTGTGTTGGTACCTCCCTTCAACCGAAGAAACCTGCATGTCTGAGAGATTAAAAATATTTCAAGGATTTTTTCACGAATTAGGGTAGCGCGACGGACTTTTCCCTGGTCCAAAACCCTTTCAAAAATTGGCGAAATATTTGACCGAACATAGGGATGTGTTTTAGGTAGGCTGTTACGTGTGCCTTACTTTACTATTTTTCGGAAAACCTACACAATTTTTTTCAAATTAATAAATCTCCGAAAGTTCTACATCGATTGTTTTGAAATGTTGACGCAACGTTACATTACACAAGTTACATACAGCAAAGCGTGGTCTGGTACAGATAGTACTATTATACAATTGTAAACTTAAACATGTTTTCTCGCACATTACGCATTTGTTATCACTATTCAAAAGGCTATAATTGACCTTCAAATTTGCGATAGTTATCATATGTCGGATATGAGGAAATTTTCTGTGAGACAGTTTGAGAGCTCCGTACTACGGACTGTTACTAGTCGTTAAAACTTTGACGTAGGTAACACCGCGGGGTGGAAAGCTAGTATGTAAAAAAAACAATAATATAAATAAAAATATCACAAGCCTGATTTAATAAAAAAAAACCCATTTAATTTATGTAGCAAACACACTACCTACGCTCTTGCAAACCTAGATCTAAACTGAACTGCCTAAACAAGATTTCGAACTACTTTTCTTCGCAAGAAACTGCTCATGTGCACTCATAAAAGTTTTCCTTAACCAAATTAAGCAAGGTAGCAAGTTAGTATTTCGAGAAAGAAGTAGGTTATTGAAACACACTGCAATTTATTGAGACAAAATTTACTTACTTTGACACGGACTTATGCTTTTGGCGGAGATAATTTTTCCTGTGTGATGAGTGCCGTGAGAGCTAAGATGGCGGATAATTGGTGGAAGAGAAAACTCGCGCCTTTTTCCTTTTCCTCAATAGAATGAGTAAAATAACTTCACAAGATTGCTTTCATAAAAAATTGTTTTGGCGTCTCTAAATCTCTTTTACGTTATATTATATACATTTTTTATAGTCTAAGGGTGACGAACAAACACACAGTACACCTGAATGTAAGTGGATGCTGTGATCCATAGACATCTACATTTATCCTCGATTAAGAATCAAAATGCAGATGCGTTGTCATCCCTGAAGACTAATATGGAACGCCTCGTTTCCACTAAATAGGGTCTCCGGTTCTCTAAACTCACCATACCAAACACAGCAGCATTAAGCTGCTATTTTATGCTGGTATTCTGTGAGAGCGTGGTCCTACCCCGGGCGAGCCAACCCATTCGTGTTACAACCATAAAATAACTACAGTGTGGCTCTACCATATAAACAAATAGAGTAGATTTTTCTTGAATTTAAAAAAATTCCCAGAATTATTCATAATCTTCTACTTTAAACATTTTCGAAATTAAGAGTATGCTGACATAAATGCTTTACAAGAGTAATTGTATTAAGAAGAAATTATAACTGATGTTATTAACGTTAATAAAATAACAGCTGCTGATATTTGCTTCCGGTCACGTAGCGAGCTAGTGGACTGAATTGTGGTTGCTCATCGTTTCTTGGATTTCGGCCAAGCTCATCTAGCCTCTAAAAGGTGCTTAGTTGCCAATATATCACGTGAGGAAACCGTTAAAATCAGTTACAAAAATACGTGGTAAGTAATTAAAAATCGATTTTAACTACAGCAGTATAGAAATAAAACTAAAATAGTGTCTTAGCTATACTCATTTTATTAATGCTCGGCGTTGAAGGAAAACATCGTGAGGAAACCTGCATGTCTGAGAAATAAGAAAAAAATATTTCGAAGACATGTAAAATGTAAAGTTCGCCAAAATGCATTGGGGCAGCGCGGCGGACAACATTTCCTTGCCCTAAAACCCTTATGGCGGGTGGAAGGAAAAGGAGAGATCTCCCGCCGGGCAAGGTGTTCTGCCTGGGGAGCGGCCAACGCTCCGAGTGGTAGTTCGGAGCTATTCTATATAAACTGTTTTTGCTTCGGAACTTTGATAGCGCGATTTAGGCTTCAATGTATTTTCGCTTGTGATGCGACGACAGCGCCGCCAAACCCTCTCAGAAATGAGAGGAGTCCTGTGCCCAGTAGTGGGACGTATATAGGCTGTAACTTTAGCTTTAATTTTAACTTTAATTTATGCTTCGAAATTTTGTTTCACCAT
This sequence comes from Parnassius orleans, assembly GCA_029286625.1. Taxonomy (NCBI): domain Eukaryota; kingdom Metazoa; phylum Arthropoda; class Insecta; order Lepidoptera; family Papilionidae; genus Parnassius; species Parnassius orleans. The sequence continues at coordinate 738,653 of JAGSMP010000246.1, read as the reverse complement.
CATCATCATCATCATCATTACAGCCCTTCACAAGTCCACTGCTGAACATAGGCCTCCCCCAAGGAATGCCACAAAGCACGGTCCTGAGCCACCTGCATCCATCGACTTCCTGCATCTGTCCCGTGTAATGGCAGGTAAGAATACCAACTACCCCATATCTTCCCGTGGGTGTTCCATTAAAATTTAAAACACCAATACCTATCGTTGGACCCCATGTATGTTCCGCTATTTTTTGTAGTTTTCGAGATATGAATTTTTTTGTTTTATTTTCAGTTTTTTTTTAATTGTGGACGGTTTTAGCTATAACTTTTTCTGTGAAGTTATTTTTAGAGATTTTTTTTGTTAGTATTATGGTTAGCATGTGTATTCGTCTGTGAAAACACTAAACCCCAAAATTCTAACTACTACAAGCTGAGATTTAGCTTACAAAATTAAAATTTCTCTTTGAGAGAAATTTTTATTTGATTTCAACTTGAAAAAAAAATTACTTACTTAACCCTTATAACTCCCTGATAATTGCAATAACTTTATGGGTTACTTGGTAAAAAAAATGGTACTTTATTAGGCATTTTTGTGCGAAAACGGAGTTTAAAGTTGATACAGTCGAAAATAGTGAAATTTATTTCATACGTTTGAAATTACTTTTATCGCATTTTTCCGATTAATATAGTGAATAATTATGTACATTAAAGTCAAATCAAAATAAGGTTTTCACATTGTGCTAAATAAAACAACAGAAATAATTTTAAGAAATCATTTATTTATTATTGTTTTCACAATAAATATTCAAAGTGCCTGCCACCTGCCTCAATGGACAAGCGGCACCGACGCAAAAAATTACCACGCAAATCTCGGAAGGCTTGGGTGTTTTGTCTTATTATTTTTTGAGCTTCATTTAATTTAGTTTTTCACTCTTCCAAACTCGAGAATTCGCGATAGTACACTAATTCCTTATAGCATCCCCAGATAAAAAATTCTATGGGGTTCAGGTCTGGGGATCTTGGAGGCCAGGCGATTGGGGCGTTACGGCCACTCTAACCTGACTTACATAGTGGCAAGGGGCATCGTCGCACTGAAATATCATGTTCTGGCGTGTTAATAAAGTGACATCCGAATGTTCCATGGCCTCCACAAAATCATTTTTAATTGTTTTTTAATAATTTTCAGCATTTAATTTCATTGGGAGTTCTATAGCGCCAATCAGTTCTCTGCCAACGACGCCCGTCCACAAATTATTCCGTCCATAAATTTTGTCCTCATTTTCGTATACTCATTCTGAGTTAATAACATATCAATTTGTATGGTAGCTCTACCGATTTCACATTTTGGATTTGCAGACCATTTGGATGTATTAACTGTAGAGAGAAAACAAAAGCTACCATTAAAGTTGCTTGTTTTACTATCATTACTTTCCACAAGGAAAATGAATTATAATGGCATAATTATAAAATGCTACTTCCAACTTCTAAATGTGTCTCATTGAATCTAGCTTGACTGTAGCTACGTTCGGGAATTGTCGCCACAAATATTTTCGTTAAATAAACCTTTGAATTTTAAAATTATTATCATTACCATTGATGATACGGAATGTCTGGAAGCGTCAGAGAGCCCGTCAGGGTTTTTATCAAAACCTAGACTCACTGCGTTTTTATGTTCACTAATCGCAACATCACAAGTAAGCTGTCAGTCTAAAATTTTATTGGCTTTTTTGTCTTTTAAACTGAAACACACAGCAGTTGTGCATTACTGCACATTGGCAGAAATAGGCAGGATGGTGTTAAAAACTTAGAAGGAATTTTAGACAAAAAGAGTCCTACCACCATGGGTGTAAATGATACGAGTACGTAGGGAGTTAAAAAAATTAAACTAGATATAATCCGTAAAATTTAATTTATTCAAGATGGTGAATCATGAATTAAATGACGATTCCCGACTTTTTATAAATTATTTACGTGTGAAATATAAAATAAAAATAATTTTAAATTTCAAATGTTTTAAATGGAACACTCCAAGTTCGTGTAACTTCCCATTTTAGTTTAATTTGAAAATGTATTTCCAGTAATTATGACATTTTTAAATATTGCAAGTGGCGCAGTGAAGCATGTAGTAAAAAGGGTCAGCTACTCTAAGATTTGCGTTCATTAGTCAACGCTCATTTAGAGCACCCGTGACCTAGTTGTGTGGGTTACATATGTATGGGGTATAGTGCAATGCGTAAACTGAGGTCAAGCGATTTTATTTTTATCTTTTTTTCTGTAGTAATGTTTCTTTTTTTATTCGTTTTTAAATGAAAATGTAAAGCCTTCATTCGTCCCACAGTTGGGCACAGGCCTCTTTTCATTCAAGTTATTAATTTGAACTTATCGCCCATTTACACAAATATCGAACCTAGTTGAGATTCGAGCCCGTCCACTAAACCACACGAAAGTTAGTTTTCTGATTAAGTAAGTATAGAATTAGGGAGAAAAACAAGCACACAGTCCACCTGATGGAAAGGGGATGCTGTGGTCCATTAACATCTACATCTACCCTCGATTAAGAATCAAATTGCAGATGCGTTGTTACCCCTGAGAACTAAGATTGAATGCCTCGTGTCCAGTAAAAAGGGCCTCCGGATTTCCACACTCACCATACGAAACACGGCAGCATAAAACTGCTATTTTACGCTGGTATTCTGTGAGAGCGTGGTCTTGACCCGGTCGAGGCGACCCATTCGTGCTACAACCATAATAAAGCTGCTGCATGGCCCTACTACGTAAAACAAGGTTATCAATATTTATTATTTTTCTTTTTTATCAGCCTCATAAGTCCATGCTGGACATCCCGTAGTTGGGAGGATTTGCTTCAATCGTCACGTTTGACGGAGGGATTGACGATCACAGTTCCCGTCGTCAGGTATTTTACGCCTGGCGTAAACGTGATTTTACTGTCAATGTTCATAGTTACTTATGACACCCACGGGACGTAATGTGGTGATTGATTCTTTTACGTTGCCAACACACGGCAATCAAAACTGCAGTATTTTAAAGTTATTAAAATTGCTAGAAAGATAATTTTTATTTTTTATTTTACAGTGTATTTTTGAATCGCTATGAGGATTAAAAAAAAGACAATACCGCTGCACTTGGAATATCTCGTGTTAGACATATCCTGCACATAAATAAACATCCAAATCTGGAATAAATATTTGTGCCCACCCCACTGCCAAGCGTGGCAAATATCCCCCTTACGAGTATGAGGCAATCTGTAGGGTGGCCTTTGTTCGGCACTGGACTTTGATAGGCTGTAATGAAATGAATGAATGCGACATAAATAATGGTTCCGTGCATATTTTCTGGGACTTTGTTGTAAAAACGTATACAAGGTCCCATTCATTTGCCAATTACTGACTCTATGGAGTCGAGTAACTGGTATAACTAACTTGTGCTTGTTCCTAGTATTTACAGAATGTACATCACTATTTTTAATAAAACCATTTTTGTTTTTGTGTAGTACATGCATAAAAATATCATGTAGTATTTGGTCCTTGATATTAATAAATAAATAATACGTTATTGTACACCATATTTTACTACATGGTAGGACTCCTTTTCTGCCTAGAATTCCATCTAGGTAGATACGACCTTACATATTTCTGCAGCCAAATAGCAGAAGGTACTTGCACTGCTGTATTCCAATCTGAAGGGTATTATACAAAGTTAGAATAATTCATGTTTATTATGTGTACGGAGTGGCGCCATATGCTGAATACAGGTTTTAGCCTAGTTTGGCAATGGATGCTATTTTTCATGTTTTAAGATAAAAAAAAGTATAGTACATATTTGTATATTGAAAAAAAAAAGATTCGAAAAAGATTCGAGTCAGTATAATACAGACTTTGTTATTCCATCTTAATTCCCAGTGGTGATGTCGTATCTGTAGCCTTCTTTGCTTTCTTGGTTGGAGTGTTGTATTGGCTGCAATAGCCACGCACCATCAGGTGGACTGAAGGTCTTTTGTTACTTAACAAAACACTTAAAAAGAATAGAGAGACGTAAGCACTTAGCAAGTATTTTCATTCTATTAAATTTCACTTAGAAGATATTTTATATTCAGTTAATGATTTCAAATTCATCTATCTAAATTATACATTAAAAATAACTTAATGAAAGTGATGTAAATCATTCATTTATATACATACCTAATATCGGACGTAATCACGAAAACCTTTCATATTTAAGTGATCCATTTTCCTATTTGCCTCCCCTTTCACGTAAAAACAACGACCCGGCCGTCTCCTTTAACTTGCGCCTAATATTCCGTGAGAGCGTTGTGGGAAGCATTGCGTTCTACCCGACATAGAAACTTTTCAGTGGGCCACACTGATGGCTGTGGATGCTTTGCGGCCGTTGTAACACTTGCGAAGTTCTGCTTGAAAATGTATTCAACGTACCATAGGCACTGTGTTGAAACGTTTATGAGTTATGTTTATTTACAGCGTTCTCGTGAACGCGATATGTAATATAAGCGACGCTATGGACAAAGAATATTTTAAAAAAAAAGGAATAATGTTACGATGTGATTTTTTTTAAATGAGGTTGACAAGACCATAACAAAGTCATTTAGAAAAGCAAAAGAATACTTTAAAACGAACTTAATATTATATTAAGTGATTTTTTATATTGGAGTTAGAAACACCTAAAAATTACATAATTTACAAAAGCGATTTATGAAAGATCAGTTTAGACAATAACAGTTGTACATAATTTATTGAATTATATAATTAAATTTTTTTGTAATACGCTATATATACTATATTTGATGGAATTATTATTATATTTATAGATTATAGCAAAACGTCATCATAAAGGTCCTGAAACCGTCTCTATAAGATGGTATATTTATACAGTTATTGGTATTGTATCGAAACTAAGAATACACGTTGAATTTGAATACGAAAGCGTTAATTATATGAAATTTTACACGATAATTATAACATCCAAGTTTTACATATAGAAAAATATTAGAGACAAAAAGTGCATCATGGAAAATGTGGTTAAAATAGAACTTTAATCAAAAATATTTCCATTTGGCATCGGATTTGTTATTTCATTCATTTAATATTATGTATAATACGTGTGTCCTTATTACGCTTATGAATTACTTTTTTAAATATATCATAGATTAACGTAAACAGAAAAATGTTGACTTGAGTTGAATCCAGCCATTTATAGCGTACGAGTATAATATGTAGTCTATAGACATCAATTCAGCAATCTAAAGTCCAGTTTATTTATTAAAAGTGTATGTACACAGGAATTAACAATATTCAAGTTCATATTCAAGTTAATTCTTGTTACGGCTAATGTGTCAAAAATAAGCTTAACATTACCCGACTAAACTTAAATTTATTTTTGAACAAAGCCGCGGACTTTTATATAGACTACTTTTACTCTATCACAACACAAATGTAGACTAATTGCAAGTAAACCCAAGTAAAAATAAGTTCTCTTTTTTTTGGAATAAGGATGACAAACAAGCACACAGTCCACCTGGTGGTAAGTGAATGCCGTGGCGCATAGACATCTACGAATGAGAATCAGAATGCAGATGCGTTGTCTCGCTTAAGGACGCCTCGTTTCCAGTTGAAAGGGTCTCCGGATTTCTACACTAACCATAGAAACACAGCAGTATTAAGCTGCTATTTTACACTGGTATTTATTAAGTATATTAATTCTTCTGCCTTTACCCCTACCATGAATAAATCGAACGTAGCATAACAAATGATAACATCAGTCTACGCACAAAAATAAACCCAAGTTTAGCTGGCAGGTCTTAAGCTTATAATTTACTATTATAGCCGTAACATAATAGAAAGTAACATAAGCCGTAACATATTATATATTTGTATATAAATTACAAAAACTAAACCTCTAACGGAAACGTTAACTCCACGTAAAGTACATAATCTGCGACTGGCAAGACTTAAAATGCCATCAAAACTCTCTAATTTTCTAAATTAACTCTACAGGATTGCTAGATACTCTGCAACAAACGGCCTTTATCAAGTAATTTCAGTTCAAAATCAGCGCTTACACCGGTTTCTTCTAAATCCAAAATCGTTTGAAAGAAGTAACAAATTAATCCGAACGCTCGCTGTCCCAGCTCTAACATATTCTTTTAGTTGCCACTTATCTTGATAGACCCCCGAGTTACAATGTAGCAGGAAGTGAATAAAACGTGCAAGCTTTTAGTTTAATTCGTTCATGTTATCTTAGAGCCGGGCAGGATTGGTTTTGGCATATTCATTGAGGCAGCTCTTTTGTAGCTTTCCTGTTCCGCTGAAACATTTTAATTTTTTGTTAAAAGCATTTTAAAGCACTTTTTAGATTTGAAACCTTTTTACCATATCACTTTAACTGGAGTGAGATTAACATAAGAACAATTTCTTATTATAAGTAAGGAAAAATTCGTATTTCTTTTTTTAGATTTTCGCATTTTTTAAGGCCGTATATTAAAGAAAATAACGGGAGACCAGATGACTTCGGTCCCTTAGGAGGGAAAAGTGAAGCTTTTCTGGCACCCTGCGATATATATATATATAGGGCCTATTGAAGGGACTATTCCACGTGATCGCACGCAAGGTGAATTTTATTTGTGATTGGTTGTCACCACTGATAATAAAAGGGCTGGTTCAATTCCCGCCCAAATGAAAAAAGGCAAAAAAATATAGCCATTCAACAAGAAAACGCAACCAACATTCTCGGTGCTATACTAAAACGGTGCTATTTTATGACAGACTTAGTTTTTACATTTTATTTTTGTAAATAATGTACACAAATCGTTACGCAGATGAAAATATAATCAGAAAAGATACGAAGAATTATGTTAATAAAGAATAAGATAAAAATTAAAATTATCCACTTACATTAAGTATCAGTTATTAAAAAATGCGATGTTGCGTCGATATTGATATTTAACTGGTCTGATGTTGATACCATTGATACTTAAAACTACCATAAAGTAACTATTTTTATTAAAATTAACTTTTTGAATTTAATATTTCTTCTTATCTTTTATATAGGAAAGATGACTTGCATATCATATAAGAGTTTATTTGAATTCAAACGACATAGTAATTTTGGTACATTTTACAGTTGGTCATTTTGTTTACGGTCTATAAAACACAAGCCGTTAAACCTTATTTTATTGTGCCATAGAACGATTGACTGAAATTTAGAACGTTTCTTTATGAGACAAGGGCACATGAAATGTATGTAGAACAGAAATAAAAGTGGCCGTAGTAGCTGATGGAAGTTCAAGACGGGCGGACAGTCGTAAATGACTTGTGGGCCAGAATAATTTATTATATTTTCTTTTCTTGCTTTTCATGATATTCCATTTCTTTACCTCACATAGTTCTTGCCAGAAATGGGTCAACCAGCATGCATGATTTGAAAGTCTTAACTACTCACGCTGATGCAATTTAGGGTTACATATTTTTTTAACAAAAAAAAGATAAATATTATGTTAAATGTAAATTATTGTCTTAGAAATGCGATCATGAATAAGTAATAATATGTTGGGGGTGAGAAATATTGTGATAAGAAAAAAGCGTGGTTCGCAAGATGCTGCGACCAGGATTGATAAAATAATGCTTTGATGGTTTGACACGTTAAAATAATGAATGACGATAAAGTGACAAAGCAAATTTATGCTGCAGTAGTGAGTGGCAGTGTCGGCAAATGAGGCTTTAGACAGAAGTTTATGAATCAAATTGGTGATATATTGAAAAAGGGGCAAATTTAGAGTACCCTTAACCGATGAACATATATGCGTAGATATATATAGAAGTGGAAGAAGTAGGTAGTGTGTAAGGATCGTGCCAAATGAATCTCCGTAGTCTATGTCTCTAGGTGACAGACAGAGTATATGTTATATATCTTATATTAAAATGCTAACTAATCAAAGACCAAAAGTCAGCTTTCCAAGTAAAGAATGACGCATAAGGTAAGAATAGGTTTGCACCTAACACCGATAGTGATGATGTAATACAGGGTTATTTTTCAAAGAGGAGCATATTTTAAAATTAAGTTCAAATATATAAATAATGATATACCGTTATTGCAGTTTTTGAAAATACAAGTAAATAAAGCTTCTACTTTTATTTAAAATTATCCCAAATTGAATGTGATTTATGGACAACAACGTTTTTGCCTACCGATCGACCCTTATAATGTGTGCAGTAAATCAGTTAAAATAATGAATTACCACGCATTTTGAATTTAAAAGATAAAAAGGACAGAATTTTGAGATTTTTAAATTAATTTTTCATCACCATTTACCATTACTTATTCTGAACCTTGACTGCAAATTTGGCCGGCTATTGCAAAATAAACCTGTATAAACGATAGATTAATTGCTTTACTCAAACACTTTATTAAATAACTACTTGTTCCCGCGACTTTGCCCACGTGGAATTTATTGCGATTGGATTTCATGGGTTTTAATTTTTTTGTGCGGAACCCTAATTCTTTCCCTTAAATAGAAGTAGCCTAAGTTACTCCTTATAAGATCAGCTATTTGCTAGTGAAATCCCATCCATATCCGTTCACAGGTTTTTGCGTGATGCGTGTTCAGACAGACGTCGTGTTATTATAGTATAGGTTTACTATGTTTCTTGATATAACGAAGAAAAGCCCCAACTTCAGAGGCTATTAAATTGTGTGAAAATTGTCTTATAATTTTTTTTTTAATTTAGGTTTACTTTTTTATTTGAAACATATATATAATCTTTATTTAACATAGTATGTTAAATACAGATTATACGTATTACGTTACCTTGCTACATTATTTCGCACCACCACTATAAAGCAAGATTAAAATCAAATATATTGCATGTAAACCAAAGCTCAGTGCCGTTGAATATACATAGGTGTTGTTAGTACGTATCACAAAGCACGGCCAAGTCACGTATCAGTGACGGCGGCTGACTAATGAGACGCTTCACGACTCGCTTCGTGAGAGCTTGGCTGGTATAATGGCGGTGTGATTGTTGCCTATTGACTACATTTCCTTATTTTTAGAATTATATGCATGCAAATAACAAATTCAAATTTTATTTCCTCGTGCGGGAGATATATTCTCGCCGAAAAAGATTGACATTCCCCTAAGATGATATTTGGTTCGTTACAAAAACCCACGGTTTCTGCGTATTTATTTTTAATGAGTCGTCATAAAACATGACATATTTGCTACCAAATATTCAACTTTTATATATTTTTTATTATAATACACCATCTTAAAAATATCAGTTTATTTACGTAACCGTTGGAGGATAGTATTATTTAGTTCGGCAAACTGATCGGAAAGAAAAGTTCTAAAGTGGCAGCCTCGTATCGAAAAGCGGAGTTTAGGAAGGTTCCCAATTATATGGAGTGATGACAATGCAGGAAGTTGATGGATGAAGGTGGCTCAGGACTGTGTGAGGGCATATGTTTAGCGTGTTTATTTATTAGTAAGAGCAGGTGTTTTTTCTATTTATATATTCTCTTTTCAATAATATATTTAATTAATTTTACAAGGGGTAGAGCCATGCTGCTGAAATATCATGATTGTGGCATGGATGGGGGTCGGTTCGACCAGAAGAGGACCACGCTTTCAGAGAATACTAGCGTAAAATAGCAGCTATATGTTGCTGTTTCGTATGGTGAGTGTGTGTGAATCGGAAACCCTTTTTACTGGAAATGAGTCATTCCATCTTAGTCCTCAGGGGTGACAACGCATTTGCATTTTTAATTTTTAATTGAAGATAGATGAAGATGTCTTTGGGCCTTAGCCCTCATCAGGTGGACTGTGTGCTCATTTGTTACCTTATTTCCATTGGAAGGTATTGCTTGGCAGGTGGATTGACGTTCGCAGTAACAGACGTCTCGAACGTGCTCCCCGTCGCCATTCTATTTATTTCTTTATCTTCCTCGTCTAGCGTAAACGAAATGGTTATAGCGCCATCTATCGAAAACTCTTACTATGACTGCATCCCGACGCAATGTGGTGATATATTATTTTACGCTACCTCCACACCACTCTACCATTAAAACAAAAATATTAAGTAAAGAAAATTATAAGATGGATTCTTAAATATATGTAACCGATGACTTAATTATTAAATGAAACTAGTTTTTACGGTTTGTTTCGCTATAACTTATTTTATATTCCCGACGTTTCCAGTACTTTACAGCACCCATGGGCACCACGGCTACCTTCATTTTTAAATTAGTATATGAAAATTATTCATTATATATTTCATTATATTTCACTCATTTCTCTCGTAATAATGCTCTAACATTTTTGTATATTTTGGGCCTGTGTTCAGCCTATAGCCTGCATCCATCGACTTCCTTCATCTCTTACCAGGTCGTGACTCCATCTAGTGGGGAGCCGCCCTACACTTCACTTATCGGTACGAGACTTCAACTCGCGAACTTTCCGAACTTTCGCGAACCCTCTTCGGTAGTTGTATTTTCATGATTCATTTTTGCGTGCGTATGTGTGTACTTTCATTAGTGCGCGCGAGCGTGTGAGCGCGCGCGTGCGTGTGTGGTATGTGTGTGTTTATGTGCTTTTCATGATGATATGTTCTAGGCCTTTGTTTTTTTTTTAATTTTAAGCATGAATTCTTTCGTAAACTTCTCCTTTTTTTCGTAAAATAAATAGCAGCTTAATGCTGCTGTGTTTCGTATGGTGAGTGTAGAGAATCGGAGACCCTTTTTACTGGAAAAGAGGCATTCTATCTTAGTCCTCACGGCTGACAACGCATCTGTATTTTAATTCGCAAACGAAGATAAATGTAGATGTTTATGAGCCACAGCAACCACTTACCATCAGGTGGAATGTGTGCTCATTTTTCACCTTTATTCTATAAAAAAAAATGAACGAGGAAAGAGTGACATAGAAAATGTATATTGCAGAAGTGAACTGCAGAGTCGGGAAGAACGCTCTAGACGAAAGTTTAGCGACCAAGTTGGCGATATATTTAAGATGGGCCAGATTAAGAGCACCTTAAACCGACGAGCATGTATGCGTAGGTATATGGATGTAAAGAGAGAGGTGTGTCAGGATCGTGCCAAATGAAAGTCCGTAGTCTCTGCCTACCCCTCTGAGTGACAGGCGGAGTCGAATAGTGTATGTATTACGTATTTATGACAATTTTTGTATTTGTGGTGTATTTGTAAAAAGTCTCTAAACAAATGGCTCGCCTTGAAGCAATTATGCACGTGTCTCGTATAGCCTCTCCTTATTCAACTGTAGTCTGAATGTCACTAACGAATCGTCAAAAAGAAAAACTTTTTCGACTTTTTCGACTTTTTTACATCCATCAGGTTTCAAAGCTTTTTTAGAGAGAGCGAGCGCTTTTAATAGGACTAGTACAATGAAGACTGATGCTTCGTCACTGTACTCGACGCAATAATGGGTGTCCCGTTTTCACAGAATGTATAAATTGATTGAGAGTTACGCAGACATTTTTGTGACGTTTGTTATTCATATATTTGGTTTTAGAAAACATTCAATCATTATAGATGACTAAGATTACCCGAAAACTTGAACGATAATCCTGTGTACCAATATCGTATTATCATCTCTTGATGGCGGGTTTGTCTTACTTGTAGTGTAGATGTAACGAGTGTACATGCACATAATTTTAGTGCGCATAAGCTTGAGGATTAAAAATTATTGTCAAGTACTATAAGAACGGAAAATTAACGGAGAGTTTTTTATTTATTTATTCTTTATTGTTACACTTTACAGCTGAGAGAGAGATGGAGAGATAAAAAGTGAGAGAGAAGTTGTTAGTAGTGTTGTAAGAAAATAATTAATGTGTCCTTTACTAAGCTCGTCCGCCTTCATGATATTTAATATTTATACTGTAATAGTAACCGTATAGTGGCGGTGTAAGAATATCCACTACCCCATATCGTCCCTAGGGTGTCGTAACAGGCGAAAGACGGAAAATGTAACAGGAGATGGGCAGCAGAACCTTCCTGATAATAACTAAAACAAATTAAAAAATGCGGTTGCCAACCGCGTGCCAAGCGTGGCAACTGTAGCGAAATCCCCACCATGAGGCAATCTATGGCCTATGTTCAGCGGTGGACTTTTATAGGCTTTAATGGATGGATGGATGAACTGGACGTGGTTAGCATTTAAACATAAATTTGTAATTTTCTGGTCAATTTGAGGCAGATACAGAGCAGATATAATATTTTGCAGGGCATACCTTGCAAAATATTGTATCTGCTACTTTAGGAATGATCATAGAAACAAAGGTACTTACACCTCATATTATTTTTTAATAATTATAATTGGTGTAAACTTTTAAATAAAAGGTAGACAGTCCAAAAAGATAAATAGTATACCACTTTCGCTTACTAATCTGTTGGGCAATGTCGGTTACCATGGTACCGTGGGTTTCCGGCGTATTCATACATTTATAATATTATGTTAAATATATTTACATAATTTTATAATGTTATTTTTTTGAAAAACATGCATATCCTAATAAAATCTTCATGAATATTAAATAAGAGTGGCTGCACCGACCGCATTGAGCGAAAAAATGTTCAACTTTAATTACTTTTTTTATAGAATAGGGTGACAAACGAGCACACAGTCCACCTGATGGTAAATGGATGCTGTGGCCCATAGACATCTACATCTATTCTTAACTAAGAATCAAAATGCAGATGCGTTGTCACCCCTGAGGACTAAGATGGAATGCCTCTTTTCTAGTAAAAAGGGTATCCGGTTCTCTACACTCACCATACGAAACACAGCAGTGTTAAGCTGCTATTTTACTCTAGTATTCTGTGAGAGCGTGGTCCTTCCCCGGTCGAGCCGACCCATTCGTGCTACCAGTATACTACTAATATAATTGCAGCATGGCTCTACCACGTAAAATGTTACTGTCTGATGTTTAAAATAACAAATTAATGAAATTAATTATTTATATCTTGAGTTAGCAAAAGCTTCAACTACAAAAACATGTACCTAGTTCTTATTTACCAGACTGTCTACGAGATACTTGATTTGCAGCAGCGTTCTCACGACAAAATTGATTGAAAATCGTTTCTGCGCTGCAGTCTAGCACGTCTCCCCTTCCGCGGTAAAAGCAATTCTAAAATCGCATTCGAGATGGACTGTAAAATTGACGGATCATGACGAGATGGCACTCGGGTTTTCAATAAACATTTTTTTCTTAACATTTCGTATCATTCAATCTTGTTATTTTTTCCTCAAATTGAAGTAATTTGAATGTTTATCTTCTCTTTTTCTTTCTGATTCTTCACGAGTCTCTTGAAGGGGGGCTCTTCCATTGTAATTGTACAGTAAAATATTTTCAATTGTAGTAAAATAAATATTTTTCCTCAATTATTGTAAGTTGAGAAAAATATTTATTTTCATCACGCACTTGGCGTATTGCATGTTTGATATAAAAGCACTTTTGTCTGGCATAAATGAGGTATTAGTACCAACCTCTATCCGAATTCCTCAGTATCTCCCACAGTCGCCTCTTACGACACCCGCGGTATGAATTGGGTTGATGTAGGCCCTTACGCTGCCACCACGCGGCTTTTTCCTTATGTTTATATTATATTAGCTGTAAAAAGAAGCAATCGCATTGCTTCTTTTTTATCAGTAACCATCGCTAACGGTTTCACAAATCACTAAAACTTTATCGTAATCGGATGAGCCGTGGTAGCTCAGATGGTTAGCGCTCGCTGTAAATTTCACAGTACGCGAGAAACCTGGGTTCCATCCCCGCCGGCACCAATGAAATTGTTAATTGCAATTTTAAGAGATGATTTACCACGTCCTCGGCGATGAAGGAAAACATCGTGAGGAAACCTGCATGTCTGAAAAATAAGAAAAAAATCTAAGACATGTCTAGTTTATCAACACGCATTGGGGCAGCGCGGCGAATCTTTCTTTGCCCTAAAACCCTCTCAAAAATGAGAGGAGGCCTGTGCCCAGCAGTGGTACGTGTGTAGGCTGTAACTTTAACTTTAATTGGATGAATTGTAAAAGAACTCATAAATGACGAACATACAAGCAAATATTCATTCACTAAAGTTTCGTCATAATCGGATGAATGTAATAGGAATGCATTGAAGACGAACAAACAAATTAATTTTCAAATACTAGACTAGTTGTACCCGGCCTGCGTTTCATTGCCTTTTTAACTGACTTCAAAAAGGAGGAGGCACTCAATTCGACTGTATTTCTTTTATGTGTTACCTCATTACTTTTTTCTTCGTGAACCGATTTTGATGATTCTTTTTTTATATAAAAGCTAGTGCTTCTCATGTGGTCCAAATATGATTGTCATACAAATTTGATTAAGGTCTGACCTGTAGTTTTTGAGTTATCCTTAATAATTTAAATGGAAGTCGGTTGTACACAATTTTTAATTTTACCACTTGTTGTGAGAAACATTCCCAGACGCACGCACATAAGCTCATCATAAAACCGGGAGTGGTGTAGGAATAGAAGCCTATAGAACACGAACCACCAAATAAACAAATAAAATATTTTTATCAGAACCTAGTGGGTACGCATACAACATCTCACCACAGTGAACAAGGTAGTTCACCTCTTCTGCCTAGGAGTCTGTCTGGGTAGATCCACACTCTTACTTATTTTTGCCGCCAAAAAGCCATTGCCTGCAATGCTGGGTTCCGGCCCGAAAGGTATTATAGTGTTTATAATTACAGGCTTTGAGGCATTACATGTAAGTTCTCAGAGGCTTGGTTTAAACTTGGCTGCAGGTGCCCATGGGCTGCAATAACTATATGGTCTGTAAGTTATTTTGACACTTTAGTTTTATAAGAAAAAAGTTTCATCGTAGTGTGATAAGGATATAGAAAAGTTTAAGGCACAAATAAAGAAATCTTCATCCTTATATATAAACAGAGTCCACCGCATTGTAACAATTTTTTTTTTACCTTGCAGCACTCGAAGTCTAGTCTTATTCAATGTGTGTATAAAAGATATACGTAAATATAAGGAATCATTACGAAACATGGTTTTTGATTTCCTTTACGCTAACACCACACGGTAAGGGAGATAAAATAAAATATTAATTGCAGGGAGAGTTTTAGAAAAATATTTTTTCTATACTAGAGAGCAGTGCTAATTCAAAAACAAAGTACTCCTTACATTAAATATTATAGTACGCACGCGAACCACTTGAGTTAGATCTCCGACGGCTGCGAAGATATTTGCAGTTCCATGTTTTTTTTAATAAGTGCTTGGCAGTGAAAGAAAACTCCTTTAAAATATTCCAGGAAAAAGAAAAAAATATTTCGCTCCGCGTTACTAAAAGAAAATAGCACAAACTGTAATATTACCTTTTATTTATTGAGTGTACACAGCTAGCTGTAGCAAGCTAGCTTGCTTATGTATACTCTAAGATTGATATAGACTGATCACAAGGTACTTTATGAGGTGGGGTAATTAAATAAATTTGGTAAATGTTTGGTTTTGGTTAAAAATACAAGTTTTCAATTTTGGGATGGAACCGCGAGAGCTTTCATTTTAAATGAAATATCTATAGAAGTATTTTTACGACTGACTGCAAAACTTTTTACACATAATAACAACGCTATGAGAAGAGTACAAAGTTGCTGCTAGTAAAATTTTCCGCAATCAATCCTTTACCTACCTATTATACTTACAATAAATTGTCAGTATATTATCCTTACTGTAAGCCTAATAGAAAACAAGATACAACGGCGGCGTCGTTTGTACTATCTTCTTACCTATTTCTGCCGCGAAGCAGCCACACATATATTGTCGTGTTTCTTTTTGAAGCATATGCTATATAGCTAACTCCTTTTTAAAAGGCCGGCACCGCACCTGTAATTCTCCTGGTGTTGCAGTTGTTCATGGGCGGCGATCGACACTAACCATCAAGTGAACAGCATGCTCGTTTGCCCCCTCTTCTATAGTGGATGTTGTAGCCCAAAGACAGCTACATCTATCCTCGATTAAAAATATATGTGTAGGTGTGTTGTCAACCTTTAGGACTCAGATAGAATGCCTCGTTTCCAGTAAGAGGGGTCTGCGGTTCTCTACAGTCAACATACAAAACACAGCAGAATTAAGCTGCTATTTTACACTGGTATTCTGTGAGAGCATTGTACTTCCCCGGTCGAGCCGAACCATTCGCGCTGCAACCATAATATAGCTTTAGCGTGGCTATACCACGTTAAAAAGATCTATATGCATTATAATTACAAACCGAGAGGTATTTCATCTTTTCTACAAAGATAAATACGCTTTTTTAATTGCCTTAGCCACTAGCCGTACTATTAGGTGGTTTATTTGCTCTTGTATGCCTTTTGCCTAAAACTATATAACATGTTTCGCGCGAACAACCCTAAAGACTGTAAATTTATTTTTTTATGAGGTCACAACTTGAATAATATATCTAAAAATACCAACCAACCTCTTACACGGCAACGGACTTTTTTAACCTCTACTGACTAAATACTACTTAATTCATATTAAAAAAAAAGTGATTGAAAGTTATTTTTTGTTCTACCATAAGAATGATAATATACCAGATACACCATATATGAATATACATAGACAAAATAGTAATCCAATCACAATTCTCATTAAATTTATTATTCAGTTCAGCACTTTCAGATACTCATTGTTTTGAACCGAAATCTTGGTTAAGAAGTTGATTAAAACCATTTTATACCCCACTTCGCCGTAGCCGCGTTCAGCGGTAAAAGCAATTCTAAATTCGTATTCGAGATAGACTTCAAAATTGACGGATGGTGCCGAGATAGCACTCGAATCCGTTTTTTCGTTTAATATCGATGGTACTTGGATGTTTTGTTTTTGATTCGATTTAGATTCGTGCGTCATCCAATTGTTATCGCTTTTAGTATATGTGATGCTCGACATAATTTTCCGAAAAATCGATTATATTATTATTTCTTTAACATCTTGGATAAGGCATATAGAATCACAGGTGGTGAACATTTCTTAATTAGATTTTAATATAATGTTCTAGGTAGGAATCGACACCACAGTCTTAACTTATTCTGCCGCCAAATAACAGTGCCTGCACTGCTGTGTTCCAACCTGGAGGGTAAACAGAGCCAGTATAATTACAAGCTAGACATTCCATCTTAGTTCTCAGAGGTGACAATGCATAAAATGTAGCTTTATTTGTTTTAAGTTGGTTGCCGGTGTCTATGGGGTAGAGTAGCTGCTTACCATCAATTCGACTTCTTCAGTTTTGTAAAAAAAAAAACTGTTGTTGATGAACCAATAGCAATATTTTATGTCTATCACCTTCGACTTCATTGTTTCAATTGCAGTCCAAAGAGTAGCGCCGATCGTTCTTTATGAACGTTCGGCGCTACTCTGAACTACACATTTCAACGTTCAGATGAGACAATTCAGCTTAACGAATAACGAATAACGAAAAAGGTTACAAAATGTTTACTTATTGTACACAGCAGTATTTCAGCTGACGCTTAGAATAGGAAAACCTGAGCTGTAAATCAAAATAAAGATGCGTTGTCACACCTAAGGATTATGATGAGATGCCTCGTTTCCGCTATAAAGGATCTTTGGTTCTCTACTCATTTTACGCTGGTAATTTGTGTAAGCTTGGTCCTTACACGGTCGAGCTGACTCATTCGCGCCATAACCATAATATACCCGTAGCATGGCTCTACCACATATAGAGACCGTTACTTACATAGCTCAACAGGTTAGTATACTGACGTGGGAATGTGCCAGACACATAAGATTACCGCGAAAGTAACCTAATTGTTAAGGGACAACGAAACGTGATGTTTTCGAATCCGCTATTCGATTACTATCATGAAATACTTCTAATACATTTTATTCAACCGAACTCAACCGGAGATTATTAGCACCCCCTGCCCCGCCGTTACCATGGTCGCCACCGTAGCCAGGTATAGCGGGGCCGCCGGGGACTGGGGGCCGTCTCTTCGTAACTTTCATGGGGATATATTGCAATAGTTGCCACGCTTGGTGAGCGGGTTGGTAACCGCAGTTTTTTTATTGTTGTTCTGCTGTTATCAGAAAGATGCTGCTGCCCATCTCCTGCCTGATTCACTCTGTCGCCTCTTAAGACACCCACGCTTCACTGAAGTGGTTTACAGGAATTTTGTTGAAATATAAGTGTTAATATTACTTCTAGTTTTATTTATAAAAAAATGAGTGCTTGTGTCCTATTAATAATTTTTTAAATATTTATTTATTATTTTTTAACTTTTCATAATTTTAATAACAATACCATGCACACCATCTGGATGATTGGCGTTCACCACTGCGCAATTTACTGGTAATTTTCCTCGCACGTCTACTTAGTGATGACTATAGACAGATAAGACTTATGGACCTTCAAGAAACGAGTTTACTCTTTTTAAAAGGCCGTTAGAGCACCTGCAATTCCCCTGGTGTTGTAGTTGTTCATTAGCGGCGGTCGACACTTACCATCGGGTGGGCCGTATGCTCGTTGCCCCCTCTTGTGTAAAAAAGCAATGGTTGAACTAAATAAAAATAGAATGGCAATACATTTAGTATAATGTATTTATATCTGAAAATTGTAAGTAACACAATTTACACACGAAATACTAAAGTTAGTCGCTGCCTTTATAAATGCGGAAACTGCGTGAACGGACTATACAATTTGTCGAACGTTACTTTCGTACGAAAATAGATCTGAGCTACCCTCAAGTCACGCCTAAAGAAGTTTTACTTAAATTATATAGCTCAAAGAAGCGACAACCGATAAGAATGAAAATTGTGAGTGAGTTAAGGGCCCCGTTGGATGGAGTGTCGTGTTGGTCGTGGGGCTATGCTTAGCAGTTGACTTGTAGCTACCAGTGGAACTGTATTGACAATGATAATGATAATGGTTTTAATAAATTATATATTTCTAATTTAAAGCTGTTTACCGTGTAGTAGCGCTGTAATAATATTCTACTACTACCCCGTATCATCCCGTGGGTGACTTAAGAAACGACAGAGGGAAACAAATCAGGAGGTGGGCTGTCTTAATACCGTCCTAATACCGACTAAAAATAAAAACTGCGGTTTTCAACCCGCTTGTCAAGATACGGGCACCTATGAGGCAATCTATGGGCAGGCCTATGTTCAGCTGTGGACTTAAATAGGCTGTAACGATAACGGTAACGGTAATTTATAGTGCTTCGTAACATATATTTTCATACATTGAAATAAAAGCAACGTAAATGTGTCGATCACGACTTACTCCTTGGATTACTTTCACGACTAAATTTCTCCTCGTCAGTACTGAACTGGTTTTCCTCTTATCTTCGCGGTCGCCAGCAGGCTGTTCGGTCTGGTCAGGATTTTTCCGACTGGTGCGATCTATCTCTAGGTAAACCGTAAGGAGGCATTCTTTCTCCTATCTTGTTTTCGGTGTTTACCAATCTTCTAACTACCCACCTTCAATGTTCTTACCACCTCTATGCTGATGATCTCCAATTATACTCACAAGCGTCCTTGGCTGAAATTGATACTGCTATCGCAGCTGTTAATCGTGACTTACAACGTATTTCAGACTGGTCACAGCGCTTTGGTATAACGGTAAATCCCAGTAAATGCCAGGCTATCGTCATTGGGAGTTGTCGATTGGTGTCACAACTTAACATATCTGAATTACCATCTATTCACTACGATAACTGCGTAATTCCCTTCAGCTCTAGTGTCAAGGATCTGGGTTTAATTATCGACCCGTTTCTTAGTTGTATATTACAGGTATCAGAGGTTTGTCGTAAAGTCACAGGCATACTTCGTTCCATCTTTCGCCTTAAGTTCTTTCTGCCTCCTTCAACTAAACTTCTTCTCGTCCAATCTCTAATTCTTCCATTATTTGACTATGCCGATGTTTGTCTCACAAATATTTCTCAGGAGTTGCTAAATAGGTTGGACAGGTTACTTAACAACTGTATACGATTCATTTTTGGCCTGCGCAAATATGATCACGTTTCAGAATTTTGCTCTCAGTTAAAGTGGATTACTATAAGCCAGCGCAGAGATTTCCGAATCTTGTCCACCCTGTTTTCAGTTCTTAATGATTCTTCTTCACCCCTTTATCTAAAAGAAAGATTTCTATTCCGTAGTGACACTCATTCTCTCAACCTCCGTTCTTCACACAGTCTATTACTGTCTACTCCTCTCCACCATTCTGGGTTTATGTCAAATTCTTTCACAGTTACTTCCATCTCCCTCTGGAAAAAATTGCTTGTTGACCTTCGAACAATACCTGCCAAAAATGTTTTTAAAAGAAAACTATACGAGCATATCCGTAGCCTACAAAGTTGAGTCAACTTACTTTATATGTTTATAGTTATTTATATATACATTTATTGAGATATATATGTATAAATGTGTGTATTTATTTATATATGTGTATCAATTATATATATTTTATAAATATGCGTATATTATATGAATGTGTTGCATGTATATATGTATTTTAACTTAATTTGATCATAACTACTTAACTGCCTATAACTCACTCACTGTTCTACCCAAGGTTAGCTGGTAGAGAATGCCATATAGCATTAAGCTCGCCTTTTGTAAAAGTATTTGGTGCTATAAAGAATAAAATAAATAATAATAATAATAATAAATGGCAAAGGTAAATCTCAAAACACATGAAACAGAAAGGGAATCGACTTTGATAAAGAAAGTTTTCAAACTAAACAAGTACCGCTCTTTCTTTGAGTAGCGACTTAAGAGTAACTCGTTTAAGTTAAAGTGGATATCAAAGCAATATCAAAGGTTATGATAAAACGATCAACTTAAGTCACAAGATAATATATCTTAAGCAAATCCTTATAAACAGAAATGTGCAGAATTCCCAAGAAAAAGCTTTTTCGCTTTATTAATAGCAATGCTTGAAGAACTTGTAGTTGATTCAATTTTACTTCGTGCTCTTAACATAAGACGTTATAAAAATAATAGCGGAAATAATTTTCAACCGACTTCAAAAAAAGGAGGAGGTTCTCAATTCGACTGTATTTTTTTTGTGTGTTACCTCACAACTATTTTCTAGGTGAATTGATTTTGATGATTATTTTTTTTATTTGAAAGCTGTTACTTCTCATGTCGTGCAATATAATTTGATCAATATCTGACCAGCAGTTTTTGAGTTATCCTTAATGATGCGTATTTAATTGACTTCGACTACATTGATGATGTTCTCATTTTATTTATATTAAAGTCGCTTGTACAAAATTTTTAATTTTACCACTTGTAGTTCGTTACAGCTCGCAGAGCACATACTCTTATAGATTACCTTTCACGGCACCCACGAGTCACAATAGTATGAGGTACTTCAGCGAACATTGCGGAACATTAATTATACTTACCTATGTTATTTGGGACAGACGAAATAAAAATGAAAGATAATTATAGGGCTTCGCACGGCTCATTTTTAGATCTCGACAACAGCACCACCTACCGGGTCCAATTTTGAATATTAACCATTCTCGAATATATACAATCATACACACAAAATTTCATCAAAATCGTTCCAGCCGTTTAGGAGTTCAGTCACATACACACGGACAGAAAAATTGTATATATAAAGATAAATAACTTAAAGTAAGAGAAATCAATGCTTCCATGGAAATATTATAAACCGGCTTCGCCTATCTATTAATGTACGTTATTTAGATTTAAAGTAATCATCAACGTCCATTTATTTTATCAATTGATATCAGATTTCAGTTTCTCAAAAATAGTTCCCAAGTTTTTCGGATAAAATAAACCCTAGCATTGCTCTCTATCTGTTCATAAAGTTTCATTTTAATCGGTTCAGCCATTCCGAAGATTAGACCGGACAGACAAAGACAACATTTAAAAAGGTTATTCATATCTTAATGGTATGCAAAAAACACCCCAAGCGCAATAATAGGGAGTTATTTCGATATTACAGACATACAATTAAGTTTTATTTATATTTATAGACGATCAGTTAGGGTTTTACGTATTGACACCAAGATTTAGTGCACTCAATTATAGTTTTTGGAAATCCAATTTAATTATATACTGTGACTATGTGTCTTAAAAGGTAAGTATTTGCCCTTTTAGAGTTGGTTACAGCTATCCATTAACTGCGATAGCCACTTGCTACCAAATTAAGTGAGAACTGTCTGTGGTGAATACTATAACTAATTTTACTAAAAATATTGAAACCAACTAATTTTAAATAAATTTGTGTCGTAAATATTTTAAAAACAAATGACCAAACGTGTGATTTCATGTATTTAACGTTTACTGAAAAGATAAAAATGAAACAATGACATTTTTGTCCAAAAAGGTATAATAAAGTTGCGAGAAATAAAAATAAATATTGCTGCAGATAATAAATGTTTTGTTCAAATTTTAAACGAAGACTAATTAAGAAATAATTACCCTAAGACAAAATCGTTTTAAAACGTCAAAGTAGAGTTAAATAGGTATAGTAGTATAAGTAATACGTCTTGTATATATATGTAAGAGTCGCTACAATAACCTAGCTACAACTTTTATTTACCGAATTTTGATTTATGTGTGCACAACTTTGTTTTATTCTATAGAAAATCGTTCGTCTCGCAAAATAGCCAACACGCGAATCTGAACACTATGACTAAGAGTTACGTCTTAAATTTTGTTTTAAGGCAATAAATACGTGCAAATTGCTTTAAGAAAGGAAACAATATCCATTGCCTTTGAAGTATATATTTCATCAATCGAAACTGAGCAGTGAACCTTTGATTCAGAGTTGATTTTAGGATGTTAAATGAAGAATGGAGGCTAGATCCTATAATCTTTGAGTCAGCATCTTAGAGGCCCGCAAACTCCTTAAAGTGCTATTCGTAAAGCTTAGAACTAAATGAAACACAACTTTTTCATCCAAAAAGGCAGTCCGTAAGCCCGAAAATTGCTATCAGGGAGAAGGACGGGGATCACCGCCCGCTGTACAGGGAATAAAAGATTTATTTAAAGTCGTCTCTCTGTTAAAATTTTAGCTAAAATCTCTAACTCTCTCTTTAATATTATATAAACGTTACAATTACTAACCAGGTTTTACATGAAATAAACACACGTTAATAATAATAGTATATAGGCGTTTTTAAATATAAAGAAAGAGATACGTTTTTACCTAAAAGTAAAAGAGAGGTCGATAACAATTTTATTAAAATAGTTGAAAAGTGTACTAAAATCGTTTAATAAAATTGTTATCGATCTCTCTTTTAAGTGACTTATTAGCATTTTAAGTGTAAAGACCGATATACTTGTTAAATACGTGGCACATTTTGATACACCCTTACCCCTGTTAATCCCTTTTTACTGTAAACGAGGCATTCCAACTTCGTCCCCAGGGGGTGACAACGAATCTGCATTTTGATTCTTAATTGAGGATAAATTTAGATGTCTATGAGCCACAGCATACACTTAACATCAGGTGGAGGACTGTGTACTCGTTTGTCACCCTTACCATGTATTAAAAAAACACATATTTGACTATGGTGGCAGAAAAGCGCTCGAAACATCTCAAGAACATGAGATTTAAAACAAAGTTGAAATTAAACACGATTAATTACGTATTTAGCAATTCGTAATTATTTTTATTTAAAGTCTAGTTTGTCATATATAATTATTTAAAGTATAACCGCCACTAAATTATAACCATTACATTTAAATTACTCAAAAAATATTATTACCGTGGAATAAAATAAATAAGGGAATTTACAAGAAAAATACTGTAGGAAGAGTAAAGCACTTTCAATTTTGAAACCTGAAGATATTTCTTCCAAATCAGCTGTTACCGGCAACTGACGCAGCGTCCGCTCAGTTATATCCGCCAGACGTCGAAGGACTGCGTCCGGCATACTGATCGATTTTTAAAAATTTAATGCCAAGTGGTCAATTATCTTTGCTTTCTTTCTTGGCACGTATTTTACCTCGTTATTTATTTGGTGCCGAATCTCTATAACTTACTAAATGGAAGAACTTTTAATAAGATATTTTGTAATCTATGTATATGTTCCACAATAGAGGCCTATGTTTATCAGTGGAGTTTAATAGGCTTTAAAGGATAAGAAGAACGAGGAAACGAAATTTTAAATTTGAATGTTAAAATAACTTAAAAAAAAAAAAACACCCGAAACATAAAGAGCTGACGATCTTCAAACGGCTGAATAGGTTTTCTTGAAACATAGCTAAGAAAACTCTCGATTAAGACACTTTTCAAACGAAAAAAACTTAATTAAAAATCGGTTCATTCGTCCAGGAGCCATGATGCCACAGACAGACCCACAGATACACAAACACACAGACACACTGACACACAGATAGTGTGTATCTGTGTAATACACAGATACACACTACAAACATATATCACCCCTCTGTCTTTCGTCGGGGGTTAATAAAACTACACATGCACTAAGGCCTTTATTATTTTGATACCCGTTAATGTTCTGAAGATTGATAGAGCCATTACTAAACATTTTTTGTTTTCATAAGTTGGAATATTGTCAAAATATACGAGTTGATGTTTACTATACCCTAATAGCATCTTCTTCTTCTTTGACAACCAGTAAAATTCTTTCTTTCTGAGAATTTTGCTTAATCGCCACTTTTGGCAATCGGGTAGGAGATCGCAGCGCTAGACAACTCGCTCCTTTGCCACTGCTCCATATCGTCGGTCTGAATATTTTACGTCTAGTGTAAACGAGACAGTTATACCGCCATATTCCGATATATGAAACAGATATGTATATTTAGAATTCACCATGGTCACCTCTTGCGACAACCCCGGGTTGAACAAAACAAGTAATTTATCTAACACCCCATGATATCGTGTTGATTACTTTCTATATTAAGAAATACTAACTCAATTTCCAATTTAATTGATTCCCATAAATAACCAAATAAATTTAATTATTATTATGGTAGTGTATTAATTTTGGTCCATAGTATCTGACCACTCTGTTTGGTGACAGATGTGAGAGTTTATGTATAATGTATGTATCTCATAAACATTAAACTCTATATTCTTATAATGGTAACATTATATTTAAAAAAGAAATGTGGCAAATTTAGGCATCCCAGATTTTTACTTTGATTCCTATAAAATAAAATTAAACATACATAACATAGCTCATATAATATACAATACGCGCAATTTCGGTATTCTTTAAAACGGACAGGTAAAATGGAAATCACTAAAATTGCTAAAATGGAATTCCGACCGCAACGTGTAAAAACGTCTATAATGGAAACTTTCATTG
This sequence comes from Parnassius orleans, assembly GCA_029286625.1. Classification (NCBI taxonomy): domain Eukaryota; kingdom Metazoa; phylum Arthropoda; class Insecta; order Lepidoptera; family Papilionidae; genus Parnassius; species Parnassius orleans. Next base: position 713,310 of record JAGSMP010000246.1, on the reverse strand, counting down.
CGCGACACAGAACCATGTCCTTTAATACAGCTTAATGGAAGAGGAAAACGCAGGGTGATGGAGAAACAAATGCCTGTAGTCGGCTCGTATTTATCTTTGCTTGGAGCTAGTAAATCAGCGTTTTAATATTAATGTTTTCTTAAATTTACGCGAAGACTACACATTAAATGAAACTAATTTTTACGGATTATATCGCGTTTAATTTTAACTTTTTAATTCTCGACGTTTCGGGTGCTTTACAGCATCCATTTCAGGGGGGGGGCTGAAGTGTTTGACGTCCCGATGTCATAGTTAGCCCGGCTACCTTCAGTTTTTTAATATTAATTTTTGTTTCGATCTACGCAGAATGAGCTTACAGTATCTTGAAGTCTAGCAGTGGTATACTTGGGTTTGGATTAAATTTTATTAGTTATAGGATCCCAAGCAGATGGCAGCACCCATCCATCTTTTCTATTGAAATTGGGATGTTTTTTAATTTCAATAGCCTCGCAAATCATCCTTGGTAGGAATCGGTGTTCTTTTGCGAGGATTTGTGGTCTATCAAATCTAATGTAATGGCGGGGACAGTCTTGAACATGTTCACAAACTGCAGACTTCCCGATACGTCGGTACTTCAAGTCAGCTATATGTTATTTTACGCGGATTTTTATAGATCTTTTTGTTTATCCTATGTAAGAGAGACCACATTCACAATCCAGCATGTACACTCCTACATCTTGTAGAGGGATATGACACTTGACGGATGGTAAAAATTGACTAATCTTCTTTGGCGGCTTGAAGTATGTTATGATGGAAGCTCCCTTCTAGATGTAGCTAACCTTGTCTGTGGCTCCTCTGACATAGGGTGGTACAGCAGGCACACGCGCGACTGTGGCAGGCTTCACTCGGTCACTGTGACGTAGGCGCGGGACCCGAAGCTTGTTGTTTTGCAGTACTTGCTCGACGTGCTGAAGCTCGGCGGCCATATGGCTTCGTAGAGTGACGATGGGCTCACCTGTATCTCCCATAGTCGCCGACATATTCATGGAGGACTTTGAGGAGAAAGCCCTTCTTACTGTTCCTGTAAATTCAAGATTCTACAAGCGGTACTTAGACGATACTTTCACAATTTTACCATCTGACAAAGTAACTATATTTTTACACCGCAAGTGAACCCCACGGATCTCTCTACAGGAAAAATATGTATATTAAGATAAGCCGCCTCTGATGCCGCTCGTATCTTAACGAGGTAGGTTGCCAAAGTGTCTACGCACGTAGCATCCCACATTGAGGCCTTACCTCTCTGCGAATCCTGTAATCGTTTCTAAATATTCCATAAGTCTCTAAAACTGAGGAAACATTTATAAGGTCAAGGACTCTTTGGCTCACATCGTACAGAGAAAAGTAACGGGATAACCTACCAACACTTATATGAAAATTCGTCAACGCCGCTATCACAAGACCACTGATTAAGTTGACAGTTAATACAGAAATTTCTTTGATACTTTTCATCTTATTCATTCTTTAATTTCTGAATATTATGATTACTACGCCATCGGTATGACCTTCTGTTTTTTTATAGGATAAGGGTGACAAACGAGCACACAGTCCACCTGATGTTAAGTGGTTGCTGTGGCCATAGACACATCTGTGACATCTACATCTTCCCCGATGACGAATCAAAATGCAGATACGTTGTCACCCGTGAGGACTCCATCTTGAATGCCTCGTTTCCAGTAAAAAGGGTCTCCGGTTCTCTACACTCACTATACGAAACACAGCAGCGTTAAGCTACTATTTTGCGTTGGTATTTTGTGAGATCGTGGTCCTACCCCGGTCGAGCCGACCTATTCATGCTACAATTATACAATTAAAATAGCTGCTGACTCTACCACGTACAAAATTATGATGATCAAAATTATGATCTGCCCGAAACTCTTTATAAATAAAATTAAATAAATTTGATGCGTGCTACTTCACTTTAATTCTGTCGTAACCTCTAAATATTGAAGAAAATCAATTCTCATCTTCAAACTAATATTAATGAATATTTTCACATGAAAATGTTATTATTTTAAATCCAATCTTTATTTAAATTTGATCCGTTTCTAGTCAGTTTCCGTATCGTATACTGCTGCTCTGAAATATATATCTAAAGCGGAAAATTTTATGGCCCCGTACTGAAGTAGTAGAATATTATGCTCTCGACGCTTTTTGTAGCGATCTGCGCATGAAATATTTCTTTGCAGTGGAAGACTCATAGCTCTCTCGTTATCTTGCACCGTCCTTGTTATAGCAATATTGTAAGAGAGAGATAAACTTCACCGTTTGCAGATTAATAGCAGAAGTTGATTTTTTATAAAACTGAAGTGATTAACCAACTTACAGTCCACCTGATGGTAAAATTTTTCAACTGTCAAAAGCTACGTATATTTAAATTATTTTATTTTATTATTTAGAGGCCAATTTTGGCTTACAAATTTCAACAAAAAGATCAGTAAATATATGAGACAGTTATTATAATAATTATTTTTTGATTTCAGACATAATACTCTTTTATAATGGAAAATATTTCTGCTGTGTCGTTGTCAACTGTCAAAGCATAACGACTACATATAATTTTTATCAATATAGAATAAATCCATGGAAGTAATGTGATAATATTTCATTTATAGAGCAAAATGCTTTTATTTAGGCCGTAAATGATTGAGTTTCAGGGAAAGATGCGGGGTACAGCATATTTCAAGTCAATATGAAGCTATGTAATTTAAAGACTTTTGAGTGCATTAGAGATCTGTTTAGATTTTTTAATGAATATCTCTGCTCCGCTACATTCACAGCCGGATTTCCTACAGTGTCAAAATTGTACCGACGGTAGGCTATTTAAAGGTAAAAGGGGATCAAATATACATATTAAACGATGCCATAGTAAAAGTATTTTGGCTTCACAGCTTACCGTAGAAATTCATAACTCTATTAGTAATTCCTCTAATGACACTAATTTTTCCCTTTTTCGGAGCAAATTTACAATTAATTATTACGTGGTAGAGCCATGCTGCAGCTATATTAGTAGTATAGTTGAAGTACGAATGGGTCGGCTCGACCGGGGAAGGACCACGCTCTCACAGAATACCAGCGTAAAATAGCAGCTTAACACTGCTGTGTTTCGTATGGTGAGTGTAAAGAACCGGAGACCCTTTTTACTGGAAAAGAGGCATTCCATCTTAGTCCTCACGGGTGACAACGCATCTGCATTTTGATTCTTTATTGAAGATAGATGTAGATGTCTATGGGTCACAGCAACCACTTACCATCAGGTGGACTGTGTGCTCGTTTGTCACCCTATCCTATAAAAAAAAAATTATCATCGTAATGTACCAGTGGTTAAAAGAATTCCTAGTGGTGCGAGGATGCAGCTTGCTAAAGCATTGTCATGCACTATTCAATATTGTTTCACTAATAGTGAAAAGATTTGGCAAAAATTATTTACTTTCGTGTATTCCCATTTTCATTTTGATAGAACAATAAATAAATCAATTACGTCTCAACTAAAAGAGACATTTTTCAAAATTTAGATTACCCAATTAATACTCATTTATCTCGACCACGTCCTAAATTTGATTTAAAAAAAGTTGTTGAGTCGAAAGTAATGGATGGCGACTAAAAAATGCATGCCGTATTTTATTCTCAGATGACATCCTGGCTCCTCATAATGTCGAAACTCTTGAAGGCCTTCGTCAGAAGCATCCTTCGGTCAATCCTTCTCAAAGTTTACCGCTGCCTCCTAAGACTTCTATGCAACCTTTAAAAATTTCTGAAAAAGGGACTTTAGAAGCAATTATGTCATTTTCGAATGGCTCTGCTTGCAGCATTGACGGAATTACGCCTCAACATTTTAAATATCTTGTAAGCGCTTCTGCCGATGACGTCGGCGGAGTACTTCTTAATGACATTACAAAATTATGTAACTTTATGCTTTCTGGTAATGTTAATCCAAATTTCATGGCATTCTTATATGGGGCAAGATTATGTGCCTTCAAAAAAAAAAGGATAACGATATCCGTCCTATTGCCGTTGGTTCCACATTTCGACGCTTAACTTGAAAATTAGCTTGCAGCCACATAATCTTTAATCTTAAGACAAAATTTCAGCCTAATCAATTAGGCTTTGGCACTAGGGGTGGCTGTGAGGCGGCGGTACATTCAGTGCGTACATTTTTAACAAACTCTGATGCAGATATTCTTGTGAAGGTTGACCTAAGGAATGCTTTTAACTCTATCGATAGGGTAACCCTGCTGAAAGAAGGGGCTAACAATACCCCGAAATTTATCATTACGTTTGGCAATATTACAGTTAAAACACTAACTTGTTTTACGAAAACCATACTATCGATTCTGCTGTCGGTGTTCAGCAGGGAGACCCACTAGGTCCAGCACTTTTCAGTTTGGGAATTCAACCCATTATTTTAAATTTGAAATCCAAGCTGAATGTCTGGTCCCTGCACAAAGGTAAAATAGGAGGTAGAGCAGATGACATCCTCAGTGATCTTACTCATATTTTTCGAAATTTTAATAATATTGGTCTAGAACCAAATAGCAATAAATGTGAAATATTTTTTGTTAATAATTTATCTTGTTCTACCAGAGACACTTTACTTCAAAATTTCAATCATATTTCTCCAGGAATAAAAACTGTCAGTACGGAATCGCTATACTTGCTAGGTTCCCCGTTGTTTTTCGATAGTATTAAACCTGTTTTAAAAACAAAATTTGATCAGTTTTTAAACCACGTTTATAAATTGTATAAATTTGTAACACATTGCTCTTACTATTTTAAAATATTGTCTACTTGTACCTAGATTTACATACTCCGCTCGAGTCCAGTCTGGAAATGTTCGGATATTTTAAAAGATATTGATAATAATCTTAAAATAGCTATAGAAATAGAATTCTAAATTTAACTTTTAATACAACAGCCTGGACTCAAGCTACTTTACCTATAAAATTTGGTGGTATTGGTGTGAGAAATCTTTCTGGCGTTGCATTGCCTACTTTCCTTGCTTCCGTGCATAGTGTCAGTGACTTATGTAACATAATTTTAAACAATAAAGTAGACCTGTGCTTTGCTACGGAGGCAGGGCAGACATGGCGAGTGCTCTGTCCCAGCAAAAATGTTACACTGGAAGTTAACCCACAAAAACAGTGGGATATTCCATTGGTACAGAACGTGCAGAGAGTTTCGTTTCACAATTTCCATAGTGACCAAGATCAGGCACGCCTTCTAGCCGTTTCGCCTAAGGAATCTAGTCACTGGTTATGCGCTTCACCATCAAGTAATCTCGGCACATTACTTGATGGGGAAAGCTTGCGCATCGCCGTAGGAATCCGACTAGGAGTGGCGATTTGTCAACCCCATCAGTGCCCCTGTGGTAGCAGCGGCGACAAGCTTGGGCTCCACGGACTCTCATGTAAGAAAAATGCTGGTAGGTTTTCACGGCACGGTTCTTTGAACGATGTCTTCCGAAGGGCTCTTGTCTCTGTAAATGTTCCCTCGTTTTTAGAGCCTCGTGGAATATTTAGAGACGATGGCAGGAGACCCGGCGGTATGAAATTGGTCCCTTGGGAGGGAGGTAAAGCCCTAGTGTGGGATGCTACTTGCGTAGACACTTTAGCGGCCTCTCATCTCAAGGGTACCTCGTTTAGAGCCAGGGCGGCATCAGAGGCAGCTGAACTGAGTAAGTGGCGCAAATATGAGTCTCTGAGAGATGACTACATTTTTGTGCCATTTGCTGTAGAGACTATTGGTCCGTGGAGTCCACGTGCGGTGAAGTTCATAAAGGAACTTCATCCGCGACTGGTCGTTGCTGCTGGTGATAAGAGGGCTGGTTTTTTCTCGCTCAAAAGCTAAGTATAGCCATTCAACGGGGAAACGCAGCCAGCGTTCTTGACACGATACCGCGGGGAGTAGGACTGTATGATAATTAAGTTACTAGTTTTAGTTTTTCTTTATTACAGTTTTTGATATAAAACATTATAATGATATATAAATAATAAAATAAAATACGGTACAATCACAAGTTTATTGAAAATTCACCGTGTATCGGTATTGCCGACAGTAACAAATATGAGGGTGAAGTAAAAAATTACACTTATTATTTATTTATTTTTATTTTTATAGGAGAGGGGGCAAACGAGCATGCGGCTCACCTAATGGTAAGTGACTACCGCCGCCCATGAACAACTACAACACCAGGGGAACCAGAGGAATTGCAGATGCGTTGCCGGCCTTTTAAAAAGGAGTAGGCTCTTTTCTTGAAGGTCCCTAAGTCGTATCGGTCCGGAAAAATCGCTGGTGGTAAACTATTCCACAAGGAAGTTGTGCGAGGAAGAAAACATCTTCTAAATCGCACAGTGGTGGACCGCCAATCATCCAGATGGTGTGGATGGTATCGGGAGTTCTCCGCGATGTGCGTTCATGAAATGTGGCGGCTGGGATTAATCCGAACAATTCCTCAGAGCACTCCCGTGGTAAATGCGAAAGAAAATGCAAAGAGATGCAACATCTCTTCGCAGCGCCAATGAATCGAGCCGATCGGGAAGGACTCGGTCGTCGACGATTCGAGCCGCTCTGCGCTGGATGCGGTCAAGTGGAAGGAGCTGGGGAGCCCCAGCCCAGAGATGGGAACAGTATTCCATGTGAGGCCGAACCCGTGCCTTGTAAAGTTGCAGGCGTTGTGCCGGCATGAAATACTGTCCCGCTCTGTTGAGCCCGCCAAGCTTTTTAGAGGCCAATTTGGCCTTCTCTTCCAAGTGACCGCGAAACTGCACGTCACTCGATATGTCGACGCCGAGGATTCCGATACTGGCTGAGGCAACAAAGTGCCTTGAAACTGAGGAGATACGACAAAGGGTTCTTTTAGCGGTAAACGCGCAAACTTGTGTCTTCTGAGGATTAAACTGGACTAGATTTAGTCGCCTCCAATCCGAGACTTTGTTCAGCAAAGACTCGACTTCGAACAAGTTTGTTCCGGTACTCGGCGACGTTTTCCGAGAAATATTCGCACGGCCGGCGTATAGAGCATCACCAGTGCTATCATCCGCATAGCAATGAATGCTACCGGTTTGCAACATATCATTTATATGCAGAAGAAACAGCGTTGGTGATAGCACGCAGCCTTGTGGAACACCAGCGTTAATAGGCTTGTAGTCGGAGCATGCACCGTCTACAACGACCTGATGCTCCAATCTGCAAAAGCTGGTGATCCAATTGCACATTTCTCGGAAGCCCATAGGAAGGAGCTTCGTAAGAAGCGCTTTGTGCCAAACCCGATCAAAAGCCTTCGCAATGTCCAAACTAACGGCCAATGCCTCCCCCTTGGACTCTACTGCCTCCGCCCATCTATGAGTCAGGTAGACCAGAAGATCACCAGCTGATTGACCCCGACGAAAACCGTATTGACGGTCACTAATCAGCTGGTGATCCTCAAGGTACCGCATGAGCTGGCAGTTTATAATGGATTCATTATTTTTGAGAACAAGGGGAGATGGCGATAGCCTGTAGTTGGACGGGTCTGACAGTCGCCTTTTAGGGATCGGTTGGACAAAAGCTGTCTTCCATGATTTTGGGACTACGCCTAGGGTAGGAGTACCGGAAAAGACGCGTTAGAACCGGTGCCAACTCCGGAGCACGTCCTCAGCACAATTGGGGATTCGTCAGGCCCACTCGACTTGTGGATGTCCAGAGAGAGAGTGCTTTGCGGACCGAGCGCTGTGAGAACCGAACATCCGGCATGGAGCACTCACACCGCGGGATGGTCGGCGTTGTGTTCTCCCGTCATGAAGAGTCGAGTTGGACGCAAAAGTGAGCCTAAAGGTCGGCTTTCTCTTTTGCGGCGTGGGCCAGTGAGTCGTCCTCCTGTGCAGAGATGGTAGTGATGGCTTACAGAAATTTCTTGGACAGCCTTGATGAGAGACCAGAATGCACGGGTTCCCGAAGGAAGGCGAACTAGTTTCTCGCCAATTCTGCCTATGTGCTCTGACTTTGCCTTGCAATAACACTTTGAAGGACCTGGAGGCGAAGTTATACTTCTTTTTAAGCATGCTGGTGTTTACATCCCGAGCCGCCGAAGCCTCAGCCCAGGCCTGATAGCACTCCTGCTTACTGCGTAATGCAGTCTTACAGGAGCGACCAAACCAAGGCTGCGATCTGCCTCCGATGGGTACCACAGATGATGGAATAAATAGTTCCATTCCCTGTAACACCACATCAGTGACAGAGTCAGCAACAGCGCTGGGATCATCCGGCGAGAAGCGAATCCGCCCCCATGGGTAGGATGCAAAGAAAGACCGCATTCCGTCCCAATCCGCCGACCTGTAATGCCAAACACGGCGGCAACCTGCAGAACGCAACCGTGAGGGGAGCGTGAGTGGCACCACACTCCGGATCAGACAATGGTCCAAAGAGCCGAGAGGGGCATCGACGGAAACCTGATATCTGTCCGGATGAGAGGTCAGCAGAAGGTCCAACAGGGAAGGTGTATGATCCTCCACATCTGGAATCCGCGTAGGCGAAGTAACCAGCTGTGTCAGACCATATGCCAAGGCAAAGTCATAAACAGATCTCCCCGCATGATCGGTTAAAGGTGACCCAAGCCATTCGACGTGGTGGGCGTTAAAATCGCCAAGGATCACGATCTCTGCGGATGGGACCTGTTGTAGCAAGGAATCTGTAGCCATTTGGACGTGGTCGATGAGTCGGTCTGTTTCGGCATTTACCGCTATGGGACCTATAGAGGCACCCGTAGACGCGCGGATGGTCGTCGCTATCTACGCGCAGCCAAAGGATGGACAGGTCCGAACCTTCAAGACTGCCGAGGCGTCGAGAACAGATGTCCTCTCTGACGTATACGCAACTCCATCCCGAGGCACAAAGGTGTTCAATTTGTACCCCGGGTAGGAGAGATACAGTATCAGCCGGAGAGGACACCTGCGTCTCGGTCAGAAAGAGCAAGCCGGCTTCGCCGTCTCGAGATGGTAGTGGACGGCGTTTAGGTTCGAGTGAAGTCCTGATGTTGCAGAAATCTACGGATAGCGTGGCAGGGTCGCCTTGGTCTTGTTGCTCAGTTTGCCCCGAGCAGTTATTGTTTTGAGCGGAATTTTGCCCCAGAATACATGGGGCAGCCTGAGCACCCACGCTCAGTAGTGGAGTAACATGGTCGTGGATGCTCAGCGAGGGATTCTCCAGGGGTGCTGGTACCCTCCTGGGGTAGTCTAAAATTTAATTCCGCTACCATGTTGATAGGAGGTGGGCCTCCGGTCACCTGCACTCACCAGACGAAACGCAAAAGCAGAGCTTCCACTTCACGCCGGTATTCTGTGAGGTCGTGGTACTAACCCGGCTCGAGCCTGCCCATACGTGCAACAGCAAAAGCTGCTGCGTGGCTCTACCACCAAAAAAAGTTAAGTACGTGACCTGCTATTGCAGAGCGCAACCGCTCATAGATTATATATGTCACAGTTAAAACTCATAACCGGTCAAAACCACTTTTGACTGCAAAAATCAGGCAAAAAAGGTTTTGACCGCTGCCCTTAGTCAAAAACAGTTTTGACTAATTTTTGTAATCAAAAGTGGTTTAACCAACGTTCTTAGTCAAAAGTGGTGTTGTCTGAATTAAGCCTAAGACTATCGGTCAAAACTTGCAATATCAGTAGGAGTAGGTTAAGGTGCGGCTGGGGTGGTCCTTGGGCTATCCTAAAGCCGCGTACATTATAATGATATTAAATACATATAATGTTGAAGAAATTGAACTTTTTAATTTCAGAAAGTCAAAACCACTTTTAACCGATGTAATTTAGTCAAACTCACTATTACCCAGTATTTTTGCAGTTAAAAGTGGATTTGACCAAAGGCCTTAGTCAAAACTACTTTTGCCTGATTTTTTACCGTCTAAAGTGGTTTTGACCGGGTATGAGTTTTGACTGTGACATATATATATATATATATATATAGGTTTGGGACCATATGTTCTAAAGTAAGTTTACCATATAAATTATTATATTTAGGTAAGGTTAATTTAGGCTCTACCGAGCTGCGAGTTTTGGAGTAATTACGGGTAAGGGCAATTTTTAACTTTTCATTAAAAAATCTTGAAACCCTTCAGAATTAAACACAAAAGTGAGTGAGTGCTAAAGAGAGCCGTACGGGCGATTTATAACTTAAATTGTAAAGAGTCCCTTAGGGAAAATATTAAAGAAATAAACATATTAACTTTGGCATCGCTATATATTTATGAAAATGTAATGTATGTACATAAAACATATAGCTTTGCTAAGAATAACGATGTTCATACTTTAAACACAACAATCATAAGCTTGTAATACCAGTTATAGACTCCACAATTCCTTAAAATTCATTTAAAATGAAATATGTTTAAAAAATGTCCCGCTGGGTATCTTGCTGGTTCTTTCCAGGACAGGGGCATTTTCCGCACTAGTGGTAAATAAAATATTACTTTCAATTAGTATTATGTAATAATCTATATCGAAAAAAAAAAACAATCTACTCTTTTTTTATAGAATATGGGTGACAAACGAAGACACAGTATACCTGATGGTAAGTTGATGCTGTAGCCCATAGACATCTACATTTATCCCCGATTAAGTATCAAAATGCAGATGCGTTGTCAGCCCTGAGGGCTAAGATGGAATGCCTCATTTCCAGTAAAAAGGGTCTCCGGTTCTCTACTCTCACCATACCAAAAAAAGTTGCTATTTTACGCTGCTATTATGTGAGAGCGTGGTCCTACCCCGGTCGAGCCGACACATTCCTGCTACAACCATAATACAGCTGCAGCGTGGCTCTACCATGTAAAAATACGTATTCCATTCCAGTGCTTGCACTGTTATTTTGCGGCGGAAGCAAGCTATGTATGGCTGATAATAAATACTACAATACGCGCACAAGTTCCATTTAAATGAGTTATAGAGTAGGTAGTTAACTACAAAGGATACTAATTGCTACATCTCTTGGTTCAATTAAAACTTGATTTATGCTCACAAAAATACACACGAAATTTAGTGTGTTGATAATATTTTGCAATAAATTTATATAAAATCTTTTACCATTGATAATCATTATCAGCTGCATTTCATTCATTCATTCAATTATGAATTGCCTCTGTCACTTTCTCCCTTCCTCTCTGACTCGTAAGCTCTATGGAAACCAAATTTGTTCATCGATAGACTGGCTGATGAAAATTTTGTAGTGATGACATAAATACTCTTGTAAGAAAATAGGTACATCAAACATAATATCATCATCATCATCATCATCATCATCATTACAGCCCTTCAAAAGTCCACTGCTAAAAATAGCTCTCCCAAGAAATGTGACAAAGCACGGTCCTGACCCACCTGCACCTATCAACATAATATACTTGTATTTGTAACATACCATCAAAAATACATTTTACTTAATTAAAATTAAAGAGACTAAAGAATATGAATTACGCGAAAGTATTAAGTTATGAAAAATATAATGAATATATGAGAAAACAAATTAAATTAAAACAGACCAAAATGCTTTATAAAGAACCAATAGATATTCAAAGTACATTTGAACTCAAAATCAATCATGCTGGAGCTATCATAAATATTGTTCCCCGCTCATAATTCTCCCTGTCAGGAATTTTCCACAAGCGAAACTAATTTTCACGTCGTACTCAGAGCTGAAACCATCAAGAACATACGGTTTTTGAATTTTATATGCAAAAACTGAGTGTTTATATAACATTCTGTTGTATTCATAAATCAATTTTTTTTATATAGAATAAGGGTGACAAACGAGCGCACAGTCCACCTGATGGCAAGTGGTGCTGTGGCCCATATATATCTATGCCTATCCTCGATTAAGAATCACAATGCAGATGCGTTGTCAGCCCTGAGGACAAAGATGAAATGCCTCGTTACTCACCATAAGAAACACAGCAACATTGAGCTGCTATTTTATGCTGGTATTTATTATTCTTTCCCGATACAGTGGTACTACCATAATATAGCTGCAGCATGGCTTTATCACGTATATTTTATTCTACAGCTGTTCGTAAACATGTACGTGGTAGAACCACGCTGCGGCTATATTATGGTTGTAGCATGAATGGATCGGCTCGACCAAGGTAGGACTACGTTCTCACAGAATACCTGCGTAAAATAGCAGCTTAATGCTGCTGTATTTTGTATGGTGAGTGTAGAGAACCGGATACCCTTTTTACTGGAAACGAGGCATTCCATCTTAGTACTCAGGGGTGACAACGCATCTGCATTTTGATTCTTAATCGGTGATAAATGTAGATTTCTATGGGCCACAGCATCCACTTACCATCAAGTGGACTGTGCGCTCGTTTGTCACCCTTATACTAAAAAAAAAACATAATACAGTTCTCCTGGCTTATTCTGTTGGCTTATCATGTCGTTTGGCTTATCATGTCATCTTAGATTAGACGGTTAATAACCAGAAACTGATATTACGTAGTATATATAATAAGGGGATAATGAGGTATTATAATATTATAGTGCCTGTTAGCTTTAGATTGCAGAAGGGTTCAAATTCAATGTTAGGAAACGAATACATACAATACAATATTTGATTTTTGTATATATTTCATTAATTAGTTTTATGATGATGTAAGGCATCTGCCACAATTTTTTGCCATGCCATTGGTTGACTGGCAGAAAATGCTAACTGGCATTAAGTCTGCCCTTTGTAACCTTTATGGTTACAATTAAATAAATAATCGAATGGAGTAATGTAAGCTTTAAATGAAATATGTAGGTATTGAATACATGGAAACTTTACCAGAATGGACTCTGAGGCTTGGCGCGAACGAACCACCGGCCATGGCCTCAGTGGCTATCGCCACCTGCTGCAGTGACAAGTGGTCAGTGGCTGCCACAATTTATAACTCTGGTAACACTTTAACTGCAGTGCAGTCTCAAATTGGACTTCGAGACGGAAACTTTGATCGCGCTCCTGATAATACACAAATTGCATAGTTTATGTGGTCGAACCACGCTGCCGCCGTATTATGGTTGTAGAACGAATGGGTCGGCTCGATCGGGGAAGGACCAAACGCTCTTACAAAATACCAGCGTAAAATAGCAGCTTAATGCTGCTGTGTTCCGTATGATGAGTGTAAAGAACCTTCTCCTCCTTTTTTGTATTTGCAAATGCAATATATAAATATTTATAATAATAATAATGTCCTCTAGACCGAATTTCGTTCACGACAGCCAGTCTCAACGGAGACTAACCATCTGCGCAGGACAATATAATAGTGCCCAAGTGTATGCACAAGCACAGGTACACTCTCTATTTCTTGGAAGAAAAACCCAATAACTGATTTTGGCCCGACCGGGATTCGAACCCAGAACCCAGAACCAGCAATCGCGTTTACGACTACTAGGCCAACGAGGCAGTCACATATAAATATTATATTTATACAATTAAGACGAATCTAACGATACCTCATATGTTAAAATCCATCAAGCCGCTTAGGCTACAAAGCGTGCCAAAGAAATACATACTCTCAAAAACATTACCCTCCATCTCGGGCAGTCGGGTAAAAAGCAAATTGAAACTCGTTAAGAAATATGATACCATGAATAAAAAAAGCTGAGTTAAAAATGTGAATGGATGTATGAAAAAGTATTCAATCTCGCTTTAATCAAATTTTCATCGTTTTCATCCCGACATGATAGAGGATATTGCTGAACGTATCTTGTTTTTCATGTTTATTCCCAACGCCTTTGATCTTGAATCCAACTGAAACATGTATATCTACGTTTGATTTATTATTGATTAAAAAAATATGAGTGCACGTTACCTTTATGCTTGGTTAAATAAAAACTATCTATTTCTGTTTTGTATTTTTATATATAATGGGTGACAAACGACACACAGTCCACCCGATGGTAAGTGGATTCTATGGTCCATCTATATATCATTAAATGAGAATCAAAGAGACAGGTTATCACCCCTGAGAATTAAGATGAAATGCCTCGTTACCCCTAAGAAGAGTCCCGGTTCTCTACACTCCATACGACTATCATCATAGCAATCACTATAACACAGCAGCAATAAGCTAATAATTTTGGCTGGTATTCTGTGAGAACGTGGTTCCTTCATGGTCGATTACATGCGTGTAACAATCATATTATAACTGCAGTGTTGCTCTACCTCTAAACATAGGCATATGCCTCCCCCCAGGAATGCCTTAAAGCACGGTCCTGAGCCACCTGCATCTATCGACTTCCTACATGTCTAACCAGGTCGTCACTCCATCTAGTGGGGGGTCGCCCCACACTTCGCCTAGAGAGTACAAGAACCTTTCTTCCACATCGGTTGTCGGTTCTTCGAGCTATATGGCCGGCACATTGCCACTTCAGCTTACTAATCCGTTGGGCTATGTCGGTCACTACCTATATATATATGGCTGAAAAAATAAATCAATAATAACAATAAAAATACATAATTACGTTTAATTACGTGTTTTACGCGGTAGGCAATCTGTTGAGAGGCCTATGTCCATCCGTAGACATTTATATGCTGTTATGAATAATTTGGAAGTATAAACATATTTCTACTATTACTATTTGAGGTAGAACAGTGGTGTGGTTTATAAAGTTAAAATTAGGGTAATTTACTGAATCACTCGGATTTTAATCAATCGAAGGAAAAGTTTATTCGAAAGAAGTGGCACAGCTCGTATAATGTATAGATTTATGAAATATTACCAGCATTGATTTATTTCGTACGCATTTTCTTGCAAAATTAATAAAAACTTTAATAATTCCTTGTTCCTTATCAACAAACGAAGACAAGGAGAAGCGTCTGGATAAATCGTGCAAATATGTCCTTACATTATCACGACGTTTTAATTATGAAAATTTAATTGAAGAGTGATTAAATTTTGATGACCAAATTAGAAAAATGAAATTGTTGTTTATAGAAGCATAATCATGTGAAAATCTAGCACACGGTTTACTTGATGGTATAAGGTAACTGCTACTACCCAAAGATTTAAGATCACGATAAAATAAAATCGATAAAAATAAAAATAAAAATCGAAGTGCAGATGCGTTTTCACCTTTGAGGACAAAAATAGAATTCCTTGTTACTACCGATACAGCATATCGAAAGTCCACAGCTAAACATGGGCCTCTCCCATAGGTAGACTCAAAGGGGGAATATTTGCCACAGTTGCAATGTTTGGCAGACGGGTGGGCAACCGATGAGTCTATTTTTAGTTATTACTAGCTGTTCCCCGCGACTTCGCCCGCGTGTAATTTAGAGTTTTAATTGTTTTGCGCGGAACCCTAATTATTTTTCTAAAATTAAAGTAGCCTTAGTTACTCCTTATAACATCAGCTATCTGCCAGTGAAAGTCCCATCAAAATCGGTCCAGACATTTCGGAGATTAGCCGGAACAAACATATATATATATATATATATATAAGAAGCTGTTGCTTACCTCCTGGTTTGTTGCTCTCTGTCATATCGTACGACACCCACGGGTCGGGACAATATGGGGTAGTGATTATTCTAACACTACCACAACACAGTGAATCGTTACTAGTAATTAGATCTTATGTTATCGTCACTTGCCATTAAATTTTTAGCAGAATTATACTTCTATTTAACGATGGTGTTGTGTGAGAAATTGGTCCCTCCCTAGTCGAGCCGGTCCGTTCATACTACACCCATAGTACACCTGCATTGCTACTCTACTACGTAGACGATGAAGTGCTTACGATATTATTACCTTGACTTTCTTATTAGTCTAGTAGCCGTAAGCCCGATTGCTGATCATACGGTGCCGAGTTTGAACTTCTGAAGTATAACTTATTTAAAAAAAAAACATCAAAATCAGTCCACAATGAAGAAAATATCGCGTAACGTAACATACATACAAAAACCATACAGTCGAATTGTAAGACACCTCCTTTTAGGGTTCCGTACCCTATAGGTAACAAGCGGGACTCTATAACTAAGCCTCCGCTGTCCGTCCCACTGTCTGTCAGCGGGATGTATCTCATGATCCGTAATGAGTAGACAGTAGAAATTTAAAAATAAATTAAAAATTAGAGGGGGCTCCCCTACCAGAAACATGTTTTACGATGGTACGGAACCCTTCATGCGCGTTTTGACTCGCATTTGGCCGGTTTTTTTTAAGTCAGCTAAAAACCTGACAGGCAAAAGTTTTCTTACATCATTAAGAGGGAGATGTCTGCAAAACATGCGTGTTGTTCTCCTAACGACGTGTACAAAGAAAATCCTAAACGACATGGACGCCTAAAAAAACAGTCAGTAATTTCAGTGATTTCTCTAAGAATAGAACAAGACTCGCACACATAAAAAAATTAAACCAGTTCATTACCCGCGAGCTATTACAGCGTATTTTTTTATTTTAATGTCTGAATTTTTCTACGATCCATTAACCATATGCTCAGTATATAAAGTAATCGAATACATTATTCATACAATTTACATAAACGCTGCTGTGGAAATTCTTTTATAAATTTTTTATAATACGGAGAGTATTATAAAAATGAGTCGCTCGCGTCCGTAGGCTTCGACCACCTAATCCTAGGCCCACCCTACACGTGTATCCCGGGTGGTGCTAAACAAGCGACAAAGCCGAAAGCACAGACTTGACTCCTCGCCGTGTGGTAACGGCGTAAAAAATACCACCCCCTACTTTTGCACCATGAGGCACAAACTAAAAGAAGTGGCCCTGATTTCCCGGCGCCCCTTTAATAGGGCAGGGGTGCGAAAAATCTCCGGGAGGAAAACCGGCGACGAGGTTCACCACCCGTCACGTTCAGTCTCCCGAAGGGGCGAAAACTGGATTCCGGAAGCCCGTCTGTCTACGCTGAATGTATGTGGAGCAATGAATGATAAGATGGATGAAGTATGCGATATGATGTATGATAGAGGAATAGAGGTGTTATGTGTAAATGAGACGAAACGAAAGGGAAAGGATGCCACTACACATAGCATGTATACCGCATACTGGTCTGGTGTAGACGAGACTGAGCGGGCATGCCAGGGAGTCGGTATCATCCTTTCAGAAAGAATGGATCATTGTGTGAAAGAGTATGAATGTGTAAGACCGAGACTGCTATGGATACGAATGAAAGTGGGCTGAAAGAAGTTATTTGTGCTAGGGGTCTACGCCCCAGACATGTCTAAGCCCACTTATATCCGAGAGCAGTTTTGGGAGATGGTAAGGACAGTGCTAATGAAATGCAAGGGTAATGAAAAAATTGTTATATTACAAGATTTTAATGGAAGCGTTGGCGTGAAGAGGCTTGGTTATGAAAGGATATTGGGAACGTTTGGTGATGAAAGTATATATGAGAATGGTGAATACCTCCTCACCGTATGTGTGGACGAACACTTTCTTTCGTCATAAGAAGATTCACATGTATACATGGGCAAGAGGTGGTGATAGAAGCATGATAGATTTCATAATTTTGGATGAAAAAATTAGGAGCGCAGTGGTTAGTTAGAACAAGGGTTTACCGGGGGTCCAACGTAGGGACGGATAATTACTTGGTCTCATGCCGAATTAATGGTCTATTCAGATGTTGGCGGCATCGGACATCTGTGTCTACCACTGCGTCACAGCGTATAACGCTCAGCACAGCGTATAAGAACAGAGAGGTTACAAGATGAAGGTGCGAAAGAGAAGTTCAAATGTAGACTGAGAGAAAATATAAGTGTTATGGATGAATTGTGTATGAATGATTTAGACTTGGAGACTGTGTGGTATAATGTCAAGAAAGGTTTGGTGGATGCAGCTACCGAAGTATGTGGTGTAAGTAAGAGAACGAGTGAAAGGAAAAATAACACTTTATGGTGGGATGATGAGGTACGGATGGAAGAAGAAGCAAAGAAGAGAGCATGGCTGGATTTACTAGCAACCAAGGCTAGTTATTCTAGCGGTATGAATGATGATATTGAAAGAAAAAAGGCAGTCTTTAGACACCTAAATAAGAGAGTAACAAAAGTAGTTGAAAGACAAAAAGCAAGAAAGAACGGATAAAAATTATAGAAGAATATCGGATAACTTCCAGGCAAATATTAAAATGTTCTGGAAACTCGTAAGAACTGCCAGGAGAAATTCAATACAGCCTAGAATGAATGCTATACGAGACCAGAATAGTTGTATTCTGAATGACGAAGTGTCGAGTTTAAGGAGATGAAAGGAATACTTTGAAAGCGTGTTTATGAGTCATGAAACGTTTCAATTAAATGAAATAGAAATTCCGATAGAAGAGGAAAGAGATAGAGAGATAAGTATAGATGAAATAATGAAAGCAATGAAAGGTATGAAAGCAGGTAAGGCAGCCGGATATGATAGAGTATCACTCGAAATGCTAAGGGCTGGAGAGCGAGTGGTGGCAGACCTGCGGTACACCTTGTTTAATTTGTGTTGAGAGTTAAGTGGGTACCGGGAGACTGGTGCAAAGCCGTGATAGTTCCACTATATAAAGGTAAAGGATCGCAGCAGGACTGTAAAAACTACCGTAGTATCAGTCTTCTTAGCATTGTGGGAAACTGTATGCTAAGGTACTAATTGAAAGAGTTATGAAAGATACTGATGGAAAAATTTGGGATGTGCAAGCTGGATTTAGAAAGGGAATGGGATGTACGGATCAGGTCTTTTCCATGCGCACGATCGCGGAGAAGTTTTTGGCAAAAACCAAAAGGTTTTTTGTGCGTTCGTGGACTTGGAAAAGGCTTATGACAGAGTGGACAGGGATGTGTTATGGCGAACACTGAACTCATTTGGTTTGAGCGCTGGGTTGATACAGGCATTTGAGTCTCTGTATAGGGACTCCAGTGCTTGTGTCAGGATCAACAGGGCCTACTCGGACTGGTTTGGCATCCATAAAGGGGTCACACAGGGCTTTGTGGCTTCGCCGTGTCTGTTCAATCTATTTATGGACAGTTGTTTGGAAAATTTTAAAGTTGAAGAATGCGGGTTAAGAATGGGTGAGTTAACCGTCAAATGCCTTTTGTACGCCGATGATCAAGTCATACTCGCGTCGTCGGCGGCCGAGTTGCAAATGATGGTTACATTAATGAACAGTTCATTAAAAGAAAGGGGAATGAAAGTGAACGCAAGTAAGACAAAAGTTATGGTTTTTGAAACAGAAGAAAGTAAAACGATATGTGAAATAAGAATAGAAGGGGAATTGGTCGAGCAAGTAGATAAGTTTGTGTATTTGGGATGTGTATTTAGCAGAGATGGTAGATATGATAAGGATATAGAACGACGAGTGAACGCAGGAAATAAGGTAAATGGGGCTCAACACTCTGTTGTGGAAAGTTAGAATGTGTCCAAAAAGGCACGTATGGCAATTCACAATGCTGTGTTAGTCCCTTTTTTTTATAGAATTAGGGTGACAAACGAGCACACAGTCCACCTGATGGTAAGTGGTTGCTGTGGCCCATAGACATCTACATCTATTTTCGTTTGCGAATTAAAATGCAGATGCGTTGTCAGCCGTGAGGACTAAGATAGAATGCCTCTTTTCCAGTAAAAAGGGTCTCCGGTTCTCTACACTCACCATATGAAACACAGCAGCATTAGGCTGCTATTTTACGCTGGTATTCTGTGAGAGCGTGGTCCTTCCCCGGTCGAGCCGACCCATTCGTGCTACAACTATACTATTAATATAGCTGCAGCATGGCCCTACATTAATGTATGGTAGTGAAAGTTGTGTGTGGCAGAAGAAACACGAGAGTAGAATAAATGCTGTAGAAATGCGGTCATTAAGGAGTATGTTAGAGCTGAATCTGAATGACAGAGTGAGAAATTGTGTGATAAGAGAAGAGTGTGGTTTGCAAGATGATGTTGTGACCAGGATTAAGAAAGGAATGCTTCGGTGGTTTGGTCATGTAGAAAGAATGAATGAGGAAAGAGTGACAAAGCAAATTTATGTGGCAGAGGTGAACGGCAGAGTCGGGACGGGACGCCCTAGGCGAAAATTTATCGAACAAATTGGCGATATATTGAAAATGGGCCAAATGAAGAGTACCCTTAACCAACGAGCGTGTATGCGTAGGTATATGGATGTGGAAGAGGCGAGAGAGGTGTGTCAGGATCGTGCCAAATGGAAGTCCATAGTCTCTGCCTACCCTCTGGGTGACAGGCGTGAGTGTTTATGTATTATGTTATGTATGTATTCTAACAAAAGTAGCTACGAATGTTTGGATATGAGTAAAATCACTCTAAATGAAATATTGACACTGACAAAATAACAAAATGTATTAAATGAAAGGGGAGAGGCCCTAGCTTGTAGAATAGTTACACTATCGTTTTAGCATTACCTGTATAGATAGTTGTAAATACATAAATAAATCACCTTCTCCTTGGTCTTTTTTTCAAATATAAAAGTAACAAACGAGCAAACAATCCACCTGATGGTAAGTGGATACTGCGACCCATAGACATCTACATCTATCTTCTAAGTCTAAAATACTGATATAATGCTGAGCTAGCAGTATGACAGAATGCCTAGTTTACAGTAAAAAGGGTCTCCGGTTCACACTCACCATAAGAAACAGCAGCATTGAGCTGCTATTTTACGCTAGTATTCTGTGAGAGCATGGTCTTTCTCCGGTCGAGCCGAACCATTTGTGCTACAAGCATAATATTATAGTTGCAGCATGGCTCTACCATGTAAAGAATGGTCTTCATTGTATCTACCGTTATATAGAGACTTTGTTATTATAGCCAGGTATAGAAGGCAGATAAGCAAGCGCAGTACTAGAGTCGCATTTTTGATGATGCTTACCTTTTCCGGTCTGAATGTTTTACGTCTTGAAATAAATCAAGTAGCTATACCGCTATCTATCAGAATCTATTAGATTTTTCTGGGATTTCCTCAGGATTAATTTTTAATAATATTAGATAGAAAATCAATTTGTTATCAAAACAGCGCAGGTAGATTTCCGTTTAGCAACCCCGAACCGGTTATTATCCGGGAGAGTAGTATAAGCAACGTAGCGTTGCACTCGTCCTTTTTTATCGTGGAGAAATCCTCATGGATACCTTTGACTGCGGTGGCAACAGAAAGTTTATGCCGGACTCCTATCGACTAAAACCAAACGGTGGTCTCCAACAGGGCAAACGAGAGGTCCCGGGATCTCCATTCGGAACGCAACCAACCTTTGATTTAGTGAAAGCACGTCACGGTGGCAGTACTTGCTGCTCCCAGCACCTTCACAGTGCTATCACGATGTCTCGGGACCCGAGGTCCCGAGTCACGTTCAACCCTATCTCATCTTGCAACTCCCACGACGACGACAGGTGACCTAAGGGACTTGACCGGTCCTCTGAAATGAGCACTACACTCGTTCTATTTTTAAGGTAAGGATGTTATAGACCAGATCTCATACCGAATTAGGGAAAGCTGGTATGTACTTTCGAGTGCTCGTTTTGCTGGCTCTTGATGAAGGTTGGCGTCTAGATAAATATTGGAGCCGTGTGAGAAGAGAGTAGCAATAGTAGCATGATATCGGTCTTTGGATGTGTGCGGAAGCCAAGGGTTTATGTTCAGTACAAGACGCCATCTTTGCCCCAGCGAGCAGGACATATAATTTCTAGAAGGGAAAAGGCATAAAATTAAATGAATTACATTTGTATATTTTATTTTTATAACTTAAACAATTATTTTATGTAAAGACATACTCATAATTTTTATCTCTATCAATTTCAATGATGATATATTTTCACAAACGGACAGAACTTTATCTTAAGTGTTCGTTTTAAAACAGCAAACCCTAAAATACACAACAATATTATATACACAAAATGTCGAATGGAATTTCTTGTATAATACCGTGTTTTAATAATATTTTCGTTCTAACATCTCATTAGCCTTTCAAATTTGTTTGAGCTCTATTGTTTCTAAGATATAAATTTAATTAAATTTAATCCACCTATTTAAATTAGATTGTACAAGCTTTAAGCTTCTCTGAAAAAAAAACAAAGACAATGAATTTTTTTGTCATTAATTCCTCGTTTAAGATACTGAACGGACTTCCCTTGTGTATTCATTTTCATCACAGTTATGTCATAATATGGCCTTTGGTAGTGCACTTAACGACAATAGCCTCTATCGAGATGAACCTCGCTTATGATTTTGTTTTTCGGTGTATTTCTTAACAAATAATGTTAAGCTATTTTATTATTATAGATGCTATTGGTGATAGTTGATAGATATCTTCTTATTCTTATGCATTGGGGGTAGTGTGGTAAACACTTTCATGCCCCAAAACCCTCCCAGTAATGTGAGGAGGCCTGTGCCAGAAGTGGGACGTAGGCTATCTTTTAAAATTAAAGCTGAAATTTTCAAACTCACTTTTATTTTGTTTAGCACTTCGTACCCTTAATTATTAGGTTACTGTCATTTCAAACCATCTGTCTAATACAAACATAGTTGGAACAAAATTATTATTTCTAAAATATAAAGGTACCAATTTTCTGATTTTAAATCTGGTAATAAAAGCAAGCACACCAAAGTTTCTTACCACGCAGAGGTAATTACGGATTGGGTAATGACCCGGAATAGTAAATTACCCAAAAACAATATAGTTTGTGCACGTAATTGCCATTTCGATCCCTTCTCTTACTTTTTCTGAAGCCACAAAGAAATGAACACGGAGTATGAATCACAGTTATTGAAGTTTTGAGATTTATTTAGTTTACGCGATGAACTCAGATTTGATATTCTCCCGCCTGTAAAGCCTTTTACTGGTCTGTGGGATTTCGACGCAAATTTTCGAACAGAAATACGGCTGGGCATATCCCGCAACTTCAAGACACTATAAATTCATTCTCCTTTGGTCGGACCAAAAATAATAAATAGTAGTTGGAGCCTCCTCACGTGGTAGAGCTATGCTGCATTTATATTATGGTAGTAGCACGAATAGGTCAGCCCGACCGAGGAAGAACACACTCTCGCTTAAATACCATCATAAAATAAAAGCTCAATGCTCAATGTTTGGATGGTGAGCGTAGAGAACCAGAGACACGAGGCATTCCGCGGCAGTCCTCAGAAGTCACAACGCGTCTGCATTTTGATTTTTAATCGAGGTTAGATGTAAATGTCTCCAGGCTTCAGTATCCACTTACCATCAGGTGGATTGTGTGTTCGTTTGTTACCCATATTCAATAAAAAAAGCCAGGGTTAGCTGTAACTTTGACCGCCTCCGTTCCCCAGTGGTCACGTGTGTGCAAGGCACTCGTAACCGAACGTCGTCTACGTCAACTCTTAACTTCGGGAATATAAAATCCGTATAAACGCGATAAGCTTCATAAAAATTAGTTTTATTTAAGTTGCTCTTATACTCCTATCTATAAAACTTTAATTTTATTAGAGAACTTACCACTTCAGCGATTCGATTGCGAATCTAATGACTGGGTACAATTTATAACTAGGAGCTGGTGTAGGTAGGTATCACTCCATTTTAAATTGATGCTGCTAGGCAATTGTGTAATCATTTAAAAGGTATGAGGCTAGAATTTCATGATTCTAGATTAACGGGAAGTACCCTATAGGTTTGATTTATTTGCGAGTATAAAAATATGTCGCATACCGCTACCGTTACCTTTACAGCCTATTAAAGTCCACCGCTGAACATAGGCCTTCCCTTTAGAATAATAAAAAAAACTACGGTTGCCAATCCGCTTGCCAAGCATGGCAACTATGGCAAATGAGGCAATCTAAGTGGCAGGCCTGTGTTGCATAAATGACAGTTTTTTTATTGCGTTACCGTAGAAGCTTGACTTTATTAGATCTCCAAGGAACTGCAGACCTACGTATTTTATATTATTTTCAACTTGATATCTCCACGCGTTCCTGATAAAAAGGATAAAAATATTAAAACCAGCCAGATACAAACAGTACAACGTAAGAGATTTTTCTTCAATTTTATACAAACAAAATACGAATAAACTTTCCCCGACCTATTAAATACATAATACGTAAAAAAATAAGAACCCAATCAGATGGGGAGGCCTCGGCAGAGGAGACCAAACGGCCGAGGGTTAGGGGTAAAGGGCAATAAACTGGCGGACGATGCGGGCGATATCGAGGAGCACCGCCTTCTGCATTTGAGCCTTGCTTCACGGAGTCGCAGTTGCCGTAGATGACCCGAAAGGCTGAAGGGAATTATTATTATATATTATTACAATTTGTCTTAGCTTATTTAACTAGGTACATCTTTTCTACAAAGTAGTCTTGGTTTAGAGCCAGTATAATTAATTACACACCGTATCTGAAGTCTTCTTTCTTTAAAGTTAGTTGCTGGGGTATAAAGGTTGCAGTAGCCACTTGACATCAAGCGGACTATAAGTTTGTTCGATTTTTAATCGTCGAACAAACATGAACTGTACTAACTATTACTCTGCTCTAACTACTATCATTAATTTGACAGTATTTCATCATTAAGAGGTGAAAAAACAATTCAATATAACTTTATTATAGTTATAACTTTTAACAAAAAGTAAAAACCGACTTCAAATTGCTTAAAAAGGAATTATTTATTTGCTACCCTTAGGGGTGGAATTTTTTCTTTCAATTTATATGGGACAACCCATGAAGTATATCCTATTTAATAAAAAATAATCATTGAAATCGGTTCATAATATGCGAAGATATCGCATAAAATACATAAAAAAGAACATACACTCGAATTGAAAACCTCCTCCTTTTTAAAGTCGGTTAAAAAAGTCTGAAAATTTATTAAGTTACTGTTTCGCTTTGTTCACTGTAAAATCAATCAGTCTTGAGACAGATGGCTTAGTATTGTGGAAGCCAAATGCAAGGTTATATATTGTATTCATTAAATTTAAACGTAATTCATTCAAAGCTTGGGATGCAGGAATAGCTTGGAAAGTCTATATAAACATAACATAACATAACATAAACACTCACGCCTGTCACCCAGAGGGGTAGGCAGAGACTACGGACTTCCACTTGGCACGATCCTGGCACACCTCTCTCGCCTCCTTTACATCCATATATCTACGCATACACGCTCGTCGGTTAAGGGTACTCATAATCTGGCCCATTTCCAATATATCGCCAATTTGGTCGATAAACCTTCGTCTAGGGCGTCCCTTTCCGACTCTGCCGTTCACTTCTGCAGCATAAATTTGCTTTGTCACTCTTTCTTCGTTCATTCTTTCTACATTACCAAACCACCGAAGCATTCCTTTCTTAATCCTGGTCACAACGTCATCTTGCAAACCACACTTTTCTCTTATCACACTATTTCACCCTGTCATTCAGATTCAGCCTAGCATACTTCTTAATGACCGCATTTCTACAGCATTTATTCTACTCTCATGCTTCTTCTGCCAGACCCAACTTTCACTACCATACATTAAAGTAGGGACTAATACAGCATTGTGAATTGCCAAACGTGCCTTTTTTGACACATTCTGACTCTTCACAATAGCGTGTAGAGCCCCATTCACTCTATTTTCTGCGTTCACTCGTAGTTCTATATCCTTATCATATCTACCATCCCTACTAAATAAACATCCCAAATATACAAACTCATCCACTTGCTCAATCAACTCCCCTTCTATTCTTATTTCACATAACGTTTTACTTTCTTCTCTTTCAAAAACCATCACTTTCGTCTTACTTGCGTTCACTTTCATACCTCTTTCTTTTAATGATCGGTTCATTAAAGTAACCATCATACTTTTTTATTATAATAATAGCTGTAAAGAGCATGGTGCGTTTCGTAGAGTATAACCGTCTTTCAAGTCGCAGCCGCAACGCATTGAACTCGGAAATGTTATCGTGCATTAATATCTAAAAGACTAAAACAATAAACGAAACTAAAAACTGAAATTGCATACCAGTGCTAATAAAAAATAAAAAATGACATGATGTGAATTCCATCAACCAGCACTGGAGTAGTGTGGCGGAATAATAATTGCCCTATAACCTCCCCAGAAATGAGATTAGGCCTAGCAGTGAGCACATATAGGTAGATAGATAGCTCTTTATTACATAATTATAACAACAAAATAATCAAAAAGCTTTAATAATTTAAAAAAAAAACATATTACTGAGGCAATATCTAAAAAAAAACAATCGTGAAATTTCATATATTAGATAACTAATCAAAATTCATATATACCTACTGTAAAATAAAAGCAATTCATTTCAGAATAAATAATTTTATTTAATAAAACGAACTTAGTTCTTTCAGTGTTTTGAGATGACGAAACTAATAAGCGCTCTTAATTGATTGTCAGAGAATTTAATTAATATGCCATTAATCCTCGGCGTTCATCTATTTTAATTATTTTCTTATGCCCAAGTACTCAAACGCTACTCAATTTTAAGATGCCGTTAAGTCTCGTGTGTTGTCTATTACTTTAAGTCAAAGTATCTGGGACACCACGAAACAACGAAGACTTAAAATTGAGAAGCGTTTGAGTATTTGGCCAATAATCTAAAATAAGTTATTTAATGTGTTAAGATCTATATTAAGTAATTAAAATATCCTTGAGCAACGAATATCTGCGTCTTAAAGTTACAGCCTATATTACGTCCCACTGCTGGGCACAGGCCTCTTCTCATTTTTGATTTCTCAGACATGCAGGTTTCCTCACGATGTTTTCCTTCACTGCCGAGCACGTGGTAAATCAGCACTTAAAATTGCAATTGAATATCTGCGTCTTAAATCGTCTAAAATAATAATCGGAATTTGAAAGTATCGATGTAAATAAACAAAGATAACATTATTTTGCCATGTAGTGGTGGCTTAAGGGAATCCACTACCCCATATTATCCCGTGGGTGTCACAATAGGCGAATGTGGGAAACTGAAATATAATTTAGGCAAAGGATCATCCTGAAAGAAGTCAATAATAATTAAAATGAAAAACTATGGTAGACAACCCCCTTTCCAAGCATGACATCAATTGCAAATATCATCCTACGAGGCAATATGGGGTAGGCTTATGTTCAGCACTGAAAATTCAGATTAAATGAATGGAAGTCGCCTCTTAAGACACCCACAAGCCGCTATAGGGTAGTAGATTCTATTAGGACGCCGATACGCGGCAAAATTTTCAAGTGTATTCAGAAATGTGTTCCCTGCATAAAATAAATGCTTACTCGGTTTCTTCTTTTCGTTTTTAAATTGATTAATTTTTCAACATTGCCACACAGAAACACAACCGACATAGCCCAAAGGATTAGTAAGCTGAAGTGGCAATGGGCCGACCATAGCGCACAGCTCGAAGAACCGACAACCGATAGAGAAGCAATGTTCTCGAGTGGCCTCGTACCGGTAGGCGAAGTGTGGTGTGGCCCCCCACTAGATGGAGTGACGACCTGGTAAGACATGCAGGAAGTCGATGGATGCGGGTGGCTCAGATCCGTGCTTAGTGGCATTCTTTGGGGGAGCCCTATGTTTAGCAGTGGACTTGTAATGACAGATGTAATGATGATGATGCCACACTGAAAGGGAACGTAGAAACATTAGCAACATTAATGTATTTTTACACATCTAAATTTCGTTTAATATTCATTATTTCATAAGTATTAATCTGCATTTCATTTAATATTCATAACTTACGACGATATCGGTTAGGAGATATTCTTACACCGCCACTACACGGCGAAAACTCTTAGCACGTCCTCAAATAAACTTTTTGTAAATTGTAAACAAGTTTATTAAACCACCGTAAAGTACAATGTGTTATTATATCAATGTTTATGAAGGTAAAATAAATTGCAGTATCGATAACATGAAGGTACATAATTAATGGAGATTGTTTTCTTCAGGCTTAAGGAAACTAATAAGTTATGACAAACTTTATTATTGTTTATATGGCGGCTTAAGAACTTACTTGACTGTTAGAAAACGGATACTAGTGTGGATAAATGTAAATAAAGCAATAAATTATATTCCATAAAGTTTAATGTTAAAGCCCATAGTATATTATATTCCACTGATAGGTATAGGTCTTCTCTCACAGTCTCTTTCATCTTTCTTCTATTGTTAAAAAGAAACGTTATTCCCACACTAGGATTTTCTCATGTATCAAAAATATCCACTGCTGAACATAGACCTTCCCCATAGATTGCCTCATAGGGGTGATATTTGCCGTAGTTGCCACTCTTGGTAACCGGGTTGGCAACCGCAACTTTTTATTTTTATTCGTTATTGGAAAGACGTTCCTGACGAAATTCCGACGTTTTGTTTCCTACAGCTACATTTCTGACATTATGTACTATGTTAATAAAATGTCAAATCAATACAATTATTATAGTTATATTTTAAAATTGATGGGTCGCTCATGGAGATGAGTCGCTCGCGTCCGTAGGCTTTGACCACCTAACCCTAGGCCCATCCTACACGTGTCCCCCGGGTGGTGCTAAACGAGCGATAAAGCCGAAAGTATAGACTCGGCTCCTCGCCGTATGGTAGCGGCGTAAAAGCTACCACCCCTTAGTTCGCACCATGAGCCAGTAAATAAAAGAAATGGCCCCGAGTTCCAGGCGCCCCTTTAATTGGGCAGGGGTGCGAAGAATCTCCGGGAGAAAAACCGGCGACGAGGTTCGCCACCCGTCACGTTCTGTCTCCCGGAGGGGCGACAAGTGGAATGCGGAGGCCCGTCTGGCTACGCTGAATGTATGTGGAGCAATGAATGATAAGATTGATGAAGTATGCGAAATTATGAATGATAGAGGAATAGATGTGTTATGTGTAAATGAGACGAAACGAAAGGGTAAGGATGCCACTGCACATGACATGTATACCGCTTACTGGTCTGGTGTAGACGAGACCGTGCGGGCATGCCAGGGAGTTGGTGTCATCCTTTCAGAAAGAATGGGTCAATGTGTGAAAGAGTATGAATGTGTTAGCCCAAGGCTGCTATGGATACGAATGAAAGTGGGCTTAAAGAAGTTGTTTGTGCTAGGGGTGTACGCCCCAGATATGTCTAAGCCCACTTATATCCGAGAATAGTTTTGGCACATGGTAAGAAACAGAAACAGAAACAGAAACTTTATTATTCAATATAGATTATAAATAATACTTATTGAAAGTCACTCTTTTGTTTAGTTACCACTGATTCGAAAAAAACCTCTGTCCTGGGAAGAACCAGCAAGAAACCCAGCGGGACTTTTTTTTAAAAATAACAGCTTACTATCATGTATGTTACACAATTAACCACACAAAACAAATAAGAAATGGCTTGGTAGCGAACATCTCATTCCCAGGGGTTATTATCATCCATAAATTATTTAATATTATAATAACCCTTTTTATACAAACTATGTTTAATAAAGTTTTTGAGTTGTGAGCAGGTCGAATTTTGTATATTTTCTGGGATTTTGTTGTAAAAGCGTATACATTGCCCCAAGAATGAATTACTGACTTGGTGGAGTCGAGTAACTGGTACTACTAGCTTGTGTTTGTTCCTAGTATTTACAGAATGAATATTAATTATTTTTGTATAACTACTTTTATTTTTGTGTACGTACATTACATTTTCATAAATGTATTGAGAGGCCAAAGTTAATATATTAATTTCCTTAAATTTTTGTCGGAGCGACTCTTTAGGTTTTAAATCATAGATTGCTCTTATGGCCCTCTTCTGTAAAATAAATATAATTTCAGTGTCAGTCGCGTGTCCCCATAGCATAGTTTTTTCGGTGTTCATGGACTTGGAAAAGGCTTATGATAGAGTGGACAGGAATGTGTTATGGCAAACACTTAACTCATTTGGTTTGTGCGCTGACTTTTTTTTTTATATAGGATTAGGGTGACAAACGAACACACAGTCCACCTGATTGTAAGTGGTTGCTGCGGCCCATAGACATTTACATCTATCCTCGATTACAAATCAAAATGCAGATGCATTGTCACCCGTGAGGACTAAGATGGAATGCCTCATTTCCAGTAAAAAGGGTTTCCGGTTCTCTACACTCACCATACGAAACACAGCAGCGTTAAGCTGCTATTTTACGCTGGTATTCTGTGAGAGCGTGGTCCTTCCCCGGTCGAGCCGACCCATTCGTGCTACAACTATACTACTAATATAGCTGTAGCATATATTAGTAGTATAGGCTCTTTATAGGGACTCTAGTGCTTGTGTCAGGATAGATGGGGTCTACTCCGACTGGTTGGGCATTCACAAAGGTGTCAGACAGGGCTGTGTAGCTTCCCCCCCGTGGCTGTTTAACCTATTTATGGACAGTTGTTTGCAAACCTTGAAAGTTGAAGAATGTGGGTTGAGAATGGGTAAGTCAACCGTCAAACCGTGCCTTTGCCAATGCCAGTCATATTTGCATCGTCGGCGGCCGAGTTGTAAATGATTGTTACTTTAATGAACTGGTCATTAAAAGAAAGGGGTATGAAAGCGAACGCAAGTAAGACGAAAGTGATGATTTTTGAAAGAGAAGTAAGTAAAACGTTATGTGAAATAAGAATAGAAGGGGAGATGATTGAGCAAGTGGATGAGTTTGTGTATTTGGAATGTGTATTTAACAGGGATGGTAGATGTGATAAGGATACAGAACGACGAGTGAACGCAGGTAATAGAGTAAATGGGGCTCTACACTCTATTGTGGAAAGTCAGAATGTGTCCAAAAAGGCACGTATGGCAATTCATAATGCTTTAATGTATGGTAGTGAAAATTGGGTGTTAGAATTAACACTGTAGAAATGCGGTCATTAAGGAGTATGCTAGGGCTGAATCTGAATGACAGGGTAACAAATAGTGTGATAAGAGAAAAGTGTGGTTTGCAAGATGACGTTGTGACCAGGATTAAGAAAGGAATGCTACGGTGGTTTGGTCATGTAGAAAGAATGAACGAGGAAAGAGTAACAAAGCAAATTTATGTTGCAGAAGAGAACGGAAAAGTCGGGAAGGGACGCCCTAGACGAAGGTTTATCGACCAAATTGGCTATATATTGAAAATGGGCCATATTAGGAGTACCCTTAACCGACGAGTGTGTATGAGTAGATATATGGATGTAAAGGAGGCGAGAGAAGTGTGTCAGGATCGTGCCAAATGGAAGTCCGTAGTCTCTGCCTACCCCTCTGGGTGACAGGCGTAAGTGTTTATATTATATTATTATATTATATATTTTAAAATATGAAAATATTCATTACATACCATAAATTTAAATCAATTAGTATACAATAACGAAATTAATAAGATAACAATTAAACATAAAGCGGTAACTATTGATATCAAGCCCTTTCAAGACATTTCAGCAAGATATACGAGTACTTTTAAATAGCCACTTTTTTAAATTATTTAAATAATAACAGTGTAATGTCAGAAAGCTAATGTATTAAAATTTAAAGCAGCCATATCCTTTTTACTTTCCCAACTCGCTTCGTAAAGTCGGTGAGTGATGATTCTATGAAGAAACCCGAAGAAAAATGACGCAGAAGATCATATTCTTATGCTAATGCTTTGTCGCTGTGAACATCGGTGCCCTCTTCTGATGCATGATAATATGGCGTAGTAGACATCTCGTAATTTGTATTTTTATTGAATTAAATTTTACTACTTACGCGTCTGACAGATATAACCTTATTTGTTTATATATAGTTAACATTATTACATACATATAGACGTCACGCTTGTTATCCTAGACGGGTAGGCAGAGTCCAAAGAGCAACTTGAACTTCTTTTAGCCAAAAAAATATGGGTTTTTATGAAAAAAAAAAATAAGTAATAGGAGGTTGCTCATCATCTTCACAATCATAAATTTAATATCCTATTAGTCGCTTTTTACAACATTCTCAGCAAGAAAAAAACAGTATTATGCATTAATATACTGGTCTATTCTAGTCTTCTGCTATATCCTGCCTAACGTTTCGTTTCGCTTATAGTAGCTAGATTTATAAATATTAAGTATACTAGGTGTCTCAGCAGACATCGGTCTGCCCTTTTTGGTTTCGTATTTTTGACAAAGTTAATAGAACTTATAGCCTGTTTTCCCAAAAGCAATCGTCCGCACCCAGTTTTACAACTAAGCTTAACCAGTTACCCTGCTGTACCGTGAACGTGTAGTTATGGTGTAAGAAAATCCACTACTCCATAAACAATATGTAACAAAAACCCTGTGGTTCTCATTAAGCGCGTTATCAGAATCAGTACTTAAACGTATAGAAATAAGTTAATTCAGACAACTAGAACATTAATAAATTTAATTTAAATTAAAAACTATAATTTGAAAATTTTTAGTGGTTTTATTACCTCCAACTGACACTAGCACCAGTAAAGCGAGGTATTTGAAAATCCTCTTACTCCCCGGACAATGCAGAAGTAATAAAACAACATACAATTTACAAATTGATTTCTTTTTATTAAAATTATTTTTTAATGGTCGAGTTTTTTGAAAAAACGTTGTTTATATACGTTTGAATACTGATTCTGATAACGCACTTAACGGGAATCACAGGCTTTTTGTTACATGTTGTATAATAGTCCTTTGGGTATCCTAAGCGTCTTCCTAATAACATCTAAAAAAAAACTGCGGTTGCCAACCCGCCTGCCAAGCGTGGCAACTACAACAAATATTCATGAGGCAGTCAATGGGGGAGGCCTATGTTTAGTAGCGGAATTTCGATAGGCTGTAACGGTAACTGTTGGACACAAGCATCATAATATTATTTCTGAGAGGAATATAAAACTGTATGAATAATAAATTTATTTATTTATTTATAAGGGGTATTATTACATACTGCTGCTCTGCATGTGTATAAGTCGCGGCACGTAAGTCTAGCGCTGAACGAAACGTGGAGGGGACGCGCACGAATTGAATGAATGCACGAATGCGACTGGAGAGCCAATCAGCGCGTGCGAACGATACGCACGAGTCAATTAGCGCGACTTATACGCAATAAACCAATCAGCGTGGCTTATGCGCAATAACGCTCACCGCTAGACTTTCGTGCCGCTACTTATTACTTGTACTAGGTAAACCTGTCTTACGGGGCTCAAGACCTTCCATGTTGTAATAATAGACATTGATATATTTACAAGCAAAAGTATTAATAATTTACACAAAAATATCAGTTCATGAAAAAAAAATCTTTTAATTTTAGAAGGTCTGCTAAAAGCTTTAACTTATTCGTAAATAAAACTAAAACTTGTTTAGTCACACGGTATTTACATTAATTAATAAACTAAAGGTTCATTTACTTTGGTTTCCTTTTCGGAAGTTGTGGTTAGATCACATTTTTTTAGAACCCGCCACATCTGTAGCCGCAGGAAGTTTAATAGGGTCTGACAGATTCCGAACGCACTTACCCATGTTCCCAAGATTAATGACGTGAGGTGCCGCGGCCTCCATTCCTTAGGTTGCGGTAATGTAAAACTGATAGATCAAATTGTGTTCTTACACCATTTAAGTAATTTATAGGTTTAGATGATAGCAATTTTATTTTATTCCGTTATTATTTTTTTTTGTATAAGAATCGTTGTGATTTGAAACGCATTGTAGACCGCGAACTGAAATAGTTATAGGTTTGAATCCGCCATTCTACTACTGTTTTCTTTTTAAATATATATTTTTTTTAATTTTATTTAACAATCTTATATTTCATGCTACACTTGTGGTTGAAAATGATCATATTAAATAAATCTATTGCTGTGAAATATTTGTATTTTATAATTTGTATTTCATTTCTTTTGACGGTTTTACTTCTATCGCGTGTGAACTACACAGAACTAACACATACACATGTTTTTTTTTAACATGAGTTTATGAATTTACAAATTATCCTATATTAATCGATAACAGATTTTGTCTTTTGAGTTGTATTTATTAATTTTCATTCTTAATGTTATCGATTATATGGTGTTGACTTTTAAACGCACGTCTTTTGCATCATATTTTACAGCCTATCAGAAGTTCACTGCCTATCAGAAGTGCACTGGTCTTTCCCGTAAATTGCCTTAAAGACGGGATACTTGCCATAGATGCCACGGTGAGGCGGGTTGACATTCACAGTGTCTCCGTTTCAGTTTCTCCCGTTTCATTTCACTCTGTTACTGTTTAAAATACTAACTGGATGATGTAGGGTAGTATATTCTCTTACGCCACCATTACAAAGCAAATTAACAACATATTTAATAAGGAAAATCAACAATTGTAGTGTGATGCTGCAGCTAAATTATGGTTGAAGCACGAAGCTCTCACAGAATACCAGCGTAAAATAGTGGCTGAATGCTGCTGTGTTTCGTATAGTGAGTGTAGAGAACGGAGACCCTTTTTACTGGAAACGCGGCATTCCATCTTATTTCTCAGGGCTGTGTGCTCGTTTGTCACCCTTATTCTATAAAAAATAATGATATTTATATCTATATATATACAGGGTTATTTTTGAAAGAGTAGCCAAATTTTAAACTTAAGTTCAAATATATAAATAATGATAAACCGTTATTCCAGTTTTTGCAAATACGAGGAATTAAGGCTTCTACTTTGGAATTACCCCAAATTGAATGTGTATTTGGGAAACAACGTTCGACCCTTACGAATGTGAGTGGGCGCAGATCTGATTAAGAATATCAGTTAAAATAACGCATTTTGAAAAAAAGGACAGAATGTTTGTAATTGTTTAATTAACTTTTCTTCACCATTTGCGTATATTACTTATTCTGAACCTTCTCTACAAATTTTGGCCGGTTATTGTAAAATAACCCTGTATAACAGCAGCTTAATGCAGGGAATCCATCTTTATTCTCAGGGGTGACAACGCATCTGCATTTTGTTCAATAAACATTATGTTGTTAGAAATTAAAAAAAGAGTAAACATAAGCAATGGTAGAAATTCTATAAAACATGGGCTACTAATTATATTATATTATAATTAACTATATTTCCGCTGATATTAAAAAACCTACATGATATATAGAACTTCACAACTCTAGATAGTAGCACAACATCCAGCAATCACGTACGCCGCTAATACTTTAACGCAAAGGATAGCATCGCAATGTAACATAAATAAGTTTAAAGAGACAGCGATTATGAATACAATAATCAAAAAGACACTATGAAAATATTACCATTAAAGCCTATAAAAGTCCACTGCCTTTTCATAGATTACCTCTTAGATGGGATATTGCCATAGTTTCTGGGCTTAATTTTAGTTGCTATGAGGAAAATGTTGCTGCTCACCTCATCTTTCATTTACCCTCCTTCACCTCTTACGCCACCCATGGGACGTTAAGAAGGAATTGATATTGTTAAGCCGCCGCGCCGCCACTACATGGTTGAAAATATTATAATAATATATATTTTAAATAGTGTATAATAATATGTAATATATTGAAAATAAAATAACCTAATAATTCCGAACATCTCTACAATATTCACAGAAGCTACAGAGCGATGGATGCTTCCAAAAGTGAACATCATAACCAACAGAAGACCTTTTCGTTTTCTCCGACGTTTAATGGAGGAATCTTAAAAATATGTAAATCCATTTAACCCCATCCATTATAGTCTACAAAAATTCACTGCTGAACATAGGCCTCCCCCATAAATTGCCTCGTAGGGGGGATGTTTGCCATAGTTGCTACGCTTTGCAGGCGGGGTGGCAACCGCAGTTTTTAATTTTTAGTTGTTATTAGGAAGACGCTACTGTCCATCTTCTGGATTGCTTCCCTCTGTCATCTCTTACGAGGCCCACGGGATGATATGGAGTAATGGACATTCTTACTCCGCCACTACACGGTCGATCCATCCAGTTTATTAAAGTCTACTGCTGTACATAGGCCTCCCCTATAGATTGTCATTTAGAGAGGGTTTTAAAATGATATATATTTTTAAATAAAAATATGTAAAAACGGTTACATTTTTTCACTTGTGCCACCATCCAATGCCACAAGAGTATTTACTATCAGCGCGACGCAGCCTCTGGGTCAATTTGCTGTATCGTCCATATTATACCATCTATTCAGTGGTTAACAACAAACGGATTTCCATTCATTATATAGTATGAAGCCTGTTTTATATAAAGGAGTTTATTGAAGGCAAAGTACATTTATTGATTTATTGAGAATGAAGACGAAAAGAAAAAGTTTTTATTAAATAAGAGTGACGGCCCAGTAGCGCGGCTGTGTAGGTCGCGGATTCAGATCCCACATGGAACAATATATATATATATATATTTCACAGAGAAATAATGCACAATACATAGAGAAAGAAAGTATGATAAAAAGTGAGGTTTAAGGGCGTTAGATGTGTACTACCAATAAAATGGCCTACTCAGTAATGGTTTACCCAGTGTCAAATAATAAAATATAATTTAAGATAATTAAGTAAGTGGCGCAAATATGACTCTCTGAGAGATGATCATATTTGTGCTATTTGCTGTAGAGGCTATCGGTCCGTCAGGTGCACGTGCGGTGAAGTTTCTAAAGGAACTGTATCCGCGACTGGTCGTCGCCGTTCGCGATAAGCTGGATCTTTTCTCACTCAAAATCTAAGTATAGCCATTCAGTGAGGAAACGCAGCCAGCGTTCTTGGCACAAAAAATCATGTTTTTGTTCTTGGTTAGAACAAAAACATGATTTTTCACATGCCAGAATGATTCTGCTTTTTAAACAATAAATCTCAAATTAATTAAATAGGCTGACATCTTGGGATGACGAATCGATGTACGAACGTTTGCAGAACTCAGGCACGTTTCGGACAATTAGGCCGTTTTCACGGACTTGCCCGTTATAACATTTGTCAAGCTCGAAGTCCATAATTTAATTTGTAAACTTGGAATCCGAACAAGGCAATAGTTTGGACGGTGAGGGATGAAATTCAGTGATTTGTAAAGCTAAGCATTGAAATTATTTTAGCAGTGACAAGGTTTTATAGCTTGTAATATATCTAATATCAATTATAAAATATGTTTTTCATATGAAAAGTTTTCTTAAAGGAATTTAACAAATTTTATAATTAGCCTAAGGACAAAATACCTACGTGACATCGAACAACCAAAGAAATTTATAATAAGGGCAGAAGTTTTGACTAAACAGAGGTCAGCCACGGCTTTGTCGCGTGTATTTTGGAATATTTTTATCTGTTTCTAGTATTTTGTCGATTTGGGCCTCTAAATTCTATGTGACCAAGATACCCTACCTAATGCATCCAAACATACTAATAAATATTACAAATATGTTAAATAGCTGAAAATATTTTGAAATACTGTACTGTGTAACAGTGACGTAAGAACCTCGAATGAACTTACAATAAACAATAGCCCCACTTTTTATAATATTCGATATCATTTACGATCAAGGCATCTGTAATAAAAACGAATACCGTCCATTAGTAATCTACCCATAACAGCCTATAAAAGTCCACTGCTAAACATAGGCCTCCTTCGATGGATGGACTGGACTTAATAGATTGATTAGATAGCCTTCAATGGGGAATAGATTGCCTTTAAAATGTTGCTGCCTATTTTCTATTTCAGTAGCCTCTATCGCCTCTTACGACACCCACAGGACTATTTAGGGTAGTGGATATTATTACACCGCCCCTACACGCTCAATACATACATTACTAACTACAACGTGTTACAAAATACCCCGTAAAAAATATAATTAATAATCAAAGCCAAAAATTTTGTCAACCCTAGTAAGCTGTCATGTCATGGAACCAGATTATTTAACAGAAAGGCCTACGTAGGCTTTTTGTTAAATAATCTGTCAAATATTTGTTAAATAATCTTTTTACCTAATAATTGTCTACTTTAATAGTTTTTCTATTTTTCATTCTAAAATGTTTGCTACCTCAATACAAGGATGTCATTATACTCAAGTACTGGCTTCAAAAAATATCAAGTTGGAAAAAAAAATATGTTGTCAATTTCAAATCTTCTAATCGATATCCTACAACTGTTTCGAGTTTTTTTTTCCAACATTTTTTGCAAAATAACGATCCTTTCTAACTCGGATTATTACGATATGATGTTATGCGTAAGCCATGAAGATAGCAATTTAAATCGTGCTCGCGAACTATCGGCAATGATTTATCGATGATATACCCCCCACTGAACAGCGACGGCTGCCTTCGTACCAGTGTTTTCTGAACATGTCAAGACGACTACATTCCACCGGCTCTTTTCATCGGTCTGCTTGAAGTGGACGTCCAAGCACAGTCGACGCCAGGCTGAATTAGTGTTAGAGCATTTTGAAGAATAACCAACCACAAGTACGAGGCGAGCCGGAACAAGTTACGGTATAAACCATGTTGCAGTTTGGCGAATTCTTCGTGACGACAATCGTCACCCTTATCACTATCGCCGTACACAGGAGCTGATACCCTCCGATTTTGCACCCAGGAGGAACTTCTGCGAGTGGTACCTCAGGCAGTTAGAGGAAAACCCTAATTACGTAAACTATGTTCTTTGGACGGACGAGGCAACATTCACGAGGTCAGGACTTTCAAATATGCATAACGATCACGTTCGGGCTCGCGTGAATCCACATGCTTCACGGCAGGGCAGATTCCGAGACCAGTGGCGGCTGAATGTGTGGGCTGACCTTTATGACGGGCATGTCATCGGTCCCGTCATTATGCCATCACGTCTGAACGGTAGCAACTATCTAACGTTTTTACAAACGGAATTCGAAGAGGCGATTGACGACTTTCCTGTGGCTGACTGGAATTACTTTGAGAACCAAATAAACATGGTGTTTCAGCATGATGGAGCTCCGGCACATTTTGCTCGCAACGTACGAGAACATCTTAACGTTCACTTTCCGCGAGGATGGATCAGCCGCGGAGGACCGGTGCTATGGCCTGCTCTGTTCTCTGACCTCACACCCTTGGACTTCTTTTGTGGGTTATATGAAGGACAGAGTGTTTTCCGATTGCCCAACGGTTTCCGAGATGGAACAACGTGTTAGATCGGTTTTCGCATCAATAATACCGACGATGGTGCGAAATGCCACACAAGCCATATTCCGACGAGCGAGGTTGTTTATTGAGCAAGGCAGAGCACACTTTGAGCCGTTTCTGAAAATTTGACGTTTATTATGAAAAAGTAAGTGTTCATTTAGGTTGTTTTGATAGGTTAGGTCTTTTTAATTTTTTGTCGTTCCGCGAATTAGGTAGAAATGTAGGTACATTCTGCGTAGTTTACTCTTTAATTTTACTGAAATAGGGTTTGCACATCATTGAAATTAATAATATTTTTTTAGTTTTTTGGGGTATGTTATACAGCGTTACTACGTTTCTTAAATATTGTGAATGGACTCGTTATAAGGCCCCAATTAACCTCCTTTCGGCTTTACGGGTAGTAACATCTAGTATAAAAATCTACAGCTGTACATAGGCTTTCCCTATAGATTGTCACATAGATGGGACTTTGCCATATACAGTTAGCAAAGTGAAAGAGCCATGCTGCAGCTATATTATGGTTGTAGTACAAATGGGTCGGCTCGACCGAGGAAAGACCACGTTCTCACGGAATACCAGCGTAAAATAACAGTTCAACGCTGCTGTGTTTCGTATGGTAAGTGTAGAGATCCGGAGACACTTTTTGTTGAAAACGAGGTATTCCATCTTCGTCCTCAGGGATGACAACGCATTTGCATTGTTATTGTTATAATCACAAAATTATACGAATTTATAATCCCAACAGAAAAAATTGCTATTAATTTGTTTTACTTTATGAAGCTTGCGTTTAGAACTTCCATGTAAATTGACGAGAGTTGAAAAAAAAACTGGTTGCTTTTCCTCATCAAACGATATCACGATAAACAAAGAGTGTCCTAGTCATGTTGAATAATTTCAAGCCCGGCGGGCAGCAATAATAACAGGCTAATGAATATGTGACGACGGCGTCCCGCCCACCGTGTGTACGGAGATAACGTACTGTCCTAACTGAGGGAACACTGTAGGGAGTGCCCTGGGGTATCGATTTAGTGTGGTGTACAATATTGCACAGATTAATTACAAAGTTATACTAAGTTCGATATATAAATTAGATATATATGGTGAATTTCATAGCACGCGAGCAGCCCGAGTTTGATCTCATCCCACACTACTCTAATTGTGAAATTGTTAAAAACAATTTTAAGAGCTGATTTACCACGAACTCGGTGGTGAAGGAAGAACATAGCGAAGAAACCCCCATGTTCGAGAAATAAAAAAATCTAAGACACCAATCTAAGAAGTCAGCCAAAATGAATAGGATCAGCGCGGCGAACACCTCCCTCTCAGAAATGAGAGAAGGCCTGTGGCCAGAAGTGGGGCGTATATTTATATATATTTCAAAATTACAATGCCAAAAATTACAGTAATATTTTTCTGTTCAAATTTTATTTAAATAGCCTACATGAGTAAAATGAGAACGTTTTTTGGTCTAGCCTTAAAAAACTACTTTGCGTGAATGATTATAGTAATTTCAATTTTTTCTTCAAAAAAAGTAGGCAATCTAAATGAAAACTGACTAAACAGTTATTAATTATGCGATTATAAGTAAAGAAAGTTACATCTCAACTGCCAAGCACTGGTGTCCTCTTATTCCTGCGAGGGTTAATGAGCGATTAGTCCACTGCGATACTCCAGTGCCTGTTGGCGGACTTCAGATGTCTGTTTCAAAATGTATGTTTTCCCAAGTTTATATAATAATAAAACACCTCTTTCTTATAATGAAAACACATATTTTTTGAAGCTACAAAAATTTCAAAGGTATATTTGATATAATGTGATACTCCTGTAAGCTTTGTTGTAAAGAAAAGGTTTAAATTTCATTTAATATTTTGGAAAGGAATTTTAACGAAAATTATGCAAGGCTTTTTTCCTTTGATCTTTAGTCATGATTACTGTAAGATCATTTGGTGTGGTATTTACAGCGAGACAGATCACATTATAATATTTAATAGACGTAAACATTACCTTTTACTTTAAGACAGATCATCAAAAATACATTTATTACTAGCGACTTGCCCGGCTTTGCCTGGGTAAGATCTACTAATGCGGCGTTATTAATTTATGAATTTTTCGATTTTTTCAAAAAATAAAATCAAGTTTTTTTAGCCAAATCACTCCTGTTATCGCTCACTATCTGTTTGTTGAGTTTCATCGCAATTGATACAGCCATTCCGAAGATTATTCCGGACAGACAAACAGAAATTATAAAAAGTTAAAAAGTTAAAGTTACAGTCTATTTACGTCCCACTGCTGGCACAGGCCTCCTCTCTTTTCTGAGTGGGTTTTAGGGCAAGGAATTGTCCGCGGCGCTGCCCCAATGCGTGTTGGCGAACTTCACTTGTCTTAGAAATATTTTTTTTTGATTTCTCAGGCTTGCCGGTTTCCTCACGATGTTATTCTTCACCGCCGAGCACGTGATAAATCAGCACTTAAAATTGCAATTAACAATTTCATTGGTGCTGGCGGGGATTGAACCCAGGTTGCTTTTTTACTGTGAAATTTACAGCAAGCGCTTAGCTTCTGAGCTACCACGGCTCTGAACAGACAGAAATTTAAAAATTATTATTGATATTATCATATAATCTTATGTTTTGATATTTAAAATAGACACTTCAATTTTTTTTATATGTATAGATTAGAGGAAAATAAGTTATAGGTGTTTAATGGGAAAATAAAGAAAATATATAAATACAGTTGTGGCAAAATAAAAGTAAAATTAAAGTGTTTACAAGCCTTCTCTCATTTCTGAGAGGATTATGAAGCAGTTAGTTTACCACGCTGCTGCAATTCGTGTTAGCAGACTTTATATGTCCTCGAAATGTTTTCCTCAGATATGCAAGTTTCCTCACGACGTTTTACTTCACCGCCGAGCACGTGATAAACCTGCAATTAAAATTAACCATTTTATTGCTGGCGGCTGGGATCGAACCCAAGTTGCTAGCATACTGTCAAATTTACGGCGAGCACTTACTTGATTTACCATGTCTCTTAGACTTTCTATTCTAAATCTATTTTTGGATAAACATCATTCACATAAATATTGGCTTAGCCAAGAACTCGTAACTAAAATACCCAAGATATATATATTATATTCTTTCAACTTGATAACCTAGATCTGATAATCAACTACGTGATTTCTTGTCAAATTAACTGTCATAGAAAAATAAAGAGTCGGAAATTATTTCGCATAGACCACTTGTAAAATGCTGGCAAACGCAGAATCGGGTAACTCTTCACTTGATGGAGTGATGCTTCAGTGATGACAGATATGAGGGAGTCGACGTACGTAAGTGGGAAGGCTTCAACATCAAAAGTGACAGGCGCGAAATGTTGATAATCTAATTATGAAGAAATCATACATCTTTATTAACCTTTCAGTCTGTTGTAATAAATAAATAAAGCGTTTAATTAAGCCCCATCCCGCCATTGATTTACTCATTGTACTTTCATAAGGCATAAAATGTCGCGCGCTTTAAGAACTTTTAACAGGGCGACATAAATTGTTTGGGTCCGCTTGACGCTCTGTAATTAAATACACACATTTGCATTGTACTGTATTTCATTAACGTAATTATAAAGTTTCGGGTGCTTGCCATCGCGAAGGAAACGTAATTTCGAATAAATTAGGCAAAAATGTTGTTTAATTCTTTTGAAACGACATGCCTGGCTAAACATGACATGCTTATAATTAATGCTAACCTAACTCAGATAATATTTCAAAAAGATGTGTGCTAATTCTTTCTTTTACATTAAATAAAAAAATTTTTATCAACGAATTTAATTATTCCGTTAATTAAACGTCTTTTATAAAAGAAACAACGGTCTAGATTATTAATACCTAGTTGAGAAACACTTCGATCATTTTAATGTTGGACTAAAAGACTTTTAAATGAAAACACATTACTTTATAGCTTTATACGAACCAACCAATTATCAAAATCACTATCAAAAATATTTTGAAAATATCTATGTTTTGAGTTCCAGTAAGATCGTTTCTCCAAGCGCAGATCAGACTACATCTACACTCACTTTTAACATAAATTGTCAAGATATAATAGCGGATAATTTGTAAGTTTTTTAATATAAAACTGAAGTGAAAAACGAACTTACAGTCCACCTGATGGTAAGTGGCTTCTGCAGTCCATGGATACCTGCAGG
This sequence comes from Parnassius orleans, assembly GCA_029286625.1. Taxonomy (NCBI): domain Eukaryota; kingdom Metazoa; phylum Arthropoda; class Insecta; order Lepidoptera; family Papilionidae; genus Parnassius; species Parnassius orleans. Next base: position 670,153 of record JAGSMP010000246.1, on the reverse strand, counting down.
GAACTTCAAACCAATAAGGTTACAAATGTGTTGTCACATCGTCATCATCACCACTAAAGCCTATCAAAATTCCACTGCTGAACATAGAGCTCCCCTATATATTGCACTATAGGCTAGCATGAACTGGTTTCTTATCCAAACAAAAATGCAGATACCCGTACGTTGTCACCTCCGTGGACTTGTTTTTTAATTTTGTTTTCAGCCAGTAACTAAATTATACTCTATATACTCTGTACTACACGGAGCGTTGGCCGCTCCCCGGGCCGAAAATCTTGCCTGGCGGGTGATCTCCCAGTTTCCTTCGACAAAAATCTTATAGATACTTAGCGTAATTTTAATAACATTTGTCACGTGGTTAAAACTTAGGTTGTGTGTGCTAAGTGATTAAAAATGATAAACGATTTCGTAATCCTCTGCCGCTAAGTACACTGTGTAATTATTAATAAAGACTGCTGTGAGGAAATTCCAAGCTTAATCATCAAGAGAAAACATTGAGCAAACCATTGTTGAGTAAATCAAACTTGCACGCTTGGCAAGCATATGTCTCGAAGTTGTAACTAATTTATGCATATCGAATACGCTAGGCGCCTTGAGGCTTCTGTAATCCCCTGGCGCTTTTGGTATTAAGTTGGAAGAGGAAATTTGCTTAATTTTAGGGAAAATATTTTAATATTCAATTGCTGTTAATTGACTCAAGCAATACTTCAAGTTGTTTTAAATCGTATTCGTCACAACAATAGTTACCATATCCACTACTGAACATGCTGAACATAGACCTCCCCCATAGATAGCCGCTTAGGGGAGATTTTGCCATAGTTGCCACGCTTGGCATGCGAGATGGTAGTTGCATCATCATCATCAAACATCGCTTTAATTATCTTTTTTCACAGATTAAATAACCTGTGAAATAGCGGGCCGAAGCCCAAACAAATTAAAAATTTTAATCGTGTCACGGCATTTATGGAAGCTGGAAAATGTCAGGATCGGATAACTGGGGGCGTTGTTTAATGCTCTTGTAAACAATAAACCTCTGGCGTTGGTAAAGAGAACGGTATTAAATCTTTTTATACAATCATCCTCCTATAAAAAAATTAACCCCTATTTTTTAATGTAAATATTGTATTATATAATAATTTATAATTAAGGCCATAACCGTGTAAGGTTATCCACTACCCCATATCGTCCCTAACGTATCGTTAGAGGCTACAGAGGGAAAAAGAAACAGGAGATAGGCAGCAGCATCTTCCTGATAACAACTCAAAATATTAAAAAAACTGCAGTTGCCAACCCGCTTGCCAAGCATGGCAACTATGGCAAAATCCCCCCCATGAGGCAATCTACGAGTATGAACACTATGTTCAGCAGTGGTCTTTATAGGCTGTAATGGATGAATGGATGGATAAAAATCAAAACATTTATTTGCATTAAATATGGTAAATTACGTTAGTAATTTATTTATATATATTTTATATTTAGTCCTCACAGACATGCAAACCATTGGAAAAAATTTATAAAGTTGAGACTTACACATATGATAATATAAACTTTAAGAATAATGATTTTTTGAAGTGAAACAAAATTATATGATGAAATCGGAAATGACAATAATCATGGATTTCATTGTTATAAGAATACATTTATGTTTACAAGAATTAAATATCTATTCCAAATCATTCACTATAAAATTAATGTAAAAACCTTTGAGTGTAGTAGCAGTGTGAGATTATCCACTACCCCATATCACCCTGTGAGTGTCTTAAGAGTCGACAGAAGGTTTTATTTTAATTATATTATTATAATTTTTTGACCATGGGTTTGCAAAGCATCCTAAACTTAAGGAATTAAAAACGAGTAATATTAAACGCGATATAATGCGCAATTATAGTTTTGTTCAATAGTGTTCGCGTAAATATAGGAAATCATTACAATTTTGACTAACGAAAATTTAATTTCATAAGTCGAAAATAATTATAAATAGTTTTCATTTCATTTCATCAATCACTACATAACATCGGTAATATATGTACATCGCTTTGTAGTGTTACTAATTCGAATTTGCAATGCAAATATCGACATTAAAAAAATATTTTTAAGTTTAAATATAAAAAATTTAGTTTAAATATTACCGTTACCGTTACAGCCTATAAATAATCTACTGCTGAACATAGACCTTCCTCACAGATTGTTTGATAAGGGGGATATTTGCCATAGCTGCCACGCTTAGAAGCCGGGTTGACAATCGCAGTTTTTATTTAGTAATTAGGATATCTGTTGCCCATCTCCAGGTTTGTTTCCCTCTGTCGCTTCTTACGACACCCACGACATAGGGTACATTAAATGTAATAAAAGTACAATTTATGAATTATTCAGAAAGCAAATATCATCCGTGCGCTAAAGCTGGATAAAGACTTTTTAAAATTATAATTTAACGCAAATTAACCGCACACATTTACAATTCATGAACATGTTTAAAGCTTCACAGAACACGGCATTTCCTTAATTCATTATATGAAATAAAAGGGGAAAATGCATTAGCGCACCGCCTTTTACAGGAGTCGTTAATTCACAAGCATTATCGCTTTATACGTAATTTTCAATTGCTAATGAGTACGACAACGGACGTATATACAATTGCTTATTTTTTTTATTGGGTTTACATGTGCAAACATTTTTTATAGAATAAGGGTGATATACTAGCACACAGTCCACTTGATGGTAAGTGCATTATGTGGCCAATAGACATCTATCATCGATTAAGAATCAAAAAGCATATGCGTTGTCACCCATGAAGTCTTAGATGAAATGCCTCCTTTCCAGTAAAAAGAGTCTCCGGTTCTCTACACTCACCATACGAAAAGTAGAATTAAGTCGCTGTACTATGTGAGAGCGTGGTCATTTCCAAGTCAAGCCAACCCAATTGTGCTATAACTATAATAAAGCTTTAGCGTTGACTACTACGTATATAACAATAATATATAATATTTTTTTTAAACCTTAAAAATCAATCACCTGTATTATCTACTCGTGGTTCTATGTATACTACGTTTTTGAATTTGCCGAATGGAAAGGAAATAATCATGAACGATCGACAGAACCATCTGTCAGTCTCGTACACGCTAGATGTAAATTATCCAGACCGTCGACGGGGAGGCAACAAATGTGCGGAGCCGTCTGTTACTGGAATCGATAACCTACCTGCTAAGTGTTGTGCTTATAAATTTTCTCAACTTTATAAAATGGTAGAAGTAGTCTATTAATTCTATTAAAATGAAATAAATAAACCAACAAAAAAGAGTATCGCTGGCTTTCTTGATGGTTCTTTCAAAGAAAGAGCTTTTTCCAAACAAGTGGTTTAAGTAAAAAAGTGACATTCAACAAGTATCATTTTAACTTGTAACGTGGTAGAGTCATGCTATTATGGCTGCAGCACGAATTTGTGGCTTAACCGGGGAAGGACCACACACAGAATACCAGCGTGAAAAAGCAGCTTAATGTTGCTGTGTTTCTTATGGTGAGCGTAGAGAACCGGGGACCCTTTTTACTGGTAACGAATGCGAAACTGAAAAATATATTTTTCCTCAAAGGTGACATCGCACACCCTCTGTGTAACTCTCTTCTTTCTATTAAAAATCAATCTATATTTTAATTCTTAATCGAGGGTAGATGCAGCTGCCTGTGGGCCGCAGCATTCACTTACCATCAGATGGACTGTGTGCTCGGTTGTCACCTTTATTCTATTAAAAATCTATATCAAATAAAAATTATTCTATTCTTTTCTATACTATTTTACCGCCTGATAAACAAAAATAATATAAAATAACGGGATATTTTTATAGCATAACACATTTTGTACGCAAATACTAAACTGAATTTCATAATGTACACAGCGTGGGCGTTAGTCGATGCTTTGATTTGTATCCGACGATATATCTTTGTCAAAACGGAATTAGGTGGTTAAGCCGGGTAATCAAACACTCATGTACATATAAAAACAAAAAAATATATGATATTTATTTTATAATCTATCGCTTTGGGATTTTGTTTTGTTTGTTATATTTCACAAATAAGTTTTTTTTTGATTTTGTTGAAACATTAGTAATGTGTAACAATTTACAGACGCGTTTTTTTATATAATAAGGGTGACAAACAAGCACACAATCCACCTGATTGTAAGTGGGTGTTGTGGCCCATAGACATCTACATTTATCCTCGATTAAGTATCAAAATGCAGATACGTTGTTAACCCTGAGGACTAAAAAAAATGCCTCGAACCATACGAAATAAAGCGGCGTTAATAAACAAGCTACTATTTTACAACGGTATTCTGTGAGAGCGTGGTCCTTCCCCGGTCGAGCCGACCTTGGCTCTACCACGCTTAAAGTTATTTAGCAATTATTTAGTACTGTCCGTATTTTTATTTTCCCAGTTGTAATTGTATCATCGTGAAAATATATAAAAGCCAGTTAATCAAGTATTACAGACAGACACATCAATTTTGTTTATATGTGTAGATAATTACTGTAGTGGTGGAAATACTAATCAATCTAAGTTTGAAAACTTGCGGATTGTAGCGCCAGATGTGACGTAGATAAAGGTTAATTATGTTACTTAGGAATATTTATATAACTTTGAACCTCACATAATGTCACACTGTAATGTAGGAGGTGTTTAATGGGGAGATGTGTTGCCCTTTTTACATCTTTGTTGAGAGAAAAGAAGTGAAATTTATAATAAAGGCTAATTCCTACTATCCTGGTCGACCCGACCCATTCGTGACACAACCATAATATAGCTACAGCGTGGCTCTACCACGTATAGCAAACGTTTCGTACTTTGACGCTGCTCTCTGCTGATCTAGATCTGACGTAAACGATATAGTTAAACTGATATCTACCGGAACCTCTTACGACACCCACGGGACAATATTGCGTAATTGATTCTCCTACGCTGCCTCCAAACAGCACATATTTAATTTTAAATGTATATCTATTTTATTATTTAAATAAATATCTACGTGTATTTGCTATAAAATTTTTCCTAACATTTTGGACCAACGAAAGAGCGGTCTATATCTCCCTAAAAAAACTAAGTTGTCGCTGTAACAGATGTTTCCCACAGGCGTAAGCGGTATTGATTGTGACCTCTACTTCTTTCCACGTAATATAAAAGCGTTTTAGCCAAAAAAAAAAAAAAAAGTTCATTCGAGGTTTCGAAGTTTATGTAATTTTGTAAATATCTTGTACTGCCCTTTATGATTTTAAATATAATATTTGCCCTTTTACTTACATAATAGAAATACCGACAGAAATAATGTTTCACTATGTACTGTATTATAATTCGTATTAATTATCGTGTAATTCTTATGATTTCTCGCATATTTTTAAAGTGTGACATTGTTATTTTACTGAATTTGTAATAAATCTTATTTTTATATTATTGTGTATACGAGTACTCAAGTATTCTTTGTCGAATAAAGAGCATTGTGTCAATTACATAATATATTGAGAACTTCAATCTATGCAGTTAGTACTTATATCCGAATTTACCTATGTAAATGAATCCACTTATTATCTCTTCACACTAGTGCAATCAATCTTAGTGCCTAAGTATTATAAAAGTGCCAGACTGTTACCTAAATTGTGAGAGATTGGTACCTAATGTAGATCATAAAAACCTGTACTATAGGTCACCAGTACTCCGCCTTGGATAGAGCAACAATCTGAGGAATACAAATAAAAAAGAAGGAGATTATAATTATATAAATGAACATTATAAAGTACAGTAATTGCAGATTTCACATCAATGGGTTTACACTTTGAGTAAACGCTGTAAAAAGTTGTACTTCAGAAGTGACCTACTGTGGTCACTCCATCACAACTTTTAAGCTGAGATCTATAACTTTATAGGCAGCTGATTTTGGTGCATGGTTTTGACCCTCGCCGGCCTTTTTTTATCGTGGGGGAAATCCTCATGGACACCTTCTACTGCGGGGGCAACAAAAAAGTTATGTCGGACTCCTACCGGCCAAAATGCCACGGTGGTCACCATCAGCGTATATGAGGGGTCCCGGGATCTCCGTTTGGAACGCAACCGGGGCCCCTCTCTCGCTTTTATTTATTAAAGCACGTCCCGGAGGCAGTCCTTACTGCCCCCAGCATCCTCACAGTGCTATCATGGTGCTCGAGACCACTTCCGAGTAACTGTCTTCTTCAGGGGTTACATTACTAGACGTTCGGGGCCCTCACCACGCCAGTAACCCCCAAGGCCCCTTTTCAGGTAGGGGAACACCATCGTCAAGGGGACGGCCGTGACAAACGCCTTGTATCACGGTCGTACACCCTCGCATCCATTTTCGCCAATATGTCCAGAGGTGTAAAGCGAGCCAGGACTGTGGCCGCCTCAAAGGATATCGTGCGGTGGACCCTCGCCGGCCTACTGTCCATTAAACGGGTAAACCTAATCATACCACTACAGATCTTTCCATGTGTGTGTGGTAATGAAAGCTGTCCAGCACGTAAATTCGCAGAGGACAAATATATCAACTCTATAGACTATGAGGGTGCCTAAGAGCGCCGCGTATTATTTTATTTACTTAGCTCTTAAACACTAGTTTTAGTTTATCTTTAAGCTTAATTTTGACCGTACCTAGAAAAAACTGCATACGCAGCTACACTAAAGTCCATATGACGAACCTTGAAAATTGTATTCGTAGCATTAATTTTGACTTTGTTTATCGCTCTGACGATGCAAATACGTCTTTGAGTTACTTTATAAATTCTTTACAATACGCATTAAAGAATAATGCATCAACAATAAAACTGTCACGTAAGTATTATATTATAATATTAAACCTTGGAGAACACCTGGTCTCGTCCGCTGAATAAGAAATAGAGACAAACTTCATTTAAAATCAAAACTTTCTCCTGATAATTTAATACTTTCTGCTACTTATAAAAGATATAGAAATGTTTGCAATAAACTATTAAAAATACTCAAAATACAATATGATAAAAATGTTTTACAGAAGGCCGGTAAAAACAGTAAACTTATATGGAAGTCCATTAAAAATAATAACTTCAATTCAAAAAACCTTGGACCCTCACTTGATCTACTGTCATTAGACAAAAGCCCAAATGAAGCAACTAGTAAAGTAAATATTTTTTTTTATTAATGTTGGCAAAAAAATAGCAGAGACATCTTTAAAATTAAGCAACACTCGAAATCCAATTTTTATGCCCACATCCTTTTCTAAGTCAAATTCTTTTGTATTGTTAAATACCGACATTGATCAGATTTTAAGTATAATAACTGGCTTAAAAGGAGATTTTGTAGTTGGATGTGACAATATACCTAATAGCATATTCAAAAAATTTTAACATTTACTGGCCACCCCGTGCACATATCTTTCAATTATGCCTATCTAAAGGTATTTTCCCGAAAGTGCTTAAAAAAGCTGTGGTTTCTCCTATATACAAAGCTGGTGATAAAAACTTAATTAGTAACTATAGGCCGATTTCAAATTTATGAATGAATGAATGAATTTACTTTATTGTACACCACAAACAAATATACAAATTACATAACAAAAGACAGATTAAATGTACAATTTGGCGGCCTTATCGCTACATAGCGATCTCTTCCAGGCAACCAAAGGTGTAAAGGAATAAAGCAATGAATACAAGGTAGGTGGTGCAATATAAATATCCAAAATATAATGTCAATACATGCGATATAAAGACAATAAATGCAATAAAATAACATAGAAGTAACTACATAATAAAATATATACTTAAGCAAATACATAATAAAAGATAAAGTAAAGCATATAATATATATATATATATATATATATATATATATATATATATATATATATATATATATATACATACATACATATATAATATGAATATATGTATAAACAAAGTTACATATCTACCCAAAAATACATAAATAAATTACAAAATCCCTCAAACAATAATATAAAGCTGATAAATACAATAAATACATAATCACATAATTTATCCTAACGGTATCCGAACGATTGAGACAAGTAATGCTCTTTAAGTAGTCGTTTAAAGATTACAATAGATTGTGCTTCAGGTATACGCAAAGGTAGGGCATTCCATAGCTTAATAGACTGGACAGTAAAAGATTTATTAAAAAATGATGTTTTGTGAGTTGGTACCCTTAAAATAATTTTTCTACAAGAGCGTAGATGTTCCCCCGGAAGCCCCACAAAATTAAACTTCTCCTTTAGATACGGAGGAACAGAAGGATGAAATAATACACAGTACAGAATAGAAAGAATATGCATGTTCCGGCGAAGTCGGATAGGTAACCACTTGACACGTGAGCGAAATTGGAAAATATGGTCAAATTTGCGAAAATTCCAAGCGCAATTTGCGCTTTGAATTTATCTGGTTTATCTAAATTTTTAGAAAAAATCATAAATACCAGGTTAATAAAATTACCTGGAAACTAACAATTTGCTGTCAGACAGACAATTTGGTTTTAGGCCTAAGAGATCATGTAATGATGCCTTGCACCAATTGACAGATTATGTCATAAGTAGTCTTGACAATGGTATTCACTCAATTGGGATCTTTTTAGACCTTGCCAAAGCATTTGATACTATCTCTTGCCCTATACTATTGCAAAAGCTTGAAACACTTGGCATAAGGGGAACTCAACCACAATTTTTTTCCGATTACCCCAGTGACCGCTTTCAATATGTAAAATCGGGGAGAATACAAGTACTGAATTACAAAACAGCTCTTATGGAATCCCACAAAGCAGCATCCTCGGTCCTACATTGTTCCTAATTTATATAAATGACTTGTTCAATCTTCAGCTTTGAAATGGTGTCATAATGTTGTATGCGGATGCCACAGCCCTGTTGTTCTCAGCTAAGTCACGAGATGAGGTTGATAAATACGCTCAGCAAGGCTTTAACATAGTATCTGATTGGCTTCTTAACAATCTCCTAAATTTAAACGCAGATGAAACGCAATATATTTTATTTTTAATGAGAAACAAATAGCATACCTACTCACCTAAATATCTACGCTTATAATTGTATCTCGAACGATGACACTGCATGTGCATGTCCCGCATTAACAAAAACAGACAATAAAAAAATATCAGGTATCACGCTTGACACAAATTTAAATTTCCGCAAGCACATCGATTTACTTTGTACTAGAGTTCGTAAATTAATATATATTTTTAAATATATCCGTAACTTCGCTGACTTTAAATTGATAAGACAGGTCTATTTAGCTTTGTGTCAATCCATACTCACTTATGGCATTACTTCCTGGGGTGGTGCTTCTAAAACAATATTGCTCCCACTAGAACGTGCTCAGAGAGCAGTTCTAAAGGTAGCCACTTCCGTCCATTCTTGTTTCCTACACATCAACTTTACTTGGCATGTAGTGTACTAACTGTCCGTCAGTTGTTTATTCTGAACATCATATTATAACAGCATACCGAACTTCCATTTAACTTAAAATCCATAGACAGGAGAAGAATGGACTTAGTTTATGTAAACCTTCAAACCAAACACGCATTTGTGAACAGATTTTACATGTTTTAGGACCATTTCTATATATATAACAAGCTCAATAAGTCACTAAAGATATATAGTGTAAGTTATAAGAAATGTAATATAATTGTAAGGGAATCTCTGAATAAATTAAATAGTTTGTATTAATTAATTAATTTATTTATTTCATTCTTTATTGCACCAGATAGTTGTACAAAAGGCGAGCTTAATGCTATATGGCATTCTCTACCAGCTAACCTTATATATATATAATTGATACGCATATATAAATAAATACACACATTTATACATATAAACAGGTATTTTTCGCAGGTCAACAGGCAATTTGTTCCAGAGGGAGATGGAAGTAACTGTGAATGAATTTGACATAAACCCAGAATGGTGGAGAGGAGTAGACAGGAATAAACTGTGTGAAGAACGGAGATTGAGAGAATGAGTGTCACTACGGAATTGAAATCTTTCTTTTAGATAAAGGGGCGAGGAAGAATCATTAAGAACTGAAAACAGAGTGGACTGGATTCGGAAATCTCTGCGCTGGCGTATAGTCAACGACTTTAACTGAGAGCGAAATTATGAAACGTGATCATATTTGCGCAGGCTAAAGATGAATCGTATACAGTTGTTAAGTAACCTGTCCAACCTGTTTAGCAGCTCCTGAGAAATATTAGTGAGACAAACATCGGTATAGTCAAATAATGGAAGAATTAGAGATTGGATGAGAATTAGTTTAGTTGAAGGAGGCAGAAATAACTTAAGGCGATAGATGGAACGAAGTGTGCCTGTGACTTTACGACAAACCCCGGACACCTGTGATATCCAACTAAGAGACGGGTCGATAATTAAACCCAGATCCTTGACACTAGTTCTGAAGGGTATTACGCAGTTTTCATAGTGAATGTATGGTAGTTCAGATATGTAAGGTTGTGACACCAATCGACGACTACCAACTAGCCTGATTATATGCCATGATAGCCTGGCATTTACTGGGATTTACCGTTTTACCAAAGCGCTGTGACCAGTGTGATATATGTTGTAAATCACGATTAATAGCTGCGATAGCAGTATCAATTTCAGCCAAGGACGCTTGTGAGTATAACTGGAGATCGTCAGCATAGAGGTGGTAAAAACATTGAAGGTAGGTAGATAGAAGATTGATAAACACCGAAAACAAGAGAGGAGAAAGAATGCCGCCTTGCGGTACACCTAGAGACAGATTGCACCAGTCGGAAAAATCCTGACCAGACCGAACAGCCTGCTGGCGATCGCGAAGATAAGAGGAAAACCAGTTCAGTGCTGATGAGGAGAAATTTAGTCGTGAAAGTAATCCAAGGAGTAAGTTGTGACACAATTGAATGCGTTGGAAAAGTCAATAAGCACAAGAACAGTCAAACATGATTTCTCCATGCCCTCTCTAAATTCTTCTGTAACTTGAAAAATGCTGTGGTTGTACTATGTCCCGAGCGGAAGCCAGACTGATACGTACTAAGGAAATTGCAATTTGAAATGAAAGAGGTGACTTGTTTTTGTACCAATGATTCAAGTGCTTTGGAAAGAAACGGCAGTATAGAAATAGGTCTAAAATGGGAAGGAAGCGATGGATTTGGTACCTTAGCAAGGGGCAAGACAAAATCTTTTAGCCATAACTTGGGGAAAACACCAGTAGGAATTGAGAAATTGATGATGTGAGTGAGAACTGGAGTAATGATATCGAGTATGAGAAGTATCATATTTCTACTCACCTCATCATAGCCGGTTGCGGAAGATTAAATTGAAAGTATGGCTTTTCTAGTATCTTCATCAGTCACTGAACTGAAGTTGAAAGAATTAATCGATAGCAATGGCATGGAATTAAGTTCCTGGAGAGTCGTAAATTTAGTGGAATAATGCAGAAGCGAAGCAGAAGAGAAGTGTATGTTCAAGTCATTGAGTGAAGTATTTGGAATTAGGGAATTGGAATGTGATTTTCCAAATCGCAGGGAATTAAGGAACTCCCATATGTTTGCAGAAGAGGAGTTTAAAATACTATTGTGGATGTAGGAGCGTTTGGCAGTTCTTACCAACTGATTACAGCGGTTTCGTGCTTGCTTATAGTGTTGAAAGGTGAGACTATTCCGATTTTTTTTAAATGTGAAAAGCTCGATCTCTTCTTACCATTGCTCTACGCACTTTATCAGTTATTCACGGTGCAGGAGGTCGGCGTAATCTGACTGTTCGAACTGGAGCGTGCCTATCGAATAAGTCGAGAATTTGTGGGTTCAAATGAACAATTTTGACGTCAATATTATTTGCCTCCAGCAATGGGCCCCATTCTATATTCTTAGCATCGCGGTCTAGTCAAATGGTGTCAATTTTATTAAAATTACATAAGTACACAATTACTGGTCTTGGCTTGGGGGGCTTTAATTTATACGACATGACCAGAAGATCATGTCGAGAAAACGCCGGAACAGCCAGTTTATCATGATATATTACATGACCCGCTGAACCAGTGCAAATGATGTCTAGCCATGAATCTTCAGTGTCCACGTTGTGGTGAGTTGGACCAGATGGAAGAATACAGAGATCTGCTGAGTCAATGATAGCTTTGAGTTTACGACTCTGTGGGGAATCCTTTACTAAGTTAGTGTTGAAGTCACCCATTATTATAATATGTTTGTTGATTGTGCCGATGGAGTCGATCACAGATTCAATATGGGAAAAATAATCAGTTAAAGGAGGGCAGTAAACAACTCCAAGCACGACCCTCAAACCCTTAATATCTACTTCTGGAAATAGGTACTCAGCAGATATACTCCGATGGTGACATTGCAATGACATTATATGCAGATTCCGATCGCAAGTAAATGGCTACGCCACCTTCACCCTTGCTAGTGCGATCAGAGTGTATAAGTACAAATCCAGGAAGACTGTACAACGTGGAGGAAATGGAGGGTTTTAGCCAGGATTCGAAAATAAGTAGAGCATGAATGTACGGCGAGGAAAATGTGTTAAGTAGATCTGAATAGTGGGCAGGGATGCTTTGCGCATTTATATGGCATATATTTAAGCAATTAGTAAAACCAAATTTCGTGTGCAAATAATTACCCACATCAACGAAAGAATCGTCTGTGGCTGAAGTGATGTTAAGAGAAGAACATGCCGAATAAAATGAGTCTTCATCTGATGACATTGAAACTGTTATTAATATAATATTAATATAATATAATATATATATATATATATATATATATATATATATATATATATATATATATATATAAAACATTGTAACTATTATGAAATATAAAATGTTAATTAATCACTAATTGTATTACCCGCCGGTCTGCCTTAAAAATTATTAATCAAGTTTACATATATAAAAAAAATGAAGATTATCTATCACAAACATTTTAAACAGTCCAATGAAAAAGCACTGATGGCCCTACTCATATTTCACTTCGTCCATTTAATAAATAATTAAAGTTGCTCTCATCCACTATACTATAAGGGACAACAGAAAGGGGTATTAATATAGTGATAAATATTAACTTAAGTAAGCGATGAACAATGATTATAAGTAAGGCCTTGGTTGATTACCGTTTCGCATTTATACAAGACACAAGAGTATATATTAATTTAATATAAAACTACCTATATGAATAACTAAAACTCAAAATAATTATGAGAAGATTAAAATGTTACAATTAAAACGTGTGATTATATACTCTTTTGTAACAATCACAGAATATCAGTTAATGACCTCACCATTGCGTCTTTTTTAATCTGTGGTCTAAACACTGAAATGTAGACAGAGAATCCAATACACAATAACAATACAAAACAAACGAGTTATGCAACCACAAGACCATAGGGTTGTTACGGTTCGGATTTAGAGAGGGCTGCATAAGCATTAGACAGTATCCAGTAACTGTAGAGTCAGCGCTTTTGGTTGCATGAGATATCAGGCAGAGCTCATGGGAGCGGACACTTCGTTCTGACATCGACTTCTGTCAAGACGTATTAATTAAGTAGTTATAATTTTAATTGTAATTAAGAAATAAATAGATTTTAAATAGTTTTTAAAAAATCATTTTACGTTCCCGTAATCTTGACTGGCGCAGCCGGTAGGATCGTCACACTTCGGTAGCGTTGCGTCCTTCGCGAATTCGATATAAAACTCTGTCGTAATCGGAGGTCCGCGGCGCGAAGAAAAACCGAGACGATCCTCGAACCAAAAATTTGTCAAGGAAGCGGGCTGATCCTGAACCATGAGCAGCTGGCGGCTGGTGAGTAGAACTTTTCACCATCCTTTCCACTACCTCGACGTTCTGTTATCTTGAGATCGAACTTCTCTCATTTTAACGTATTCTGGTTAAATAGTTTAAAAATTAAATAAATAATTGTATGTAATAAACAATTTGAGTTTTACCTATTTTTATAATTTGCAAATTATAAACAAATTATAGTTTTACAAAGAAATAGTTTTATTAAGCATATACATTTTATTTCTTTAATTTCATGTGATATTTAGGTTTCTTTTACATTTCATTTTATTTTTTGTTTGTGTGTGTAAATTAATACATAATTATGGAGAATATCAGACTTATTCCCGGTGAAATGATTAAAATCATCCCTACGTTTGATGGAGATAAACGTCATTTAAATCTATTTTAAGAATGTGAATATGTTATAGCTAAATTTACTGGCACGACGGAACAGAATTTGTACGTGTGAATACAATAACAAGCCGCCTTATCGGCAATGCAGCTGCATTAGTCAGGGAGCGCGATGATATCGAAACGTGGGATGAGTTTAAGCAATTATTAATTCAGCATTTTGGAGACTCGCGTAGTGAGGTGTTTAAATATCGAACTTGAGACTTTAAATTAAACCCGGAGAAAGTTATTTAGATTTTTGCTGTCGAATTCAATCTTGAGATCAATTTTAATAAGCAAAGTTAATCGTTGTCTGACTCAAATATGCGCTGTAGTAAAAGGCCATTTATGAAAATACATCATTAAACGTTTTCCTGTACAATTTACCGGAACATTTAGTTCGAGTAGTTCTAAAGGCCCCAAATTCATTAGAGGATGCGCTCTCCACTGTATTAGAAGAAGTTAACTTCCATAGTCAGTACCAAATGAGAAACAAAATGTCTGGATCTAATCGCATCTCATTCACAATCGCATAACGCATCCCCATCATTTAAATTCGGTAATAATAATACTCAACCTCAACATTTTTCTAGTTTTAAGCCTATGCCAATGAACCAACCACCTAGATATAATTTTGGCATCCCACCGAATAAGCAGGTGCAGATGCCGCTTCCCACTCAAGGTCAGGCGACAATTTAACAATTTCGGAATTATCGACCACCACAACCTAATAATAACCAAATGAAATTCGGATATCGTCCACCTCAATTTGGCTATAAACCTGGGCCTTCAGCCCTTACCTTCGATGCGTCCTCAACAGTTCGGTATGCAACAGCGATACAACAATAATAATAATGTCCTCAGCATAACCAACCGCGAATTAATACAGATGTGTCGATGCGCACAGCACCTGTAGCACGACCGCAACAAGGTTTTAGGTTAAACGAATTAGAATTAAATAGAATGACTATAGCGACGACATGTATTACTACGAAAACCAGATTATTTCGATCAATATCCTAATGACGCTTCCTATTACCCCGAATATCAATCTGAAGAAACTGTAACCGCGGAAACGGAGACCAACGCGGCAGACACAAATGACATTAAGACGACAGAAAATATCGAAAATTTTCACATAAACGCCTCAACCAAACCCCTGAAACCATAGAACTAAATTGTGACTCTAATTTAAAATTACCTTATATATATATCCCTGAGTTAGATTCCAAATTTATGCTGGACACCGGTAGCACGTTCATTTATAAGCCCACAAAACATACCAATATTTTAAAACGACATTTTAATGAACCCTTCGAGGTCATTAGTACACATGCTACAAGTAGCCATAATCAGGTCATAGTTATTCCGTTACCACCCACATTTAAAAGCCCCGAATATCATAAGTTCTATATATATAATGTAGATTCGCGTTATGATGGCCTCATAGGTAATGACTTATTAAAACAATTAGAGGCTGTCATCGATTTAAAGCGTCATATACTTTCGACAAAATTTACAAGTATCCCTATTATACATAATTTTGAAAATCACATTTTATTTTACCTCCTAGATCGGAATTACGTGTTAAACTACCAACCGATGTACATTCAGGCGAAGCCATATTAAATTATAAGCAGTTTTGTGAAGGGTTAGAATGCCAAGTGCTATTGTGACGTGCAATAACGGATATGCTTCCACAGTTATCCAAAATACTCTCGAACGAAATGACCTGACCGTGACACGACCTTTCCAAACTGAGACTTTTAATGACAGTGAAAACCCTAGTTAATTCCCTTGTAGATAAAACTGATACCGACATTGACCAACTCCTATTACAAAATTTAGGTAAATTAAGACTAGAACACATGAATGAGGAGAGCGTAAAGCTATTTTTGCGCTCTGTACGGAATACAAAGACATCTTTACTGTGACAAATTGCCTTGACGTTCACCAATCAGTGAAACATTTTATCCGTACCGTTAATGAAGACCCAATTTATACTAAAGCGTACAGACAACCACCTGCTCAAGCTCAGGAAATAAAGAGGCAAGTAGAGAAACTCTTGGAAGACAATGTCATTCAAAATCTTTCTCTCCTTGAGTGCCCAGTTCATTTAGTACCAAAAAGGTCGACGCGTCTGGGGAACGTAAATTTCGTATGGTGATCGACTATAGGCGACTTAACGAAGTGACTATAGGAGACAAATATCCTCTACAAATATAAACGACATATTTGATAAATTAGGCAAATGTACATACTTCTCGACCTTAGATCTTGCAAGCGGTTATCATCAAATTGAAGTCAACGAAAGTGACCGACAAAAACTGCGTTTAGTACCGAGTTTGTTACGAGTTCTTAAGGATGCCGTTCGGCAAAGACAGCGCCGGCAACCTTCCAACGCGCAATGGACAACATTCTAAAGGCCTGCAAGGGATCCACTGTTTAGTCTACTTAGATGACATAATTGTGGCATCTCAAAGTCTCAAGAACATATTGAAAAGTTACGCATGATTTTTGACAGACTACGACAGACTAACCTCAAGGTGCAACTTGATAAATCTGAGTTTTGCGGAAAGAAGTCCTCTACCAGGTCACAGTATTACCAAAATGGACTTAAACCGAACGACGACAAAGTAAAGCAATAATTAATTACCCATTCCGAAAACTACCACTGAAATAAAAAGTTTCTTAGGACTCATAGGTTATTACCGTCGTTTCATTAGGGATTTCGCGAAAATAACTCAACCCTAACTTCCTGCTTGAAGAAAAAATAAAATTGTTATCGACAAATCATATATAGAAGCATTTGAAATGCAAAGAATTATTATAATGCACCTCTTTACAATACCCAGACCCATCTAAACCCTACATACTAACAACAGATGCGTCATCTGTCGCATTAGCATAAATGTTGTCACAAGGGCAATTGGTTCTGAAAACCAGTCGCATATGCCAGTCGCACACTAAGTGACACTGAAACAAAGTATAGCACAATCGAACGTGAACTCCTAGCCATTATATGGGCAGTTAAATATTTCCGACCTTATCTGTACGGACAAAATTTTACGTATATACTGATCACCGACCCTTGCCTGGCTCTATGCACTCAAAACCAAATAGTAAATTAACAAGATGGCGACTACGTTTACAAAATTTGATTTTGAGGTAATCTACAAAATGGAAAGCAGAACACTAACGCTGACGCCTATCTCATCAAACTAAACGCATTAGATTCCGACGATGACAATGATTCGATGCAAGTGAACGTATCCGATACAGACAAAACCTTAAAAACTATGTAGACAGCTTGACCGACGAAATTTACCGCATAGCAAAACTTAACAAACCAAATGAGAACTCCGATACAATAACCGTGTCTGACCTATCAGCTACTCTTTCAGCATCTGATCCAATAGATTTAACCGAACAAACTTATCGTACCATCTATTAGCACAGAAACAGTACCTCAGCTTTAGAATTAGAATCAACAGGTATATCTATATTGAGGGAAGCTGTAGATACTAAACCCAATCAAATACTTATATTCACTTGGTTTAGGAATGAAATGCAGGTCAAAGATATTTCAAATAAAAAGCACAAAATTTTAGAAGTTTTCTTACCTATAAATAACGAAACAATTAAACAATTTTAAAAGTGTAAAACCAAAGATTAAATATTTCATTTACTTTGAGGACGAATCACATAGAAAACAATTTTCCAAAATTATCATAGAACTATTTAAAAAGGGCACTGTAGAATTCTTCGAGTGTACAGAGCGTGTCGTATATGTAGAAGACGAGGCCGAACAGAGGAAATAATTCTAAAACATCACGAGGGTAAAACATGTCACCGTGGTATAAAGGAAACCATGGTAAGCATACATAGGAACTACTTTTGGGATAATATGCAGGAAACGGTTTCGGCTGTAATTAATAATTACCATACCAAAATTTCAAAATATGACAGAAAACCAATTAAACCGGTTTTGCAACTAACACAGACCCAGCATTCTCCTTTTCAGGAAGTTTTCATAGATCTTTTTTCTATAGAAAACAAATATTTTCTTACCTTAATCGATGCTTTTAGTAAATTAGGTCAAGCATTTGAAATCTCAAATAGATCCACACCTGAGGTAGTTCGAGCCCTTATAAAGTACTTTTCATTCTATGGCGTACCTAAAAGATAACGATCCTGGAAAAGAGTTTAACAATGAGCTAATGCGAGAACTTACAAATATGTATAAAATAGACCTTCACATCACAACACCCAATAATCATAATTCCACAGGTATTATAGAACGTTTTCATTCGACAATAATTGAAATATATCGTATTGCTAAGTATGAGCAGAAATTTACAGATGCAGCTTCTATTATGACTTACGCTATAATGGCTATAACACAATACATTCAACTACTGGTTTAACTCCGTTTGAAGTCTGCTTTGGGCACTGATTCTGGAAAGGTTTTGATGATAATTTCGATGAGGGCCTATACCCAACAGCTGTTAAAGACCACCAAAACGCACTAAATATTTATATATACATTTCCGATCGAATGATTGAACAAAAGGAAAAGGCTAGGGAACGGAAAGGAGGAGAAACAAAGGTAGTACTCAACAAAGGGCAAATAGCGTACGTAAAGGACATCAATATTAGGAAAATGAGACAAACCTAGGTACAGGAAAGCTGTTATTCAAGGTCCTGAAGAACGTAATATCGTTCCCGTTAAAATAGGTGAACAGGATACAAAGGTCCTATTAAAAATTTCAAACGACCTCCACAGGTGGTGCGTGGTCATCCTGACTATGGCTCACATACTTTGGACCCGCAGTCTTCAACTTCAAAATTGACAGCAGGCCTGCTCCTGTAAAGAGGCCAAGCCTTTGAAAACAAGCAGGTGGCTTATAGTTAAAGAAGTGAACTTATTAGGAATTAAGGAAAATTTAGATTTAAATATTATTAAGTTTAAAGATTTTAGTAGATTAGTTGATATTAATAAACCATATGCTTATGAATTCAAACCATGAAGACCCAAGCTGACTATTCTTGCGATTTAACTATTGAAAAATTTAAGCAACTTGTACCATCAATAGATTTAAAAGAGGTCTCATAGACCCCTAGGATCAGCCATTAAAGCAATCACCGGCAATTTAGATCACGAAGATGCTCTTAGATACGATTCCGTTATATCTAAGTTAAAGAACAACCAATTAAGTATTGATAGTAAAATCACCGTTGTTTCTAAAATGCTGAATAAGCTTCAAATAGTACAAAACTTTACATGAAAATGAACTAATATTAGATGAACGCTTAAAAATTGAACGAATAGTAAAATACATTGCTACCAAAGAAAATAATTCAATTTATAACACGTATATTTTAGGCATGTATAATATGTTTATTAGTAACTTTCGTAGTATTTACCTTAAACTTAGTGAAATAGAAACTGCTTTAGCTTTCAGTAAAGTTTCAGTATTACACAATCAATTATTAATTCATCTGAACTGTTAGTGATACTTAATGATATTGCCAAAGTCGATAACCTAGTGTACCCTGTAAATGTAGAGAATTTAGTGAAAATTGAAAGAACTATTGTTATAAAAGCTTACATGAAAGCAAACCAGATTACGTACTTGATGGAAGTTCCACTTACTGATAGTTTTAATTACAATTATTACAAATTATACCCATTACCTGTATTCGATGCACTTAGAAACAGAACGTCTGTAATAATTCCCAAGTATCCTTACATTTTGGTGAAAGGTTCACAATACTTACCGGTCTCCCGGCCGTGCACCGAGATAGCGGCGGATGAATTCCTGTGTGAGCTCCAACATGGTATCCTATCCTAGAAACACATGTGCTGAACAACACTGATGAAATTCAAAACAATCTCACACTATGCGAACCTCAGCTCGTTGATCTTGAGGATGTCAAAATCCAGTCTATCGGCCCTGTAAATTGGATTATATACGCCAACCATAGAATAATATTAACAAATAAATGCCAGGATGACATAACTAAAGAATCACTTTTGGGCACATACATCATAAAAATTAGTGAGGATTGTGAGACCTTCATAGATAATTATAAATTGTTGCACCGCCTATACTTTGCTAAGAACTGGGCTATAGAGTGACCCCAGTATTAAACTTACCAAGACTGGATCACCTGAACCCGACGGATACTGGAGCAGTTAACCTGAAAAGAAGCTTAGCCTTAGACGACCTGAAACATCTAGCATACGTGTTGAACCAAAATCTTAAATTCAGTGGCAGTGAATATAGTGATCAAAGTGATAATAGTGTGATAAGGGTCAGAGGTGTTTTAGCTACTTTATTACTGTATGTCATTTTACCTATTGTTATTTTCTTAGTGTTTTAAGAAAATGTAAAGTAATTTAGTTAATAGATGGCGGAATCATCGGACAACAGCTGAAAACACTGCAGCCGATAATTCCGCTCTTGGAGAGGAGGAGTTATGCAACCACAAGACCATAGGGTTGTTACGGTTCGGATTTAGAGAGCTGCATAAGCATTAGACAGTATCCAGTAACTGTAGAGTCAGCGCTTTTGGTTGCATGAGATATCAGGCAGAGCTCATGGGAGCGGACACTTCGTTCTGACATCGACTTCTGTCAAGACGTATATTAAGTAGTTATAATTTTAATTGTAATTAAGAAATAAATAGATTTTAAATAGTTTTTAAAAAATCATTTTACGTTCCTAATCTTGACTAGCGTGATGTGTTTTGTTTTATTTTCAAAACAAAGGACGCATATATCATATTAGCACTTGTAAGAAAGAGATATAGCTACTGTATTGTTGTCCTTATTCCCGTACGCGTTTGGCATTAAATTTAGTGGCAGACACCATAGATAAATAGATATGTAGCAAGCTAGCAGACACTGCAACTGTCACGGAGTGTTTCAATGTTCATTATTTTGTTTAAAAATATATTTCCAAATAAAACTCGATAATTGTACGTTTTAATTTTAAAAAAATATTTGATTTTATACCATATCATGGTGTCGTACAATGTTATGGGCTGTAAAAGCCGCAGTGAACGAAAAATTGAAGGCATTACATTTCCCGCGTAAGTAAATTTATTTCATGAATATGTATTTAAATAACTTTCTGAATCACGATTTACATGGAAGTATTAATTAAAACGATGTTAACGGTAATTTTTTCTATAAATTATAACGATATTATCATTATTAGTGATATTATAACCTCAAACCTATGTTGCCAGCTAATGTTTATAATTACCCGAGGTGCTACCTCATCGCTTACAATTACAGCGAGAGCACCTAATGTAATTATACTACATATTTACTATTGTGTTAATATACCTGTGCTTATTATGTCATTCAAATTTATTCATCTCAATGTTTTTTTTTATTTGTTAGTTTCCCAATTGATTCGGAAATAAAAAGAAAATGAGTTTTAGCAACCGGTGAGAAGAACTGGGAGCCTACTAAATACTCTCGACTTTGCTCCAGGTATTTTGAAAGGAATTTATTAGTCCGAAAAAGGACAAGAAGTGAATTGTTTCATAATGCTGTCCCAACACTTTGTATGTTATATTGTATGTTATATAAGGTTTGTATGCTTAAATATGGTCGTATTTTAAAATCTTCTAACTGTGTTTTTTTATGTAGTAGATGGTTAACTAAAGTGTGTAAGTATAATATGATGGACTATGATAGGGTAAAAGGGAATTTAAAAGACATCATTTCTTTTACACTGAATACATAGAAGAAAATTGCAAAATATAATACAACCTAAGCCTGATGATTTAGTGATGAAACAACTAAATACGGTGCGTCTTTAATTTTCATTGCCTTGCTAACTAAACACTAGTACTAGTGATAAGAATTAATATAAAAGTTATAGTTATCATATAATGACATGCTGTTATATTTTTATTGAATGCTAAAAAATATTGACGTTATGTGATATTTTTCCAGGTGGACGTTAAAATTACTAAAAATGTGCATTAGATTAATGATGTAGTTATGGAACTACCAAGCACATTTGCGGTAAGTTTTAAGTTTTTAAAAGATTGTGTTGTGCCACTTACGAAAACTAGTGGTACCTAACTGTTATACAAGTGGGCTAAGGGATTAAACACTAAAAACAGAGGCTGAACAGTAGCGTATGTTATCTTTACCTTTAAATTTGTATATGTAAAAGAAGCTGAACTACTCACTGACTGATTAGCTGACATTACGCACAGCATTATTTGTCGTTGTTTTTGAGAGCCATTGGTTTCCTTGTTTACATTTTGTATTTTGCTTTGCAGAATATGGTATAGGTGACAACACATATGGGCTACCCTTGAGCAAAGCTTTCTTGGCCCATACGTCCCGACGTAATGCATTGTCTTCAAATTTTATGAGAATTGGACGGGGGCGGCCATTAGATATTGTGCCAAGACGATGACATACCTGCAGCAACTGACCAGAACAATTGTTGATACCAAAATTCTTTGTGATGACTGAAGCTACCAATTCACGGACATTCTCCAAACTTCTCTCTATGTCTACTTTCAATGGCATCCACATTAACAATTAGATGATAAATTTGCTGCCGCAGTAACGTAAATGTTGAACAAACAAAATTCTTGAAGTTGCTGTAGTCAGAACTCAGGTCCTTCAGGCTCAACTCCTTTGATGACCCCTACAGTCTTGCTTCAAACTCATCTAACCTCTGGTTAAGTGTCTTCTCCAGTGCCGCTTGTGTTTTAAGTACTTCAAATATGTTTTCCAAACTGAGATATTCTTTGAATGTTGTGCTCAACTTGAAGTTTGTAAGAAAAGTGTTAGCAGCTTATGACAGGGGCCTAATTTATTTCATATATGATATTTTAGTAAATACGTAACAAATATTAAGTGCTGTACACAATGAATAGGAGATACACACAATTCACTTATTACTTTTTCACACCTACCCGAAAAAAGTTATTGTAGTAATTAATTGTTGGTAACAAATAATTGTTATTTAGTTATTTTATTTATTATATAATATAGTTTAATTATTTAAATTATCTAGTGTCGTACATTATTAAACCCATAGTTTAAGTGATGGTCCGAAACACAGGTACTCAACCTAGTTCAGGCCGGTAGCTAATATTATAAACTAAAAAATGTATTTTATAAAAAATATAATTATAAAAAAATCTTTCATTCATACGCCAATTGATTTTTATTTAACATACTGACAATATTAAAAATAGAGTAATATTATATCAACAGAAATACAATACCTTATTATAAAATAAAATAAAATAAAATATCATTTACTATATAATAAAGGTCTAGTCACTGCCAGCAAATGGAGACATCCCATCCAGTTCCATTATGAAATAAATTAATAACTGGCAGTGGAAAGCCAATTTTTCTCTATCTATTGTGCTCGGTACAGCGCTGATACGGGACAAAGACTTCATGGAACAAAGCGGTGAGCACAATGCTTTCTGCAGATGGAAATGTTCTGGATCTAGCGTTATTTTAACAAGTCTTTGGGTAATCGTTTCCAAAACCGACCTACTGCCAGTTTTAAGATTCATTATAGAGCAGAAAAATTTAAGCATTTTTGAAGTGAAAACTTCTTTCGAAACATTGTTATTTGAAACTCAATGAAACGAAACAGCGACACTAAAAAGACACAAACATAATATGTACTCTGCATTAGTCTTATTCTCTCGAAGTTTAGTTTTCTGAATGTTTCACTTCTACCGTGTGTGAACTGCACACACATTGACTTATATATTACTAGCGTAAGGACGGGGCCAATCGCGCAACTAAATGGCATCAATGCGTTGGCCCTAAAATGACAGCTTAGGGCCAACGCGACTTTAGGTTACGCCAGGGTTGAATTCAGACCCTCAAAAATATTGTACATGGAAAATAAAATAATACTTACTATTTGTCTAAAATTATACCATGATTGACGTTTTATTTTCCCATACTTTTTTTCGCCGGGGTTTTCGCGTCACTCGTCTAGCGTATCTATACGTTTCGCTTTTTGGCGTTTTTGTTTTGAATTGAAATAAAATTGCATTATGATATCGTGTTCATAGCAAATTCAAAAATATTGCTATGAACATGATATCGTCTCTGTCAGAACGACCGGGATAGTAAAACATCCCCGCCTATCCTGTAGTTGCCTGATTTGGTATTGCCGAACATACAGAAATTTTCGATATTGTACGGTAAATATTAAAAAGTAAAAGGAACCACCAATAATACAAGTCAGTCGACCTGAACATAAAATGATGGTATTTTTGCGTAGTATAGTGGCATAGTACAGTATAAATGTTAAGCACCAGTGTAAGAGCGAAACACCCCAACATGAGGTACTAAATTACTCTCTGGGGTTCTTTCACAACTAATATAAGATTTTTTTTTTTATAGGATAAGGGTGACAAACGAGCACACAGTCCACCTGATGGTAAGTGGTTGCTGTGACCCATAGACATCTACATCTATCTTCGTTTGCGAATTAAAATGCAGATGCGTTGTCAGCCGTGAGGACTAAGATAGAATGCCTCTTTTCCAGTAAAAAGGGTCTCCGGTTCTCTACACTCACCATACGAAACACAGCAGCGTTAAGCTGCTATTTTACGCTGGTATTCTGTGAGAGCGTTGTCCTTCCCCGGTCGAGCCGACCCATTCGTGCTACAACTATACTATTTATATAGCTGCAGCATGGCTCTACTACGTCAAACATATAATTATTATACTTTAAAATCAGCCCTGGTTACGTCGTCAGGCAATGCAACGTGGCACTCATGTAGTTCGTATGCGTTATGACAGATGGTGCTACTTTTGCTTATATGAAGAAGGTATAAGTATAATGTTAAGATGGGCGTATCCTTCCTAATGAAAACATTGTGAACACATGTTTTAATTACCATTGCTACCTTTAGCCAACCATTTAATAGCCTTTAAAGATGATGGTGATGATATTAATTTTTGGGTCAAGTAAATTTTATGTACCATCATAAACCATTCAAAATACATCCAATGCCTATAAAAGTCCGCTAATGAACATAGACTTTCAACTTAGATTGCCTCATAGCGGGGATTTTGCCATTGTTGCCTCGATTGGCAGGCGGGTTTGTTTATCAGGAAGATGCTGCTGCCAACCCTTTTAGTTTCCCTCTATCGCCTTTTACGACTTCCCACGGGTCGATATATGGTGGTGGATATTCTTACACCGCCACTACATGGTGTAGGTATAGCATCATTAGGTACATGCCTTAAAAATATATATCTTAAGTTTTCTTTCTTCTTCTTCTTTATCAGGCCGTAATAACCCTCCACTAGTGGATATGGATCCCTTTGAAGAAATAATTATTTGCATTACTTCCCCATCGATTGACGGCTCTTCAAACTGTGTCGCCACTTTAGCTTAGTGATATGTAAAGGAGAATGCCCATTAATGTATGGTATCCCGTCATCAAAATGAAACTTTGTTTTTTATAGACTACACTGATCATATTAACTTCTACAAAAGTTATTTTTTAAAACAAAACCCGGGTTATGGAGTTATTTTATAAAAT
Source organism: Parnassius orleans (assembly GCA_029286625.1). Taxonomy (NCBI): domain Eukaryota; kingdom Metazoa; phylum Arthropoda; class Insecta; order Lepidoptera; family Papilionidae; genus Parnassius; species Parnassius orleans. The sequence goes on along the minus strand of JAGSMP010000246.1, from coordinate 644,377 downwards.
CGAAAATAACCTAAAAACTACGTTTTATTTTTCGACGCTACCAACGACCTATTTTAAATAGACACATTAAATATGGACGAACATTATGGCTCTAAAAACAGCGTAATCCACTAATATTAGTAAGAATTACGAGTTATAGCAACATATAGCCGCGTCGCAGGATGCATGATTGAAACTCGGAGATTTGCACGACCTTTATACATATTGCCAATACTGTGAGCGGGTAACGTATCTAAGCTTAATATATCATTGGACGCCACTGTGATCACACTACACACTAATACCAATAAAACATTATCATAAGGGTGACCTTATGTAATGCATTATCGGAAGTCAGACCAAAAAAAACGCTCGTTGAGTCTAGAGAGTCTTGTCAATAACCCTTTAATAATCTTAAGATAATATTCATGACAGACACTATTGCTCATGGTCATGTTGTTGTCGTGAATCGATTAGGTAAGTGATAGAAAAATAAAACAAACAAGTCCATTTTTAATAACAGGTTTTAGGTTTTTAATAGCGATTAAAAGTCAAAAATATTTATTTAAAATACATTTATTTAAATCATTCATTATACTCTTGAGAAAAATCATCTAAAGCCGTTGCCGGCGCAGTTACGTCATTACACCGTCCCCAGATCAAATACCACACTATCGTTATTATATGAGCACAGCAGCCCACTATTCGCTTACCAACGAGGCAGCTGCAGCTATAGCCTACTATGGTTTCTAATGTCTGGCCACAGCATCATCTCTGCTAATCAATAATACGTGTGATAAGTACGACTGTTGACATGTCTAGATTTAATTCTACTTTTTAAGAGGTAATTATTAAGCTCACAAATCGAAGGTACATCATCATCGATAGTATTATTCACCTCAATTGAATAAATACCAGTCCGACGGATGTGTTCCGCATAATAAGATCTAGCCTAAATATTGAGATCCCCACTAGATCCAGCATCTGGCAAAATAGCGTCTGACAGACCAGGGCGATTGAAGTCGTGCTGATCACGACGTTGCACTTCTCTTGTAGCTGATCTCCAGCAAGCAGCACATACTCCTTCGAATCTTGAGATCTAAAAAAAATAAGATGAGACTAGTGGGAGTATTACACAACTCTGCCTACTCCTTCGGGTAAATACAGGCGTGATGTTATATTCATTAATTTAATAATAATGACTAGTAGCAGTACCATACACCTCTGCCTACTCCTTCGGGGAAATACAGGCTTGATATTATGTTTATTAATTTAATGATAATGATTAGTAGGAGAACTACACACTTCTGACTGCTCCTTTGGGGAAATATAGGCGTGATGTTATGTTTGTTAATTTAATTTTATTTCTATCCAATCAGTTGTATTTAGTAAATTATCATCAATAATGTTCTGTGTCTATATTAGGCATGTTAGAAAATGTCGTGATTAATTGAAAATCGATATTTTAATACTCGATTTAATCGAAAATCGATTCTAATATGTTTGAATCGAATCGGAGATCGATTATTTTTTAAGTGAATCGACATGCCTAATATAAACTTCATATAAATAGGGAGTAAAACCACAGACATAGAGCATGGACTGAGCCTTCCCTAGCCAAATGTCACATAAAATTGACTATACTCAATATCCATACTTATAAACTTAAAAGTAAATTCCCTGTTCAAAAATCAAATCCCCGACGATGTAATGTCCTAAAAAATTATGAAACTGATTACTATAAAATTTTGGTCTGATGCGATAGACTTCTTGGTACCACTTTTGGTCATTCTCCTTTAATTATTTTTATGGGTAGAGCAAATAGAGTAATTTTTGAGGCAATATTCACTTATCCTAATCTTAATAATAAAAGATTAAACTTTTAATAACAAGAAAACTGACATCAAAGAACTAAAAGGAAGAAAATAATTTTCACATTATAGCTTTAGAATTCGGTACTAAGAATAATTAAAACCCCAACTTCAGACGCTATAATGTGGAAATAATTTTTTCATTTTATTTATTTAAAATTTATTTTTTTATTAGTTTCATTTTTTACCGTAACGTTAAGTTAACTTACATAATCTCAAGGTAAAACCTAAAACTTCATCACCTATTTTCCTCTTTTAGGGATGGATTTTTCCCTTCAAATTTATGTGGGGCCACTGAATTACCTTTGAATAAAAAAAATCATAAAAATCGGTTCATAGTTGATAAAGATATCGCGTAACATACATACATACATATCCATCCTTTTTTTTAAAGTCGGCTTAAAATATTATGAATTGCATTTTCTTACTTTACTTACATTGTTGAAAGTGATTGGCCACTTCCCTTTAGTATGTTCGAGGAGAGCGATAGCTGCCATATGCATCGAGAACACGTAATATAAAATTCTCTGAAACCTACAACTAGCACAATAAATTACTTCTTATTCTTATTCTAATACATATCATGTTTGTGGCGACTTATCTGGTCGGTTGTACTAAGGCATTACATACATTTTATAACATGTAACGTGCTTCATTTGCCGTGTATTGTTGGCGTAATCCTGATGCAATCTCCGCATAAGGCAATCTATGAGGGAGGCCCATGTCCAGCTGTGGAATTGTACAGGCTATAATATATGGATGGTGTTTCAGTAACCTAGGTAACCTCCATTGAGGTCCATTATTATTTATTTTTATACTATACTTCGACTCTTGAAAATTAAATAAAAGAAAATATTTACCCTGTATTTCATACCTATTCTTCTTCTGTCAAAGGAACCGTGCTTTGAAATGACGGTGAAAAAAATATTAGTTGGAAAAGTATATTTTAATTTCTCACATCAAAGTAACAAAATAAAAATTATTTCATTAGAAAGAAAAATAAAAAGTAACATAACACCCTCTTATTCAGGCTACGTGAAGAAGCGCCCATTATTATGTCGGAAAAAAGTAGCACCATATATGTGCGTAAGTTTTTATGAACGCCAAAAATCTGCCAAGTTTCAGTGTTGAAGTAGTGATTTATTATCAAAAGAAAAAAAGGAATAAAGACACGTATTCATATCAGAATGTTCGGAGATTTCGGGATGATTTATTTGCCGTATAAATAAATTCAAGTGCGTTGTTAGGATATAATACGAAAATAAGAATATTATCGTTGTTATTAGTTCCTAACAATAGCCGATAAGTTTGGAACATAATATATGATGAAACTATTCTCAAAGAACCTGAACAAGTTACAGTAATAATCTTCGTTATTATGAAACACAAATGAATGTATGGAATACATACTTAATTTACAATAATTCGGATATAAGAATCGTAGCTAATTAAATGTAAGTATCTTCTTACTTACAACATTACGGGTAATCTAGGTGGTCGAACTACTTTACTGTTTAGGAGTCTGTGTAGGTAGGTACAACCCATTACATAGTTTTGCTGTCTTCTTCTTTTCTGCTGTGCTTGCCCTGCTGTGTTCCAGCCTGAAGGGTATAGACAGCCAGTTTCATTATAGGCTGTGAGGCATTCCATCTATCACCTCAAGGATAGCAACGCATCTGTAATCTTCTTTGATTGAAGTTAGCTGCAGATATCAATGGGAAGTAGAAGTCACTTACTACTTACTGGTACTTAGGTTTACTTAGGTGGACTTTGAGTTCGTTTTTCGCTTCAGTTTTATTAAAAAATACAAGAGACAGATGACCTCAAATTTGCAAAATGGTACTTTTTAGATCTCAATAACTCAAAAACTACGAAATCACCCACTTAATAACACGTTATCGGATGAAATTTGACTGAGGAAGGAGATGGGCAGCAGCATCTTTCAAATAACAGAATAATAACAATAAAAAACTGCGGTTACCAACTCGCTCGCATAGCGTGGAAACTATAGCATGATGAACTATGGAATGTATGGCAATGGGTATATTGCCATGATGAGAGTTACAAAAAGACGGCCCCCAGTCCCTGGCGGCCCCGTTATTCCTGGCTTCGGTGGCGACCATGGTAACGGCGGGGCAGGGGGTGCTAAGAATACCGGTGGAAGTTCGGTTGCCACCTAAGACGACTCGACCTGGCAGCATACGAGGGTGACACTGAAAGTTCTTAGAAAATCAAAAACTGAACAAACTAGCAAGTTATTAGTTTTATTATATCTTTTCAAATTAGTGTCCGATGGAACCACTGAGAAAAGCACTTTGCCTACTCGTCCTTAGGGGTCCCTTCGACGGCATTTTGAAACGCAGCCACTACATCCTCGGCGCCCATAAAACGTTTTCTTCGAAGTTTTTCTTTTATTTTCGGAAATAAATAAAAATCGCAAGGTGCGAGGTCAGGGCTATATGGCAGGTGACCCAGTAACTCCACGTCTGACTTCGCCAAGTAGTCGATTGTTTGCTTGGCGGTGTGCGACGAGGCGTTGTCGTGGTGAAGGAGGATCCTACTGCGAGGTCGTTTCTCCCGAACTTTTTCCAACATAAGTGGCAAACAATTGTTATAGTACCACTCTACAGTTACTGTTTTTTGATCCTCTAAAACAATTGTTGCGTAATGACCTGTCCTTCCGAAGAACGAGGCCACCATCTTTTTTCCCACGCTTCGACCTCTCTTCACTTTAGTTGTTGACTTAAATGACATCGAAAGTCATAATTTGAACTTATTTTTTTTATATCGTTTCCAAGTGGCCAGTTCTAAAAACTTTCAGTGTCGCCCTCGTATAAGGCACTCACCATAAAGACTGACGAGAAGATTCTGGAGTTGGAAGAAGAGATAGACAAGTTGCGCTGGAATATTATAGGATTATCCGAGGTTCGATGAGAGGAGGAGGACACGTAATATGTACCAGTCACAATCACACATTGGTGTAACATGAAGGACATAATTACATGATAAAAGTATGCAAAGTAACAGCAACACTAGTCATCTCAATATAACAGCAGGGCAGCATTTCAGCAACACCACTTTCCTTGTTTACACTAGAAGAACTACTTCACGAACAGAATCAC